>VDFB02281492.1:369712323-370933765 GCA_007258455.2 Sequoia sempervirens | reverse complement strand
CTCCTATTTCTCTCTCCCTCACTCTCCCCTTCTTCCCCTTTACCCTCCACTATCTCTCTCTTTCTTGCCCAACCTCCACCTCCTAATTACTATTAGGTCTATATATGCACAAATCAAATATCTGATTTGAATCAAATATCTAATTTATAGCACTTAAATCCTACCATTAGAGAGCATTATAAAATTGTTTAATTTTAAAAAAAAATCATATCAGATATTGGATTTAGTCAGATATCCAATTTGTGGGCCATACCAAAACCCCATATGACCCATTTTTTGCATTCCAACGAACCCTACATTCTTTTTTCAGGGTTTGCAGGAAAAAAATGCATGGTTTCAGATAAGAAGAGACAAAGTTCAGCTTTTTGGAGCATCTTGTACTCAAATTTGTCATAAACAATGATTTTTTAGCATCTTTTATGAGGTATAATGGGGAGCAGCAGTCATCCGAAGCATAAACGTAAGAGAGAGCTTACAAAAGAACAAATTGAAGCATATAGACAAAAAGATAAAGAAGATCATAGGAAGAGAAGACAAGGTATGTTAAGTATTGGTGAATATGAGCCCTATGGTCTTTCAAGTGAAGAGGAAATTGAATATGTACAATGTGAAAGTGTTGAACATGATATTGAAATTGGGAATGAAAATTTTCAAATTGATACTCAAAATGTTCAAGCTAAAAATGTTGGAATTGAAGATGTTGAACATGATATTCAAATTGGGAATGAAAATATTGAAATTGATAATGAAAATGTTGGATTTGAAGATGTTGAATATGATACTGAAATTGGGAATGAAATTATTCAAATTAAAGGTGAAAATGTTGGAATTCAAGATGTTGAACATAATATTGAACTAAGTGTAAAATATGTTTCACCAGATTACATGAGAAATGAAGAACCTTGTGTGGAAGAAAGACATATTCCAAATTCAAGACCTTCAAGAACCCCTAAATGGTTACTTGAATTTGATGAGAACATTCTAAAAAAATTTGAAGGCAAGAGGTCAACACGAACTGTTCAGTTGTGGGCTAGAATACTTTTCAACCAATATTTTAGTGATAAGACATTGATCGAGAAATGCTATTTTTTTTACAATTGCTAAAGATGCAAAAGATGAGACCTTTGCTAGCCAAATTGAAGATTCGTGTGAACAAGAAGACCAAAAAAAATTATATTATTGTCAAAAATATTTTTAATGCTCTCAAGTCTATTGGAAAAAATAACAAGGAAAAGGATAAGAGAGTTGCTCGAAGAGTCATTACAACCACCCTAGTAAGCCATCAATCGGAAAAGGCTCACTTTATCAGACAAACTTGTATTGATTTTGACATAAATCATAAAACTTTAGATAGAGCACTTGCAAGAAGAGAAAGAATAGATGATCCTCTTCAAAATGATACATGGGTTTTTTCTGGGAGGCTTCCACGTGTTGATAAGAAGCTAACTGATAATGTAAAGAAAGTAATTCAAAAATTTTGGCATGATAACTCTAGAGTATCACCCAATGCAAAGGGATGTTTTAAAGTTAAGAATTGGCAATCGATACCATACACCACATCCTAAACATTTCTTGGAATCAAGCCAAACAATGTTGTTCAAAAAAATTATTGAAACACATCCAAATATGGAAATCTTGCAAAGGACTTTTGAAGGTTTGAAGCCGTTTTATTGTGTGCCTCTTAAAATTTGTAATATTTGTTGTTGCAAATATCATGTGGAGTTTTCAATGTACTATGAACTATTATGCTATATCAGTTCTACTTTGCATAATAATGAAATGTTGCAGGAGTGTGGTGCAATGCATCTTCCAAAATCATCAAGGGACTTGCTAGATCTTTTTTATGTTCTAGAGATGATGGTTGTTTTTTCTATAGAAATGATTGTTTAAATACAAAGTACTCACAATGTGGTGGCTTGTCAAATTTTGTTCAATGTTTTCATGAGATTTTTGAACATGAATTTGGAAAGAAGCTTGTTGAGAAAAAGAGATATGAGATAGTCAAATATACTTTGCAGAGTGGAGGTGAAGGTTCTAGATGTGAGTTGGTTTCAAAAGAATGCAGTGTTGCTGATTTTATTTCAGATTTTAAGGACAATCTTTTCTACAAGTTTGCAAGGCATAGTCATAGGTCTCAATGGTTGGATCAACAATTTAGGATATGTAAGGACTCTTTTCCGATTGGCAATATTATATCAATGGTTGATTTTGCAAAAAACTACACATTACAACCACAAAATGAGGTACAATCTCAGTATTACAATTCCATTCAGATTGCTATTTTTTTCCACATAACATTTAGACATGCACCTGATAGTATAGAGGAGGATCGAAAGATAATCAGAGAGTATCATTTTTATATGAGTGATGATAGATCTCACTCGTCTAAGTATGTCCAACATTATTTCAAGAATTTTTTTGAGTTCTTGCAAGAGCATGATCAATATAGCACTGGGCTGACGTCTAACTTGGTCAGATAATTTCACAGGTCAATTCAAGAATACTCATATGTTTTATTGGTTGAGTATAATGCATGTAGAGAGGGGTCTACCTCACATTTGAATTTTTTTTGAAGTTGGACATGGGAAAGGGGAGCATGATGGAGTAGGTGCATGCATAAAGAGAGCTCTAGTTAAGGAGCAATTGAAGATTTTAGGAGAAAAATTCAGCGATGCACATTCTATTGTTGATTGGTGTAGTTTAGCATTGTCATAGGGAGGGACACTTGATTCAGCAGTGTGCAGATTCTTTCGGTTCGTTGAGGAGGGTACAGTGGGAGGAAAATTGGATCATCATACAATCAAAGATTCTTCAAAGATGCATTCATTTCAAAGCTCAGATGCAGGCACATGGACCATTTGGACACGAGAGTTGGCTTGTTTTTGTCAGAGTTTTATTTAGTGCAAGTGGGATCAATGCGAGTCAAGTGAGTGGGTGGATACATGGGTACCACAATATCTAACTCCTTTATCTCAAACAATATCCATGACAAATGACACAATGGAAAGTTCAGTTGATTACGACCTACTTTCAAATCTACTACAGCTAGGACATATTTTTGCAGTTGTTGCAACGCAGGGGAATGAAGAGAGATCAGACTATTGGTTGGCTCGATGTGTGTGGGTAAAGCATAAGCTAACACAACTGATGGAAGATGATGATGGCTTCGTGTATCCTACAGGTTCAGTTGTGGTTGTAGGAACTTGGTTGCAAACATACATGATTAGAAAGAATGGCATACCTTCATTTGAAGACTACGAGAAACACAAAACCATTCTCATGTATTCGCACCTTGTTATAGCAACAAATGTTAAGTTGTTGAAGCATCATGCTAGACCAAAGACAAAACAACTATGGACACTTAGTAATGTTGATCATGAAGCAATATTGGATACTCTTAAGCAAAGAGATGACCCTTCAGGCACACTTGAATAGCATTTTCAAGAATGGAAGGTAGAATGCTTATGTTCATTATGATTAAGTTCATTAGTGTTTTTTATTTAATACTGATATTTTATATACTATTGCAATGCAGGTTTCTTTAATAGTGATATTTTGTACGCACTTTTGCGATATTTTTGGAAAGATTGATCATGGAACTGCTGCAACAATAGCCAGCTCTGATCCTTTCGAAGAGGTATGTGACAGATTAAAACAATATAGATTGGTTATTCTAAGCATCTTTTATAGTTTGCATCACCAACTCATCATCATTCAGGTTGTTTAGATTAAAATAGATATATTAGTCTAAGCATCTTTTCTATTGTGACAATATAGATTTCTCATTTTCCCACTTTTGTGATATTCCTGGCACAATTGATCATGGACTTGCTACAACAATAGCCATCTCTGATCCTTTCGAAGAGGTATGCGACAGATTACAACAATATAGATTGGTTATTTTAAGCGTCTTTTATAGTTTACATTGCCATCTCATCATATTTTTTGTCATTTAGAATAATATAGATTGGTTCTTCTAAGCATCTTTTATAGTTTGCATCACCAATTCATCATCATTCAAGTTGTTTAGATTAATATACATTTGTTAGTCTAAGCATCTTTTCTATTGTGACAATATAGATTTCTCATTTTCCCACTTTTGTAATATTCTGGGCATGATTGATCATGGACCTACTGCAACAATAGCCAGCTTTGATCCTTTCAGAGAGGTATGCAACAGATTACAACAATATAGATTGGTTATTCTAAGCATCTTTTATAGTTTGCATTACCATCTCATCATATTTTGTGTCATTTAGAATAATATAGATTGGTTATTCTAAGCTACCTTGATGGTTTGTACAGGTGCTTGTCAGTCTAGAATGTGAACATACTACTATTATCAAAGACTGTGCCCTGAATGCCTCTAATAAGAAAATTTTGTAAAATTTGAATTCTCAAATTGGAAACAATGTAAAACAGTCATAATTGTGTATGGGCATAATCTATACCCAGTGATGTTTTCTGAAATATGGGTCAAATGTTCGGCATTGTATAAAGGGTATGTTTAAAATGTAAAGGAGTCTGTATTTGGAAACTCGGGTTTTGTAAAGGGGTCTATTTTTGTACTTAATCGAGCTACAACCGAAGGCTTTTTTCCTTGTTCTTTCCTATCAGTATGCTTGTTTGAACTAGGTTTTGTAATATCTCCCATTTATATATAATAAATTATAGTGGCTTGCAACTTTTTCTCCTCAAATCCAACTTGGGTGCAACTTCATTTTTAGCAACTTTCATGAGGTTTTTTAGGAAATCAATGTTTCCAACCTTGCCACACCCTATAAATTCATCAAACACGTCTATTAGGACTTGCACAAGCTTGATCCAACTTTGAATCTTGTTGCCCCCACGTTTCATTGACATTAGCAAGTTGTAATCACCATTTTTGGTGCAGGAGCACCTACACCACAATATCATTGTGGATCATTTCAATGATTAAAGTGTTAATATTTTTATTCTTTGTCTTTAATGAGATCTAATAGTCCTAATCGTCATGTATTAGGAGGATTTTTTAGGTTTTAGGGTCAAAAAAACATGGAGATCCCAACTTGTCCTAGTTGTTGCTTTGTAGCCTTTGAAGGAAAAATTAGTAAATTTGTTTAGGACAAGTAAGAATAATGTTTTGAACATGGAATGATGACATTTCAAGCCATTAAGTGAGGTCTTTGTAAAGTTAGAAGTGGAAAAGTGCAACATTTCATTATGAGTCACATTAATGTGAAAAATGTTTGTATTTTGGCCCTCAACGGTCATTAAGGTTTCAAAAGTTAGTTAATATTGGTGGTTAAAGGAATTGGGAGTTGGATTACAAGGCATATAAATTTTCTTAAGGCCTTCAAGGGCTCGAGATAGGTTTGGTTGAAGGATTTTTTTTCTTTGAATCAATAAAGTTTCAATTGCTCAGTTCATATTTTACTGTTTTTCTTGTGTTTTCTGCCTGTGCACAAGACATTCTAGCATTTTTGTATCAAAAATTTATGTAGAAATGTTATTACATGTCTTGAATTTATTCTGATTTCTTAATAGAGGATTTCTTTATTCATTTTATACCTCAAAACTCAGACTTTCTTTAGACGAGTTCCTGAACAAGGGAATAAGAGTTTTGCAATTTTAATGGCTTGAATCTCATCCCAGCTACTGTGTGCCAATGTGAATTAGTGGGATGAGTTGGTAGGGATTAGTAAATGATATTTCAAGAGTGGAAGGCATGGAGAACTGGGTTTTGAAATAAAATGAAGAGTTAAAGGTCTAAAAATGGTGGTTTTTTTCACTTGAAAATAGAGTTTTTACCCTAGGGTTTGCAAAAATTTTAGAGATACCAAAATTTTATTTGTTTTCTAAGCATATTAGGGCCTAAATAAAGGTCTCTAAGGTGGTGGAAGAGTCTGAAAGGTTGTGGAAGTGCTACATCCAATAAACCCTCAAGAATTACACTAAAAATAAGGGTTTTCTGATTTGATGGTTATAGTTACATACAAATGGAATATAATTGTAGAATCTTTGTTTTCTTGGAAATCTATTTGCTACCCCGAGGTTTCATGGGTCTATGTGGTGTTTGAAGGTATGTTGCTTTGCATTTTTGGGCTAATTGAGTAGCCTTTTCAAGGGTGAATGTATAGGAAGTTAACACTGGTCCAAAGGAGTCTATGTTGTTTCTCATATATGTTGTGTAACTTGGATATGGGTGTTTGAATCAGTCATGGGTTGGTCTAGTGTTTTGGAAAATTGTGGAGTAATTGGACAATAACTAGTTTCTCACTATTACAAGGGTTTAAGGGGGTTAAAGAGGGAAATGTGTATTTAGTTGCTTGTCAAGTTTTAAGGGAGTTTTGGACTGTCCAAAGAGGTTAGGATAATCTTGTTAGATGCCTCAAATAGGCAGGTTGCAAAGATTTTGTGATTGTGCCCTTGTGTCTGGATCAATTTTTCACCTAATTTCGCTCGGTCCAATGTAGCTCAAAGTAATTTGGTGTATTTGGTTGCAAAAGAGGACCATCCCTAGCATAAACGTACCCATCCAAATGTGTTGGAATAGTCTATTTGGTCATACATGTTGCAGAATGAAAGTTGCACCACTTTGCAACTTTACACTGCTTGCATCTGGCAACTTTTCCCTCCACTGAAAATTCATCACCACAAGAAAAGGCCTCCGAGATAGAAAAAAATGAGAGAGGTTTTTGTAGGTGGTCCCAACATAATTCCATAGCCTCAAATAGAGAGTCTATAAGCATCACGATCTTTGAGAAATATCCCTTCAAAGATTGTTGTCTTTTAGCACTTTGGACTCTTAAGGGAAATCATCGGTCCAATGTAGCTCGGAGTGATTCGACATATTTGGATGCAAAAGAGGACCATCCCTAGCATAAATGTACCCATATAGATGTTTTGGAACATTCTATTTGGTCGTACGAGTTGCGGAATGAAAGTTGCACCACTTTGCAACTTTACACTGCTTGCATCTAGCAACTTTTCCCTCCACTAAAAAGTCATCACCACAAGAAAACGCCTCCGAGATAGAAAAAACTGAGAGAGGTTTTTGTAGATGGTCTGAACACAATCCCATAGCCTTGAACAGAGAGTTTGTAATCCTCATGGTCTTTGAGAAATAGCCCTTCAAAG
Organism: Sequoia sempervirens; assembly: GCA_007258455.2. Lineage (NCBI taxonomy): Eukaryota > Viridiplantae > Streptophyta > Pinopsida > Cupressales > Cupressaceae > Sequoia > Sequoia sempervirens. The sequence continues at coordinate 370,926,646 of VDFB02281492.1, read as the reverse complement.
ATTGCTGCCTTTTAGCACTTTGGACTCTTAAGGGAAATCGTTGGTCTAATGTAGCTCGGAGTGATTCGACATATTTGGGTGAAAAAGAGGACCATCCCTAGCATAAATGTACCCATTCGGATGTGTTGGAGCAATCCGTTTGGTTGTATGAGTTGTGGAATGAAAGTTACACCACTTTGCAACTTTACACTGCTTGCATTTGGCAACTTTTCCCTCCACTAAAAGGTCATCAACACAAGAAAATTCCTTCGAGATAGAAAAAAATGAGAGATTTTTTTGTAGGTGGTCCCAACACAATCCCAAAGCCTTGAACGGAGAGCCTGTACGGATCACAGTCTCCGAGAAATAGCCCTTCAAAGATTGTTGTCTTTTAGCACTTTCGACTCTTAAGGGAACTCGTCGATCCAATGTAGCTCGGAGTGATTCGGTGTATTTGGGTGCAAAAGAGGACCATCCTAGTGTAAACATACCCATCTGAACGTGTTGGAACAGTCTGTTTGGTCATACGAGTTGCGGAATGAAAGTTGTGCCACTTTGCAACTTTACACTGCTTGCATCTGGCAACTTTTCCCTCCACTAAAAAGTCATCACCACCAAAAAACGCCTCTGAGATAGCAAAAACTGAGAAAGGTTTTTGTATATGGTCCCAACACAATCCTATAGCCTCAGACAGAGAGTCTATAAGCATCACGGTCTCCGAGAAATAGCCCTTCAAAGATTGCTTCCTTTTAGCACTTTGGACTCTTAAGGGAAATCGTCGGTCCAATGTAGCTCAGAGTGATTCGACGTATTTGGGTGCAAAAGAGGACCATTCCTAGCATAAACGTACCCATATGGACATTTTGGAACAGTCTGTTTGGTCGTACAAGTTGTGGAATGAAATTTGCACCACTTTGCAACTTTACATTGCTTGCATCTGGCAACTTTTCCCTCCATTGAAAAGTCATCACCACAGGAAAACACCTCTGAGATAGCAAAAATTGAGAGAGATTTTTGTAGATGGTCCCAACACGATCCCATAGCCTTGGACGGAGAGTCTATAAGAATCACGGTCTCCGAGAAATAGCCCTTCAAATATTGCTGTCTTTTAGCACTTTGGACTCTTAAGGGAAACTAGTGGGCAACATAGTTAACTTCTTCACAAATTTGGTTTGAAGTAATTTCATTCTTTTTTGTGCATTTAAAATGGAGTTTTAATCCTTCCACCCTAAAAGTGACCTCTAAATAACTTCAAACACCTTAACTACCTCATTCTTATTCATTTGTTTTGCAAACAAGCATTTTCATTCCAAGAGGTTGAGCTTTCATTTTTGCTTATTGGATTGAATGCGGACCATGACACAACTTTCTTTTTTCAAAAATTGTTCAACATCATTGAACTAAGAATTTATCACACATCTGCAGAGAAACAAAGGAGTACTACAAAATAAAACACATTACACTTCGGTTCTCACTGACTTGATGTACTCTCCAACATCTCTCTTCTCTCATGTGGAGAGTTAGAACTACTTGGCCATGCCTTTGCATCATTAGGGAAGTTTTTCTCTTTTTGACAATTTCAAAAGCATGGCTGCATATAGATTAGGAAAAGTACCTTTTCTTTTAGATTATCAATGCATGGAAGATTCAAAAAGTATCCTTGATATTACAAAAAGGTATGTGTTTATACACTTCAAAGGTGCAATCACTCTTAAGACCATTGTAACAATGATACAAAATAACATTTGAGACTACAAGAAGACATCAAAATGGCTAGTGTACTAAAAGAATTCTTATGATTTTTGAAGAATGCTAATAATTCTACTTAGTTGGCTTCTTTTTTCAATATCATACAAATTGAACCATGGCATCAATTGACTCTGTATATCAAGCTACCACAATTCAAGTTTCAACGATGAATGTTTATCATGCATGTTTTAAATGACATTCAAGTTTATAGAGATTTTTTTGTTTATATGATGTTATGTGATATTCTAATTGTAATTCATGCTATATATATATATATATATATATATATATATATATATATATATATATATATATATATATATATATATATATATATATATTATTTTTACATGTTTTCTCCATTGTTCAGCCCCTACACTGCAAGTAAATGGTTGCATAGCATGTGGAATGAGGGGGCAGCCTAAGACCCCTTTAAAGTTTGTTTGAGTGCTTTCTTTTCATTTTTTATGAGTTTTGTGCCAAGTTTCCTCAAAGAAATGTGGTCTCATAGAATTCCATGACAAGATAATGCAATTGATAGCTGCTCCTAGTTATTAGTTATGTAATGTGAAGTAATTACATAACTGCTTAGGTTGACTTTGTAAAAACTATATTGTTATTGAAATTTTTTCATCTATCAGCATCTAGTTGTTACTTATGTAATGTGAAGTAATGCTTTGAGTTTGAAAGATGTGCAATGCAATGTAATCAGCAATATGAATATAAACTACATAATATTTAACCATTATTTTTATGCTATTGTACATTGATATTTAACCATTGCTCACTTGATTAAATTTTCAAAGAGTTTAATCATGCACATGAGGAGGAAATTAAATTTTGATTTTCAACTTCTATATATCAAATTATCCAATATCAAGTGTATATCCATATACAAAAATGACATCAATGCCAACTCAAACAAAGTTTTACAATATGTGGCATATGCCATCTCGTATCTATTCAAAATTTACATGCCAAAATGTCTATCTCATCCTAAACTATTGGTGGATCATCAAAATGGAGCCTCTTTGAAGCACTTGTTGGCTCTAAAGGTAGTTGTACAAGAAAAATTCAAACCACAATTGAGATTAGTTATACTATATAATTTAAAATCAAATAATTAACATAAAAATCAATATACATTGAATTATAATTGAACTCTAAAATTGAAATCTTGATTACCTGAAATATACGTCTCCTCAAAGGGTCAAGAGTCCTAGAATATACCCCTCTCAAAGAACCAACCAAACCAACTTTTGTAACGTCAATCTATATATGTGAACAAAAACATAAAATTGATCCAAGTTAGCATAGAATTGTCAGTAATAAGAACATATTTACCAAGCACAAAATAAAATAAACACATACCTCTTTAGGCTAATCTTTTTCTTTACCTCCTTTAGGTGTTTCAAGACCTCCTCCTTCAGGTGTTCAAATACATACTCCTTCAGGTGTTGTGACACTTGTCAAAAATGATGTATAGCTCACAACCACCTATACATAAAAATGACAAGTACATATGAAACTACGAATCTATGTCAATGTATGCATAATCAATAAAAGATCTTATAAAGCTTAATTCAATCAAATTTGAGTTCAATTACCTTTCCATTATCTAACATTGTGCCTCCATAGTCTCTAGATCATCACACCTTGCTCACACTAGGTGTTTCCTACAAGCAAAGAATAAAATAAACATATAAGTTAATATATAATTTCATTAATGACAATCCAAATGACAAGCATGTATACAGTAAAAAAATGTAAATGAGTGAGTGCGAAAATACATACTGTGTGCATGTTGAGGCCAAATGAATGGCCCTAAGGGTGCTATCATTCACCCATGTGAGCTCCTCCTCAGACATTAACTGTTAAATAGACCATGTAAATAAATATTAGTACTTGATACTATCTCTTATTAATATTAATTTTTTTTAAAATGCAAGTTATGAATTTACACCTTAAATGTTACCTATGTAACTATTCCAATGTCCACCTCTCTAGTAGGAGAGGACTTTGTAGGGTGTGCTCCACTCCCCTGCGTGTGATATGCTATAATCTCCACATCCTGGATGTCATAATCAAAAGTGTCTAATGGATGCTCAGCAGGTTGTACAATAGGACCCAAGCATATCTGCTGGCACGTATTGCAAATATGTGGCACACAAATATGTGGACCCAAGGAGGAGGATGCAGTAGGACTGGATCCATCGCCAACATCACCAGAATATGGCTAAGCTACTGAAGAAGCATGGGAAACCAAAAGACCACTCAAAGAGTGAATGGTCTAGATAGTCTATGTGGCTGTATCTTCCGTAATATCTAGATGTTGTACTGGAGGTGGTGGAGGAAGGGGAACATGTGGGCACCTAACTACTGTAACTGTCCCTAGCCTATCCTGGGGCATACCTCCACCAACGCCTTGGAAGGGTTTAATGTCAAAGTAATTGGCATGATGACCTAACAAAAATTTAGCGTATAATTTTTTAATAAAGTAAAAAGGTAGATCAAGATTATTGTTGGGTGGTTTATCAAAAATCATACATCAATGATCCCAAAATTTATCTACTATGCACCTATGCATGCTCCATTTTATAGAAAGTTTTGGTTTGTTAACATTAACTAGAAAACTAGTGTTGGGGCTAATAAATAAAGAGGCTATTTGGGTTTTTGTTATTTGGAGATTTTTCACATCATCATAAGACAATCCACATGCATAATATTCCCTCATGGTTTCTTGCCACGAATGAAAGGCATTATGTTGGGTGGAGAGGGTTTCTACATTTGTAATTATTCCTGTCAATGTGGTTGACATACAGGATCATCAAGGGATTTTCTTATAAACATCACAAATTCCCCTCAATTGCTCCAATTTTTCACCAATTAAGTCTTCAATTGATGGTTACAGAGGTGGTGGAGCATTTGGCATTTTTGCATTTGGATTCTCAGTTGGTGGATTTTCATTCTCAACTGGTGGAATTTGTGCATTCTCATTCTCAGTAGCCATAATGCCTGATTAAACTTAAAAAATAATTAATCTAATTAAAATTAGACAATATAAATTAAAACATTATAAAAATACCCTAGGTTTTAAAAAAAATCCAAAAAAACCCTACTTTTTAACAAAAATCTATAAAATTCTCTAATTTTTAATACAAATACATAAGCAACACTATTTTTAAATCAAAATCCATAAAAACATTCATTTTTTTTATCAAAATCCATTCTAAACTCAATTTTTTTCATAAAAATTCAATCAAAAACCCTATTTTGAAAAAAAATCCACAAAAAACTAATTGAAATTATCCAAATCTAATTCAAAATTGAATCAAAGCAAATAAAAATCTAAAATCTTACCTTTCCAAATCAGATATCCGTTACACGAAGAACCTCCTCACTGTGTGCCTGCAGGTTGTTTGATTGTCAAATGATTTTAAAATAGCCATAAATTTGTATATATATACTTTTTACAAATCGGATATCCAATATGGAAAACTAGGATTGGTGTTTGCTTTGGTGGTGTGTACTGACACCCAAGCCTAAAAAAAGTCAACATGGTATTTTTGTGGTTTTTGGTGGATGAAAGACGTGTTTTTTTCCTCATTGCCACTTTTTGGCCCACCATGATCCTACACATACCCTAGCATAGTCCAAGGAGTATAATAGAGGTAATAATTTATCATGGATTAACACCTTTTTATCAAAAATTGATCAATAATTATAGTAGTATTGTAGTGTTGCTCACCCATAACCGATTGCACCAAAGGAAGGGGATTTGTGTGAATAAAGGAAGCTAATTAGGAAAGTTTTAAATTTCTAAAGAATAAGAAGGTGACAAAAGCTACAATCTTAGTATTACCATATTTTTTATAAAGTATTTAAAGTAGATTGTGATGCCTCACATGTGGGTTTTGTGGTTGTACTAAGTCAAGTAGGTAAAACCATAACTTTCTTTAGTGAAAATTTGAATGAGGTAAGAAAAAAGTACTCAACTTATAATGTAGAATTTTATGCAATTATGCAAGCAATGAGACATTAGAGGCATTACCTAGTTCCTGAGGAATTTTTGTTTCTTATAGACCATATTGCCTTGAAATAGTTGAATACATAAAAAAATTTAAAAAGCAAGAATATAAAGTCCCCAGGTCTCCTTCTTGCAATATTACACCTTTTTTTTTAAGCATAAGTCCAAAAAGTAGAATCAGATTGAAAATTATTTAAGTAGATGTATAGTACTACTAACAATAATGGAAAGTGGGGTGATTGGTTTTGATACTATCAAATATCTATATGACTTTTTTTTTAATTTTGGGAATATTGATGAACAATTGAAGACACAAATAGGTGGCAGCATGGAGAACATTCAAGGTGAAAATTTTCTACATGATAGCTACCTACTTAAAGGAAATAAACTATGTATTCCATCTAGTTTTATGAGAGATAATACTATTAGAGAGCTTGATATCAGTGGATTGGTTGGACACTTTGGCAAGGAAAAGACCTTATCATTAGCAGAAGACATAGTAGTGGCTGAAGATGAAAAGAGACAAAATAATATATGTGACAAGATATAAAATTTATCAAGTGGGCAAAGGAAATTCACAAAATATATGGTTGTGCATGCCATTACCAGTACCCAAGGACCATGGAAATTTTTGAGTATGGATTTTGTGTTGTGACCATCAAACACACAATGAGGTAATTATTTTATTTTTGTGGTTATTGATAGATTCTCTAAGATGGTTCATTTTATTGCATACAAGAAGACTAATAATTCAACAAGAGTGGATTTTTTTAAATAATTTTTTAGATTGCATGGTGTCCCAAAAGTTATCACATTTGATAGAGATACCAAGTTTTTGTGTCATTTTTGGAGGACCCTATCGAGGAAGATGGGAACTAAACTTCAATTAAGTAGTTATTAGATCATCCTCAGATAGATGGAAAAATAAAGGTTGTAAATCATAGTTTGGGAAACCTGTTAAGGTGCATTGTTGGTGAGAAACCCAAGAATTGGGACTTAGCATTACCACAAGCTAATTTCAAATATAACAATTAAGTCAACAGGTCAACAAGTATATCACCACTTTAGGTTGTTTATTGTAGTCCAGTCCAAAAGGTGTTTTAGACTTGGTGCAACTACCAATTGAAGATAGGATTAATGATGATGGAGAAGAATTTTTAGAACAAATTCACCAATTGCAAATAGAGGTGAAGAAAAAACTACAAGAGAGTAATGAAAAGTTCAAAACTACATTTGATGCTAGTAGAAACTATGAGTATTTCAATGAAGGTGAGTTAGTGATGGTTTATCTAAGAAGAGATAGGTTTCCCAAGGGGACTTGCAACAATTTGAAAAACAAGAAAAATGGTCCATGTAGGGTTACCAAGAAGATTAATGATAATGCTTATCAAGTAGAAATACCAAAAAAATGGTATTTCTCCTATATTTAATATTTCTTATTTATATTACTTTCATGGAGAGGGTCAAGATGAGGAAGGATATGAAGGAGTGGACTAGAAAAAGTAGCTTCCAAGCAAGAAAAATAAACAAATTGCACATATTCTAGATAAGAAAACAGATAAAACATGTATGACAAGGTTAGTACGATAATTATCTAGTATAGTAGGAAGGATTAGCACAAGAAGGTAGCATAGATTATAATTGTTAATTGAAAAATCTATATTAAGACAAGTGGCATAAATTCTAGGAGAGTAACTCATACGAGCTAAGTTTTTTCAACTAGAGGAGAATGATGCAAGAACTTTCAAAGGCCATAAGTTTTGACTCAAGAGTCCAATTGGGTTAAAATTTTACATGGAGAAGCATCTCAAAGAGTTAAGTGTGATGCCAAATGAACCTATTCAATTGTAGAAATTATTGACACATTTTGAGATGATTTTAAGTCATCTAAGTCCTCAATTAGAGGTTTTAAGAATTTTTTAAATAATTTTCCAAGACAATATTTTTAATTAATTTCAAAATTTTCATTATTTTAGATTATAAAGTTGATAATTAGTTATACTTTTTTTAGCTTCAAATAATTGGTGAATATTATGGCCATGCGAATAAGCATGTTGACTTTAAAAAGTAGTAATTTCATATTAGGGTAGATTTGGTAAGAGTTCTAGGAGTTAAAAGGCTTGTTTTTCATATTTTTTTATAAGTTAGAATCCAAAATTGATGAAAATTTTGATTTTTACTTTTCTCTCGGTCTAATTTTTCTTTGAACTATGAGAATAAATTCAATCGTGTGAATTTTGGCTACATCAAAAATAAGGCTTCTTATCCCTCATTTTAACATTCTATATATACTAAGTTTTAACTTGATAGAAATTATTGAGATATTTTATCTTAAAGAGTGAGGAAATGTTAGTGGCTATTATATTGATACAATATATTAGTTTTCATACCCATTTCTAAAAAAAAATGTATTGCAGAAACATCTACTATACATCCCTTTAATTTTGGTGATTACTTTCTATTTTTTTGTAGTAGTTTAGATAGGCTTATGTTAGTTCTAGTTATTTTCCACCCCATTTCCATACTAATATACATATTCCCCATCCAATACCTCTTCTTATAATTTTCTATCCATTTCATTCAATTCCCATATCTATTTTGTGTTTCTTTTCATCCCCCCATATTGTCCTTATTTCCTTTCAAGCAATGGTTGGCCATAGCTTAGTTCTAGTTTTTATTTTCTCCTTAGTTTCTATCACCCTTGCTCAACTACTATTTTTTCCCCTTTTCAAATCATCCCTATTTACTTTACAATATATGTTGTCATTTGTTTCCATTTTTTAATCTCTTTCTACCCACCTCTCTATCTCTCTCCTTTCAACCCTAATAAACCTAGTCATGCAATATTAGTACAATTATTTCCAAATTCTCCATCAATAGATGCTATTCTTCATGAATTTACTACTTCCATCTCCTCTATTTAGAAATCATTCCATTCATATAAATTTTTCTAATTCATTTTAACATTTGGGTAGTTTTCTCTCTCCCAACCTAGTATCTATTGTGCCTCTTTCCTTGTTGGAATTTACCATTTACTATTAGAAACTTTTTATTTGTAGCTTTGATTCATTATTTTTCATATGATAAAATATATTTCAATAATTTATTCTAAGTGGATTCATTCTTCAAAACCCACAAAAAGACTAATTCAAGCAAACTCTACTTTAACCATTTTGTTTTGGATAGTTTTCTTCACACATTTTTAGACTTTCAGGTTAAATATAGAAGAATTCATAGAGATTATTAAAGTGTTCCAATAGGAAAATTTATTGGAATTTACAAGAAAATCATCTATGCAAAATTTTAGACTATTTTGAGGTATAGGACTAGTTCATACTTGTGGGCACTAGTTAGTTGTAAAATTAGGGGTCACTTTACTTTTTAAAAATATTTTTGATTAGAGGTAAATATTTTTTAAGGGGCCATGAAACCCTTTACAAAAAAGAGCAAATAAAGTGAAAGATAACTAAACAGAGCAAACAACAGCCAAATCATAGCAAACCATTAGCATGATAGCAGCCAAAAAAGGACAAAAATAGTAGAACTACATACTTTTCAAACTGTTTGCAACTTCCATGTCACTCTCCATAGTCTTTTGATGTTCATCCATAGCTTCATACATATGTTTAGCAAGGACACCCACCTGCACCTTGGTATTATTTCGAGTTATAGCATTGGGCCCAACCATATTTACCTCATTAATCAAAACATTATGTGATTCAACAACCTTGGCAACCGAGACATCCTCCTCCACTTGCCTTTCACTAGCACCAACTTCCTCCCTAGGAGTAATCTCCATATGCTTCTTGGCCTTCTCAAAATGAGTAGAAAGGCCCTTAGACTCATACCTCATAGTAGAATTAGTCCCATTAACACCCTTATCCAATTTCACAATAATCCTTTCCATTCAAGTTCTTCCAGGGTCAAGATTATTTGTTCAAACATCTACTTCATCTTCAATATTTCCTTAGCAACATTCTTTAGAGAATCATACAGCTCATCAACTTGGGTATGAACCGATGATTCTCCCACTTTGCTCATAGCACCCCTAACCCTAACATTAGTCATGTTGAGCTCATGAAATACCCATTTAAATAGTTTAAACAGATAATTAGAGCCCTCCTTAGCCATACCCAACAAATTGGGCACATCCTCCTTATCAAAGTTGAAAATATCCTTATCCATAGTATCACTAGGAAGAACTAACCTTACCTTGGCTCACACACACCTCCTTACCTTTACCCCCAGCCACCGGCATTTGAATCTTGTGAAGAGAGCTCACAATGTCCTCAACCACCAACCTCCTTCTACTCTACATCTCCAAGTCCACACCCGAAGATTCCAGAGCCTCCTATCCACCAACCAACTTCTGAGGAGACACGGCTTGCACTTCCCGCACTAGGCTAGCAAAGCTAAAATCCATTTTCTTTTTACTGCCCTCCTACAAACCTTTGTTTTTCTTGATCCCCTACTTTTAAAAATTGTTATTAGTATGTTTAGCATAATTTATAGTGTCATTTGTGATTTAGGATTATTTGATATAATAATTTACTTATTGTAGTTATTTTATTAGTAGTAGTGATCCAAAGATTAAGGTTGTAGTGTGACAAATGTTTGTTGTAGAGTATTCATATTTTTTAGTGTCATGATTAGATAAATATGAGGAAAAGTTCAGGGGTATGCTTGGTTTCGAAAGGATTTTTTTTTTAGTTTATTTCAATATTGTGTCTTTATCTTCTATGCTTGTTGGACTTCATTTCCCAACTAGTAAAGGAAAATGTCTAGGATTTGAGATATGTTGACATGTTTCCTATGAGAGCCACCATGAAATATTGTGCAGTTTATTGACATCCGATTAAAAGCTTGATTTTCTAATCAAAATATGAAAATCATGCATGTATGTCTATATCTTATGTTATCCGAACTTTAGTTTTAAAAATTGTTGAACATTGAAGAAATTTGGCTTCTCCGTGAGTTCTCCAAAGGACATTTAATAGATGGACTTACATGTTAGCAAATGTTTTATAAAGGTTGAACATTACTAACATACACCATGAAGAAGATGATGTTCAAGAAGAAAAACAATAATAGCATGAAGTTTAAGATTATCTTGGTCATTATTAGTTTGGTGAAGAATAATATAAGCACTAACACAGGTTTGCAATGGAAACAATCAATGTACATATAACTCTCCGAATAACAATTAAGCCTTCCCAATTCTTCAAGAAAATAGTTTCAACAATCAATGCATAAGGAAACTGATAGCGTAGCAATTATAGTTCACCATTGCAACCAAACAAATATCACATGGTACAGCCATAAATCAAGTATGGTGCCTAAATATTTCAAAGAGATAAAATGCTAAGACTGAAACACACTTAGTACAAGCAATAAGGAAGATGGTGCAAGTCAAAAGAGTTGCATAGCAAGAGGGAGCAATCATATGACAAAATATAGTGCACCTGTCAACATAAGAATAGAATATCCATAGATATTGTGCACCATTTTTGAGTGCTTGCACTGTACATTAATTCCATTGTACATTTCTCAAAGGAGCTTGGTATTTTAAACATAACCTTCACTCTTAAATGGAAAAATCCAAATCTGGTTTGACGAGAACAACATGATGAATGAACCAGATGGGCATCCAATTTGATGATGGAAGCATATAAGTCTAGAAATTCTAGAAGTTTGGGACAAAAGGCATGCATACTGTTGATTTTTATGTAGCTTGGACAGGTGTCTCCATTCCCAAGAAGTACTTATTTAATTATTTAATTATTTTCTAGAGACTTCTAGAAAGGGCTGAGTTGTCTAGATAATTATGTAATTAAATAATTGTTTCCTCTAGAGACTTCTAGAATCCAGTTAGTTAGGGTTGCTAGAGTCTATTTAATATTAGCCATTGATTGAGATTAAATCATGGCCATTGGTTTTCCAATGAGAAAAGTATAAAAGGGGATCAATGGGCAATTGGAGAACATACACAAGTAGACTTGCAGTGATAGCAAGTAGAGATACTTGAGAAAGACTTGCAGTGATAGCAAGTAGATTTGTAATGAGAGCAAATAGTCTTGCAGTGTTAGCAAGGGCGCAGTGTTAGCGTTGGGGATAGCAGCTGTGGAATTTCAGCAGGAGAAATTGAGGGAAGAATTTCTGGAGAAGAATATTGCCAAAGCTCTGCCAGTAAGAGGCAATCAGTTTTTGTATTCCTTAATTTCCTGAAGTTTAATATAATTCCTCATCTGCAATAGTGGTTTTCCCTTTGGGGTTTTTCCATGGACAATTTGTCCAAAAATATTGTTTTCATTATTGTGAATGTTTTCTTCTCTATTTCTGTGAGTTTTATTGGTGAAGTTGCAGTTGTGTTATTTTTTGATATTTGCTGAGAATTAATTTTTAGAGTCAAATAATCTATGTATTAGATAGGAGATTAATAATCAGTAACTCCAATAGAATTTTCACATGGTATCAGAGCTGATCTGAGGGCAGACAAAGCTTAGTGCAGGAAAGAGGGTTTATAAAACCCAGTTCTACCTCTTCAAAATTATTATTATTATTTGTTTTCTTTTATCTTTTGAGATGGCCTCAGCAGGTTTAAGAGATCAGGACAGATTGGATGGAGCCTCAAATTTTGGTGTCTGGAAAGCCAGAATTTCTTTGTTGCTGGAAGAGAATGGGATCAAGGAATATGTGACCAATGTTGTACCTGTACCTACAGATCCAGCACAGCTCTTAGCATATAAAAAGGAAGATGCCAAGGCGAGGAGGCTGATCCTTGATGGTGTCAAGGACCATATTGTTCCACATGTCGCAGAGTTAGATACAGCGAAGAAGATGTGGGATGCCATTCTGAATCTATACCAGAATGCTACCATTAACCAGAAGCTGATTCTCAGAGAAAAGTTGAGGAATACTCAGATGAACAAGGGAGAAGATGTGACAAGTTACCTCACCAGACTCAGACTTGTCAAGGATGAGTTGGCTGCTGTTGGAGATAATCTAGGTGATGACGAGCTAGTGTGGATAGCCCTAAATGGGTTTACTAAGCAGTGGGATGTCTTTGTTCAAGTCATTAATGGACGAGACACCTTGCCGAGTTGGGATCGAATCTGGAGTGACTTCACTCAGGAGGAGCTTAGACTAAGTCTTATCAATGGGACCAGCAGCAAGAGTCAGAAAAGTGAGGTAGAACAAGAGAACGTTGCCCTTGCAGGAAAAGGGAAAGCAAAGGGGTCAAGCAAAGGATCAAATTCACAAGGTGAGAAGAAGAAGGACTTGTCTAAAGTCAAGTGCTATGGTTGTCATGAGTTTGGCCACTATGTCAGCGATTGCCCGCAAAGGAAGAAAGGCAAGAAGCAAACGGCAGCTTCAGCAAGTGCAGATGAGCTCTCTAGTAGAATGGAGGATGAGTTCGCTCTCATAGCTTGTATGGCTAGCTCAACCTCACAAGGTGTTTGGTATATAGATAGTGGGGCGTCATTTCATATGACAGGAGTTAGAGAGTAATTCTCTAGTTATAAAGAGGAGGACATCAGAATGCAGATTTCTATGGGGAACATGTCCAAACTCAATCCAGTTGGGAAAGGGACTATTCTATTTCAGAGAGAGAATGGTAAGCAGATTCTCATTCATGATGTGTTGCATGTGCCAGGCTTGGGTATGAATTTGATTTCCATATCTGTCCTTCAGGATAAAGGTTACAATGTACTCTTTAGAGGGGCAAGTGTGTTAATCAAGCACAAGGATTGGAAATCATCCATAGCTATTGGAGTTAGGAGCAGCCAGCTTTACAGGTTGCAGTTTGATACTCATAAGGCACTGATGAGCAGCAGTAATTCTAGAGATCAGGGAGAGCTATGGCATAGGAGGATGGGCCATATACATCATGGAGCACTTAAAATGCTTCGTGAGGCAGTGACAGGTGTTCCAGAGGTGAGCACAGAGCATGATGATGTTTGTAAGGGATGTGTGTTGGGGAAGTTTGCGAAAGCAACTTTTCCAAGGAGTGGCACTAGATCCAAGGGTGTTCTTGATCTAGTACATTCAGATATATGTGGACCAATGTCGACGAAGTCTCTCGGAGGATATGAGTACTTTGTTACTTTTATTGATGATTTCTCCAAGAAGACCTGGATATACTTCTTGAGGACCAAGGATGAGGTTTTCAGTCGCTTCCAAGAGTTCAAAGCTCTTGTGGAGAATTCGACAGGCAAGAAGATAAAGGTTCTTCGGTCAGACAATGGTGGCGAGTACAAAGGGAAAGAGTTCCAGGAGTTCTGTACCAGGGAAGGAATCAAGAGAGAGTGGACTGTTCCTTACAACCCACAATAGAATGGGGTTGCTGAGAGGAAGAATCGGTCTATATCAGAGGCAGCAAGGGCTATGTTGGATGACCAGGATATGCCACGTTACTTATGGGCAAAGGCATGTAGTACAGCAGTGTATATTCAGAACAGGGTACCACATAAGGTATTGGGCAAGATGACACCAGAGGAGGCGTTCTCAGGGAAGAAGCCAGATGTCAGCCACTTCAGGATATTTGGGAGTTTGGCATATTGTCACATTCCAGGTGCGACACGTTCCAAGTTAGATCAGACTACAGAGAGGGGGTACTTTGTGGGGTACAGTGAAACCTCAAAGGCATATCAGATATTTATTCCAGGGACTAGGAGGACTATAGTTAGGCGTGATGTCAAGTTCATGGAGGACAAGGCATTCAGGAGGTCCAGAGATTTGCCAGCAGATGATCAGAGTGAGCAGCTAGTGGAAGCTCCAAGGATCATTCAACTAGATCAAGGACAGCGAAGTTTGAGTATAGTTACTAGTACAAGCACAAGCTCAAGTGCTGAGAGTTCGCAGAGTATGGAGCAATAGATGCAGCAAATCCAAGAGATGCATCAGGGTGATATGGAGGTTGATACTTCATCCTCTATAGTTGGTAGTAGGAACCAATAGTCACAAAGTGATACTCAGGAGTTTGTGGGAGCTCCTAGGATGAGTAGTAGACAGCGGAGACAACCAGCCAGATATGATGACTATACGGCATTAGTTAGTCAATTGGTAGATAGTGAGCCTTCTAGCTATCAGGAGGCCGCACAGTAGAAAGTGTGGCAAGATGCAATGGTTGAGGAGTATACCTCAATAGTGCAGAACGATGTGTGGGAGGTTGTGCCTAGACCAACAGATAGGGTAGTAGTTGGATCACGCTGGATCTATAAGATCAAGCACGATGCAGATGGTAGCATCAAGAAATACAAGGCAAGGTTTTTGGCCAAGGGGTTCTCTCAGAAGGAGGGAATAGACTATGAGGAGACATTTGCTCCAGTGGCCAGGTATACCTCTATACGAGTCATGATTTCACTTGCAGCACAGATGGGATGGCAGATCCATCAGATGGATGTCAAGACGGCATTTCTTAATGGTAAGTTGAAAGAGGAGGTATACATAGAACAACCAGAGGGATTTGTAGCACACAGCAATGAAACCCACGTGTGCAGATTGAAGAGAGCTTTGTATGGACTAAAGCAAGCTCCCAGGGCGTGGTATGAGCGCATTGATAGATACTTGCAGGGAATGGGCTTTGTGAAGAGTGAAGCAGATGCTAACCTCTACTACTTGGTGGTTGGGGGTGAGGTTCTCATTCTTGTTCTTTATGTGGACGACTTGTTTTTAACAGGTTCACTGGGGCTCATAGAGGGGAGCAAGAGGGACCTTGCAACAGAGTTCGAGATGAAGGATTTGGGGCTTATGCACTACTTTCTAGGCATGGAGGTATGGCAGATAGATGGAGAGATTTTCCTTGGACAAGGTAAATACTGCATCAAAATCTTGAGGAGGTTCGAGATGGAGGATTGCGGAGCCATGTCTACTCTTATGATCACGAATTGGAAGAAGGTAGAGACATCCAGGGAGAAGGATGTAGACCCCACCTTATACAGGTAGTTGATTGGGTCTCTCATGTATTTGGTCAACACCAGACCAGATATATCCTTTGCAGTAAACTCTCTTAGTCAGTTCATGGTGGAGCCGAAGAGAGTGCATTGGACGGCAGAAAAGCATGTGTTGCGGTATTTGCGTGGTACAATCGAGTATGGGATCAGATATACTCGAGGTGACGGTATTAGGTTGATAGGCTATACTGATGCAGATTGGGCAGGTAGTACAACGGACAGGAAAAGCACTTCAGGGTGTTGCTTCAACTTGGGTTCAGGAGCTGTCTCTTGGTATAGCAAGAAGCAGAAGTCTGTGGCTTTGAGTTCTGCAGAGGCAGAATACATAGCAGTTAGCATGGCGATGTGTGAGGCGATATGGCTTCGGAAGTTGCTAGTAGCCTTGTTTGGTCAGAGGGTTGAGACTACGGTGATACATTGCGACAATCAGAGTTGCATCAAGTTGTCTGAGAAACCAGTGTTTCATGATAGGTCTAAGCATATAGACATCAGAAATCATTTCATCAAAGATTGTGTATAGCGCGGGATTGTTCAGCTACAGTATATACCTACAGATCAGCAGGTAGTAGACATTTTGACCAAGGCATTGGGGAAGGCGAAATTCATCTTCTTCAGAGATAGGTTGGGTGTCATGCAGAACACCTTCCTCGCTAAGAGGGAGTGTTGATTTTTATGTAGCTTGGACAGGTGTCTCCATTCCCAAGAAGTACTTATTTAATTATTTAATTATTTTCTAGAGACTTCTAGAAAGGGCTGAGTTGTCTAGATAATTATGTAATTAAATAATTGTTTCCTCTAGAGACTTCTAAAATCCAGTTAGTTAGGGTTGCTAGAGTCTATTTAATATTAGCCATTGATTGAGATTAAATCATGGCCATTGGTTTTCCAATGAAAAAAGTATAAAAGGGTATCAATGGGCAATTGGAGAACATACACAAGTAGACTTGTAGTGATAGCAAGTGGAGATACTTGAGAAAGATTTGTAGTGATAGCAAGTAGATTTGCAGTGAGAGAAAATAGTCTTGCAGTGTTAGCAAGGGCGCAGTGTTAGCGTTGGGGATAGCAGCTGTGGAATTTCAGCAGGAGAAATTGAGGGAAGAATTTCCGGAGAAGAATATTGCGCGAGCTCTGCCATTAAGAGGCAAGCAGTTTTTGTATTCCTTAATTTGCTGAAGTTTAATATAATTCCTCATCTGCAGTAGTGGTTTTCCCTTCGAGGTTTTTCCACGGACAATTTGTCCAAAAATATTGTGTTCATTATTGTGAATGTTTTCTTCTCTATTTCTGTGAGTTTTATTGGTGAAGTTGCAGTTGTGTTATTTTTCGATATTTGCTGAGAATTAATTTTCAGAGTCAAATATTCTATGTATTAGATAGGAGATTAATAATCAGTAACTGCAATAGAATTTTCACACATCCTGAGTGCTAAGTAGGAGGATGACACCAAAGCATACCATAGGGCGCAGGTAAAATGATTATAGATTTGCACTGATTTGAAGCAATAACAGCACGGTAAAGTCATATACCTATGCAAGTAGTCTAACATGGCATGCCATCTCAGTCTGAAACCTGCAAAACCAGTGCGTAATCCAATAGAAAGCCTGCAAGTGCGTGATATCAAGTATCTATGCTTTTTGTACAAATACTTAATCAATTTACCCACAACAACAATTAACTAATATATGCTGCCAGTTTTACTCTATTCATATATGATTGAATTTCAATGGTTAAATACTCAAATACTAAATAATATTTAAGAATAGCCATGCGACATGAGGATGCGAGTTTGTATGGTGCCAGCTGCAAGGTGCGGCAACCATCTGATTGAAAGCAAAACAACAGTTATCTCCTTAAGAGAATCTCCAATATTATCGCCTTTTGTTGGAAATAATGATGATGGAGAAGGTCCCAAATCATAAAGGTTCCTATATAGAACTCACTCAAAACCAATAATGATAGATACATTTAAAATCTTGTGTTCTTAAATAATTACATTTGAGACTTAAAAGGAAAAATAATTTTAACAAAGGTGTGTGACAGCCATGTTTCTATAAAGTGAGCTCATGATATTTTAGTGATGTAAACATGGAGAGCAAATGTGCTTGTGCTTTTATAAAGACATTTGAATGAAAATAAGTGACCTCACTTTGAAAAGGTAAAATATTAAAGTGAAGCTTTAATAAATAAAATAAAAGTATTTTATTAAATTGATTTCTTAAAATAAAGAGATGTTCTAAATATTATGAGATTTATGAAATTGGTATCATCTATATAGTATTGATTATGTATTATATTATAGATGTTATTATATCATAATATTAATTCTAAATAGATTATATCCCTATCTAAATGTTCATTCATAGAATAATTTTTACTACCTATCTATGTTGAATTAGATCTAGCTCTTCTTTTAGTTCATTCTAGCAATAATCGCTTAAATTGTGCTTCACATTTTGCATTTCATTTCCTTAGCATATACACATTTTATAACTTCTATTTTATAAAACTTCTTTAACTTTTTTTATATGTTCATTTGCTCAAAATACTATGTAAAGGAACTATATATTATATGATTCTCAATAAAGGTTTTAATATATGTTATAACCTAAAATATATTATACTA
This sequence comes from Sequoia sempervirens, assembly GCA_007258455.2. Classification (NCBI taxonomy): domain Eukaryota; kingdom Viridiplantae; phylum Streptophyta; class Pinopsida; order Cupressales; family Cupressaceae; genus Sequoia; species Sequoia sempervirens. The sequence continues at coordinate 370,908,315 of VDFB02281492.1, read as the reverse complement.
GAAACAAATAACATTACTCATTTTCAACTATGTTTCCTCTCTTTTGCATCTAGTCTACTAGGTTTTTTTAATTTACTTCAAACTCTATGTTGCTAAGTTGTAAGCATTATAATGATCAATTTAAACTTGAAAAAATAGTTAATAAATTTTTTCTCTTGTTGATAGTCTAAAATTTTAGAAACATTGTATACAAGATCAAATTTAGTATGCTTATTTTTTATTTTAAATTTTTAAAATTTATTTTTAATTGATTATATACTATCAAGATTTATATAAATGATTGTCAAACATTTGAATATATTATTTAAAATACACTATTATTGTAAAATACATTTAATGCTAAAATCAAGTGAAAAATGAAATATTAAATCAAAATAATCTTTAAAAAATCATTTTAAAACTAGACACCCTTAAGGAACAATCAAGTAAAGGAATTCTCATATATTAATATTATGTGGGTCAAAGAATAAGTTTAATTCTACACAAAGGCTAAATATCAATCTTTTAATGATAACCGAAAAAGTCTCCTCATAGATAAAACTTAGAATGGAATTGGAAAATCCAATGCACACATATCTAGCTAAGACAATGGATTCTCAAATATAGTCTTAACTATGCTATATTAATGTTCAATTAGATAGCCTTCCATCCTACTAGAGAGATTATATTACTTTTTAACTTCATACGTGAATTTCAAACCAAAATAATTAAATAAATCTTAGATATTTCACTTCAAAATTAGGAAGCTATAAAAATGGTCATCTAACCAAAGAGATCCTCTAAACCAATTTAGCCAAAAGTACATCCCATATTTACATTTTGTACTTAATTTATAGGATAGTTAAATTTTATAAAACAAGCTAGATGATCATATTATTGTTCTATTGGGTACCATAAAAATCTTTCTAGATCTAATACTATACTCTTAACTTTTGCATCATACTAGCTAGACATCCAATTGATATGCCTTAATAAATAAAAAGAGGACCTTCTACGAAATCCTATTATAAGATTAGATACTATGTTTTAAACTTGTATTTAGGTGGATTTATAAATCTAAAAAAAATATATGATATTGAATATAAGACTTCCTAACAAGTGACTTGGTTTTATTGTTCTATTGGGTACCATAAAAATCTTTCTAGATCTAATACTATACTCTTAACTTTTGCATCATGCTAGCTAGACATCCAATTGATATGCCTTAATAAATAAAAAGAGGACCTTCTACGAAATCCTATTATAAGATTAGATACTATGTTTTAAACTTGTATTTAGGCGGATTTATAAATCTAAAAAAAATATATGATATTGAATATAAGACTTCCTAACAAGTGACTTGGTTTTTTTTAAGTTGAATGTCTTATATATATCTCATAGAGGATTAAATATTATCAAATAAAATGGTTTGGTACTCTAAAAGTATGAGATAAAAATTGTTCCCCCAAATAACATTGGTAGAATGCAAAGCCCTTAGTCCTTGTCATTAAGCTAAAATAGTGCAATTGTTTGTACACAAAAGATGATTCTACTCCTAATATCAATGGATTATTATAATTTGTTCTGATAAGAGAACACCGGAATTAGGTATGGATATATAAACTAGTTCTTTTGGCTCTAAATATAATGGAAACCCACCCTCTTGTAGGAAATCCCTAATTTTTTTTGTATCTAAGGATCTACCAAATTAATTTTTGCATGTTTTTTCTTGAAATTGTATTACCAGAGCCTTACCACACAAGATAACAATTATGACCTTCAATGTGTATTATATGTTTCTCTTTTGAAACAATTGTATTATTTTAAAACAATGTTTTCATGCTTATATTCAATCAAATTTAGTATATGCACATTTGTTTCACATTAGACTTAATGAGATGGAACCAAATGGATAATCTCTCAAAACTTTGAATTCCCATCTTAATTTTTAAATGTATTATTTTTATATCAATAATTGCGAAAAAAATCTTTTTTTTAAATTACTTCAATGATTAACATTGACTCTCTTTCAACCTAAATATTTTAACATCTATTTTATTTCTCCAATATTATTTCTTAAAAGAGGTCCCTTGCTTCTAGCTTACTATTTACATGTAGTCTCAAGTGAATTAAAAATATTAAAAAAATTATCCATTATCATCTTTAATGATTCCTCCCCCATCTTTAATCTTGAATATCCTTCTATAACTCCAAATTAATCTCAACCTAATCTTTATGATTTTAATCCCACAAGTTTTATTGTTTGTTCCTTTAGATTTCTCCCACTAGACACATTATTAGGTAGGAATTTATTAAAAAATAATGCATTTCTCTTTCATAATATCATCTAAATCAAGCCTAGCTTTATTCTCAAATGTGATGTTCAAACAATATAGAAAATTAAATAATAATTATCTTTCTTAATATCATCTAAATCAAGCCTAGTCTACTTTTAAAATGTGATGCAACCAATATAAAAAATTAACTAAAAATCATCATGGATCAAACAATAATGAGAATAACTAATTATCATCGTCAAGTTTCTTACAACTTATCATGATTATAGATTTCATCTACAACTTCCACCATCTTCATAATTATGCCAACATCCTACTTGTGTTTTACCTATTATCCCATATCTTATTGACCAACAATGATTATTCATTTCCTCTTCCATAATTTCAAAAAATTCCATTATTCACTATATATTGGATTAATATTTTATTAAAAATATTAATAAAATTAAAATATATAACATGTATAATAGAAAAATAAATTATACGAACCAGAACTGATTAACTACCAATGATATTTTTGTAAATATATATAATCTTTCATAATTAAAGAGAATGTCCATGACTAACCAAAAAAATTATTTTAATGATTTGAATATAAGACCTTTATGTTGGGATTAAGGTATTGCAGTCCTAACATTGATTTAATTGTTGTAATTAATGTATTTATTTGTATTATTTAAATGCCTATGGTGTCATGTCATTAATTGGGAGCCACCGGATGGGTGGCATCCCTATTGGAGGTGATTAGATGACACATCATCATCCCAAGTGGACATAGGCATCCCACTTTGGAATCTATGATGCATCATAAGACATCTTTGGATGCATGGGTGAAAGTTGGCACCCAAGTTGGGTTATGATAGGTTGTAAGAGAATCAACTATTTTTAGTCAGTTATGGTATATTCTCTTATAGCTATAAGTGTTGTCAGCTATGACAGATTCTATGACAGTTGTAAGATGTGTAAGGCATCTGTCATAGCCTATTTTTAGCATATTCTACATGTCCAAGCTTGAAACAAGACTATTTACATGTTAGGTCCACCTGTCAAGGGTGTAAGGGAATGTTGTACATGTGTCCAAATACATGTCTAAGGTGTTGAATATTGTTCCTTTTGGATTTGGACGCCCCTCACCTTCTAGATGCTTCTTGAAGCTTGTAAAACTCTATTTATTGAGTCCCTTCAGTTGTAGAATGCATAGTTTGTTTTGAGGGTAACGAAGTGTTTCCAATATCACTCCAGAATAGGTCTTCATGTTGAAGCACTTATGTAGAAAGCTTTATACTTGGAGAAAATTTGTAATCACTATTTGATATATAATAGAGAAGTATTGTGCTTTTGGAGGGTGGGTTTTTTTACCTGAAAGGGTTTTCCCTATGGTATATTTTGTTTCATTATTTTTAGACATTGTTGTTGTTCTATTTCCATTATTATCTATGAGCTTCTCTAGTTACAACTATTAAAGGTGTTAAAAAGAAAGAAAAAATTATAACTCTCCTTTGATTAGATTAGTGTAGGAAGTTGTTTCCATTCACCCATCTTCCTTTTAGTTGGTATTAGAGCCTGGCAAGCCTTGGCTCCTTTGTTGGGTATAAGGGTTTTTTAAGCTAATATTTGTTTCAATGGGAGGTTTGCAGAAGTGTGTATTTTGTAACCTTGTTGTGCGGGAAAGAGATGCCAAGCACATCTGGGAGGATTGAGATGGAAAAATTTAACAGTGGTAATTTTGAGTTGTGGAAGCTCAAAATGGAAGACATATTAGTAGACCGAGACTTATGGCTTGCAATTTCTAGAACCAAACCTCCTTTAGGCATGAAACAAGAGGATTGGGATCTCATAGATAGGAAATCCAAGGGTCTTATTAAACTCTATTTGGATGATTCCATTCTCTTGCATGTACATGAAGAGAAAACTTCTGCTTCTCTATGGAATAAGCTTGGTGATGTCTATCAGGCTAAATCCCTGATAAACAAGATTTTCCTAAGAAAGAAGATGTATTCTCTAAAAATGGAAGATGGGGGATCCACTACAGATCACTCAAACTCTTTTAACATGTTAGTTGCACAATTGGGTTCTGTTGGAGACAAAATAGATGAACAAGACTGTTGCATGCTCCTTTTGTGTTCATTGTCAGACTCTTGGGATCACCTGGTAATGGCTATTGGAAGCACTAATTCCACCTTCAAGATGGATGAGGTTGTTTCATCATTACTATTTGAGGAGATGTGAAGGAAGTATTCTTAGATGGCCAAGGAGGCCCTTGGAGTCCATGGTAGATCAAAAGAGAAAAGCAAAAAGAAAGACAATAAATCTAAGTCAAAGTCTCCTAGTAAGAAGTCCAAGGAAAAAGGTTGGAATTGTGGTGAAACTAGTCACATTCAAAAATATTGTAAGAAGGAGAAGAAGAAGAAAAACAAGTCTTTCTCCAATTCTAAATCTGAGAAATCATCCCAAGATAATGGAGAAGCATTTATTGCAGCCTTGGCAACTGATACATCGGATGATGTGTGGTTGATAGAATCAGGTGCATCCCTTCACATGACTTCTCATTGAGATTGTTCTCAAAGTATGAGGAGTTTGATGGTGGAGAGGTGTACCTGGGTGATGAATCTCATCTGAAGATTGTTGGTCGTGGAAGATTCAAAATCAGATTTCCTGATGGAAGAGTGAAGGGGATTGATGGTGTCTTGCATATCTCAGGTTTGGCAGGAAACCTACTTTCTATAAGTAAACTAAATGATTCAAGAGTGCAAGTTGTTTTCTCTAGTGGAGGATGCAAGATGAATAGAGGAGCTATGGTGTTAGCCAAGGGGGTTCATATTGGGAATTCGTTTCAACTTGATGCATGCATTGTACAGTGCAATAATTCTTCTGATGTAATGAAGAAGATACCTTTGGATTCTTCATCCCAACCATCAGATTGTGCAGAGAAGAAGCATGTTGTAGCACCATCTAATGGTCTTGCATTTTGGGTACCTAAGGGTGCTCATTCCATGGAAATGAAGCTTCCTACAGAGAAGACAATGTTATGGAACCAACAACTTATTCACATTGGTGAGAGGGGTCTTAGAACCCTTAAAAATAAGAGCCTTGTTGAAGTCCTTGATGACTGTAATCTCGAGTTTGACTTTTGTGGACATTGTGTATATGGAAAACAACACCGTATTTCTTTCTAACTCTAGTTCTCATAAGTCTTATGGGGTTTTGGACTATATTCATTCAAACGTTTTTGATTCTATAAATATTCCCTCATTATCAAAATCTATATTTTTTTTTTCTTTCATAGATGATTATAATAGAAGGAAATTTGTGTATTTCCTCAGAAGTAAAGCTGAAGTCTTTAGTCAGTTTAAGGAGTTTAAGGCCTTGGTAGAAAATTGGGCTAGCAGAAAGATTAAGTGTTTGAGAACTGATAATGGTGGTGAGTTTTGATTTGTAGAGTTTGACAAGTTATATAAAGAGCACGGGATTGCAAGACATGTACACTCCATAGAAAAATGTATTTGCAAAGAGAATGAAAAAAAAATTGATGGAGAGGGCTACCAGTATCTTGAGTGGTGTTGGTCTTGTGTAGAAATTTTGGGCTGAAGGGGTAGACACTACATGTTATTTGATCAATAGATCTCCTACATTATCACTTGTTGGAAAGAAACCCATGGATCTGTGGTCTAGTAAAAATCCTTTGATGAGACATCTCAAAGTATTTGGTTGTGAAGCTAACGCTCATGTTCCAATTGACAAGAGGTCTAAGTTGGAGAACAAGGTTGTTAAGTGTATCTTTATCAACTATAGTGTTGGTGTGAAAGGGTACAAGCTTTGGGATCCAGAAGCACAAAAGGTTCTCTATAGTAGAAGTGTGATCTTCAGAGAGATGAAACCTTCCTTGAGCTACAACCAAAGAAAGAGGAGAAATAGAAAAAGGAGGTGATTCAGATTCCACCTACTTTGAAGAAAGAATAACCAAGTACTCATGTTGGACCTAATGATGAGGAGAGCTCAAGTAGCTTTGAAAGTTATGAAGAAGGATAACATCAATCTTAACCTTCAAGGAGGTCTACACGAGTTAGGCGACAACCAGAAAGGCTTGGTTACTCACTATTGGATTCTAGTTGCATATTTTCCTTGATTACTAATATTAATGAGCCAAGGATTGTTAGAGAGGCTATGGGTATGAATGATTCAGATTCTTGGATGTAAGCCATGGATAAAGAGATGGCTTCATTAAAGAAAAACAAGACTTGGGATTTGGTACCTTTGCTTGTTGGATGTAAACCTGTTGGTTGTAAATTAGTTTTCAAGAAAAAGTGTGGTCCTGATGGTAGTATTGAGAAGTATAAGGGATGGTTGGTTGCTAAGGTGTATTCCCAAGTGGAGGGAATTGATTATGGGGAGATATTCTCTCCTGTAGAGAAGCTGACATCTATTCGGCTTCTTTTGTCACTTGCAATATCCTATGACTTAGAAGTGGAACAGATGGATGTGAAGACAACATTCCTTCATGTTGATTTGGAGGAATAGATTTGCATGTCATATCCAAATCATTTCATTGAAAAAGGTAAAGAAAATGTGGCTTGCAAACTGAAGAAGTCTCTTTATGGTTTGAAATAGTCTCCTAGAATGTGGTATCAAAAGTTTGATACCTATGTGTTGTCATTGGGATTTCGGATATCTAAATTTGACCATTGTGTATACTTTAAAACTGATAATGGTTGCATTCCCATCATTGTCTTATATGTAGATGATATGTTGTTTATTGATAATGGTAAAAGTATGATTTCAAATTTGAAGTTTCAGTTGTCAGCACAGTTTGAGATGAAAGACCTAGGTGCAACTAGGTACATTTTGTAAATGGAAATCATGAGAGACAGAACTAACAAAAATATTTGGTTAAGCTAGAGCAAGTATGTGAACTCCGTGTTGGAAAGATTCAACATGGTAGATTGTAGATAGTTAGTTGTTCATGTGATGCAAGGGACAAATATTTCTTTGAATGATTGTCCAAAATCTCCTACTGAGATGGAGGACATGACCAAAGTACCATATGTGAGTGCAGTTAGTAGTCTAATGTATGTAATGGTGTGTACAAGACCAGACATTTCCAAAGCAGTGGGAGTCCTTAGCCATTTTTTGACTAATCCTAGATGGGTGCAATGGGATGTTGTTAAGAGAGTGTTCAAATATTTACGGGGTACTTCCAAGTATGCCTTTTGTTTTCATGGTTATCCTACTGGACCTCAACATTCTATGAGCATTCGAGGATATGTGGATTCAGATTGGGCAGGTGACATTGATAGCACAAGATCCACTAGTGGTTATGTATTTATGATGTTTGGTGGTGTTATCAGTTGGAAAAGTAAGCAGCGGGTTGTAGTTGCATTGTCCACAACAGAGGCAGAGTATATGGCAGCCACTCATGTGTGTAAGGAATCCATTTGGCTTAAGATATTGTCTTCTAATATTGGTTTAGATGCAGGATAGATTACTATTTGTTGTGATAGTCAAAGTACAATTTGTCTAGCAAAGAATCCTACCTTCCATGCTAGAACAAAGCACATCAATTTTTTAGTATCATTTTTTTTGTGATATGGTAGAAGATGGAAAGGTGAACCTAGAGAAGGTTGATACTTTGGCGAATATTGTAGATGCACTGAAAAAACCAGTGAACACAAACAAGTTCATATGGTGTTATGATTCCATGGGCCTTGGGGCCCTATGCAAATGATTTTGTATGACTCTTGGAAGGTCCTCAACAAGTGGGATAATTTTGGGATTAAGGTTTCTCAACTTTAGAGTCCTAACATTGATTTAATTGTTGTAATTAATGTATTTATTATATTATTTAAATTCCTATGGTGTCATGTCATTAATTCAGACCCATCGGCTGGGTGGCATCCCTGTTGGAAGTGATTGGATGACACATTGTCATCCCAAGTGGATATAGTTTTCCCACTTTAGAATCTATGAAATATGACATATTCTATGACACATCATAAGGAATCTTTGAATGCATGGGTGAAAATTGGCACCCAAGTTGGGTTATGATAGGTTGTAAGAGAATCAGCTATTTTTAGCCAATTATGATAGATTCTCTTATAGTTGTAAGTGTTGTCAGCTATGATAGATTCTATGACAGTTGTAAGATGTGTAAGGCATCTTTCATAGCCTATTTTTAGCATATTCTAGGTGTCTAATCTTGAAACAAGACTATTTTCATGTTAGACACTTGTCAGGGGTGTAAGGGAATGTTGTACATGTGTCCAAATGCATTTCTAAGGTGTTGAATATTGTTCCTTTTGGATTTGGATACCCCTCACCTTCTAGATGCTTCTTGAAGCTTGTAACACTCTATTTATTGAGTTCCTTGAGTTGTAGAATGCATAGTTTGTATTGCAGGTAATGAAGTGTTGTCGATATCACTCTAGAATAAGTGTTCATGTTGAAGCACTTATGTAGAAAGCTTTGTACTTGGAGAAACATTCTAATCACTATTTGATATAATAGAGAAGTATTGTTCTTTTGGAGGGTGGGGATTTTTTACCCAAAAAGGTTTTCCCCACAATATATTTGGTGTCACTGTTTCTAGGCATTGTTGTTGTTCTATTTCCATTATTCTCTATGTGCTTCTCTAGTTGCAACTATTAAAGGTGCTAAAAATAATTTTTTTTTTGTAACTCTCCTCTGATTAGATTAGTGTATGAAGTTGTTCCCACTCACCCGACTTCCTTTCACTTTAATATATAGACATAGAAATGATGTTACATAAAATATAATTTTCCCAACCATTGTAATATTGATTGTTTATACAACTTTATAGAGGAATAATAACCATATTAATGTTATCTAGAATGAGGGAAAATAATAAGTGGGAATATCATTGAACTAGATGTACAAGACATTCTCATCCAAATAAATTATTTCTCAATTGAGTACCTTAAATGGAGACCTATTGGAGAAGATAATGGTAAGATTGATTTATGTGTTATTGTAGCATCATAAACTATCACCCTTGACAATTTCAAACTATATTTAGCTCCCCCTCATGTTCTTGGACCTAATTATGCATTTAATTTGATTTCTTTAATAAAACTTAGAAAATAAAAAGTGGAAATAGAAATAAAGGCTTAATAATCATATATTTGGAATTCATGTTCTAAAATGCTAGGTTTGCACTAGGGGTCCTAGTGCCCTTGTCAAGCCTATTTTCACCAAATTTAAAATATATCAGTGTCAGCATTTTAATATTTTAAAATCCAAAATCATTTGTCGGCTATGGGCATTTGATTTTTTAGGAAATTAAATAGTTGCATATGAATGCATGTCACTTTCACTATTTGAAATTCTAAGAACACCTAATGTAATCCCAATACTTTGAATTGAGCAATTGAGCAATTAAGAGAAGAATTAGAAAATTATAGTATCATATTTTTATTCAAGTATCATGTTAGAAATGCATCATATTTTCATGTGATTTTGTTCATGTTTCATATTTATTTGTTTTGTGACTACTAATACTTATATAACTTCAAATCAAGTGTCAATTTCTCCTTCATGGTGACAAGGATAATGACTTCAGTCCATCAAGGAATGCAGATCTTAGTGGTGAATTGTAGTAATTTTCAATTTATAACTTGTTTATCATTTAGCCTCTACCCAACTTAGGATGAGCTTTATTTTTATATCATCATAGTCATTGTGGAGGTAGAAATACCAAAACAAGGTTTGACTTAGGAAAGTGCCTATATGGAACTACTCTTCCCCCTCTTCCAAGTGTGCAAGTTACAATCTGAAATGAATTAAAGGAAGATTGAAGACCTAATTGTTCATTCAAGCATTCAAGTCCTATAAATACAAAAAATAGAGGAAAGTGGATTTTATTAGCAATAGATGAAGTTTTCACATTAAGTCCAGAGGAGAAGATCCTACAGAATGGGAGCAAAAAGAAATTGAAGTTTGATTTTGAGTACATATTTTCCAATCTAGGGTGCCTACCGCCCCTATCCCTTTGTTTCAAGCCTAAATTTATATGCCAAATTCTTCTATGTCTACCCTCTACTATTCTCAACACTATTTCTATTTGTCAGTTTAATTTTTTCCATAAATCATCTCAATTTGTTATATTTTCATAGTTAATATAGGAACATGTTTATGTTATCAAATTAATCGATTAATCAACATCAAATCACACACAACCACCCTAAAATGAAATTTTTTTAACCTTGATCCACTATTATGTCTCATCCATTGGGGTTATTAGCCAAATGGGTATTTGAGTTCACTTTCAATCTATTCCCTTGTCATGTTGGAAAGAGTGTGGTTTAGGCCCTAGATCCCTTTTTTCTAACATCACATTTTAGTGAATCTAATGCTTATGCATTTTAAACCTTTTGAAATCTTAATTAGGTTATTTTAAAATCTAAATATATTTTTAATAGTTTGAATTTTTTATTTATGCATGAACATTTTGATAAAAGGAATGTAAAAATTTGCATAGCATTTTTCAATTCAAAAACTAATGTTAATTTTAGTCATTGCAAGAAATATCTAATCAATAGGTGCATTAAAAATTATTAATTAGGTCATGATAAAGTCTCAAAATAATCCAAAATTATTTAAATTTGTCATTTATGCAAGCATGTGTTGTTGAAAAAGTGGAAAGTTACATTTTTTTTTGGTAAAAGGAAAGTGATGCCTATATATATGTATTAATTTATAAAATATGTACACAAAAATATATTTCAGATTTCCAGCTGAAAATGGCAATATTTCTTAAGTCTATGCATTCTAAATCTACTGAATCCCAAAACATAACTATACCACAAATCCTGAAACATGTTCCCCCACCCCAGGAGAATGATAGCAATGCACAACACATATTCCTTGCAACAAATTACAAGCTTGTATCACCCCACCCCCTAAAGAGGGTCTTATAATAGAAAGGACTTATCAAACTTAGGACTAATTACATTAATGTTTTGAGCCCAATACAAAATAACCAATACCCAATAGAAGCAAGAAAACATTTGACACTGGAGATCATGCTTTTCACAAAATTTCCAAAATTAACACACTGCTACATTCATTCTTCCATATACACTGGGAAATTTTCATCTTGACCTTCTTCCATGTCAACTACAAGTTGCAATCAAAATATTTTATGCATAGGAACCCTCACATCTTAATCCACAACACTTTCTAGAAGAGATCGTGTGCTTGAAACAATGTTTGTTTGAGTAACCTCTTGCAGTTGTTCCAATTGAGGGTTATTAGAGCAAGCAAACATTAGACCACAAGAAAGCAATTGAAAAATATTTCTCTTTTATGTCAATTTCCAAACTAGCACAAAGACACCTGCAATTCTTCCTTAAAGCCTTCAAAAACAAATTGTCATTATTGTGTTGATAGGCCAATTTTATTGCATCATATATATCTTGATAACCTTGGCATTGTTTGAGTAATTTTCATGAAAACAACCCACCAATGAGCCCTTTTCCCTTAAACAAATTGTACCCTTGAACCACCATTAGCAAAGCATTATCTTGAAGGAACTGACCCCTAACATATTTTCCAGCAATGTATTCCAAATCCCTTAAAGATTGACAAAAATCTATCAAATTTGACAAGAAAATAGAAAGCACCTGAGATGGCAGCAAGATCCTCCAAACTTTTGGAATAATTACCTCAATTCCAATCACTGTTCGAATGCAGTCTTCCACCTGTGGGCATTCTAGCTTGAACAAGATGACAAGATCTTCATGTAATATGAATCCTTCAAAGGGCTTCTCCTAGACCTGAACTCTCATGCAAATGCGGAGATTCTAGTTTTGGTAAGCCATTTTCCAAGCAAATAAAGTGTCTTAACACACACCACCTCCAGATAATTGCCACCAGTCCTCCTTTCCTGCCACCCACAATGGACTTGCAACAACTACTAAGCCTTCCCAAAGCCACAAAGCGTCACACGTTCGCAACTAAAAAAGAGAGAAGAACGTTGAGACATGCCCAAAGGAAATGTTTAAATTTCAAGATTATCAAACTAGGATAAGTTAATTACTACATTTTGTAATCTAATAATTGCATTTGGAATACATTACATTATTGGAAAAATCTAGAATTATATACAAAAATTATGTTCTACATATAGAAAATTAAAATTCTTTACATTTTTAGAATTAGGATCCTCATAAATTGTATCTCATTTCTAGATTTTGAATTTAGAAAAATCATCACATTGGTCTAAGGTGACCAGTGCCCTTGTCTAGTCAATTTTCAACAAAATTTGGATTAAATTTTTTTCTTTGTGTCTCTCATTCTATTATGGGTTTTATGTTTGCTAATTATTTCAATTTTTTTGATTGTACTAAGTTTTCCATTCATTGTAGGAACACTAAAGTATTTTGAACATCATATGAGCTTCACAAATTAGTTTCCCTTGGATAATACCCTTGTGAGGCATAGTTTCAAACTTATGGTTTCATGTGCTACAATCACAACTAGTGTTGAGCTTGATTCTTATAACTCTTTCACTCAAGGTATTTTTTCTACCCAATCTATTTTGGATTCCATTCCTGTCATGCCCTAATTTTATGCCTAAGACCTAAACACAACCAATTTTTTTATTAATAAAACACATAAAAATACTGCACTATGCTATCCATGTGTATAGATGTAGGTAAACTACAAACATAAAAAGGAAAGATTGCATGAGCAACCTTATAGTTAGTTTCTCATCCAAAGGTGGGGTGAGAGTGAGAATTTCATTTCGTACGAAACTAGTATCTAGGGGACGTTATCACAGTGTAAGTTTGAAGGTTAGGTCTGATGCTCTTGTAATTTCCATATAGAATGTTGTAGAATGAAGATCCAAAGGAATGTAGCAATTGAAAGGTGACTACTGACTACATGCATCAAAGCCATGGAACCCCAACTCAACCATTTAAAGTTTAATGAAGTTACGACATTTATTCTTGTTTTAACATCTATATCACCTTACCTTGTTGTCTTCCATAATGTACTAAATGTTTGATTTCAAATTTTAACAATGACGCTAATAATATCATTAGTTGGATGGTAATTTTAACATCATTCCTTATTGATCTTCTTAATGTTCTTATCCTTGTAGGAGACTGGTAATGCTAATAAATTTTATTTAATATGTAGCTTTTATAATATTATCACTTATTAATATTTGTCTATTCTATAATATCTTTTCCAAAATAACTTCATTATATTACATTACACATTGGTTATGTCCAATAGTGAACATGTGACAAGGGTGTCATAATTTGACCAATAAGGTTACCAAACTATGTCATTGTCTAATTTGTTATGTTCACAAATATAGTTAATGGACATTCTACTCTCCAATTTGACTCCTTGCTCGTAATATTAGGATTTCTTGTGATATTAATTAATAATCACTCAAATGTCTGTATGAAGTTTAAAACCATTCATAATTATTAATACTAATGTCAATTTTAGTCTATAATTATTATCATTAAATACTAACATTTAAATCTATTAAAAATTATATGAATACTAACTTCCATATGTTAATATTAATCGATGATTTTAGTTCTATTATCAATTATGTCAAATAACATTATTGTTCTCACCAAGTTTCATTTTGTGCTACTTCCCTCCCCTGCCACTATTCATAAGAACACTCTGACCATTCATGACCCCACCAATCCCTCTGTGGACCCCAGCCCCTTTATTACTCTATATGAAACCCCTCCTACCATTCACTATAGCTCCTCAGCCTAACGTAAAGACCCTATTAAGGAACCCCCCCAACCCCATCAAATGCACCTCTTTTTTGGAACCCACACCTATTTCTACTTCTAGGTCGAGGGAGTCTGACAACTCAAATGACAATGAGTCATGGAGTCCCACCCTGATCAACTCTCCATTGCACTCTTATGTTCATGCAAATATCTTTGATGTTCCCAACACCACTTGTTTCTAACCCTAACCCTCAAAATTCTCCCAATCTATGCATCAATCTAGAGGAAACCATAACTGAACCTAGGTTTATTCATGCCCCTAGTGACCCCCTTTGTAAAAAACTCAATGAAATCTTAGAGACAATTAATATCCAGAGGGATATCATGAAGTGGCTCTTGGGCCAACTAGTAATGGATAAAGAAAGAATCCAAATTCTGGAGGGCAAGGTTCTTGAGCAGTAGGTCCCATGGTCGAGGGAGGTGGAGAAGAAGGAGAACTGAGACATGATTGCCTCTCTGGCCAAGACATTCGAGAGGTGGGAAAGTTGGGGAAAGGAGTTGGAAGATTTGTGTGCCATTGTTGGTACAGAGAAAGAAAAAAAGAATCTACTGACTGAGATTGATGCTATCCATCAAAACTAGGAGAAAGCCATGAAATGCCTCAGGGTCATCACCGATTATAGTAAAGAAACTGTGAAGAACACTTCCCTCACCCTTTAGGATTTACAGGATGAATTAAGGAAGTGCCAGGGGAAATAGGTTGTGGATGGTTAGAAGGATGGTCATATGAAGGGTAAATTGGTGGATACCTTGACTTGTAATGTCGTGGTGAATACCCAGGCCATTCAGCAGGGGCCTCTAACTTTTGAAAAGAAGCTCCAATTTCTATCGTAGGAATGGTTCCAATGTGATCACTGGTCTCAAGTTGTTGGGAGACCTGTAGGTATCTAATGGTTTTGTGTTGGTCTCAGCTCTATGTGCTTTATGTGTTGTTTTTTGTTGGTTGATCTATTTAAGTTTAAGTTTATGTTTTAGTTTTTTGGGTTTATCAATTCTTGTGAGATCCTTATTTGCCTCTATTAATGGGTACTGGCCCTTCTAGTTTTAATCTAATCAAAAAATTATTGTTCTCATCAACATATTAAAATGAGTTTGATTAATATTATTATTACTATTAATTCTAATCATTAAATATTACTATTAATATTTACTTTCACATTTATGACCATATATTTATATACCATTTCATTTTAGTAATGACATACATATTAACCTTAAATCCATTGTTAATGTGAATATCCAATCCATAACCAGTCTCATGACATCATTACTAACCTATTACATTATAATCTATATATATATATAAGCAGCACTTATAAGGGAATTTCTCGTGTTTTATTTTTATCTTATACTTAGCTTAAATTACACAGGTATCATGATCCCTTTGAAAAGGATTGGGGCTAAAGAATTTACATAGGAAATGCAAGGTATCTTATCATGAAAAAATAAGTTATTGTTTGTTAAAATCCACACATCAGCATTTTCCCTCCTAATAAAGTTGATTAGGATTTATTTGAAGTTCATTTCAAGATTTAAGGAGGCACCATTTCTTCATGTGGGTAAATTTTTTAACCACTTACTATTGGAATAATTGTATTACCCTAAAATCTCTTTAACCTAACTTTCCCTAATCACTTCTCTTTCTTCAAGCCGTATTGTTTTCTTGTAACTTATTTTGTAGCATACAAAGAAGGGTAGTGGTAGATGGTGGAGGCATGAGACATTGCGCCACTGCTTCAAGGATTGTTATCTACCCTCAGAACCACCTCCTTTGATTTCTTTTTATGGTTTTTTAATTTCCTTGTTTTTGTTTTTGAGAGCAGAGATTTCCTTGATCGACTTAATAACTCATAACTTTCTCCCTTGTAGATTGGGTGATGGGAACGAGGGAGGGATTAATAAACTTTTTGTTTGTGTTTATTATGTGTTTACTTTTCTTTGATTGAGGGGGACAACACCCCTACCTGGATAGCGGGCCTGTGGCAGGTAATTCCCTCCATAGGGTCATGCCCATTAAGGGATGTGGCCCCTGGCAGGTCGTGCCCTCCATAGGGTCATTCCCATTAAGGGATGTGGCCCTTGTGGTGGTCGTAGCCTACTACAAGTCATGTTTGTGATCCCTTGTCTCTTTTTTTCATGTTCATTTAAACCTTAAATTGTATACTAAATACACAGTATTGAAAAGAAAGGTTTGAAATCATTTGGATTTTATATTGTTTTGCAAGCTTATTATCCTCGTTGCAATACAGTGACAGTACTAACTAAGAAACCAAGTTTCTTTATACCAGAACAAAAAACTAGTCTAGTATTGTTTCCTAATAGGAATTTCTTTTTCTTTTTTTCACTATGAAACTTTTCAAATAGGGTAATAGCATTATGGTGGCACATTGATGCACTCCTAAAAGAATAACATTAAAATGCATGCACCTTCTCTTTTAGGGTAGCAAGTGTATGTTTCATACTATGGTTAATATTGAAAATGTATATATATATATATATATTTTGGTGTATATCATATTAGTTTCAAGCATCTAATCCTCTCTCTATCTTGATTTATGAACAGAAAAAGCGATGTAAGGAATGCAACCAGTGTTGTACACTACTACAAGCCTTTCCAAAGCTTATGCAACATCTCTAATAACATATTCAAAACAATATGCCAATCACACAAATACAAATACATAATCTTACATCAAAAAAATCATAACTCAACACCCATAGAACACTATTCCTAGTTTATTCTATAATTCCTAGAGTAAGTTTACATGTATTCTCCTTTTCTAATAGCAACAACCTATCTTTTGTAATTACAACAACATAAGCCTATAAGTAAAATACAATTTCCTTTTCTTTGCTTTGTGTAAAACCCATCTTTGTAGCTATAACTAAACATAAGTTTTATTTTCTCACATGATTTCCTTTATACTTTGCAATTACTAAAAAGAAAAATTTCAAATACACAACTATAAGAGCTTACAAAAATTTATTTTCACTATCACAAAAAAAAGGATAAACAATAGAAAATACTATAGATCATCTTTTTCTATAATATTTCACTCCATCCTATCTTACTTTATGATACTTCACTAATCCTTACACACAACACAACGTATCAACTGTAACAAACATGTTTGCATCTCTAGCATTGTAGTCACTATCAACACAACTAATGCTCAAATTCACATTCATTATGTAACATGGAAAATGACTTAAACAAGTTTACTCAACAACATTTTATTCACAAGGACCTATCCCCTTAGTTGTTACTTTTGCACAAGTAAAATCAACTCTATCTTCATAACTAGTGGGAGCTCACCTCCTAGCCATAGGGCTAAAATAGCCCACCCCCAAGCTAGGGGAAAACCAAGGTAATAGGTTCCTTTACACAACACAACAATTACAACATGTCATACAATGCAGCCTCATTTTTAGTCTTACAACAACATATTCTAGCAGAAATTTTCAAATCATTTACACAAATACAGGCATTGAACAGCACTAGCATCACAAATATAAGCCTCTTCTTCAAGAGTCTTTAAGGGGGAGTGGGGACATCAACAAGGAAAGGAACTAATAATAGAAAATTGTGTATAAACAACCACATAACTTCTCATCTTCTCATTACACAATATCAGCCATGCTTCCACTACCCAACCTCCATTTCACACCCAATCACTACCATACCATACTATGTAACACATTATTTTCTCACATAACCAAATAATTTTTTCTATGGGTACTCATACCCTTACAATAGCCCCCTCTATGGACATCTCACCCACTCAACCCCACACATGATGAAACCTCCATACAATGGTAGGTTCATCCTACATGACAAGCAACACACAACACAATAGCCACAAAAACAACACAAAACTTAACAAATAAAAATCTTATACTCATTTTCATAAAACGGACATAAAAAGGGTACCAATACCAACTTAGATTATCCTCAAATTGGCAATGGTGGATATAAAACTAGCAATACCATTCTCCAAACTTCTTGTTCCTAGCTTCCTTCACTCCCTTCAAGGTTGATATCAAAACAAGCATGAAAAAATGAGATAATCATAATTCCAAGGTTTATTTCAAAAAACAAAACTCTCACAACAACCCTAATTCATCATCTTCAATTATGAGGGAAACAAATGTCACCTTCACAATTGATCATCCATCACTCTTAACCCAACCCTTCACATTTTTGGTGTGAGGGTTCTTTTAAGAATTTCTATGAGTCCCATGCCTTAACCACTCTTTTGAATTTCGTCACTTATGAAAAAGGCCTCATATAATGGGTCCTAAAGCTCTAAAGTTAACTTTTACACCCATGAAATTACCCCCAAGCCCTAGCCTTATGACCTAGGGTCATGAAAGCACCATAAAACATTAATAATACACATTAAATCAACATTAAAACTTGGACTTCATATTCCATTACACTCAATTCAATGAAGACAATGCACTTAACATTACAACAACATTCTTACTCGCACGTGTGACACAATAACCACATCACGTAAGGTTGCGACATGTAAGACCTTAATCTCTCCATTGAGTTAGGTCAATTTCATAGGAATGCACACACGTCACCTTGGTTTTTCCCAGGGTCCACTGCTCATGGACTACACCTGCACACTCAATTTCAAATGTTAGTCCATCATCCATAATAAAATAATAAAGCATGAAACGTAGAACATGATGTCTATATTATAGCATATGAAATTTAAGCAACTTTTTACATTCATTCATCCCATGAAATTAATACCATAACATTAATAGCATCAACTTTAATATAATTGGATATGAGTGTACTACATGTGGCATCCATCACAATCCATCTACCCATATCGGTGCAGTCATGGTACAAGGGTTCTAGAAGGAATTTCCTAAGTCGTACAACAAAGATTCAACACAAAATAAATAACACAACAAATTGATAAGAGAAGATGAATCTTCATAAATGTGGAATGCTTACATGCAACCTTGGCCACAAGGTCGAATATCCAAGCTCACAAGCCTGCCCAGAGGGCTTAAATTAATACAACTAGCCAACACACCTTATACATGCCCCAAAGGGTTTATGCGAAATCATAAGGAATCTATCTAATCATGAACTTAAGCCTGATGATCTATCATGAATTACAATGCTTATAAATATGCTTCTCAAGCTCCCATATAGGTTTGCATTGACCACAAGGGTTGATAACCCAATGAATGATCATACATGAAGGTCATCCTCAAGATGGGGAAGGATAGCTTCACATGAAAATAAATAACTTGTGGATATCCAAGGTAGGTCCCAAATGAACCCACGATACTTGTATGGTCTCTCGTTAGGCTTTGCACAATCTAGAATAGGTCTGCACTAAGGATTCTAGACCAAGTCAGCCCCAATGCTCTAACTAAGAAATACAATGAACTTCTAAGATTGATAACTTCTGGTAGACAAATGAAAATGTTGTGAAATCTGGATGTGTGATAGATGTCAATGTGTAGATGCTATATCTTTCTCCGCAAGATGAGAAACAACGATGCGATAAAATGAGGAATGAACTATTGAAACTAATACTAAATGTAATGCAAGAAAGGAACTATTTTTTTTGTTGATACAAGATTGCTTTACAACTAGGGATGCTCCTACATCAAACACATGGGATTAGAAGAAAATTGAGTCCCTCACTTTCCAAGGTTAAGAGGAAAAACAAAGACAATCCACCTCAGCCTAAGAAATCCATGATGAATGCTCCATTGATCTGCCTTTCCACTTCACAAGATATTCTTTGTACTGCTTGTTCCTAGTGCTTCTTTCGGTTCTAGTATCTAAATCTGTTCAATCTCCTCTGGTTCCTGATGTGGTAATTGTTCCTTCAAATCTATTTCATCACCAGTACTACTAGCTTCTCCCTTATGAAACTCATGTATGTCTACAATATTGAAAATAAGTGATACACCCAATGTCTCTGGTAACTCCACTTCATATGCATTTCCAGAATCAAATCTTTGTAGGATCTTACATAGCCCAAACTTCCTCATCTTCAACTTATTGTATGTACTGACTAGAAATCTCTCCTTCCTCAAATATACCATCACTTCATCTCCAACAACAAATTCCTTATGTCACTAGTGTTCATCTACCTTCGAGCCTTATACTTATTGTTCATGTCTTCCAAATGCTTTCAAACCTAATTATGCAATGTCTCCATGAAATCTGTAAACTCTTCTGCCTCCACACTCCTTTTATCCTCCATACTGATGTCTCTTAACTCAGCAACTCCTTTAGGATGTGTTCTGGTAACAACCTCAAATGGTGTCTTTCCTGTACTCCGATTCACTAAGTTATTATATGCAAATTCTTCGTGTGGTAAAACTATATCCCAACTTCTTTCCTTGTCTCCAACCAAACATCTTAATAGATTACCCAAACTTTTTTCCACTATCTTTGTTTTTCCATCTTTTTGTGGGTGATATAATGAACTAAAATTCAAATCTATCTTCATCTTCTTCCACAATGTCCTCCAAAAGTATCCAATGAACTTGATGTCTCTGTCTATAGCTATACTCTTAGGTAACCCATGCAATCTCACAATCTCCTTGAAAAATAAATGAGCAGCATGTACAACATCATTAGTCTTCTTACAAGGAATGAAATGTTCCATTTTGGAAAAAAATTCCACTACTACCATCATAGAATCATAACCTCTCTGTGTTCTTGGCAATCCCAAAATGAAATCCATTCTCAAATATTCCCAAGGTCTTTCTAGTACTATCAAGGACTTGTACAATCTAGTATTCTGACTAATCCCTTTGGAAACTTGAAAAATTATACAACTTTAAACATACTTCCTTACATTCTTGTATATCTATAGCCAAAAATAGTGTTCACGCACCAAAGCTACTGTCTTATCCACTTTGAAATGTCCTTCTAATCCTCCACTATGCTTCTCCTTGACTAGATTCTCCCTCATTGAACTCCTCGGTATACACAACTGATTTCCTTTGAACAACATATCTTCCTAAATAAAATAGTCTTTCCATTGGCTTCGATCTGTCACTACTGGTTCTTTACATGCTTTCCATACTTCACCAAAATCTACATTGTCTTCATACATATGCTTCAATTCTTCAAATCCTAGTACTTGCACTCTCATCTTTATCAGGAAATTCCTTCTTCTACTAAACGCATCTACAACTTTGTTTGACTTGCCACTCCTATGCTTCAACACAAATGTATAACTCTGCACGAACTCAACCCATCTCATATGTCTCTAATTCAACTTCCCTTGACTATTCAAATACTGCAATGCTTGATAGTTTGTATATAACACAAACTCCTTAAGGAACAAGTAATGTCTCCATTTCTTCAAAGCTTGAATTATGGCATAAAATTCTTGATCATAAACTAAGTATCTTCTTCTGGAATCATTCAATTTTTCACTAAAATAAGCTACAGGTCATCCTTCTTGACTCAACACTACTCTAATTGCATTTCCACTTGCATCACAATCCAATTGAAATACTTTGCCAAAATCTGATAATGCTAACACCGGTTGCTTTGTCACCTTTTGCTTTAACAATTCAAAACTCTTTTGTGCTCTGAATATCCACCTAAATTATTATTTTTCTCCTCTCATTTTCTCTGACATGGGGTTACAAACAGTACTGAAACTTCTGATAAACTTTTAGTAGAAACTCACTAGTCCATGGAATGATCTTACTTCTCCAATATTTACTGGTGTAGGCCAATCTAAGATTTCTTTCACTTTCTCTAGATCCATTTCTAGTCCTTAATTAGAAATAAAAAATCCAAGATAACCAACTTTATTTTCATGAAACTACATTTCTTGATATTTATCAACAACTTCTCTTCCCTTAACCTCTATAATACTTTCCTAATGTGCAACAAGTGTTCTTCTCTGGTTTTACTAAAAATTAGAATATCATTCAAGTAAACAATGAAAAACATACCCAAGAACTTCTTCAATACCTCATTCATAAATCTCATGAAAGTGCTTTGTGCATTGGTCAATCTAAAAGGCATTACGAACCACTCATCCAATCCTTCATTTTTCTTAAATGCAATCTTCCATTCATCTCCTTCTCTAATTTTGATTTGATGGTACCCAGTCTTGAGATCAATATTTGTAAAATACTTTGCTCCACTCAAGCAATCCATAATGTAATCCATCCTTTTCAATGGGCTTTAAAGTGATCTTATTGATTTCTCTTGATTTTATACACATTCTACACTCTCCATCCTTCTTCAGTGCAAGTACAATAGGTACCACACATGGGCTCAAACTTTCTTTGATCAATCCTTTTTTCAACAACTCTTTTATCTATTGGTTCAACTTTGTGTTCTCTGTTGATGTCATTCTATGTGCTTCTTTTTTTGGAAAAATTACTCTTGGTATAAGATATATATGCTGACTAATGCTTTGGACCCCTGGCAAACCATCTAGTACATTATCTAAAATTATGTGCTTATACTTGGTCAGCAACTCTACAACTTCTTCACTTTCTCCAGTGGGATTTTCTATCTCTGAATGATTGCTTTTCTTTGGAATCAATGTAAAACACATGTTCTCATGTCTCAACCAATCAAAAAAAATTCCATCCATCTACCAAGCATAGTCTGGCAGTGCCACAAAATTTAGTCTTCTCCTCTTCCTCCAAATGTATCAACTTGATTATTTTTCCATTTGATGTTATGGTATAAGTATTCCTTCTTCCATCATGAATTGCTTTCTTATCATATTTTCATGGTCTTCCTAACAGTAAATGACATGCATCCATGGGCATAATATCACACAATACTTCATCCCTATATGATCCAATGAAATCTCACCAAACATTGTTCATTCACCAATATTTTATGTTCATCTTGAATCCATGCTATCCTATAAGAGTTTGGATGTTTCAATCTCTTCAAATTCAACTTTCTTACCATCTCCTCTAAAAGTAGATTATCAATACTACTACTATCAATGATAACTTTACATACCTTTCCTCTGGACTTACATTTGGTTTTGAATAGACTTTTCCTCTATGATGGTTCCTCAATTACTTCTTCATGCATCAAAGCTCTTCTCATTATCAATGATTCACCTTTCTTTGGTTTTTTACATGAATTATGGGATCCAACATGTTCTTCCTCCACATATGTTGTTCTTCCAGTATGCTTAGGTTTCTTTCTAGCACTTCCTTGATGACACTCAAATGCTCTATGTCCTTTGCATCCACAATTGAAATAGGTTCCTCTAAATTCTCTTCTACTAGATCTCCCTTCATTCCTCTAAACTATTTGTAAGAGAGGAGGTCAATATCCATGATATCAAAGCATCAAATCAAAAACTATCTACGCAGGTCACACAAAAACACATATATCACATAAATCCCTTTCACTAAAAATATAGGTCTCACATGCTCCCCCCTAGGTTTGGACTTCCTCCTGGAAGTCACTAAAGTTTAGAATTATAATTCCATTATGATCATGCACATAGTTTTGTTGAATATGTCAAGCCTTATTTGTTAAGTATTTGGCATAAAGATAGGGCATGGTTCTCATTAGTGCTTACCACATTATGCACAACCTTATATAAGAAGGAAAAATACATTTCATAGACTACTTAACCCATTCAATTCACAACACAATGTTTACATCTTTCACACAATTTCTTATCTATCATGCTCATCTAAAATAAGGTTACTCACATGAATAATAAAATCACACTAATATTATATAAGTAGTCTCGTTCCTCAATTGGTAACCTGTAATAGTGAATTTTAACTAAAATATCCCTTAAATAAGTTGAACTCCCCCCATTCTTACAAAATATTTAGCATCATCTTATTTTCACACATCCTTATTACTTCACAAAAATACATCACATCCACTTGTAATTATCACATACAATATGATTAACTCAACAAGGTTCACAACTTAATGCTCACACAAAAAAATTGATAAGGATGAATGGTGTTTAATACCCATGTGTGATCTCCATCACCATAATATCGATAATTTGCAACCGAAATGTTGAATAAACGTGGAATCCATGAATCATCATTGTAACATCATATATCTATACATCTAAGGATGTCACTCATCATAGATATCATTGTTATACTAGGAAATATGTTCTTGAGGTCCTCCCTAGGACCCTATTATACTCTTCCCAATACTTTTCCTCTTGTTTGTGTGAGGAGTTTAGCCCCAAGGAGAAGATATGCAAGAAAACAATAATTTAAAGCTAAGGGAAAGGTGGATCACAACCGTCCATATCGGTTCTAATTACAATCCCCATTTTAACAATCGATTACCTAGACCTTCTACTCTCCAATACAACATGTCAGTGTCCTTAGAATATGATAGCTCACATAAGCCACATCACAAAACACATACCAACAGTTGTTACATAAGAAGGCCTCAAGATTTATCAATGTAAGAACATAACTCAAAAACTACAATTAAAGTGTCATAAAAATTAATTATGAAGAAAATAAGAGTCAAATGAAACAATGATGCACACCTCAATTTAGATAAAATAAAGTATGTCCTGAAGGAAAAAGGAATAAAAAAAAAATTGAAATGGCTAAGTAGCCTAAGTATTAAAATTCTATACTATTCGTTCAAAATTTTCAAAATTAAATCATCAATAAATAAATTTACAATACATCAAATTCTCACAATATAAATCCACACATCACATACACTATGTCTTTTATACAAACACTTACAGGGAGAAGTGTGAATGGGGTCTCAAACACTATATGTAATAAAATACAATGTTGTGGTGACACTACTATTGCTATATCCCAATACCTCTAACCATAGGGTTATTTCCATGCATGCTCTAATATAACTCTTGTCTATGATTATTGATTCAAAATAATGCTCATCTAATTCTAAGTCCTTCATCCAACAATCCACTTTAGAAATTGGTAACTAAATATATACATATACATTTTTTATTTAACATCTTGTCATCAAGGTATTAAGTACCTATCAATTAAGAAATTAGAAATGAATTCACATACCAAAACACATTGGAGTGCATACTTGACTCAACAAGATACAAACATCAAGAATTGGGTTTGTACTACAAACCAAAAAGCATGGTTCTAACATGTGGGGAAGTTGCTTAGGAACAACATTCATGAAAAATCATAACTTCCCAATGTAAGCCCTCTATCTAGAAGAACAAAAATTGTGGGTTGCCACCAAATTTGAATACTTGACTCAACAAGATACATATACATTTTTGCTTTAACATCTTTTCATCAAAGTATGAAGTACCTATCAATTAAGAAATTAGAAATGAATTCACATACCAAAACACATTGGAGTGCATACTTGACTCAACAAGATACAAACATCAAAAATTGGGTTTGTACTACAAACCAACAAGCATGGTTCTAATATGTGGGGAAGTTTCTTAGGGACAACATTCATGTAAAATCATAACTTCCCAATGTAAGCCCTCTATCTAGAAGAACAAAAATCATGGCTTACCAAAAAATTTGTAATGGAGGTCTAGCATCTCTCAACCTTACTTGCATTAGCAAGTCCTCCTCTAAGGGAATGGTCAATACTAAGGAAAAACACCATCATGCACTTACACATGACAACAGTTACCTACCCATAGACACATACATCCATTTCAACATTTTCACCTCTCATTCACACATGAATATCACAAGGGTTACTCTTAGGTAGATCATACTTGATGTTTGTGTCACCTTTCTCCCAAGTTGGAAACTCCATATCACACTCTTGTGTAATGCACACAATATTTATTGGTTTCCTATGTTCTACAACATGTATACTCTCAATGACATGTACCATATCCTATCATGAAATCAATCCTCACACGTTGCACTCACTTAATATGAATCTTCTAATTTACCCATTTGCATTCATTAACATATTATGCATAATCATGGCTAGGTTACAATTAGATTTTAACTTAAATTTCTAATACACATGCAACTTCACACTTCCAACTGTAGTTCAATGTCACTAGCAATACACATTTTACAACTTCTAATGCTAATTTTAATTAGCATTTATAGAGAATAATAGTTTTTCAATAATCAACCTAGTTGTTTCCTCTAGATCCACAAGGTTCTATGTTTTATGGTCAACTATTAAATTTATATATCTTTGCTAATAAGTTTCCCCTTACACGGTAATTATCAAATAATTCCATTGATATCATCATATGGTAAGAAAAATATAATTAGCACGTAATCCTTGCCACTCTTGGTAACTACTATCTTTAGCTATTATTTAGCCCTTAGTCTCATATAAAAACCTTACATTTCTATTTCTTAGCATTCCACCCCTTATTGCTCTTCATGACTCACAAGGGTTGTTATTAAAATAATAATAGTGATCCAAGGTTAAACCTTCATAATCGATAAAATAACACATACACACATTTGAATTTAACCATCGATTATATTTATTTGGATTCATTTATAGTTTTAACATAGTTCATCGCCCAACTCCCTAGAATTGAAAGATTTGGATTGAACCTTCAATATCCATCCTACAAAAAAGATAACTTGCTTGCAAAAAGAATATCAAAAGTAACATATCTTGCAACTACCCTTTTACATTCTTGTAAGGTATTTTCATAAATTTATGCTATTATATAAGTGGTATAGCTTATCCTAACAAGGCTTTTGACCTCCAATCATGTTTGTCTTATATGATTCTTTTACTAAAAAAATAAAAAGCTCTCCAAAATTTGAATAGTAATAAGGTAGGTATTTTAGTACAAAATCATTTGGATTGCAAGACATTTTTCATTCGTTTCCTTTATGCATCCTTATACACACATGGTTTTTTTTTACTCAAATCACATAAGGTTTCTAGCTTGCTACTTTATTTTGACATAATACGATGCATGAATTGTTGAAGGCACAAAACAACTAAGAGGGGGGGTGAATCAGTTGTCACCAATCTCAATCACAATTCTCAAACAATTATCAACTTCACATCCACTTTATTCTATTATTAAGTATGAGCATAAAGTGCAAATAATAGAAAGCAATATCAACACAAGAAACACCAAATTTACATGGAAAACCCAATAAGGGAAAAACCATGGTGAAGATTAACTCGCAATATAAAGTAATAGCAAAACCAATTACAAAGAGGCTCACTTCCAAAGGGCTCACTACCCAAAAGGACTCACTATCTAGATACAAGGCTCACTACCTACAGATACAAAACATAACAGAAAAATCTACCACATCAAATTACACACATTCGCAGCCTTGATTAGAAGATTGTAGAAACCATTAGCTCACTGCTTTCAGGATTCTAACATATTAAAGTATTGCTGCCTCAATTCATTTTTCGCACATTCTTGCTTCTCACACTTATGGCATGTCTCATACATCAATCCATAACATCTTGACTTGTATTTATACCATCTTCAACCTTAGAAACTTTCTCCAAGGTCTGCTACACATGCTTCATTTTACAAATTCAAATTAGGTCGGAAGCTCAACATTCCCACAGTGGAAGGGAATGATAGTGGACCAAACCAACACTTAACCAAGACCAAAACAACATCTCAGATCAATCACACGCTTCCTTAATTCATACTTATCCTTCACATGACGTGTAGACACCAAGTCAGCCAAACCTAATGAAAACACCAATAAACTTTGAAGTACATGCTTCTGCAACAAGAAGATAACATGCGGACCACATAAAACTCTTCACCATACACTGGAACACATCGTAGATGCCTTTAGATTCATCGGCAGAAAATGCAACACCCTTCATACACAATACTTTCCATCCATCCATCCGAACTGGACAGACACACATAGCTCAACTCTAAAACTCATCTTTCAGAGCATCAAACCACAAACACCTTCGAAAAAACATAGATAACATCATTACAAGCCATCTACCAAATCCAAAATATTAGAAACGAACTAGCAAAGGATTGCAGAGTATAAAAATTTCTCCCAGTCCATAGACAAACAACTTTTCCAGACCAGTTCACACACTGGTGAACACAAATTTCACTCTTCATCAAACCAGAAGCTAAAAATTAGGATATATCACCCAAGGATTCCCTTAAACAACACTTCAGATCTACACAAGCATAGTATGAACACAAAAGAAATGTGGAGCACATACTAGAGCACATTCTAAACACATGCACAATTATGTCTTCACTATTTCTCCAAAGCACTTGGTAACTTATCATATTAGAACACCTTCAACACCATAAAGATAGCTCCATGTACTCACAACATCTCAATAGTATCTCAACTATACATGCACAACCTGCAATCACTTGATTCCTTTCTCTACAACAACCTATACTATGTTGACATCAATGACAACACCACCAAACTCACTCACACTTGCAACAATCTCCCCCTTTGTCATTGATGGAAAAAAATGATGTGAAAAACCATCAAGGAAAACATCCATTCCATTCCTACACTCTCCTTTATTTATTTTTAGATTAGAGATCCTACACAACAATTCATGTACTCTCTTTTCCTTCCAATAATCTCTCTTTCACATGACTTTTTCTCCCCCTTTTTCTTTCATTATTTTTCACATGACTCTCTCTCCCCCTTTGAAATAAATGGAAAAGAAAAAAGAATCTAATCACTCCCCCTTAGGAGTTCACCCACATCTCATACTGCAACAATGATACTTCCTGCTCCCCCTGAGGAGTAGACCCATCCATTAGTCTAGAAAAATGAAGAATCTATAGATCCACTAGACTAATGCACCTCCATGTGCACCTAGTTCATAGAAGGAGGGACAGTAACCCCCAACTTCTCCCTGAGATACTCAAAATTATCCTTCAGAAGAGATTTAGTAAATATATCAACAATTTGATCCTTTGTAGGCACATATTCCAATCTGACTTCATTTTCCAATACCTTTTCTCTCAAGAAATGATATCTAATAGATATATGCTTTGTTCTTGAATGCATTACCGGATTCTTTGAAATATTTATTGTACTTGTATTATCACATAAGATAGGGATAGGCTCATCACATATCACTCCTATATCCTTCAATGTTTGCTTCATCCATAATACATGTGTGTAGCAAGATGCTACTACAATGTACTCAACTTTTGCAATGGATAAAGAAACTAAATCCTATTTTTTGCTTATCCATGAAACCAATCTTCCTCCAAGAGATAATGCACCACCACTTGTATTCTTTCGGTCATCCACACAACCAACCTAATCTACATCAATGTAAACACTTAAAGTGAAATCAGTATCCTTAGGATACCACAAGCCATAATCAACAGTGTCTTTTAGATATCTAAATACTCTTTTCATAGCTATAACATGTGTTGCTTTAGGTTCTTCTTGAAATATGGAAACCAAACATACTACATGCATGATATCTGGTCTAGTAGCAGTAAGATATAATAGCCCACCAATAATAGATTTGTACATGCTCTAATCAACTTTAGGAGATTCATCATCTTTACTCAATTTGCATCTAGTCACCATAGGGGTACAAGCTGGTTTGGAGTCATCCATTCCAAAATTCTTCAACAAATACTTGACATACTTTGATTTTGAAATGAATATTCCCTTATCAGTTAGATTCACTTGAAGTCCAAGAAAGAAATTCAACTCACCAATCATAGACATCGCAAACTCTTTTTGCATCTCCTTTGCAAATCTCTTGCATGTACCCTCATATCCTCCAAAAATGATATCATCAACATACACTTGACCACTATCAACATTTTGTTTCCTTCCATCTTGAAATAGAGAATATTGTCTGTGGATCCTTTGTTGAACCCTTGCTATGTCAAATATATGTCCAACCTTGCATACCATGCTCTACGAACCTGTTTGAGTCCATACAACTCATTTTTCAACTTACAAACCATTTCTAATTTTTCTAATAACTAAAATCCCTCTGGTTTTTCCATGTATACCTCTTCTTCCAATTCTCCCTTCAAGAATGCAGACTTAACATCCATCTGATATACCTTGAAATCTTTGTGAGCATAAAATGCCAAGAACATCTAAATAGCCTCCATTCTTACTACCGAGGAAAATTTCTCCTTGAAGTTTATTCCTTCAACCTGTGAATAACCTTTGCATACAAGTCTTTCTTTATTTCTTACTACTTCACCATTCTCACTCAGCATATTCCTGAACACCCACTTTGTACCAATTATGTTCTTGTTTACTAGTCTAGGAACCAATTCCCATGTCTGATTCTTCTCTATCTATTACAATTCCTCTTTCATTTATTTAACCCAATTCTCATCTTTGCATGTTTCACACACTAATTTAGGTTCTATCTTGGAAATTAAACACAGGTTTACCTCAGCTACTACCACTTTGCTTCTTGTCTATACACCTTCACTTTCATCTCCAATTATCTATTCTTCAGGATGATTTTTCTATACATATTTTCGGGTCTTAGGAGTAGGTTCTAGAGCTTCTTCTTCTTCAATCTTTTCTTCTTCCTTACTCTCTTCTTGTACTTTTCTACAGCTAGATTCATTTGGTTCAACTTCACTTATTACAACTAGTCTATGCATATCTTCATCAAATTTTACATTTGCACTCTCCATAATATTCTTCAATATTTTATTGAAGCATGTATAAGTTTTGCTATTAGTTGAATATCCAAGGAAAATACCTTCATCACAGCTAGCATCAAACTTTCCAAGGTTCTCATCATCTCTTTTAATGTAACGTCTGCTTCCAAACACCATAAATTACTTAACAGTAGGAATATTTCCAATCCATAACTCATAAGGAGTCTTTGTGTTATTAGCTCTAATCTGCACTCTGTTAAGAATATAAATAGTTGTATGGATTGCCTCTCTCCTGTATACATTAGGTACATTTGCCTCTTTCATCATAGTTCTTGCAGCCTTTTGGATAGTCTGGTTCTTCCTCTCAACAACTCCATTCTGCTGAGGAGTTCTAGGAGCAGAAAAATGTCTATACCATGTTCTTCACAAAATGTATTAAACTCACTGGAAGTGAACTCTCCACCTCTATCAGACCTTAAACATTTGATTCTTAGGTTCACTTCATACTTTACCCTAGCCTTGAACACTTTGAATCTATCTAGAGCTTGAGCTTTCTCCCTAAGAAAGGTAACCCTCCCATTCTAGAATAATCATCAATAAGGAGCATAAAATACCTATCACCATTAAGACTTCATGTTCTTGTGGGACCACATAGGTCTATATGAACCAATTCCAACATTCCAATAGTTGATTGATCTTTTCCTTTAAAAATACATCTTGTTTTTTTTCCAACTGACAACTTCTACAAATAGTATTGGTAGGCTTTGTGATTTTAGGCAAATCCCAGACAACTTCTCTTGAACTAATCCTAATAAGATTGTCAAAGTTTACATGTACCATCCTCTGATGCCATAGCCAACTTTCATTAACTTGGATACAAGGCACTAACCATCAACACCCTTAAGCTGATAAATATTTTCATATGTTCTTCCTGCAGCAACCACACTTCCGAACCCTTTTTTTATCTCACAAGTATTATCCTGAAATACAAGCTTAAATCCTTTGCTACACATTTTTCCAACACTCAAAAGATTATTCCTTAATCCCTTAACATAATAGACATCATCAATACTAATTGTTCCTTTTCCAACAATCTTTGCACCAGAATCATCTCCAAACATGACTAATCCACCATCATACTTTTCAAGTTTATTGAACTTACTTTTGTCTCTGGTCATGTGATTTGAGCAGCCACTGTCAATCACCCAATAGTCTTCATCTTGTCTAGCATGAAAGCTAGTAACCAAAGTACCTTCCATCTCTTCCTTCTTGTTCTTCAGACCACTTTCCCTTGTACATCTTCCAAATTTAGTAGATATGGATTTATTCTATAAAGATAGAAACAAGCATTCATCATTATTACCCTCAAAATATGATTCATATCAGAAATTCCTACATCTTCTCTAACATAGTAAAATCTCTTGAAATTTGTATCCTTTTTGTCTTTATTGGCTTTACTCTTCTTGTGTGCAACTCTATTCGAACATCTTGAAGCATAATGACCAATATTTCCACAACTAAAACTTTTAAAAGGTAACATACCTTTGTACTTACCTATACCTTTCTTCAACTTCCTTGTAAAATTTGATTCCAACTCTTTTGAACTATTACCATCTGGATCATCTTCTATCTTTGTAGCTTTAAAGGTTTTTTTTGTTTTCTCCTTTTATTTTCCAAATTTCCTCATTACAAATGTAGTCAAGGTTCCAAATAGCTACTATTTAGTGAATTTCTTAAGATCATACACTTCCTCAATAGTTGAGACCTTATCATTGTAACTCTCTAGTAGGGTCATCAAAATATTTCCCATTACATCTTCATTTGTCAGAGTACCACCTTGATTTTTGACTTCATTTACTGCAATATCAACCCTTTGAAAATAGCTTGCAATATCTTCTCCTTCTTCCATTTTCAAGTTCTCATATCTACGCTTAGTTGTTAGCTTCTTTGACAATTTGACTCTATCATTTCCTTCATAGATATCTTCCAATTTTTTCCAAACTTCATAAGCAGTTCCCAAAGAACTAACATTTTCCCACTCAGTCTTAGATAAAGCACTATAGATTGCTACCTTGCTTTTTCATTTTCCTCATAGGAAAAAATCTCATCTGCAGAAGAAGGACCACTTGCTAGTGCAACATATTTGTCTCAACAACTTTCCAAGTCTTGTAACCAAGAGAGATCAAGTAACCTCTCATCTTCACTTTCCAGTCACTGTAGCCAGATCCATCAAACACAGGGATTGACAATTTATGCGCCATCAAATCTACCTCAAGTGGTTAGGCTCTTCTCCAAGGAACCAAAGCTCTGATACCAATTGTTGAAAGGCACAAGACAACTTAGAGGGGGGATGAATTATTTGTCACCAATCTCAATCACAATTCTCAAACTATTATCAACTTCACATCCACTTTATTCGGTTATTAAGTATGAGCATGAAGTGAAAATAACCGAAAGAAATATCAACACAAGAAACACCAAATTTACATGGAAAACCCAATAAGGGAAAAACTACAGTGAGCATTAACTCACAATAAAAAGTAATAGAAAAATTGATTACAAAGAGGCTCACTTCCAAAGGGCTCACTACCCAAAAAGACTCACTGTCCAAATACAAGGCTCACTGTCTATAGATAGGATTCACTGTCCAATAGGGAGGCTCACTTCCTACAAATACAAAAGATAATAGAAAAATCCACCATAGAAAATTACACAATCCACAGCCTTGATCAGAAGATTACAAACACCATCAGCTCATTGCTTTCAGGAGTCTAACACATTAAAGTATTATTGCCTCAATTCACTTTTCACACACTCTTGCTTCCATTACTTGTGGCATGTCTCATACATCAATCCATAATATCTTGACTTATATTTATACCATCTTCAACCTTTGAAACTTTCTCCAAGGTCGGCTACACACGCTTCATTTTATAAATTGAAATTAGGTCAGCAACTGAACATTCTCATGGTGGAAGAGAATAGATCAGACCAAACCAACACTTAATGAAGACCCAAAAAAGCATCTCGGATCAATCACATACTTCCTTAATTGATACTTATTCTTCGCATGACGTGTAGACACCAAGATGTCCAAACCTAATGAAAACACCAATGAACTTTGAAGTACATGCTTCTGCAACAAGAAGATAACATGTAGACCATATAACAACTTCACCACACACTGGAACACATCTCAGATGCCTTTAGATTCATCAATAGCAAATGCAACACCCTTCATACACAAAATACTTTCCATCCATCCATCTGAACATATACACACACAACAACTCTAAAACTCATTTATTGAAGCATCAAACCATGAACACCTTTGACAGAACATAGATAACATCATTACAAGCCATCTACCAAATCTGCAAGATCATAAATGAACCAGCGGAGGACTATGAAGCAGAAAAATTTCTCCCAGTCAATAGAAAAACAACTCTTCCAGACCAATTCACATTCCTGTGAACACAACTCTCACTCTTCATCAAACCAGAAGATAAAAAATAGGATATATCACCCAAGGATTCCCTTAAACAACACTTCAGATCTACACAAGCATAGGATCAACACAGAAGAAATGTGGAGCACATATCAGAGCACAATCTAAACACATACACAATTCTATCTTCACTATTTCTCAAAAGCACTTGGTAACTTATCATATCAGCACACCTACAACACCATAAAGATAGCTCCATGTACTCACAAAATCTCAACAGTATCTCAACTATAAATTCACAACCTATAATCACTTGATTTATTTCTCTGCAACAACTTATATTGTGTTGACATCAATGACAACACCACCAAACTCACGCATACTTGCAACATGAATCGGTGTTTTCTTTTTTATATCTAGTGTAGAGAGGTATAAATCATTCACTTGATCCTTTATTAGTTTACTCGATTAGGATTAGATTTTTCAATTCCCAAAACCTCATTTCTTATGATACAACCAAAATTATCCCTAAGACAACTCATCATTATGGAAATTGACTACCCATTACAATTTTTGATCCTCTAAGGTTTTCATTCGCTTAGGGAATTCTTTTTCAAGACATCTATGTTTTTAACTTGAAGTGTGGGTGGCAGAAAATATGCAAGAGAACTCAATTTTTTTTTAGTGTTTTAGGTATAGCAATGATTGTATCAAGTGTTTGTACTTGGTGTGATTCATTTGTACTAGGAAGTTCATTTTAAGAAACCACAATTTTAGCAAGCTAGACACAATTTACTTGGTGTGATTCATTCGTACAATATGGGAATTCATTACTTACCAAATGATTATATTTCAAGGTTATCTTTAAACCCATTAGGATTATGAGTTATAGGAAACATGATAATGAAGATTTATGCTAATCACTTGCATATTTATTTTATTATGTGTCACATGGTGAACTATAACATAGGGGGTTAATGACGAATTAGCTTCTTACAAGGGAGGTCAAGGTCTACAACCAAACACCTAAATTTAAATTCTCTATTGAGCTATTAACAAGGTTAACTTGACCCTATTTATAATTTCAAACCTTACACAAATGTGGTTACTAAAATTAAATGAGTTTTCACCCCAAGTGATTTCCCAAGAATCATTCATTTAACCTACTTTCATAATTGAAATAATTACAACACTCCAGCTTCTAAGACATTAACAAATGTACTACTAAGACAATCAATTCTCAGAGTTCCTAATGTTGCAACTTGGAGGCTCTAATACCAAATTTCATGCCCTAATTTTACTCCTAGGACATGAACACAACCAATTTTTCATGTTAATAGAACACATAAAAACACCGCACTACGCTAGCCATGTGCACGCATGGAGGTAAACTAAAAAAATCAAAAGGAAACATTGCATGAGAAATCTTATAGTTAGCACATCATCTGAAGGTGGGGTGAAAGTGAGAATTGTAGACACCGAAATTTGGTCTAAGCCTGCGACTTCAATATTCTTCATAATTTGTATTCTTCATGGTCATGACTAAATAATGTCAATTATTTAATTATTCTCTATAGTCTTCATTTCTTCTATTAATTAAATAATCTTAAGTATTTAATTAATTCACACTTTTCTTTATTCTATCTAATTAATTAAATAAATACTTTTTATTTAATTATGATAGTAATTAACCTTATCCTTCTTGTCAAATTAAATAAATTCTTATTTAATTTACTCTTTATCATACTTCAACTATAATTAAATAAATTCTTTATTTATTTAATTATTCATTTAAATCCCTTCATCACTTAATTAAATAAATATTATTTATTTAATTATTCTTCAAATATCAAATCTTGAATTAAATGAATTATTTTACTCATGAATTCTATTTTAACACATTCCTCTATATTTAGCTAATTGTGTGAGTTATCTAACTATTTGCTTTTACTTGACTCAAAAATCTATTCAAATCACTCGGTTAACTCTTGATTTAATGGTTGAGTGGCGTTCTCGAGTAATCTCTTTGTCAAATCATTCAATCATCTAGTTCTAACTCATTTGCGTGTACATGTGGATTAATTAAATATTCCTATTTAATTAATTAAACCTTGTGCGTGCATTCAAACATGAGTTGCTTTAATCAATCTTCATCTTTGTCATGCAAAGATAATTCTTATGTTTTTGAATACCAAACTTGAAGATTAAATCATTTATTTAATCTTTAATTCTATTTCTAATTTATATCACTCATTTCATTACTAACTATTATCAGAATGCATGACTAATCTTTCGATCTCAACCGTCTATTGATCCTTCAATCCTGACCTGTCATTCGAATAATCAATTTTCTATAAATTGATATGTTCTTCATCATTCCAATCACTCTCGAAATCTTATGAATTTTTGGAGCAACTATCTTGAATCTTTGATGTTTTGCTAAATCACTATCATAGGCTATACTTGCACGAACTCTTGAAAAATTGAGGGCAATTTTACTACACAAGCAAAATGGAGAAGGGCAATCAAGATGAATCATGGAAATACGTACAAATTTGGTGAGATTGTTCAAGTTTTATTTATGTTTTGAATTCCTTTGTTCTTTGTTGCTTAGCATTATATTGCATTTAGATTTGTTTTGCATGCTTGTTTTTTATCTTCTTTCTACACTTTCTTGGCTTTACATTTGGTGAACCTGACATGAAGACACCATCTTCGCGTATCCATAGACTTTTATTTTGATTTTTTGCAAGTTTTTCGTACGGAACAATGCATCAGCTTGACAAAATGCCGCAATTAAAATTCATAGACGCATCAATTTGACGAAGAGACGCAATTGATTTTATGAACCACATCTGACACCAAAAATGATGTATTTGCAAATTCCTTAACTGCAACTGACTAGTAAATACCGAAAATGCAATTGCAGATAACATTGACACATCTGACTGGTAAAACAATGATGCAATTGACTGGTAAACCTTTTGTTTCTGTTTTCAGAAATCTAAAAATTTTAATTGATTTGTGTGTTACTAATTTTGGATTTTCAGCATGTGGGCATTCTTTTTGGAGTTAACAATTTTTTGCAGGATGATTGACAAAGATGATACTGAACACTACTAATGAATCTTTTTGCAGAACACTTGTCGAAGCCCTTAGTTAATTTTCTTGAAACATATTGTTTGGTAGTGTAGCAAATCTTTCATTTGGTTTAAAATTAACAAGTGTTTACTGTGTTTGGTGCGAAAGCACAACTATGTATTACCCTTACGATTTGGTACATCAAAGTATCCTCTCCTCTTGAGCATCCATGTGATCCTAGGTGTAACAGAAATGGTTACCAACTCTAGAACTTGGGCCTGTTCTAGTGGGAAAAAGTACTCACTCCAGGATGACTCAAACTGGTAGCACCCTAAACCTGAGGGACTTCCAACTAGTATATAAAAGTGGATTCTTGGGGAAAGCCCAAGAATCACGCATATGGTTCCAATGAGATGGATTTGAAAGGGGACTCTCACTGCATGGATCATGCCCTACGAATGGAATGCCCGTATTAAACACCTTTTGTATTAGAGACCAACCTTTTTTGGCCATTGCTTGGTATAGTACAGGGTATAGTATCATGCCCAAAGATACTCACTATTGATCCCCTTGAGTAGAGATAGCAGTTCTTGGGAGGTCATTGCCTAAAGAATTCAAAATTGGTGTGCTCGAAAGACATTAATGAGCCATGGAGGGGAGCCAATGCCACTAAATTTCAAAACTATCCTTTCGAGAAGGAAAGGTGTTTATCACCAATCCAGGGTATTTAGGTGGGCTCTACCAAGTGTACAAACCCTAGGCATTTTTTCCTATTAAGATGTGCTTATCTATTGTCAAAATAAACGTTCTTTGAGTCCAAAATCAAATTGAAAACACTTTGTCTTATGATTGTCCTTGTTTGCTACAATTGGATCACAGAAAACAAAGTTAGTTTTAAATCTCAAATCACTGAAAATACACAGAGAATCGCAACTGTTCACCAGAAGGTTGCAATTGACTTTTAGAGTCACATATGTTTCACTTCAAGTCACATCTATCATTTTTAGTCGCATCTGTTTCACTTCGAGTCGCATCTATCACTTTTAGTTGCATCTGTTTAACTTCAAGTCGCATCTAACATTTTTAGTTGCATCTGTTTGGCGTAGAGTCGCATCTGCTAGATTTGCTCGCAATTGTTTTGTGAAATACCACATATGTTATATTTTGAGTCACAACTATCATTATGGGGCACATCTGTTAGAAGGTTAACCGCATTTGTCAAAGTTAGACATTAAACTTTATCAGGGACACGCAATTGATCATCAGAAAATTGCAACTATGAAATTTAACCGCAACTAGTAAACTTAACCACATGTGTGAAATCCTGTGACGCATTTTCCTGATTAGAAACCCAAAATTCACACTCATTATCTATTCAACATGGTTATACTAGTCTTTCAGTTGGCATCCCACAAGAAGACTTTGAATAGAAACAGGAAACGATTTTTCTCAATTTTGCATCCTTTAGGTTCATATATTCATTACCATTGTTGTCCTAATTCAGAGTTTGGTCTCATCTTAGAATACATTTTTCCCTTTAGAGTAAACTTCTAGGAGGTTCATTTTTACAAACTTTAGGATAGGTCCACCATCTACACTCTAGAAAAATCATAGCGTCAACAGAATCTATCATTAAACCTAGTCATATCAATTTATCCTTTGTCCTACAGAGAGTCCTCCTAGCTCATCAGTCTAGTTAGGAAACTCGACTTGTCTTTGATCTTCATCTTACATTGGTTCCTTAACTTAGCTAAATTGACGCCTTGGTTAGACTTTAGGTAGTCGGTTCCTTCATCTTGGGTTTAGAGAATTGATTATTTTAGAGCCTTGCTTATTCTTTGCATCTTTAGATTTTAGATTAGTGTCATCCTAGAACATTCCTTATTTTGCATTCAGAAAATCCCAAAAATATAGACTAGAATCATACTGTCTATAGACGTATTTTTGCATTCCTTGCATATTGAGCTAATCTTACATGGTTGAAACTAGGTCTAAGAGAAGAGAGAGAGAAAAGATGTTGAACCCAAACGAATTCATCAATCCATTTTCTTCAAGACCTCACAAGACTCTATTAGACAAATTCACCACTAGAAACACTCAAGGTTAGATTACAATAGAAGACATAGAGGCTGCCGCACAGGACCCTGACTTTGCCTCTTTCGTAGATGAGTACCTAGAAAATGATCGTCAACGATACTTTTCCAAATTGCTAGTTGAAGGCACTACCTGACCTACAGGATTTGATATCACCACCTTACAAACTCAACCTACACAAGGGACAAATACAATGATTACTAGTACTACTATACCTCAGGTCAGCACCACTATGCCATCTGGCACACCTACACAAAGTACGACAGTCCATACATCTCCATTTGGTACATCTGACATGACATCAGGATTTAATTTCACTATAGGTGGATCATCATCCACTCCCTCCGGTCCTCTTGTTGGGAGTAAAAGACCTAAAATGTCAGCTTTTACACCATATGTCGGTGTCACAAGTACAATATCCTAGTCAATGGCCATACCTAATGCCAGTGTCATGAGCATCATACCACAATCAATGGCCATAACTAGTGCTCAAGTCACTAGTACTATACCATGGACTACAAAAATAGGAGGCATTCCCTCATTCCCAATCAGAATCCATCTTTCCATATCGGTAGTCAAAATACTTTTACTCAAATTCCCAATCATAATCTGTTCTCTCAGATTGGTGGTCATAATCCATTTACACATAGTCCAAGTCACCAATAATTTACATAGATTTCAAACCAGAATCCCTTCTCCCAGAGTGGTAAGTTCAGAATCTGTTCACACAGATCCTAGGTCAATGCCAATTTATGTAGATTCTAGACCAGAACACATTTACCAACATTCTAAATCCAAACCCACCTCAAATACCAACGTTCAATTGAAACCCATTGTGAGACTATGGATTTTAGAATACATACTTAGATCCGCATAATCCCCTAGCACATCCCTGACCCAAGTTGACGTCTTACAAACACAAATGCAGGCACTACAAATGCAAATGGATAACATGTCGGTGTCAACTAAGAAATCATTTTCAACAAAGGGCATATGCTCATTTCCCTTTGATAGATCATTGTATATGACCCCTTTCCCTCATAGATATGTCATAACGAATCTCCCTAAGTACAATGGCAAACAGAATCCAATAGAACATATAAGGGAATTTTCTACCATATGCATAGATGTTGCTTATGACCCCACATATCTTATGAGACTATTTCCAAGAAGTCTTGTAGGAATTGCACTGGAGTGGTTTTTGGGTCTAGACTCTGGCATCAAATCTTGGGGTGAACTGGTTGAGAAATTTGTGGAGCAATTCTCCTTCAACATAGACCACAAGATAAATATAGCAACCTTGTGTCACACAACACAAAATGAAGGTGAAACATTCATCACTTT
The DNA here is from genome assembly GCA_007258455.2 of Sequoia sempervirens. Lineage (NCBI taxonomy): Eukaryota > Viridiplantae > Streptophyta > Pinopsida > Cupressales > Cupressaceae > Sequoia > Sequoia sempervirens. The sequence continues at coordinate 370,867,718 of VDFB02281492.1, read as the reverse complement.
CTTCCAGAGATGGAGGACTATAGCTAGCTGGTGTCCTATCGAGATACTTGAAAAACAAAAAGTTACTATGTTCCATGAAAACCTTCATGCAAAACTGAGGAGTAACTTAAGGGTACATTGTTGTACATATTTTTTGGAACTAGTGGAAAAAGGGGTTATAATAGAAAAGGATCTCATTTAAAAAGGTGAACTTAAGACATCAACATCTAATAGAAATCTGATCGTATAAAACACCCCCACTGACAGAAACAAATTTTGGTCTCGCAATAAAAATGTCACCAATGATGGGGTAGTTGATGCTAAAACGCTACAAGCGGGACCACTCATCACATTACAAGGACCTCATACTTTTTCCAACATGCTTAATGTTGTCAATCAACCTCCTAACATGGTCCAAAATACTCAACATCCACAACAACAAAGGAGATTTCAAAAACGTGAGTTCACTCCCATAGGGGAACCCATTGAGTTTGTATTCAAACAACTGTTACAACATAATCTTATACAGCTATAGGAACCAAGAAAATACGATCTAGGTCAATTTAAACCAACTTTGTGGGATGATAATTCCTTTTGTGATTATCATAGAACTAAGGGACATAACCTAAAAAATTGTCGACAACTAAAGAATATCATACAAGATCTTGTCGAAAGGAGAATTATAGAAGTTGGTGGACAGAAACCAAAGTCATCAAACATTGATCATCAAGTCTTTTCTGATCCACTACATGACCATGGAAAAGGAATTGTTCCCAGTTCGAGTACTAATACCAATATGTCAGCCAACTATGCGAGTATCAAGCATGATTATAATGGTGGCAAAATCATTCATCATCTTTGCGCTGCTCATGAGAATATTAATGCCATTACTATCAATACAAATCTTGAGTGCACGGTCAATACTCATCATACTAAGATCACTATCCAAGGCCATCCATCACAGCAAACACCATAGCCTTCCAAGTTACAATATAACCTCCTTGACCAGTTGGGGAAGACCCCAGCCCAAATCTCAATCTTGGAACTATTGCTTATTTCCCCTGAGCATCGATCTATTCTTGATAAGGCTTTACAAAACACCATGGTCCCTAATGATCTTGATGTCAATTGTTTCCAGGAAATGGTGGGCTACTTGACCAATAATCATCATGCCACATTTTCAATGCAACTAAAAAGACAAACCATAATGATCCTTTACATCTAGAAGTCCTTGTTGATGATACCAAAGTTACACGAGTTTTGGTAGACAGAGAAGCAGGGTTATATCTGTGCACTTTAAAACTAATTAAGGCATTAGGTATCTTAGAAGCATGCGTAGACACAACCAAAATTATTGTCATTAAAGCTTATGATGATGAGGAATGAAAATAAAAGGGGGTGGTAACACTTCCTATCAGAATTGGTCCTACAGTAATGGAGACAAAGTTCCAGGTCTTGGATCTCACCCTCCCTTATAACCTTCTGCTAGGTAGACCATGGATTCATGCCATGAAGGCGGTCCCTTCCACATATCATCAGTGTCTTAAATTCCCTTACAATGGCACAGAAACAACTATAGATGGTGATCCTGATCCATTTCAATATTGCACCAATCTAAAAGAGATCCCCCAACCCCAAGTGCCAGTGAACCAAGAGGCTTCATCGTCCAATCCATCTTCCTATGTTGATCCATCCACACTCGCTCGAACATCTATTTCACCCTCAATTCCTACCACTCCTAGGGTTGAGATACAAGAAAAGGGTTGTGGAGAGTATTACATGATGACATCTTATTGTGTTAGCCATTTGATTCCTCCTAAGTCATATGGTTTACCTACATCAGATAGGGGATAGTCTATGGTCACTATACATGTTCCTCCCACAACAAATTTCATTAAATGGGGAGAATTAATCAAAGAGGCCATAAATACAGAAGATGTCACTTCCTGGATGTATCGGGAAGATGATGAAGAACCTCTCTCACTTGCTCACATTCCTACAGATCTATATGGAAAGGGTCTCACAATCATGCAAAGCAAGGGATATGATGGACAAAGTGGTTTAGGCTTAAACCAAGATAGGAGGATTGAACTAATATTTGTTTCTCAGTGGCCAAAAGGCATAGGGATAGGGTTTCAACCGATTTAGATTGGAATTCCTAGTACCACCTCACCCTTACTTGAGGAAGTAAGTGCTTCAGAAGATATAAGACATCTCATGAACCATTGGACCAATATCACTGTGACTCCCCCGACTCCAATGACTATGAGTAGGATTCCCTATCCTCTACCTCTTCCATGGACCTTGACAAGTTATTTGGAGAACTTGACTTAATGTTAAGTTCCTCACCAAATCTATTGGATTCATGTCCACCAAAGAAAATAACAAAGGAGGAGTGGTTTAAACAATACTATTGGGAATCACTTGATCCTACCTCTTGGCAACCTAATACATCTGTTTCAAATAATCAAACCTTGGCATTAGGTCCACCTATCAATCCACCTAGATCCAAACCTAAGAGCAAACATGACCTAGTACAAGACTTTTGTGACCATATGAATAACTCAATCCTTACCTTGACCCCATTAAACTTTGATAACTCTGACGATGACATGCCCTTAGTTTATCCCCAACTCATCGATTGGGACCAACAAGACACACTTGTCTTATACATTTTTTAGAATGACAAAGCAATTGCTGAGTTCCTAGGATTATGAGAAGGCATACCTAACGGTGATCATAAGGCTAGTTTTACCATTAACTTGGGCAACAAAGCATAATTTTGGGAATCTGTTCAACCCTCCAGTTGCAAAAATGAGAAAAAGAATAAACAAGATAAAAAGGATGAGTCTCTAGGTGAAAACCAAAAGGCACCTTTAGACAATGAAGAATTAAAAAGAAAGGATGCATCTGAAGGTGAAAACCTCTCTGAGGCACCTAAGGATGGAGGTTTGAACATTCTTCCCCTTGCATAGGAAAATTCACCCATGCTCATTGAAAAATCAGTAGAAGTCAACATAGGCACAAAAGAGAATCCTCAACTGGTTTATTTTGCAGTGTCATTGACAAAACAAGAGCAGTCAGAGTTCTACAACTTCTTTGCACACAGACAAATAAATTTTGTCTAGTCATATGTATACATGCCGAGGTTGGATCTTGAACTTGTTCTGCATCATTTTCCCTTACAACCAGGTGCCAAACCAGTGAAATAGAAACTGAGAAAAATGCACCCACAGATTGCTTTATTAGTCAAGGAAGAACTCAAGAAACTCTTAGACGTTGGTTTCATTAGATCTATCGACTATACAGATTGGATTTCCAATCTTGTACCAGTCACTAAACCAACTGGGGGCATCCACATCTGTACTGATTTTAGAGATATCAACAAGGCTTTTCCTAAGGATGACTTCCCTTTTCCTAACATAGACATGATAGTTGACATGAAAGAATGATATGAGATGTTGTCCCTTATGGATGGATTTTTAGGATATAACCAGATCAGAATTGCAATTGAAGACCAACCTAAGATGGCTTTCACTTGTCCTTGGGGAACGTATTGTTGGAATGTTATGCCCTTCGGACTCAAGAATGTTGGAGAAACCTATCAACGTGCCATGACCACCATCTTTCATGACCTAGTACACACTCTTATGGAAGATTATGTCAATGATATTATTGTTAAATCCAAGGCAAGGGTAGTACATTTATAGGTTTTAGACAAGATATTTCAAAGGCTGGAGAAGTATAAGGTGCAACTCAATCCCAAGAAGTGTGTGTTTGGAGTGAAGTTAGGAAAGTTGTTAGGCTATATTATTTCCAAACGAGGCATTGAAGTGGATCCAACTAAGGTAAAAGTAATCATAGACATGCCTCCACCCACTAATCTCAATCAACTAAGGACACTAAAAGGAAGACTGCAATCCATCAAAAGATTTATAGTGCAGTTAGCAGATAAGACACATCCTTTTTAACATCTACTTAAGGAGTACCCTTTGCATGGAAAGCTAGGTGTGGAGAGGCTTTTCAACTGATTAAGGACTATTTACTCACACCACCAGTCTTAATGCCACCTATGGAAGGAATACCATTGATTCTTTATATTACAGCAACCCATTCATCACTCGAATCATTACTTGCATAGAATGACAATGAAGGTCATGAAAGGGCAATCTATTATATCAGTAGGAATTTGGTAGGTTATGAGCTCAACTATAGTACCATTGAACGTGCATGTCTTGCCGTAGTATTTTCTACCCAAAAACTAAGGCATTATATGCTAAACCACCAAACAATGCTGATTGCTAAAATAGATCCTCTAAAATATCTTCTCAGCAAGGCAGCATTAACAGGGTGACTAGCCAAATGGGTTATGATACTTAGTGAGTATGATATCCAATATGTAGAAAGAAATGCTATTAAAGGATAGGTCATTGTTGATCAGTTAGTTGATGCACCAATATAGGAAGATCACCCATTAGTTGCAGACTTTCCTGATGAGTTTATATTTACAATTGACACAAACATAACATGGAAATTGTACTTTGATGGCTCACATACAAATCATGGCTCAGGGGCTGGTATACTATTTATCACACCACAGGGTGATTCCATCCCTAAGTCATTTAAGATTGCATTTCCATGTACTAACAACATAGTAGAGGATGAAGCTCTAGTGATAGAGTTACGCATGGCAGTCAAGTGGAAAATTAAGAACCTACAGGTATATGGCGATTCTCAACTGGTAATCAGATAGGTAAATGATGATTATGATACTAAGGATGAGAAGCTTACTCCCTATAAATGCATGGTTGATAGCTTTAAAGAGTACTTTGACAAAGTCAAATTTCATCAGATACCTCATCTTTTAACAGGGCAATGGATGCTATGGCTACAATTGCATCACTTCTCGACATTCCTAACAATGTGCTTAAGTTTGAGTTCTTGGTAGAATAGCTTTTGGTCCCATCCTACGATATCCCAAATTCTGAAATGGTGTGTGGCATTGTTGGTCCTGATTCTCCATGGTACAAAGAAATATATGACTACCTTCATGCCGAAGTCATACCCACTAGCCTATCAAACAACCAACGTAGGACATTCCTCCGCAAGTCATCCAAATACACCATTGTCAGAGACACCCTATATAGACATGCCTTAGATAATACCCTACTGAGATTTCTTGATTCTACTAAAGCACAAGCAACCTTGCATGGGGTGCATGAGGGTATATGTGGTTCCCATTCTAGCAGTCCTACCTTAGCCAAAAATATTATGAGACTAGGTTATTACTGGCCTACTATGGAAAAAGACTCATATGTCTTTGTAACAAAAATTTTCCAATGCCAAGTTCATGGAGACTTGATACATGTGCCAGCACAGGAGCTCCATCTTATAACATCACCATGGCCCTTTGCCCAATGGGGACTCAATCTCATAGTTAAGATCTGCCCCACATCATCTAATGGACACAAATTCATTATCATTGCCACTAAGTATTTTATGAAGTGGATTGAAGCTATTCCTATGACATACATTACTGGCACACAGATTTCTAAATTTATCTTGAACTATATCATCTATCGGTATGGTATCCCTCAATCCATAATCACCGATAATGGCTGCCCATTTAAGAATCAAGAATTCTGACATCAGTGTGATGAATTTCATATTCAACATCACTTTTCCACTCCATACTACCCACAAGGTAACAGCCAAGTAGAGGCATCTAACAAAACCATCATTAGAATCCTCAAGAAGACTGTCAATGATGCTGGTCATGACTGGCATTTACAGCTTAACCCTACCTTATGGGCTTATCGCACAAGTATCTATACTCCCACTGGTACCACTCCCTATTCACTAGTATTTGGTTATGAAGGTATTCTTCCTATTGAGTTCGATATTCCTTCTCTAAGGGTGTCCTTGAAAGGACACATTGATGATGAAGATTACTGAGTATCGAGACTCCATGAGCTAGAATTCTTGGATGAGCGAAGATAGAAGGCACTAGACCATCTCCAAGCATATTAGAATCGCCTTCGTCATAGCTATAACAGGAAGGTCTTGAATAGAAAATTTTACATTGGTGACCTAGTTTTAATGGAGAACCCAAAGAATCAAGCAGAAATATACAAACCAGGAAAGTTTGAACCAAACTAGTTAGGACCTTATATTGTTACAAAAGCTTTTGGATCAGAAGCGTACCAACTCTCTACTCCAGAAGGGGAACCATTGTCCTTGCCAATCAATAGTTTGCATCTGAAGAAGTTCTACCCATAGCTTCTGAGAGCCTTGTCTTAATTAGCAAAAAATACAAAAAAATCATAAAATCACAAAAATTGTTATCAAGGCAAAAACTTGGCAAACAGGCGTCTTGGTAACACCAAAAAAAATAGATAATCAAGAAAATAGTAAAGACAAATTATTCGTCCAATAGTGAAAACCACTTTGGTGGCGCTTTGGATAGGTACCATGGTGAAAACCTAGAAAATAGGCGCCATGTGCAGTTGACTCTGCTCCTTTGTCTACTATTATTCTAATCTACCTACCCTATACATACTATCTATCCCTGTACATAGTCCTTATCCCTGTACATACTACCTATCCCTGTACATATCCCTTATCTTTCGTATCCATCACTTGTATATACCATTCATAATAAGTGGTAGTCTTCCCCATAACCTAGAATGATTGACATCAAGTGCATTTCATATCCCTCATTTTACCCTATTCATAATCAATTGGTCTTATACTCGACTAGGGGCAAACACTTGATGTGTGTCATATTGATTCTTCCATTGGTTGTGTTGAAGACGTAAAACCATAAAAAAATCCACAAACATCACAAAATGACCTGAGAAAACACAAAAACATTAGAAAACTTCAAAAAGACAAAAAAATCAAAACATTTCAAAAATTCAAAAATAGAGTCAAAGTCAGTCACACTTGTCAGTCTTTGTTGTTTGTTGAACTACGTTGCATCTGTGATTGGACATAGGCAAGGCCATCTACTGATATGCCCCTAAGGCATTAGGTCAGTCTATGTAGGTTTGTCTATATAAAATCATGACTCAGTCTGTATGTCTATATGACAAGGTCATCATTCATGTCAAATTATGAGGTCTCTACATGTATAACGTAGGCAAGGCCATCAATCGATGAGCCCCCGAGGCTGCACTAGGTCAGTCCATTAGGGTTCGCCACATTCACTTTCACACATGTCTTCTATTTGTGGTCAGTCTTGTCAATCAACATCAAGTCAAACTATGAGGTCTCTGCATGTATAACATAGGTAAGGCCATCAATCGATGGGCTCTCGAGGCCGCACTAGGTTTGTCCTTTAGGGTTTGTCGTCACACATAGTTAATTGTCAGCATGTCATATCAAGTCATGCATCAATCTGGTGAACAAGTTAGCAATGTCTCTAAGTCAAATCAAACAACTTTCCAAATGAAACAATCAAAACAATCAATCTTTGTCTTATTTAGGATGAGTCCTTCCTGAGTATTGATATCAACAAAGTAATCTATGTCTTATACAAGATGAGTCCTTCCTGCATAATCAACATTGTCAAACAATCAAACATAGCCTTACATAGGATATCACATCAACGGCATCTGACTCAACATCTTATACGATACATGTCTTTCTAAAATTAGGCTTTGTCATGCCTTATACAAATAGTCATAACATCGAAACCAGACTCATAGTCTTATTCGGTATGTGTAATCAATCCTTCTAACAATCAACACGAATCAAACAAGCAGATTAATTTTTGGAAAATACTTCACTAGCTTTTTGACTTTATGGCCTATTTATCTTATCATTTATCTTGAATTGATGACTGGGGATTATGTTACTAGCTTTCTCAAGCGATATCCCATGAAGGATTTAGAGAAGCAACGATGTATCAAAATTTTGTTTTTCTTTGACTGTTGTCTATCAACTGTCTTTTAAATTTGATTTTGAGTCATGTTACTAGTTTCCTCAAGGATGTCCCATGAAGGATTTAGAGGAGCGATGACGTCTCATGACCCATCTTTTCTTTTGTTTTTTGTCTGTGGTTTGTCTTGACAAAAAGACTAGGGAAACTTGTGCCCTTAGTATGAGTTAACGACAATCCTTATCTACGACCGTCTGTTGTTAACAAGTGGATGACCTTTCACACCTTAATCTATCTCATATCATGGTGTTTGTTTCTATTTGTATTAGTCCTGCCCAATGATGAATACCTTTTGTGATACAGTGAAACATCGAAGATTTCTAATACTAACATCCATCTCATTTCTTTTATTATTTATCAATCTTTCTTTCCACACTAACAGTTCTTCTTTCTAGCATTATGACAAAGTCCTGTGACACACAACAATATAAGTCATCTTGCATACACATACATGTTAGAAAAATACATACATATAGGCATTTATAATATCTAGGACATCATGGCATAATAGACATTCATCGTCATACAATACGTATCATAAGCATTCCATGTAAAAGACAAATGTAAATACATGCATCACATTACATTTGTATAGCATCACATGTAGCAGGCATTGTACATATAACATCATATTGCATCTCATAATTATAAATTGCATACATCATATAGAATTAACATTATATCATTAGCTGCATAAACATCATAAAATAAATATGATCATCCATCACATAGGCATATAATATAAACATCACATGTATAAATAAAGACTGCATAATCACTACATAGAAATGAATATCATGAGAATCACCACCAAGATCATATATATATAGCTCAACAGTGTCACATCACAATGTCATAATGTATCAATAATACATGGAAGCCCGTAGGCTATTGGATCATAATACAATGTCTCGAGGCATATCAAGAAGTATCCACATCCTGAACTACCACTGTTATTGTGGTTGGAGTGTGTGGATGAATGATGTTGAGAACCAGATGACCTGTGAGCTGAGGGAGGCCTATCATATGGAATTTCTCTACGTGGTTGTTCCACACCCTCTATGCTAACTATCCTGGTGTGGGTCCTGGTCTGTGACCTGCTGCTACATGCCTGCGAGAAGCTAGGAGTTTGTCTCGCTGGAGGAACCTCTGCCTCATATAAATCATGGTAATAAGTCTCTCTCTCCCTAGCTCTGACTAACTCTCTAGAAAATGCAACTGACAGTCTATTACATGAAGCTCTGAGCTCTATAAATCTCTACTCAGTCTCCTATCTCCAAGCTATGGCTTGATCCCTGTCCATCACCGCTTTGTCCCTCTCCATCTAATACACGTCCCTCTTAGACATCAAGACTCTCATCTACTCCTCCAAGGATGCAACCTAAGCACGTAATGTAGTGGCATCAAGATCCACTGCCCTATGTCTTCCTGCCTGGCCCTCGCTACCCCATCCTCCTCCTTGTCCAACTCCTCCAAAATCTAGTCCCAAATCTCTCTCTCATGATCATCATCCTCCTCATCGTCCTCCTGGTAGGCACCCAACAAGCCCAAGGCATCAATCTTTGCCTCCTCTTGCTCTGCCTCCTCCTCTATAGGACATATGGAATGGCCGCCTCTCTGGGATGCTCCTCCTCTCTGCCAATCTCTGCATGAACCTCCTCACCAGCTCGGCCAATATCTGGCATGGCCACATCCTCCTCTCCCTATCTCTCCTCTTGAATCGGTGACAGTGGTGGCCCTCGTCCCCTCCGTCCATGTCTCCCTCTCCTACCACCTCACCGACCACCTCTACCATCATCTTCATCATCACCTCAGCCTCCTCTACCTCCTTGACCTCTACCTCTGCCATGCCTGCCTTGTGGTCCTGTCCCTTGCTGCTCTACCGATGTTGGTTGATCTAGATCTTTCAAGGGAATCAGCTTATGCACGGCCCACCACTGATCATACTCCTTTGTGGTACCTAGGTCTGTTGGATCATCTTTCCACCCCCAAGGAACTTCATGCAGTGCATCAATGTCTACCTCAGCTGTAGCCACTAGAATCTCTGGACCCCATAGAGGGACCTCTCATGATGACCTCGCGAACTTAGCTCATCCTCTCGGCATGTCCTATATCTCACCAAACTACCGCAAGACATGATTTCGCAAGTGACGCTCTATGATGTGGACATGTAATACTGTCCACCCAATCAAATACTATATCTATCAGTAAAAAGGTAGGTGCTCATCCTCATCAGACTAGTCTGCGCATCCCAAGTATGGCCTCCATGTAAACTGCACCATCGTATCTATGGCATGCGTGAAATATCTTGTGTCACCCATGTGGTGTTGAGTGTTTTCCCCTGCATAACAAAAGGTGTAGGGGGCTCTGTGTGGTCCATCTACTATCACTAGTGGCTGGAAGATCGCAATGTGTTCCCACGCCCATACCATCAGGAGCGTGGTACAACAACTCATGGACTTTGCCTCTCGGTAGGCAATATCATGTAAGTGAAAGTACAACATCCCAAGCAGATAGGGACCCCAAGCATATACCTCACGTCTCTCTAACATCCCTACTAGCATCTCCCCCCACCCCAAGGGAAAACCATGACCTTAACGGTCAGGAAGTACTATCCCACCTATCAGTGTGCATAATAGGCAGTCCAACTACCTATACCTCTGTGCTAATATGCGCTATCTAATCTCATAATGGTCAGATCCTAGCTGTTTGACGTCTGCATGTGGGTAGCATCGGCACATCTTAAAAATACCCCTTTGGGTATCATAGCTCACCCGTGTGCCTCTAATCAGAAGTCTAAGGATCCTGTAAACATCCTCTAGCGTAACTGTGGCCTCTCCAGTAGGCAAGTGAAAGGATGATGTCTTTGAGTGCCACCGCTCGCACGATGTTGTGAGTAAACCCTGATTCACCCAAATCCTGGGCATGTCTGTCATGTGTAGTAGACCTAAGTGCCATAGAAACTGTCGCTCTGCACTCCGTAGGTTGTCTCTGAATCGAAAAGTTGTCGGTCTCGACTCTCGCATGTATACACTGTTCAACATGACCTACAATGGCATTATACATGCCTCATGTCCGCATCGAACATCTATCCTAGTGAAAAATGACTAAATTAACTGCTATTCAAATGTGTCATTATTTTGCAAATGCGTCATTCTTTAGCACAAGCGTCGTTATTTTACATATGTGGTGCATAAAAATCAAATGCATCATTTAATTAATCAACTGCGTCAATCTTTGTCAAATGCGTAACTTCACAATGCAAATGCTTACATAATCACAAATGCATCTACGCAAATTATTTATATTTGCAACTGCAAAAATTAAAAAACAAATGCGTTGATCTATTACACATGCATTGAATTAAATACAAATGCGTTGATCTATTACACATGCATTGAATTAAATACAAATGCGTTGATCTACAAACATATGTGGTGCATAAAAATGCAAATGTGTTGATTTTTGTCAAATATGATTCACTAAATTAAAAATGCATCGAACCGCATAACATCTATGCTAATCTACCTACGTGTTTTTGCATATGTGTTGATCCACATGTAAATGTGTCATTTGCGCATTCACATGTAGTGTTTTAATAAAACGATGCATACATAAAATTCAAATTAAATGCCTCAAAATATGTGCAAATTAAAATTTTCAAAATTCAAGTTTGAGGTACATACCGAGGGGTCTGTGTCGGCTGGCCGCCTGAAAGTCCGGATCCTATATGCGCGATGGTGATTTTTCAAAATAGGAGACATTGTCGTTGTGGGTGCAAAGCAAAATCTCAATTTTAAAGCTGAGTGGGTGAAAATGACTTGGTTTTTACCCCAATTTCTATATATACTTAGGGTTTTGGTGGCATTCTTTCCTACTGCCTGCATCAACTTTCAATTTCAATCAACCCGTACCCGTCCCTAACTTTTCCAAACTCAATTCCGTCAACTCCACTGCATTTCTGGCTATCCAATGGACTAATCAGGATCATTTCCAAATTTTTCTGAACTTTTTTGACAATTTGTCAATTTTCCCGAGGGGGCATACCTTCACCTGTTTTACACCGGGGCATGAATGGGGCATATTTTTATCAATTTTCTTTGACACAACGCTGAAATGACATTGTATCAAAGAGGGGTAAATGTAGACACCAAAATTTGGTCTAAGCCTATGACTTCAATATTCTTCATAATTCGTATTCTTCATGGTCATGATTAAATAATTTCAATTATTTAACTATTCTCTATAGTCTTCATTTCTTCTATTAATTAAATAATCTTAATTATTTAATTAATTCACACTTGATAAGTAGGAGATATTTTTCCACAGCGAGTCAAATTATGATATTGCTATCAGGATTCAACTGTGTAGTTTCAAGTCAAACTCATTGACCCATGTTTCATGAGTAGTGGTTCAACAAGAACCCATCTCTCATGATATCAAGTGGTCCACTTAGCACTCATTGCATCTAGGTGATGCTCATAAAGGTGATGCTCACAGAGGTAATTCACACTTTTCTTTATTCTATCTGATTAATTAAATAAATGCTTTTTATTTAATTATGTTACTAATTAACCTTATCCTTCTTGTCAAATTAAATAAATTCTTCTTTAATTTACTCTTTATCATACTTCAACTATAATTAAATAAATTCTTTATTTATTTAATTATTCATTTAAATCCCTTCATCAATTAATTAAATAAATATTATTTATTTAATTATTCTTCAAATATCAAATCTTGAATTAAATGAATTATTTTATTCATGAATTCTATTTTAACACATTCTTCTATATTCAGATAATTGTGTGAGTTATCTAAGTATTTGCTTTTACTCGACTCAAAGATCTATTCAAATCGCTCAGTTAACTCTTGATTTAATGTCTAAGTGGCGTTCTCGAGTAATCTCTTCGTCAAATCATTCAATCATCTAGTTCTAACTCATTTGCATGTACATGCGGATTAATTAAATATTCCTATTTAATTAATTAAACCTTGTGCTTGCATTCGAACATGAGTTGCTTTAATCAATCTTCATCTTTGTCATGCAAAGATAATTCCTATGTTTTTGAATACCAAACTTGAAAATTAAATCATTTATTTAATCTTTAATTCTATTTCTAATTTATATCACTCATGTCATTACTAACTGTTATTAGAATGCATGACTAATCTATCGATCTCAACCATCTGTTGATCCTTCAATCCTGACCTGTCGTTCGAATAATCAATTTTCTATAAATTGATCTGGTCTTCATCATTCCAATCTCTCTCAAAATCTTATGACTTTTTGGAGAAACTATCTTGAATCTTTGATGTTTTTCTAAATCACTATCATAGGCTATACTTGCACAAACTCTTGAAAATTTGAGGGCAATTATATTACACAAGCAAAATGGAGAAGGGCAATCGAGATGAATCATGGAAATATGTACAAATTTGGTGAGATTGTTCAATTTTTATTTATGTTTTGACTTCCTTTGTTCTTTGATACTTAGCATTAGATTGCATTTAGATTTGTATTGCATGCTTGCTTTCGATTTTCTTTCTGCACTTTCTTGGTGTTACAAGAATTTCATTTGGTATGACACTAGTATCTAGGGGACGTTATCATAGTGTATGTTCAAAGGTTAGGTCTGATACTCTTGTAATTTCCATACAGAATGTTGTAGAACAAAGATCCAAAGGAACGTAGCAGTTGAAAGGTAACTATAGACTACATACATCAAAGCCATGGAACCCCAAATCAACCATTTAAAGTTTAACAAAGTTACGACATTTATTCTTGTTTTAAAATCTATCACCTTACCTTGTTGTCTTTCATAATGTTCTAAATGTTTGATTTTGAATTTTAACAATGCTAATAATATCATTAGTTGGAGAGTAATGTTAACATCATTCCTTATTGATCTTCTTAATGTCCCTATCTTTGTAGGAGAATGGTAATGTTAATAAATTTTATTTAATATGTAACTTTTATAATATTATCACTTATTAATATTTGTCTATTCTATAATATATTTCCCAAAATAACTTCATTATATTACATTACACATTGGTTATGTCTAATAGTCAACATGCGACAAGGGTGTCATAACTTGACCAATAAGGTTACCAAACTATGTCATTGTCTAATTTGCTATGTTCACAAATACAGTTAAAGGACATTCTACTCTCCAATTTCACTCCTCATTAGTAATATTAGTATATCTTATGATATTAATAATCACTCAAATTTCTTTAAGAATTTTAAAACCATTTATAATTATTAATACTAATTTCAATTTTATTCTATAATTATTATCATTAAATACTAATATTTAAATCTATTAACACTAATATGAATATAAGAAAGCCGGTATTGGCATGGTGTGATGGTTTATAGGTGGCACTGTTGTTCTTGCCACCAAGGTTCAAACCCCATTGGGGTGTTATTGTTGAATGGTTGTATCCGGTTCATAGCTCCGGTCAAAAGCGTTTACCCCTTGAATAAAAAAAAAAAACACTAATATGAATACTAATTGTCATATGTTAATATTAATCGGTGTCGTTATTCTATTATCAAGTATATCAAATAACATTATTGTTCTCATCAACATATTAAAATGAGTTTGATTAATATTATTATTACTATTAATTCTAATTATTAAATTTTACTATTAATATTTACTTTCACATTTGTGACCATAATATTACCATTATTTTACAAATATCAATATTAAATATTAATACTAATTTTATTAACAATGGAAATGTAGGTTTATATATATATATATAGACCATAATATTACCATTATTTTTCAAATATCAATATCAAATATTAATACTAATTCTATTAACAATGGAAATGTAGTTTTATATATATATATATATACCATAATATTAACATTATTTTACAAATATCAATATTAAATATTAATACTAGTTCTATTAACAATGGAAATGTAGGTGTTTATTAATATATATATATACTATTTTATTTAAGTTCGTCATGACATACATATTAACCTTAAATCTATTGTTCATATGAATATATGATCGATCACCATTCATGTGACATCATTACTAACCTATTACATTATATGTATATAAGCAATGCTTATAAGGGAATTTCTCTTGTTTTCTTTTTATCTTATACTTGCCTTAAATTACATGGGTATCGCGATCCCTTTGAAAAGGCTTGGCGCTAAAGAATTTATGTAGGACATGCAAGGTATCTTATCATGAAAAAAGAAGTTAATGTTCATTAAAATCCATGCATTAGAATTTTCCCTCCAGATAAAGTTGATTAGGATTTATTTGAAGTCCATTTCAGGATTCAAGGAGGCACCATTTCTTCACGTCGGTAAAATTTTTAACCACTTACTATTGGAATAATTGTATTTCCCTAAAATATCTTTAACCCAACTTGACCTAATCGCTTTTCTTTCTTCAAGCTTTATTGTTTTCCTTCAACTTCTTTTGCAGCATACAAAGAAGGGTAGTGGCGAATGGTGGAGGCGTGAGACATTGTGCCATTATTTCATGGGTTGTTTCCTACCCTCAGCACTAACTCCCTTGATTTATTTTTATGTTTTATTTATTTCCTTGTTTTCATTTCTTAGAGCAGAGATTTCTTGGATCGGCTTAATAACTCATAACTTTCTCCCTTGTAGGTTAGGCGATGGGAGCATAAGGGATTAATAAAATTCTTGTTTAGGTTTATTTTGTGTTTACTTTTCTTTGATTGAGGGGTACGATTCCCCTACCTGGGTAGTGGGCTTGTGGGAGGCCGCACCCACCACAAGGTCACCCCATTAAGGGATATGGGCCCTGTGGTGGCCATAGCCTACCACAAGTGTGGCTGCAAGCTTTTGTCTCTTTTTTTTTTTAAATAAGTTTTAAACCTTAAATCATATACTAAATACACAATATTGACAAGAAAAGTTTGAAATCATTTTTCTTTTATATTGTTCTGTACGCTTATCATCTTCATTGCAATACAATGGAAGTACTAACTGAGAAACAAAGTTTCTTTATACTAGAACAAAAAACTAGTCTAGTATTATTTCTTGATAGGAATTTAGATTTTTTTTTCACTATGAAACTTTCAAAAAAGGTAATTTCATTATGGTTACACATTGATGCAATTACTTTTAGATACCCTAAATTGTCCTAGTGAACAATGCTAACTTTCACCCTTCTTCCCTGAATGATTAAATAATACATTATTATTTAATTATTATCAAATTTTATATTTGTCTATTAATTAAGCGATTTAACATTATTTAATTAATTCATCCTTAATCATAATTTACATCATTAAACCCTAATTTCTCCTATTAATTGAATAATCTTTAAATTATTTTGATCAATTCACTATTTCATAATTTTCGACTAATTAAATAAATTACATTTATTTAATAATGTCATAATCTAACTTTATTCCTCCTGATTAATTAAATAACATCAGTTATTTAATTATGTCACTAATTTACCCTATTCCCCTAAATCAATTAAATTATTACCACTTAATAGTTTAATTAAATCACTTTCTCCTAAACATGAATAATTTAATAAATTATTCAAAAATCATTCAAAAAGGTCAAAACAAAACAAATACAACTTTTTTTGTAAAATTCAAACATGACTTGCACATTCAAACTCAAAAATCTTAATTAGTTAATTACCCTCACTCACTTTCATGATTGATTAAATTAGAGTCACTGATTGTTCACTCTGATTGGTTGAATAATTCATCTATTTCCTAACTAATCCATATATTCTTCAATCCCACTGAAAGCTCAACTTGATTTTCCTCAATTCCATAGATTAGGCAATCTATTTCCTCTAATTGATCAATTAACATCCTTAATTGATTTGATCACAAAAGCTAATTGAGCAATCTAATTCCTCTTAACATCTTTCAACTGTTGATCAGGATATTCTACTATGTGATCTCGATCGTTCATCTCACAACGTGAAATCTATATAACAATCCTCTTCATCCTCAAAAATGATTGAGGAATGGACATCTTTTGCACAACAAAGTAATGCCAAATTGACAATCGATTTCACACAAGCTTTCACACACATCTTTGATCAACACACACATTTGGAGCTTTTGCAACACATCAATGGAGGCTTCACATTGATACAACAACAATTGAACATCAT
The DNA here is from genome assembly GCA_007258455.2 of Sequoia sempervirens. NCBI lineage: Eukaryota > Viridiplantae > Streptophyta > Pinopsida > Cupressales > Cupressaceae > Sequoia > Sequoia sempervirens. The sequence goes on along the minus strand of VDFB02281492.1, from coordinate 370,850,641 downwards.
TGCAATTACACTTCGATGTAGGATGGTAATGTTATGTTTTATAAATTCAATTTACGTTTTTTTCTTTGTTTCTGATTTCATTTCTTCATAGTTTCATTTCGTAAGTAATGGGTATGAATCTAAATCTTTCATTTGAATTAGATTAGTTTAATTCATTCATGTTTGGTTTCCTACACTTATCAATTTCCCCATTACACATTCTAACACGCCTGGTGGGACCATGGTCCTTAACACTAACATCTCTATGAGTTTAATTGAGTAGTTGTAGGTTCCAGCATGCATCTATCAGTTTTTGAAATGTAATTGAAAAAGTTTCACACAAAAGCTACAAGAATCTCATGTGGTCACCCTTTTGTTTCTACCACAGCCACTCTTTTCCTGACTGCTTCTACCTTTTCTAACCACTTTTATTTCACAAATGGTGTCATTTTTGAAAATTTGGACCGTAGTTGTTGATGATAGTGGTGCTTTTGAATTTTCTAACTTCAATTTCTAAAAATAACAGGGCCACTTTTGATAAAAATTTATGCTTTTGCTCTATCATTTTTTATTTGAAAATATAAAAGTATTTTTTTGATTCCTAATTATAACAAGTGGTTTGTTTGGATGTTTTGTGTTTGATAACTTTGTTTATGCAGCTCTTGTAGGGACATGGTACACTTCACATCAAGAAAAACTAATGCTTTCATTGCAAAGAAGGAAAATGGTCCAAGCCCAAAATTTTAAAAGCTTTCTAGTTTATAAAAACACTTCAAAATTGGTGCTATAAAAATGAACCCCACATCTTACATGCTTTCAATTTGGTGCTTTAAAAAGAATTTTTAAAAGATTTCTAGTTTAGAAAAACACTTTGAAATTGGTGCTATAAAAAATGAACCCCACAACTTGCACATTTTTTATTTGGTGCTTTAAAAATAAACTTTTCAAAAGCTTTCCAGTTTAGAAAAACACTTTGATTTGGTGCTTAAATAAATGAACCCCACAACTTGGACTCTTTCGATTTGGTGTTCTAAAAATAACTTTCAAAAACTTTCATAGATTAGAACAACACTTCATTTTTGGTGCTTTAAAATGGAATGCTCTCTTTTGACCAAATCTTTCATTATATTAATGAAATGAATTATTTTACTTTGTTTACACAATTAAGACAAGGATTGTTAGAAACACTAAAGTTGGTGCTTAAAACTAAACAAATACATTTTGATTTGCACACTACTATCTATTTGTTTGAAATCTAAAACACTTCAAATTTGATGCACATAAGAACAAATTTCTAGATCTCGTTTACACTTCATTTTTTTTTTGGATAGCATCATTTGAGGGGCTTAAAAATAATATTGCAATGAATTGTATACTGTGTCTTCTGTGTTTGGAAAACTAAGTGTCTATTCTCTCCCCTCACATCTTTTGGCAATCTTGGGTGACAAAAAGCATTTTGAGTTTCGCACTTGTTTTAATTCAAAAGAATTACCTTTAGAGGACCTACCTTTGAGACACATCCTACGTTGGAGAACTCAATGGTGACTCAAAGCAGTTTTTCACTTAGGCTGTTATATCAATGGTCAAGGATAAACACCGAATGACTGAATCAGCGATTACTTTTCCTTCAGTTCCATTCACAAAATGGGAGATACCATTGTGTAAATAGGGACCCAAGTAATTTGGTTAAAGCCTTAAGTGGCTCACTAGATGCTAACAAAGCATTGGATCCCTTGATCATGACTAAGAACCAATGTAGTAGAGGCCACCTTTTTTTATCCAAAACATTCTTTGAAAGTGGTGCATCAAAAATTTGCTTTCGATAAGTTACTTACCAAGTATGGTTTATGTTTGAGATTAAAACAATCTCCATAAGTTGCATGTAAAATCATCCCTTTGGGGCATGAGGTTAGCCCACCTAAAAGAATGTGTTTATCTCTAGGTTGTAAAATTGTCTTCACGAACTTGCAAAAAAATTTGGTTATTTTGAAACATCAAACATTGTTCTTGATTTAAAATGAACATATCAAAACAACCATTGAACATGGTTATCAAACATCAAACCCTTTGGACTTAGTGTGAAAATTTTGAAAAGAGCCCTATATTTGTACTCCTTAAAAGATATCTTAAACAAATATCTCTAAAGGTTTCTGGTTATTTAGGCTTACATTTCAAGTCACATTAAGAACAAAATCAACATTGGGAACTACGGCTTTAGTATTGAATTTCACAAACTTTGAGCTTTTATGGAAAGAAAATTGCTTAAGCTATAGACATTTAGGGTCAAATAGTTTTGATTGTTGTGTTTATTGTATCACTTTCCAAAATATTAAATCAGATCAAACAAAGACATCTAAAATTACAAACTTATTCAAAACTACCATCAAAATAGAAAATTGGAAGCAAATCTAAACAAAATCCGCTTCTAATGTTGTTTCTACTGCTATTGACCTAAAACTAGCCACAATCAACCAAAAATCTACCACTTTTTCTCTCTAGATTTTGATAGTTAGTGTCAAATCCTGCCGCTTTTGCAAAATTAAATTCAATTGACCATAAATCTTTCATAGTTTATCAAAACAATGTCGCACTTGACATATTTTCTTAGTCGTAGTTGACTTAAAACTGGTTGCTTTTGACTAAAAATGTCACTTTTTCTTTTACTAATCACCTATTAGAAAACTTGTAATAGAGGCTGATTTTGAGAAAACTTGCTACAATTGTCTTTCAGACTTGGCCACAATTGACAAAAATCTAGCCGCTTTTGACAGAAATTACCGCTACTATTCTAAAATTGTCACTTTTGCTCTATTTTTTTGGTGAAAATTAGAATACTAATCCAAAAATAGTTACAAATATTTTTCAGAATGAAACAGCTAAACATCCAAAACATGTCATAATCCATTTTCAAAATCAAATGCCTTGTCCTAGTTTTAGGATTTAAAATCAAAACATAACTTTGGATTATTCCTTCACTCAAAATTCTAAGATATCAACATTTTCCTAAACCTCAAGGCTAGTTCAAATAGATTCTTCACAACATATCCTCTATAAAACCAAAGTGAAATATCAATCAAAGTTTTCAACATTTTTGAGTCCTAAAAATAGCATCATCAAAAACATCACTCATAATCTTAGGGTTTTGAGCATCAAAATATCCCAAAAAAACAACAAAAAAATCCTCAAAACATATCAATCTATCACCCACATCCAATTCCACTCTATACACCCATGGGGTCATCATATTCCACAAATATCAATGATATATCAACTATGGATTCCCCTAATCAAGGTTTTAGTGCATCTTGTCACTAGGCAGATTTCAATAAAAATCCTCATCCATATCAAAATCACTCTTATCATGGGTTTCAAAATCACTATCAAGGACAAAATATACATCAAATTTCCCTAAATGCACTTGAGAAAATGGTTGACACACTTGAACAGAATCAAAACACAACATATCATCAACAACAAGTTCAACATCAAGACAATGAATATCAACAACAAACAAACATCATTCCTCAAACACCTCAATGTCCACATCAACAACCCTTCCAACATCATCAGAACATTGATTCATATCAGCAACAAATTCCATTTCCATAACATCAAGTGAATCAACAACATCAATGGTCACAAAATCAAAATTAAATCACCTAACATCAAAATCAAATCCATCAACAATATCAACCCCCAAATCAGCAATATCCACATCAAAATCATCAACTACAGTATCATCAAGATCATCAATGTCAAAACCAACAAGAAATTTCATCTCAAATACAACAATCATCTCCACCACAATAAGCCTCACAATCCAACCACACTACTAAACATAAATACACTCCTTTAGGGGAGCCAATTGAGGATGTGTTAAACAAATTAGTCAATGTCAAACTTATCACACTTTCAAAACCATCATGAAGTGGTGAACCTATCATCAAATTCCCATGGTACGATGACAAGGCCTATTGTAAATACCATGGAGTAAAAGGTCGTGATGCATCAAAATGTGTTACACTCAAAAAACTCATCCAAGACCTTATTGATCAAGGAGAAATAGCTATTGAAGACAATGATCAAGTTCCATCTACCGATGACAACATTGATAATATCTCAACCTCAAAAGTTGAAAATAATGATCAAGATCTATCTACCACTGATCACATTGACAATGACTCTACATCATCTAATGAGCAAGAGGAGATACATCAAGAATTTAATCGCGAGCATGATCAAAGTCCTCCACCAAAGTCTAGCAATGATCTAGTCCAAGATATATTGGCACCATCCAACCTCATGGTAGCATGTATTGATGATCAAGAGACTCTTAATCCAACACTTATACCCAATGCAAAAAATCTAAGCCAAGAGCTATCACCAATATGTCCACATTTTGAGGAAATCTAAGGATCCTTTACAAGCAAATCCCTTCTTTTAAATTTATCCACATGTAAAAAGAAGGAATCAAAGCATATCAAATATAATACCACACAAATTCAAGATCAAAAAACCCTACCATCAAAATATTATAATGACTTGGTGGATATCGTCCAAGACATCTAAGATTTTCCAAAAGAAGAAAAAATATGTATTCCAAATGTTCATACATCTACCCATGAGATTCTTACTCCTAATGGACATGTAGATGATCTTCATTCAAAATAAGAGTCTCATACTCTTGATATCATTACCAAGGAACAAGAGTCTCTTACTCTTAACATCTCTACACATGATCAAGACATAGCAAAATCCATAGACATATCAGAAATGGATCATGAGGAAGACTTTTACATTTGTTGTGAATCATCAACACCTCTTGAAGAAACATTAAAATATGATATTTCACAAGATCAAACCAAATATATCAATCAAGAAGTTATCCCACATATGGAAGATCCTATCACTTATAAAATTAGATCACTTACCTTTGTCATAGCAAGCTATCCTACCAATGAAAAATTTATCACCTTTGAAAATCCACAATAGAGTAGAGAAGGATTAGCACCTTGTTTCCAAGGTAAATCATATCCTATTGTAAATAAAAAATTTCAACGAATGCATTATCAAGGCAAAGGATTATTCCTACATGAATAGGGTATCCTGGAACTAGTGTAGATTATTGAAAATCCTAAGCATCAAGGTCTTGGTTATTCAGTAATTAAGGAATCTAAACATATCAGTGATACCTCTATAATACTGGGAGAAACTTTATCTAATGCAAACATCAACATAGAGAGCATGAAGATTCCTTATGATGAAACTACTATCAATGCTACAACTAGTCATATCATGAATCGTCATCCATACATATTTCAACCCTTCAATTGGGACCAACAACAAGAGAAAAATTTATATCAAAGAAAGGAACAAGTCACTAAAGCACAAGAATCGGTAAATCAAAATGGACAAAGAAAATACAAATGGATACCAAAGAAAAATCAAGAAAATCATCCCTATCAAACTCCATTAGTCAAAGAAACTATGGGGGAAAATCAAAAAGGGAAGTTCATCCATCAAAAATGTCCAACGATACAAAATAAATCTTCAAGAGCCACCTAAAAGGTATATCAAGAATTTGGTCCCACTCAAATCTCTATATCCACCCATTATTGCTCATCATCCCAAGATTGGAAAATAAAAGGTTCCAAATTGTCAACCAATCCATCTAAATCTCATATCCCTCAATGCATTTTTCCATCCATGATGTCCAAATCTCACATTGACCATGTATTTGGAAATGACTCTTTATCATAAGGACTCTAAGGGAACCCTATCACGATGTGCACATCAAGGTAAGGTTAACCCCGGTATCGACAAAGAAGACAAGAATTATTAGGGGTTACATTCAAGCATCAGTATCTTAGCAAAACAACTCCTCCAAGCAAGATATCGTTGGTACATCATGACAACAACATATATATCGGCACCGGCGGCATCTAAATCAATACCACCAGGTGGTTTGACATGAGCATAAACATTCAAAAAAATAAAAAATAAAAAAAATCAAGAAAAGAGTAAAGATAAAAATCATCCTCTAGTGAAAACCACTATGGTGGTGCTTTGGACAAGTACCTTGAAGAAAACCTAGCAAATAGGTGTCATGAGTAGAAACGAGCATATGTGTGTGCCATTTTAGGTAGAAGCATCTCATCCTATCCATAATAAATCCAACATTACATCCATCATCCATCTATCTTATCCATAATAAATCCATGAACCATTCATCCAATCAGTTTTCATCCAAATCCAACTTATCTTGATCTTGAAAAACATTCAGTGTACACTTCACACTTTCTTATGGAAAACATCTTGGCATGGGTCACTATCATTGATCCTATCCTATCCAACATTATCTAAGCCATGAAGGCATTGTCCAAAGGGGCATACTCTATCTGAACATGTTATCCAATCACAAGATAATCCTTGCATTTTTTACATTGCTAGACATTGGGGGAAGGTACTTATGTCTTGCTTTAGAATAAATCTTGATCTATGTCTTTTAGCTCATGTTGTGATCTAGGCATCATCCAAAAAATTCAAACAATCAATATCAGTTGCATCTTGCTAACACTTCAATGTGTTATCAAAACATTCGACAATCTTGTTCTTAGCCTGGCTAAAAATTTTGATCAATCATTATCTAATCAATCAATCATCATCTTGGGATATAAATTTCCCAATTCTCATGTTATTCTTATCATGACAACATTACCTTTCCAGTATTGTGTATCCTCAATAATGTTATCATTATCATAAATTACTTAATTAGATCAATCGATTTTAGTCAGCCTATCAATAAGATCTCAAAATACTATAGATATCCTTACATACTAATATCTCTTTATCATACATCCATATGATCATCATCAAAAATCCAAAAAAAAAGAGAAAAAAAATTTGAAAAACCAACAAAATCAAAAACATTAAAATCCCAAAAACATGTTATGATTTGAGTCAACACCAGTCGAACTATATCATCTATGTTTGTATAACATAGGAAAAGTCATCATTGATGAGCCCCCAAGGACCTAGGTTAGTCCCCTTAGGTGTCCCTTATTGGTCTTTAAACTTGGTCAAAAAATCCAAACAAAATAACATTCAAATATCTTGAAAACACCAAAAATAGCATCAAATAACAGCAAAAGGCACAAAAACATTCAAAAGATATCAAAAATCATATTTTTGTCATCACCTATTTGCAATAAAACACCATCCATAATAAACAAATCGTCATCCTCACCCTTTGACAAAACAAACAAAAAAAGAAAGAAACATCAAAAGCTAGAACTTTAAAGCAAACAATCACAAAGATTTGATCACAAACAAACTAAAAAAATGCCAAAGTGTTAACTACCTAGATCTATTGAAAATTCACCATCAACATCCTGAGATATTTCTTAATGGATAGATTGTTCCTACAATAGAAATCATCAATACCGGATAACAACATGAAACCTCAAAACAGATATGCCAAGTGATACAACAACATTGTTTATCTTTTTGTTATTTTATCTCTCTAATTTATCTTATTGACTCATTCCCAAGATCTCTTGAGGATGTCCATTAAGGATTTAGAGAGGAAGGAATGGGGGAAATTGAGCCTCATTTTTGTTTGCTCTTTTTGTTGGATATTTTTGTGATAATACCATGGTGAATACTTGCTTTATTTTGTGTGTAGAAGTTGTTTTGAGTTATTTCGTGTAGTGGTTGCATGTTAGGTACTCTATACCTCTTGTGTAGCTACTCCAAAATATTTTAAAGTTTCTCACCCATACACTCTAACAGGGTATTTGTATGTCTAGTATGAGCATGAATACTCCTTTTTTGTGGAGTCAAAGTCCACGCAATGGATACAAAGCCACTTTGTTTATTAATACCTTGGTATATCATGTTTATTTTCTACATTAATAAGGATTGCTAAAGATATGAAGCATCCATGAAAGAAAACTAAAACTCATCAATGACTAACAACATCAACTATTCTTCACTTATTAATATTTTCCTCTTGTCAAATTTTCTTTTGTCAGTCCTTACACTTAAACGCATCACTTCAGCTTATCAGAAAATTTGGTTCATTATCCAAAATTTTCACCAAATTTCCCAAGGGGGCACCATGGTATCCCCTCTGGGGCATATTGGGGCAACTCTTACGCCTAGGGCAACTCTTGAGTAGGAATTTTTGAATTTTCTTTAACACAATGCTCAAAATTGCATTATATCAAAGAGGGGAAAAATGTAGATACCATAAATTGTCCTGACTAGAAAACAACACTACCTTTCACCCTTCTTCCCTAAATGATTAAATAATACATTATTATTTAATTATTATCAAATTTTATATTCATCTATAGTTAACTAAGTGATTTAACATTATTTAATTAATTCATCCTCAATCATCATTTACATCATTAAAACCTAATTTTCCCTATTAATTGAAAAATCTTTAAATTATTTAATCAATTCACTATTTCATAATTTTCAACTAATTAAATAAATTTCATTTATTTAATAAAGTCATAATCTAACTTTATTCCTCCTAATTAATTAAATAAAATTAATTATTTAATTATGTCGCTGATTTACCCTATTCCCCTAAATCAATTAAATTATTACCACTTAATAGTTTAATTAAATCACATTCCCCTAAACATGAATAATTGAATAAATTATTCAAACATCATCCAAAAAGGTCAAAACAAAAAAAATACAAGTTTTTTTTCTAAAAGTCAAACATGACTTGCACGTTCAAACTCAAAAAGCTTAATTAATTAATTCAATTAATTAATTACCCTCACCCACTTTCATGATTGAGAAAATTACAGTTATTGATTGCTCACTCTGATTGGCTGACTGATTCATTTATTTCCTAACTAATCCATCTATTCTTCAATCCCACTAAAGGCTCAACTTGGTTTCCTCAATTCCACAGATTAGGTAATCTATTTCCTCTGATTGATCAATTAACATCCTTAATTGATTTGATCATAGAAGCTAACTAAGCAATCTAATTCCTCTCAACAGCTTTCAACCGTTGATCACTTAGATATTCTACTACACGATCTCAATCATTCATCTCAAATTGTGAAATCTATATAACAATCCTCTTCATCCTCAAAAATGATCAAAGAATGGATATCTTTTGCACAACAAAGTAATGCTAATTTGACAATCAATTTCACACAAGCTTTCACACATATTTGATGAACACACACACATATTTGGAGTATTTGCAACACATCAATGGAGGCTTCGCATTGATACAACAACAATACAACATCATTGTGAATATACTTTGACATGGGATGGTAAATATTTTTAGTTTTGAATTCATTATGTTATCTTAGGATTTCATTATTTGATTTCATTAGTTTAAAAGTTTTATTTCATGAGTAATGGGTATGAATCTTAATCTTTCATTTGAATTAGATTAGTTTAATTCATTCATTTTGAATTCTTTATGCTTATCAATTTCCCCCTTACACATTATTTAACTCCTGAAAGAATAAAATTAAAATTCATACACCTTCTCTTTAAGGGTAGCAAGTGTATGTTTCATACTATAGTTAATATGGAAAATGTATAGCTTATTTTTTTCAATGTATATCATATTAGTTTCAAGTATTTGATCATCTCTCTATCTTTCTTTATGAATAGAAAAATCAATGTAAGGAATGCAACCAGTGTTGTACACTACTAAAAGGCATTTCCAAAGCTTATTCAACATATCTAATAATAGATTCAAAACAATATGACAGTCACACAAATACAACTATGTAAGCTTACATCAACAACAATAGAGCTCAACACTCCTAGAACACTATTCCCTATTTATTTTGCAACTCCTAGAATAAGTTTACATGTATTATCCTTTTGTAATAGCAACAACCCATCTTTTGTAATAACAACATAAGATTATAAGTAAAATACAATTTCCTTTGCTTTGTGTAAAACCCAACTTCGTACCTATTACAGAACATAATTTTTATTTTCTCACAATATTTCCTATATACTTTATAGGTACTACAAAGATAAATTTCAAATACAAAACTATAAGATCTTACAAAAAAATTCTTTTCACTATATTGAAAAAAGAATAAACAACAAAAAATACTATAGATCCTCTTTTTCTACAATATTCCACTCCATCTTATCTTACTTTATGATACTTCACTAAACCTTACATATATCAATTGTAACAAGCATGTTTGCATCTCTAGCATTGTAGTCACTGTCAACACAACTAATTCTCAGATTCACATTCATTATGTAAAATGGAAAATGACTCAAATAGGTTTACTCAACAACATTCTCTTCACAAGGACCTCTCCCCTTAGCTATATTTTTTGCACAAGTACAATTAAATTTGGCTTCACAACCAGTGGGAGCTCACCTCCTAGCCATAGGGCTAAAATAGCCCACCCCCAAGCTAGGGGAAAACCCAAGGTAACAAGTTCCTTTACACAAAACAATAGTTACAACATGTCATACAATGCAGCCTCATTTTCAATCTTACAACAACATATTTGAACAGAAATATTCTCATCATTTACACAAATATAGACATTGAACAACAGAAGCATCATAAACACAAGCCTCTTCTTCAAGAGTATTTAAGGGGGAGTGGGGACATCAACAAGGAAGGGGGCTAATAATATAAAATTGTGTATAAAAAACTGCATATCTTCTCATTACAAAACACAAGGCATGCTTCCTCTACCGAACCTCTAGTTCACACCCAATCACCACCATACCATACTATGTAACACATTATTTTTTCACATAACCAAAGAAAGTTTTCCATGGGTTCTCATACCCTTACAACAGCCCCCTTTATGGATATCTCACTCACTCAACCCCACACATGATGAAACCTCCATACTATGGTAGGTTCATCCCACATGACAAGCAATACACAACACAAAACTTAACAAATAAAAAGCTTATACTCAATTTCATAAAAAGGGTAGCAATACCAACTTATATTATCCTCAAATTGGCAATGGTGGGTGAAAAACTAGAAATACCCTTCTACAAGCTTCTTCTTCATAGTTTCCTTCACTCCCTTCAAGATTGATATCCAAACTAGCATGAAAAAATGAGAGAATCCCAATGTCAATGTATTTTCAAAAAACAAAACTCTCACAACAACCCTAATTCCTCATTTCAATTGTGATGGAAACAAGTGTCCCCTTCACAATTGATCACCCATCACTCTCAACCCAACCCTTCACACTTATGGTGTGAGTGTTCTTTAAAGCATGCCTATGATTCCCATGCCTTATCCACTCTTTTGAATTTCATCACTTATGAAAAAGGCTTCATAAAAGGGGTCCTAAGGCTCTAAATTTAACATTTAAACCCATGAAATTTCCCTCAAGCCCTAGCATTATGACCTAGGGTCATGAAAACACCATAAAACATTAATAATACAAATTAAATCAACATTAAAACCTAGACTTCATATGTCATTGCACTCAATTCAGTCAAGACAATGCACTTAACATTACAACAACATTCTTACTAGCACATGACACACAACAACCATGTCACCTAAGGTCATGACATATAAGACCTTAATCTCTCCAATGAGTTAGGTTGATTTCACAGGAGTGCACACATGTCACCTTGGTTTTTTCCCGGGTCCATTGGTCATGGACTACACCTACACACTCAATTTCAAAATTTAATCCATCATCCATAATAAAAGAATAAAGCATGAAATGTACAACATGATATCTATATTATAGCGTATGAAATTTAAGCAACTTTTTACTTTCATTCATCCCATGACATTAATACCATAACATTAATACCATCAAATTTAACATAATTGGATATGAGAATACTACATGTGGCATCCATTACAATCAATCTACCCATACAATCATATGCTCATAAAAAAATGATAACAGAATCATGAGATTAGTTCAATTAGATGCATAGCATCACAAAAATCATATCAATAAGGATAACATACATGCATGAGTAAAATGTATCTATGGTAGCATCAAGCATGTTGAGGTCAAAATCCATAATATCAAAGAATCCATAATCAAAAAATATTTGTGTGGGTCACATAAAAACATTTATATCACATAAATCCTTGGCACTAAAAAGATTGGTCTTATAGTTCCTAATCCTATGTTTCCCATGTCTTTGTCACAACCTAACATTTATGTGGACTTGGAAGATGATGTTTCCCATGTCACTGATGATAAATTGAAATAATTTAGACAAAAAACTAGAAAGACTTCAATAATACCTAAATATTGAAATTTTAGCTAGATAAATAGTCCCTCTCTTGAATAACCTTAGGAAGTTAAGTGATTCCCAAGCAATAGAAGTCATACATAGCCTAGCTCGCATAGTGGATTCTAATATTCCTACAATAGCTACTTATGCTAAAGCTTTGACAAATGCTCAAAACCAATTAGGAAAAGAAGTTTCCTCTCCCACAAAAATTCCTTCTATTACTACCTTTACACTTCTAGTCATAGCATCAAAAAAATAATATAACAATTGTTTAAACTAAAGCTTAGGGATTTCTAGTGGGAATCTTTATAGTTTTTTTACTTCACCTATAACACTGTCATGTTCATCACCTTTCCTAAATGTGCAAAACAATACACGACAAGTCATCCATACTACCATACTCAAAAAACTCTAAAAATATGTTACCTAATGAGATAAATCAAATTTTGTAAAACACGACATCATTACAACAACAAATTTTAAACTTAAACCAAAACAAAACTTATAGTAAACCTCCAACATACCTGTCATGTATTTTTTTTTCATTTTCTATCTTAAACATCTATACCACAACACATTGAGATACCTAATTTTGAAAAATACAATGGTACATGAAATCCTAAGAACCATGTGTTAGATTTTACCACCTTGTGTAGAAACTTCATTTTTGAAGATGTGCTCCAAGAGAAACTCTTTACTAGATCATTGAAAGATGTGGCTTTGGATTGGTTTTTCTCATTACCAAACAACTCTATTACCTCCTTTACACAACTCGTTAGCAATTTACTACAACATTTTCAAGAGAACATTGGTCCTCAAGTTACATTAATGGATTTAGTTTCTTGTAAACAAGGGCCTAAAGAAAAGATAACATACTTTATAGAATGATACCAATCACTTTCTTTGAATATCTCCTACAGTTCCCTAGATGATGACATTCAAAGTGTGTTTATAGGAAAATTACAACCTAATATTCATGATAAGATATTATTGATTAAATATCTATCTTTTACACACTAGTATATGTCCCTTCATGACTATCAAATAATAGTTAGTCAATATAAACGTACACCTTCAGTGGCTCCTTCTAGTCAATCCAAATATGTGCCTTAAATAACTATCAATCATTTAGAAAGAAAAGAATCATTAAGATAAACACTCCTCAAATTTCAAATAAAATCGAAACACAAGTCATTATTGTAAATACAAATCCATATCAATTAAAGCCAAGAGATAGGAAATTTTCACAATTTCCTAATTCTCTTCATGTGATCATGTTGTAGTTAAATAAGGATATTATTTAACTTCCTCTAACTAGGCCTATTGACACAACTAAACCTTGACCATTAAACTTTAATGCAAAAACATTTTTTCAATATCATTGTACACCTTGACACGATATAGAAAAATGTATGTGCCTTAAGCACCAAGTGCAACACCTCATCAACTCTAATCAAATCCAATTGGCCAACATTAATGAAAATGGAAATAAATTGATTTCACCACCTAATCAAAACTTAAAAATATTTACAAACCCATTCCCAATTCATTCAACAAACTTTGTGCAATGTAGTGATAATGAAGATGATAATTACTTATCCAACTTTGTAAACATGATTTAAGTTCAACCTCATAAGGGCTGAACCAATTTATATCCTAACATTACTTTTACACATATTGATGCATCTATAAATACACCCAATGGTCCTCTTTATATGACCAATAAAATCACTGATAAATCCATAAGAGGGATACTCATTGTTCTCATGTGTGTAGTGAATGTGATTACCAAAGAATTATCATATGTGCATAAAATTTATAATAACGATTATGAACAATCACAAGAATGGTTAAAGGCTCATGATGGTTCTATCCACTTTATAATTGGTTTGATAAATCTCTAAGTAAAACTTTGACCTAAAGAATTAGATATTTTATTTACCATAATTTTGACATCATACCAATTCTATGTGAAGTTAGGTCTTTCATAGCTAACTCGATGAAGGTGGTCCCATCGATTATTAACTACTTTATTAAGTTTTCATATGAAGAACAAATACCTAAGTTATTTATCATAGTGGACTTAAACCTTTGGAATCTCGTGGAAACTTTTTACTCGATTATATTTTTCCCTGACTCATTGAAAACATTAAACCTCATGAGGATTTTTTTTGATGTCATATCAAAATTTTAAGGCTAAGCATATGCCTAAACTCTATCTTAGTAATATACAGCTTGAGGCTCCTGAGTCTACAACAACTTCGAGAGTTATCCCTCCTACCCCACAGGTAGTGGATGAACCTCATTTTGAGTTGGGTATCCTCCCTTGACTACCTAGTATGTATGTTGTGGTTTGAAACCTCCACCATCTTATTAAATACCAAGGAATAACCATATGATTAAATTTTCTCCTTTAAAATAAAAAAAAAGTTTTTAGACTGAAACCTAAGAATCTAGTTGTCTCCCAACTTGCAATGGTTCTTTTAGTTCCTCCTCCAAAAGAAGAAAAGTATGTTGGGGAACACCTCAATTACCTTTTCAATAGTTTAAAATAATGTGAGAAGAAATGGAAGTGTAAAAGAGCATAAAAAAATATGTTGTGCTATCTCTCACACACTTTCTACAAAGCGTGAGACCTTACCTTATGACCATTCATCCATCCAATCCAATTATGATGAAATACCTCCCACCCATCCATCCCTATCATTGCCTAGATCCACTCTACCCTCCTTGCCAAACCATGAAGTTGAACCTTACCTATCCCAGCCTAAGAAAAGAATGAAAGAAGCTCATATGAATGATGGTGCTTGCAATCATGCTAATAGAACTAATATGAAATCTATTTGATGCATTTGAAAAGTGAAGAAGAAGATAAAACAAAAGAACATAACGAATTAGCTCTTATTCATTCTAAATCTATGAATTTAAATGGGGACAGTCATGATGATCATCCTAATGGGAGTGGCACACAATGCATTTAACCCAATACTCCTGCTTGTATTGCACTTGTTATTTTTCCTCTAGCATATTGTCTGCCTTTCATTTATGATGAGAAAGACTGGGATGCAGATAATTTTTTTCAGATTGACTTGCATGTGTAGTACCTCTTATATGTCTTTGTGTGTTTTCTTGCACATAATATGATCTCCCATGATGTGCTACTTGGTGTGTCTTTATATTTGTTAGTTTTATTTGAATTACCCTTATTCCTGTTGGCACAAGGATACAAACAAAACAAACCTCTCATAATATTCATCTATTTTTAACTCCATTTATCTTCATGTTGTGAACATTGTTTCCTTGTGTTTCCTTTTGGGAATGATGAAAAGTGTTGGGAAATTTATGTCTCTTTTATGTTGACACAAAAAAATTATATTGTTTTCATGTGTTATTGCTGCATTGTGTTCATAGTTCCACAAGTATTCAAGGAATGATGTCAATTTTGAGCATAATCATATTATATGTTATATATGGTCTATATTGACCCTGAATATTTGGATCCATTATGTGTTATCTTTTTTATTGTAATGTGGCTTTGTTTTGGGGGGAAGCCCTTGTCATGAGTCAATTTTTTTGGGAATATATCGATAGCATAATATTTTCCAATAAGCTCTTATGTCATATAATGTTGCATATATTGTTTTACTTTACCTTAAAGGAAATTTCTTACAATTGGTGTTAGAAATTAATTTAAGGTGGGGGTACACATTCCACTATGTGCTTCACTTTTTGTCACACACGTTGAGCTTTGTGATGCATTTTTTGGCATATTGATGATTTTTGTAGCATCTTATCAAAATTATTGGGACTATAATTCTTAGTATGGTTAGCATAGTTAATATTGGAATTTATTATCCCTTTTATGTTTTTCATTTTCTATTATTGAAGAAGCTCACCCAATGAATATCAGACTTCACTAGCTTATTTTCTTTCTTTTCAAAGTTCACCTAGTGAATACCATACTTCACTAGCCTATTATGCTTTGGTTCATGGATCACCTAGAAAATATCAAACTTTTTTAGCCTGTGATTTGTGAACACCTTGGGTATAGATCCTAGTGATAATTATATGGATCTTACTATTCCATGATTGGCATACCCCCCTTACACATTGTTTTTGCATTGTTTTTGTATCATATAGTATTTACATTTCAATTTCATGTTTATTATATTAGTTTTTTTTTGTTTTGATAATGTATGCTTCATTTTTTATATGATGTATTACACCTCATGTGTGTGTTCCTTTGTCCTTACATTATCGTGCCATAGGATCCTAAGCCTAGGGGCTAACACTTGAACCCCTAGATTCAATGGCATCCTATCTCTTCAATTTTTTGATAATTGAACCCTTCCTAGCTTTGTCCTTACTTTAGTGTGATTCTAAGCATAAGTCCATACTCTCACTAAAGTGGATGATAAATTTAGTGTTATAAATTGTCATCCTTGAAAATTTCACACTACGCTTAGTTGTCCGTCATGTGCTTGGACCTAATTATGCATTTAATTTGCTATTTTTTTAATAATATTTAGAAAATTAGAAGCAAAAATAGAAATAAAGGTTTAATAATCATTTATCAATAATTAAGGCCCTAACATAATAGGTTTGGACTAGGGTTCTTAGCACCCCTATGTAGCCTCTTTTGGCTAAATTAAAAAATGTCAGTGTTGGAATTTTAATATTTAAAAATCCAAAATCATTTTTTAGCTATTGGTATTTGATTTTTTTTAAATTAAAGAATCACATATAAATACAAGTCATTTTCACCATTTGAAATCCTAAGCACACCTAATGCAATCCTAATACATTTAATTGAGAAATTGAGCAATCAAGAGTAGAATTAGCAACATTATTTTAGTCAAGAATCATGTTAGAAATACATCATATTTTCAAGTGAGTTTGTTCATGTTTCATTTTTTTTGTGAGTACTAACACTTGTAGGACTTCAAACCAAATTTGAGTGGTGAGTTGCAACAATTATCAATCTATCATTTGTGTATTTAGCCTCTTTACAACCAAGGGTAGGGTCTCTTTTTATATTATCATACCATTGTGGAGGTAGAAATACCAAAATGGGGTTTGAATTAGGCAAGAACCTATATGGCACAACCCTTCTCCCTCTTTCATGTATGAAAGTTATAGATTTGAAGGGAATTGAAGGATTATTGAAGACCTAATTGCTCATTCAGGCATTCAAGTCCTACAAGTCAACAAATCTAGGAAAGTGGATTTCATTAGTGATAGATGAAGTTCCAACACTAATTCAAGAAGAAAATAACTTACAAATTAAGAGAAATTGGAAATTAAAGTTTGATTTTGAGTACATGTTTCCTAGTCTAGGGTACCCAACACCCTTGCCTAGTTGTTTCAAGCCCAAATTTAAATGCTAGGCTCCTTTGTGTTTGGCATATGATATTCTAAACTCTTTTATGTTTTTCAGTTTTGTTATTTCTAAAAATAAATTCAATTTGTTGTATTTTCATATTTAATATAGGAACATCTTTGCATTATCAAATTAGTCAATTAATCAATATCAAATAACACAAAATTGTTCCCTAATAAAGCAATCATCGATGGAGCAAAGCGCAGGCATGGGCAGGAGCAGTTCCTATTTGAAACTCTCTGAGTCCAGAGGCAATGGAGACTCAAATTCGGATGATGAAGATGGTAGAGGCTAGAGGGAGGCATCTAGTTGGCTTACAGTGTCCTTTCCTTTGCTGGAAAATTATCTGTTGGGCCTGTTACTCTCTATTACTAGCGGGAGCAGGAGCGATGGAGTTTTCGCTACGCCGAGGGTTTGTTTGGTCCCTGCGGCTAACGATAGTTGGCTCCATTCTTTTTTGGTAGAGCTTGGTGTTGTGGGAGGTGCATTGTTGTGTGCCTTCTTTTCTTTTCCTGGCTTTGGGTTGGAGCAGAATGGCCCTTTTTGCTCTTCTGGGCTACTTTTCGTGTTGGTGGACTCTTGGCTTGCAATATGGAGCAGGAGTTTGGGTGTCTCTTGGGTCTTGGAGAATTTTATGAGGATGAGGAAGGCTGAAGGAGGGATGAGGAGCAGCTACTACTATTTTGTTGGGTTCTCTATAGATGAGGACATGGCGGCTCTAGTCCTGGTCAGCCTTGGTTCTGACCTGCATTAGCTAGATTTTTTTGTGGAAGACTTATTTTTTGTGTTTTATGGTGTTGTGCTAGGAAGAGGCCATTCTTTTCATGGCTTGCAGATGCCTTGTCTCTCTTCTGAGATTCTTGGCTTTGGGCTCTCTTTTAGAGCTTTTGGGTACCCATTGTGGGGTCTCTCAGCTATTGAGGAAAGCATTTTTGATGGTATCTTGGTGTTGCCTATCAGAAGAAGAGTTTCTTTGGCCTCTTGTGATGCTCTGGCTCTTTTGGGGCTCTCTTTTAGAGCGTTTGGGTACCATTTGTGGTTATCTCGACTATCTTTTCCAAAGGTGGTTTTCGTTTGTTCTTGGATTTGGGTTCTCTCTCAGAGGAGCTTTTTATTTTTGGGCCTAACTTGGAAGTTGGGTGGTGCTCGGATATAGTGGAGTGGTCTACCTTCTTCTTCATGTTTCTTGGTTGTTGCTTCTTTCTTGGAACTCCTGCTTGCTCAGCCAAAGGATGGTGTGTCTCCTCAGTATTCTGGAGTTTTGGAATTCTTCCATTTCTTGTGCACTATGTCTTATTTTGAGGTGAAGACAGCTCTTGTTGGTCAGGATTCATTTCCTATTGAGTTGGAGGTGGGTGTGTTGGAAGTGATTGGAAGTCCTCTTTTCTGGTTTCCTCTAATGGTGTTCCTATTGAAGTGGAAGATTCTCCTATTGAGATGGTGCCATAGGTTGTTGGAGAGATGTGCTTTTGATTTCTTGGGGTTTCACATCTTCCTCTCCTATAGAGGGGAGCTCCTTTCTCATGAGGTAAATTTGGAGTTGGTTTGTGGTAAGTCTAGGAGTTTCAAGGGGTGTTCCTCCCTTCATGTGTTGGTACTTTTGATTAGGGGTTTAGGTTTATTGGTGTTTGTCACCATTAAATTACCTTTTCATTTGGTGGGATTTGTTGTGTTATTTATGAGTAGATGGGTGGTTGTAGCTTTGTTGTTTTGGTGCCTGACTATTTCAAGTGGTTTAATGTCAAAACTTGGTTGTAGTTTTGCTGCAGTGTTTCCTGAATGTTTCATGTGGTTAACTATGAGCAGATGGGTTGAGGGGTTTCTTGTCCCGGATAAAACCAGGTTGTATTTGGGCTTTAGGCCCTTGCTTGTGTGTCTTTTGCAGCCTGTGTCTATTAGTGGTTGTTGTCGAGCTGTTGTTGGTATGTGAGTTATATTTTTAAGTAGTATGCTATTGTTGGGCTGATTTAGGCTTTGTGTTGTTATCTTTATCTTCAGCTGTCTTCTTTTGTAAAGGGTTCTAGGCCCCTTCAAAAACCTTTTTTACCCCTAATCAAAACACACAACCGTACCCTAACGAAAAGGATTAAAACCTTGATCCACCAATTTTTCTCTTCCATTGAGGTTAGTATCCAAGTGGGTATTTGAGATCACTTGTAATCTTTTCCCTTGTGATGTTGGAAAGAGTGTGGTTTAGGCCTTAGGTCCCTTTTTCTGACAACAAAGTTGTAATCTTTCTTGTCATGCATGTTAACCTTGTGAAAAGAGAATATTTATTGGATATTATAGAGACAACATTTGTACTCAAATAATACATATAGGAAATCATTACAAACTACACCAACCACACTACCAAGATATACTCAATGTTTTCAGGTATTTAACATAATCATTAAATATGTCACTTTTTTCTCTTTATTTTCTATTTTATTGATTAATACATTTTCTTCATCTATAAATAGTTATTTGTGTGTTTTTTGACTTAAGGGAAATGTACTTAAAATTAGAAACATCAAAAAGGGTATGAAAGCTTGAAAAGGGAGGTTTATCAAATAAGCTTTCATGTTAGAGTCATGGTATAGAAAATTTTGCAATTATTAGATACAAGAGTGGAACTATTATAATGTTGATGGTGAATATTTCCATGAAAGGAATGGCACTTCATGTGATTGAAAGATCACTTTGACACCATTTTTTTCAAATGAATGCAAATGATATATTGTGTCCTTGTTATTAATGGGTGTGGGAATTGAAACAATAATAATAAAAAATTAATTAGAACATGGTTTGACTAAATTGATGAATAAGAGGGATGTTTTATGTTAAGGAAGTATTTATTGAATGCATGGAAAAGAGTGCACTCTTTTTACCCAAAAAGACTAATATAATGCAAAAAATGTCAACTTGCACTATGTAGAGGATATAGATAAAAAAAATTACTATAAAAGACCAATGTCATGAATAATGTTTCATTTATCATAAGTATCTAAATACCGTTAATGTGAGAAATAAAGGTGAAACATTCACACAATTCAAATATTGCAATAGATTCCATATTCTCAACAAAAAATATAGTCTAATTAGAACATAATAAAAATTATTTATTTATCTTAATTTAATCATTTATTTACTTTTTCTAAAAATATTGATTTTTAATGGTTTATTCATGTTTTGTTAAAATCATATACCTTGTTTTTTTTAATTAAAAAGGGTATGTTGATCCTATCACATGAGTCATATCCTCAAGAAATAAATTCAAGCACATAAAAGAATATCTTATAAATTTGTATAGATGAGGAAAGTAATTCAAACAATATTTTTATGACAATGCATTCATATTAGATGATGCTAATACTAAGATTGAATCCATTAGGTATTTATTGAAATTGAAATTAACTCATTATAATTTCTTAATATTTATTTTGTAAGAACTATTTCATAAGTCTAGATTCATGGTTAGGGAGGTAGTTTGTAAGGGCATGTCTATTTCTACCTTTGAAGGGACCTGGTTGCATTATAATTTTTCTTTGGGCCTTAAGATAAACTTTATGTTCTTAGGGAAGATTATATTTCCATTAACTAAGTGTATTGAACTTATGAGAATATATTTCAGCTATTAAACTAATATAAATTGTTTAGGCCTTCGACCTTTTACCACCAAAAAAAAGAACTATTTCATATTTTACACCATAGAAGAGTTTTAATTTAAATATATTTTTTATAATGTTATTTATCAAATTTTATGATGTACATTGTAGAGTGTCCTATAATTTAAATATATAATTTAGAGTGTCCTATATTTAGCATGTATGTAGGGCATGTTCAAAAAATGTTATAAGTCCATCTATGATTAAAATATGTGGATTGTTGCATGTTTCAACCCCATAGCTCATTAGTGTGTTTTATAATCTATGCATGCTAGTAATAAGGATGTAAAAATAAATATTTTTCATTGATTAGGTGAGACTATGTAAAAATGAGTGACAATGAAGACATCACTTTTCAACTAATGAGTAAATTTATGGAGGAATTTAAACAATAGAACATTAATTACTTTTAAAAAAAAGTGGAACTATGATGGGGTTGTCTTAGTAAGCTAGGACCAAATTATTCATTATTACTTTTATGCATATACATCATTTAAGTTTATTTTTATGCATCATAAGGTATCATTATATTTATTTCTATAGGAATGTGTGCAAAATAATGTCAACGATTCTCTTATACAAATCAACAAATTATTAATTCCATAGTTTCCTACCATTTTCACATTAAGAGTATTTATTTAAATGATCATGATAATAAATGCACAAGTATAATGGTTTGTATCATAATACACATATTCATAGTTTAGATCTATTCTATAAAAATAAAATGTATTTACAATTATATGTTTCTTATTATTCTAATAAAGGGAAGATATTACATAACTACATTAGATAGGTCAAAAATAATACTAGACATAGATTGTTATCCATATGATCTCCTCCTAACACATATAAGATAAGAAACCAAATTGTTGGAATAAAATGAAATTTTATGAGAAATTTTAGATCCAATTTCCATGTATGTGAATGTTAGTGGGTAAAGAGGAGAAACACATTCAAGCATTGTAACAACCCCCATGTTTGTTTTTGTTGTGTTCTTTCCTTGATGGATTCCGATAATTGTATATTTTGTAATTACTCTATTCATCCCTTCATTATTTTGTATTGACACTTGAGAGGTGTAATTTCGTGACTGTTATGCTAGATTACATGCTTAAATTTTTTATGTATACATCATTGACCTTGCTTTTGTATGATTATGGAAAGGAAAAAGATGATATCATAACACTCGTAACCGAGAGGCTTATGATATTACGACTCTTTTTCCTAATGGTTGATGTTGCTTTAGATATATGATATATGATTCATGCACATATACTTTAACGTTTGATTGGAGTGATGCAGGTACTGAGTATTGACTCTACCTAAATTTATAGGCCTGAGCATACTCTCTTTCCCTGATGGTGGTTACTGGAGGTAGTCACAGGCCAAATATCCCCTACCCTAGCCCACTGTACCCTATTAGGGCAGTGTTTTTGTATTGTTGTCTTCCATCTGGTTACCTAACGGTAACGTCCAGAGCACCCTTCTACCATATGTGACTTTCCTACTAATCTCATTGAGGTTTTTGGTTTTGGTTTTCATTAATATTTCATGTGTATTTTAATATTTCTTATTTTGTGATTTTAATTAGTTGTTCCTTTCAGGGGAGCTTTAATGCATAATTTTATAAAAAAATGCTTTATTCTCTTTTGGATGGTTTTGGGAAAAAGATAGAAAAGAAAAGAGAGATTTGTTTTAAGGGAGGATTTTTATTTTGGAGAAAGAAAAGAGAGATTGTTGTTTGCATGGTGAAAGAAACCCTAATATTTGGGTGATTGAGTTGGGATATTGTGAGGGTTTTCAGAGATGAATTTGTGGGTAGAAAATTGTTGAAAACAGCATGTCAGTTCTTGCTTGCTACCTAGTTTTGAAACCTGGTCGTACCTCCTTCATTGAGAAATTATCCATTTCAGTTTTGGGATAGTTTGAGGTAATTTTTTGTGGTTCTTCATTGATGTATGGCTAGTAATTTTTCCTTTCTAATCTGGGTTATTTTTGTCCCATTAAAATTGAGGAACTCCTTTATGTTTATGTTTTGTATTGTTTGGAGTTGAATGTTGGATTATTTTACTTAGCTATTACTGCTTTGTAGGGTTTTGTGTGACTGATTGTTGTATATCTCTAGCAAACATGAATTAGGTTTATGGAAAAAAATATGTTTTTGGGCTATTTCCTATTTTCTCTTTTGCCCAATTTTTGTAAGAAAAAAAAAACATTTTTTTCAATTTTTGTTCATTACCCTATTGATAAAAATGAAAATTAAGGCTGGACTTCATGTGGGAATGGAAAGATCCCAACTGGGTCTTTGGAAGATTTGAAATTTGGGCACTTTTATTTTTTTGTGATTTTTGCTTGCCTAATTTGGGAAAAGAAGTTTTTCATAACAGCACTTCATTTTTGGTCCTAAATTCAAAAATTGAAGGTGTATTTCTACTTGAAATGTGAAAATATGAACTGGGTCAGGCTTAGATTTGTAATCCGAGCACTTTGAATTTTTACATTATTTCTATGCCTTCTTTTCATGCTAAATTACAACCATTAAATGTCTCTTTTACAGCAGTATTAGTTGGTTGTTTTTAATTGGTTTCTTTGAAATAAATTGTATCATTTCCTTTTTATTTTATGTTTTATTTGGTTTCCTCTTTGGTTAAACAAGATGAGCATAGGTCTAGGTGATAGAGTGGTCATATGGAGTGGCTCCCTACGGGCCTGGGGCCCACAAGTGGCTACCAGGGGAACTAGTAGCAAAGTTAGAGTAAACAAGTGATAACTAAATAAAATTAATGGGGTAAAACACTAATAAGATAATGAGTCCTCATGCATGGCCTTGAGCGCTTGTTGTTAGGGAAATTTGGTGCATCTCAGAGAAACCTCCAAGAACAGTAGTGCCTTTGGTAACTTCAATTTTGATTAGATTACCTCAAAGACACAAACAACTATGTCCTAAAGTGGAAAAAAACACAGTTAATTTCCCAAATTGATCCTTCTGAGAGAAGCAAATGTAAATTCAACATCATGCAATAACAGATTCTAGAAGCAGAACCATTAATAGATGAAAGATAAGATAGAAAACTAGAACACACTGATTTACGTGGGGAAAATCCTTTCGGATAAAAACCCCACACTCCAAAGATCAAGCCATTGTATTATTCAGCAACTAAAGATTACAATACAACTCAGGCTCATATCCTTTTCAGAGATTACATCTTGTTCATTCTGGATACAATCTGGTAATCAACTCTCCCTCTGTACATTTCCTAATCAACCTCTCAAACTAAACAATCTTCGTACTGTTGCAATACCCTCACACAGTATACAGTACTGATCAACACGATAGATCAACCATGGCATTCAATTCTTGATCAAGAGAGAAATCAGAAGCATAACGTTGCCTCTAACTTCCTCTGTTTCAGCCTCATCACCTCGGCCTTCCAGCCAGCCACTCAGCCCTCACTCTATCGATCACCTGTGTCGAAGAGTCCAACCGAGCATCATTTTCTTTTCCAGGCTATATTCATTTCATTTCTATCTGTCGAGCTTCCTCACAGAACTACCTCAATGAACTATCTTCCAACGGTTCCCATTCAGCTCTTTTGATTGGTCCAAGTTGCACCATGTCAAACAGTTTTCACTCGGTCAAAAGGTGTTCAACCTGTGTCGCATGTCAGTGAGACACTAACCGTGTCTCCCCGATGCCACAGAGCCCATATTTTCATTATCACCAAGAGTCTTCACTATCGTCAAGACATTATACCGAGTCCAGAAAGCTATCGCTCAGACTTCCCCTTGTCGCCAAAACATCATACCGAAGTTCTTCACATGTATCGCTATTGCCAAGACTCATCACTATTGATGAGACGTCATACCAAAGCTCCATAAGTCACATAGACATGAGAATTCACATCGGAAAGACTATCGTCTATTTCCAGGAGATCATACCGAGCTCTTTATGTTATACCAATGTCACTGTCAGCAAGACTTAGGAAAAACTCGTACCGAGCCCTCAAGTCATACCAAAGACCTACCATCGGCTAGACATTCCACATACACCAAGAGATCATACTGAGGTTCCAAAGTCACACTGAAACCTCTAATGTCCATCGCATTCCTATTGGCAAGAGTTTCCTCATCGGCAAGACTCATATCACTATTCACAAGTCACAGCGACCTCAACATTGCTCTCGAGAAGACTTACCGCTCAACAAGAGGTTTCGCCGAGTCTCCTCAAGTTTCACCAAAGCATCTGACAGTCGGCAAGACATTCATCTTTTGCCAAGACTTCACTCTTAGCAAACATGTCTTATCAAGTTGGCAAGATTTTTGTCTTTCAGCGAGACGTTACTTTGAATACTTTATGTTTCATCGAGCACCGAACGGTCAGCAAGACTTATGTCCATCGCTAAGAGTTCTTAATGAACCATTAGTGTTACCCCAATGCCTCCAAGTGTGTCCCCGATATCTAATAGAATGGCCTGTCGGCTAGAGATCTCCACGAGCAGTGAGAGGTTACAACGACCAAACTGTCACAATGATAGGCTCCAAAGTAAAAGTGTTCAGCGAGACTCCTGCAAGGTCACAGCGACCTAAATAATTTCAACAAGGTTTCAACTGCTAGTCGGCCAGACATGTCACCAGTCTCAGCAACCATGCTTTCTCAGAGGTTTTAGCCTATGAGATTAAGGCAACAATTCCAATAATCTCCCACTTGACATAGATCACATAGGCACCTCCAAAGCAACCAGACACTAAGATTACACTAGCTCCACTAGTTCAGACCCTGCAATACTCAAGACACCCAATCAACAAGATTCCATAGATAACAGTCCTCCAGACAATCTGCAACAAAGACCAGGCATCCAACTGGTACTTACTGTCCAACAAAACAACCGAAATGCAACCAATCACATCCTTCCAGGAAACCACATAGACTTCAAACATGCTCTCATGCTCCATCAAGAATTCTGCTCCAACATATAAGATGTCCACCATTCAGGCAACAATCCTTGTCATCTTCCAACATGGCACATGTGGAAGAAAGATGCAAGCCAAGGTGAATAAGCACCATTCCAATGAACACAAGAAAAATATCCCAGTGATATCACCAACAAGATATTGCTACCACTTCACTATGCTCAAATAGTATACAAAAGCAATATCAACTTCAAAGCCTCAAACAGAACACAATCGTGAAGTCATTCTCTAGAAACAAGACAAAAACACTAGCTAGAACAACAATCGGAATAACTGCTTCCATCCAACTGATAAACCCACGCGACTAAAAATAGCACCCACAGCTCATGCTATTCCATCCAATATCACATACCTCAAAGGTATCAACATTAGTAAAATCATGCTACTCAAAACCAACCCATCAATAGTGAATGCAAGCTCCAAGTGCCAACCAATCAAAGAAGACAAAACACAACAGGAACTCCCACTATCTGAGTAAACCAAAAACTTCACAAGTCTACCAATAATAGCACATAGAAAATGTAACCATGTAGTACCAAGGAAATATCCACAATGACATGCCCAACCTGCAACAAATTGTTACAAGAAACATTTCTCTCACCACAAGTCTTCACAATTCTCCCAAGATCTTCTCATGCAACAAACAATTGTAACATGAAAACAAACATCCATGAAGAGAACCAAGACTAAAGAGAGAAACCCTGCACACTATCCCTATAGAACATCCTCCTATATACACTTCTAACAGCCAGCTGTGTCAAGAATGATCTCCTTCTCATCCCAAAAGAAAAGCCTTAACAACATCCAACCGTTCAATCACCAAGATCAAACCAACTTCTAATATCATTTAATCAACATGGATGTAAGCCTCTCAAAGAAGATCAAGCCAATTGATTCCCCATTTTAGGAAATCAGACCATACATCATCTCCTACCAATTCTCATTAGTAAAACACAAAATCTCAAGGAAATAAACAAGTTGTACAACTTCCACTATGAATCCTCCAGAACCATTAAATAGCAATTCAAGATCCATATCATGAAAGTAAATAGAAAACACATTTGAAAAATATAATGGGCCAAATACCTCTCAGATAAATTGTCGAGCAGACCAAGAGTGGGAACAAGAATACTCCTTCAAGATACATAAGCCATCATGACTAATCCAAGAGCAATCTCCTCATAGGTCTCTAATTGAACTCACGTTCAACCAAGCTATAGGCTTCTTGGACTTTCTGCTAAAAACTTTAAAAAGAGTAACAAGCAGCAATACTTCTCTCATAATAGAAAAACAGCCTCACCTTATTCTTCATGTATCCATGAGTACTAACAACCGATCGTCTCATGCTAAATTTCAACTACATTACTGCACTATCATGAAGTATCAAGCAAATAATCAAAGCACCAAATACACAAAGAATTTACCAGACCACTATCAAAGCTCCAATCATTTGAATCAGGAACTTATCATGAGACCATGATCTACATATCCCCTTAGGAGATATCGTGCTTCAAATGACTTTACCATGGTCTCAAGTACAATGCACAATGCCAAAACTCCAATACACAAACAAGAGTATACCATGACATAAAGCAAATAAACTCAAAACCAACATCACTTGTCAAGCACCACCAACACCTCAACCAAAGACTCTAAACGTCCTCCATGGATCCAAGATGTTGCACATCTTCAAATAATGTCCCTGAAAAAGTGAAAGAACCCTTCTACAACACTAAAGAAGACCATTCACCACCATGCGATGAAACCACAGTCACTGCTAAAGCTCCCACTGAAATGTGACATTCGAGCTCTCCAAGCATCATGACCACCTACTTCAGATTCCCATAACTGACTATTCAGGTACTCAACAATATCCATCCTCTCATCTCAATACAATCACACCAATGCACAAGTGACCACAAACAAGGCCAGCTAACAAGTCTGCACCAGCAATGAATCAACCTCATGGATAAAGACAATCCACATCCAAGTTATCTCATTGTAGCCAATGGGTAGCTAATCCACCAACCGCATAACTCATAGATCACAAACATCAAACATGAAAACCCATCATAGCATTGGAAATTGCAACACTGAGATTTCAAAGAGAATAACGGCATAGACAACAAGACTCAAAACACCAGATCACTCAAACCTAATTTTCCAATCATGTCCACGATGAGCATCATAATCAAGGAACCCACAAGCACCACCACAAGAATTTTGAGTGATAAATCACATACCAACACTCCCATGTAGAGAAGAAAAACACACCTCCTCAAATCATGCGCAAAGCATGCATGCAGAACTGCAACTATCTCATCCAGTAACACCCCATAAGCCAGGGTCTAGAAAATAGCTTAACAACAACTCCACATAACCACAAGTTTTTATTAACTGTGTAAAACCTGCAAAACCACAGAGCCATGCAAATACAAAACATCCATAAAAAGAAAACATCAGATCAGGAAAATCCAGGCCCCTTTCAGGCCAACCCTAAAACCACCAACATGTACATGCATCCAGGAAAGAGAGAAAGGGTATTTTAGAAGCTTGCAAATCATCTAATGATTAACTTCATAGCCTTCAAGTATTCGAGGTTAATAGGAAGCAGTGCCTTCCAACACCAGGGAACACCACCTAGCATAAGAACTCTCTTTCATGGCTGAGAAACACACTATGCTTCTCCATATCATCAAGGAGCCTCTCAGACAGACACCCAATATGAAAGCTTTACTGTTACACAACCATAGAGCAAAGAAATCCACCTCATACACCAAAGATATACTGCTACCAATCAGGAGACATAGATCACATCAAAGCAACATGATCAACTCCCTTCTCCATCTCCACCATCCTTCAAGCTACGTGTTGTCTCTGAATATCACAAGACTTCCACTCACCAAAGGATCAATAAATTAGTTCATTTCTCCAAATTTCTTCTAGCCTATCAAGCTAAGAAATATTCACAAGAGAAATACCCAAAACTAGCAACCAAAAGAAGGCTCTGATACCACTTGTTAGGGAAATTTGGTGCATCTCAGAGAAACCTCCAAGAATAGTAGTGCCTTTGGTAACTTCAATTTCAATTAGATTACCTCAAAGACACAAACTATGTCCTAAAGCGGAAATAGACACAGTTCATTTCTCACATTGATCCTTCTAACAGAAGCACATGTAAATTCAACATCATGCAATAACATATTCTAGAAGCAGAACCATTAATAGATGAAAGATAAGATAGAAAACTAGAACACACAGATTTACGTGGGGAAAATCCTTTCAGATAAAAAACCCCACACTCCAAAGATCGAGCCATTGTATTATTCAATAACTAAATATTACAATACAACTCAGGCTCATAGCCTTTTTAGAGATTACATCTTGTTCATTCTGGATGCAATCTGGTAATCAACTCTCCCTCTGTACATTTCCTGATCAACCTCTCAAACCAAACAATCTTCATACTATTGCAATACCCTCACACAGTATATACTACTGATCAACACGAGAGATCAACCATGGCATTCAATCCTTGATCAGGAGAGAAATCGGTAGCATAACCTTGCCTCTCACTTCCTTTGTTTTGGCCTCATGGCCTCGGCCTTCTAGCCAGCCACTCGGCCCTCACTCTATCAATCACTTGTGTCGAAGAATCCAACCGAGCATCATCTGGTTTTCCAGGCTATATTCATTTCATTTCTATCTATTGAGCTTCCTCACAGAACTACCACAACAAACTATCTTCCAACAATTCCCATTCGGCTCTTCTAATTGGTCCAAGTCACACCACGTCAAACAATTTTCACTCGATCAAAAGGCATTCAACCTATGTCACATGTCAGTGAGACACTAACCGTGTCTCCCAAATGCCATAGAGCCCATATCATCATTATCGCCCAGAGTCTTCACTATTGGCAAGACATTATACCAAGTCCAAAAAGCTATCCCTCAGACTTCCCCTTGTCGCCAAAACATCATACCAAAGTTCTTCACATGTATCGCTATCGCCAAGACTCATAACTATCGGTGAGATGTCATATCGAAGCTCCATAAGTCACATAGACATGAGAATTCACATCGGTGAGACTATCGTCTATCGCTAGGAGATCATACTGAGCTCTTTATGTTATATTGATGTCACTGTTGGCAAGGCTTAGGAAAAGGTCATACCGAGCCCTCAAGTCATATCGAAGACCTACCGTCAGCCAGACATTACACATATGCCAGGAGATCATACCGAGGTTCCAAAGTCACACCGAAACCTCTGACATCCATTGCATTCCTATCGGCAAGACTTTCCTCATCGGCAAGACTCATATCACTATTCACAAGTCACACCGACCTCAACATTGCTCTTGGCAAGACTTATCGCTCGCCAAGAGGTTTCACCAAGTCTCTTCAAGTTTCACCAAAGCACCTGACAGTCGGCAAGACATTCATCTTTTTCCAAGACTTCACTCTGATAAAACATGTCTTATCAAGTTAGAAAGACTTTTGTCTTTCGCCGAGACGTTACTCTGAATACTTTATGTTTCATCAAGCACTGAATAGTCGACAAGACTTTTGTCCATCGCTAAGAGTTCTTAGCAAACCCTTAGTGTTACACCGATGCCTCCAAGTGTGTCCCCAATATCCGATAGAATGGCCTATCGGCCAAAGATCTCCACGAGCGCTGATAGGTTACAATGAATAAACTGTCACAGTGATAGGCTCCAAAGAAAAAGCGTTCGGCGAGACTCCTACAAGGTCACAGCGACCCGAATAATTTCAACAAGGTTTCAACTACTAGTCGGCCAGACATGTCACCAGTCTCAGTGACCATGCTTTCTCAGAGGTTTCAGCTTGTGAGATTGAGGCAGCAATTCCAACTCTTGTAAAGGCTAAGGATGCACTCGAGAAGGCCCATCTGTCTGTAGGGCATTGATTCATCCATCTACGGAGCATGGATTTAGGCATGATTGAGTCTCCTCATCCCTATGAGAGGTGTACTTTATTCCATGTGGTCTCATCCCTTCGAGCATGCATGATGACACTCCATCTGATATGCACTCTATTATCTAGCCCTTGGTAGATGTGAGTAGTACTTGTCATGATATTAGATGAGCATTTCTTGTGGTGACTTTGATTGTGTGCATTGCCTTCCATGTTGGCTTTGTGATTGATGTGAGTGTTGTCCTTACTTTGCTTTGTCTTGCTACCTCTATTTTGGGCCTTGTGACTATCTTCAAGCATGGTGGGGTGGCCTCTTTTGAGCCCACATGATAGGGAGGCGTTGCCACCACCATTGGAGATCGATGTATAGGTTATTAGAGCACTAGTTGGAGTCATCCCCTCTTCCATATTTATCTTTCAGATGATGCATTTTATTCATGTAAATGCTATTGTATTCAAACTTATTCCTTTATGCTCATTGTACTCACTTGAGAGTGAAAGAAATCATGAAATTAATGAGAAGATATGTGATGATTATGTTTGGCTTTTGGGTTTCAGTGTTGGTATCGGAATCATGTGTTCTATGATTATTCTTTTATGGCTTCATTCTTATTTCATGTAAAATTAGAGCTATGGATGTATTTTCTTCCCTTTTGTATCATGTTAAGTTTCTAGCGCTACACAACTTGCTCTAATAATCTGCGTAGTTGTTGAAAGTCCTGGAGCAGCGTTGTTAGAGTTCTGAAGCAGCGTTGTTAGAGTTCTTGAGCAGTGCTGCAAGTTCTGGAGCAACACTGTTAAGTTTCAAAGCAACGCTACAAGTTCTAGAGCAGCGCTACAAGTTCCCGAGTAGTTTTGCAAGTTCCGTAGCAGCGCTACAAGTTCCGGATCAGCGTTGTTAAGTTCTGGAGCAATGTTGCAAGTTCCGAAGTAGCATTGTTAAAGTTTTGGAGCAGCGCTAAAAGTTCAGGAGAAATGTTTTTAAGGTTCCATAGCAACACTGTTAAGTTCCAGAGCAGTGCTGCAAGTTCTGGAGCAGCACTGAAAGTTTCAGAGCAGCACTGAAAGTTATGAAGCAACGTTGTTATAGTTCTGAAGCAGTGTTGTTATAGTTCCGGAGAAGTGTTATAAGTTCCGGAAAAGCGCTTTTAAAGTTTTGGAGCAACGCTAAAAGTTCTGGAGCAGCGCTATTAAGGTTTCGAAGCAGTGTTGTTATGGTTCTAGAGCAGCACTAAAAGTTCTAGAGAAGTATTGTTAGAGTTCCGGAGCAGCACTGTTATGTTTCAGAGCAGCGCTGCAAATTCCGAAGTAATGCTATTAAGGTTCTGGAGCAGCACTGCTAAGGTTCCGGAGCATTTTCCCTAGAGCTATCTTATTTTCTCTTGTCCGCTTTTTCTTTGGAGGGTAGATTAATCCTCTCCCTTGGGCTGCATTAGGCCATACTTGGCCTTGTATGTGGTCATTTTAATTTATTGGAAACTTCTTTTTTGTATGTTATCCTTTATGTTTTAAACAAAAAATATTTTTTCCTCTTTTGGCTCTTAACCTTCGAGGTCTTATAGTGGGATGTTACAAGCATGTGTTGAATATTTTTCTTGTCCTAAAAAGAAATAAAACCAATAAGAGAGATCAAGTTGCTAGTAACTACCACTTGAGATTTAAATTTTATATGGATGATTTTAATGATTTTTTTCTCAATACTAACTAAATTACTCTTATTGAATTATATATATGATGTTACTTCATTGGTTGATAATGATGTGGTAGAGATTTTAGTCATAAAAATAACACTACTAATAATGTTGATATGTTTTTTGATAAAATTTTAATTAATTTTATGGTTTTAAGATCAATTAATTTTTAGTCCAACTATATATGGCTCTATCCAATTATAATATCAAGATGTGGTTTGGTTTTTTCACTCTTGAAGACCA
Organism: Sequoia sempervirens; assembly: GCA_007258455.2. Taxonomy (NCBI): domain Eukaryota; kingdom Viridiplantae; phylum Streptophyta; class Pinopsida; order Cupressales; family Cupressaceae; genus Sequoia; species Sequoia sempervirens. The sequence goes on along the minus strand of VDFB02281492.1, from coordinate 370,817,534 downwards.
AATCATTGATAAATACTGATATCACCATTTCAGAATGAAATATAAAGGGTTTCTTATGTTTATTTTATGAATAAATCATTTTTATTATAATTATGGATGTAAATAGATCTTTTTATGCTTACACTAATAACCTATAGGATTCCACTATTTTTTTGAATTCAATAACCCAAAATTTACCAGAGTATATCACAAATTTGTTACTTACTCTTTCAAATTCATGATGCAGGAGTACCTGAGCGTATGTATAATCAGCATCACCCAAAAAAATTTGCAGTTGTCTATTTCAGGTTTTGGTTTATTTTGGTTTTGTTTTGGCCTCTTTTAGCATTGACAATGCATGGTGTGGTCAGATTGGTAGGAACTTAGTTTTTGCTAGTTGTCAATTTTGGTACATAGTAGGCAACCTTCATGAAAAGAAATTGTTAAGGAGGACTGGTGAAGTTACATGGAAAATACCCATACAGGAAAAAAAAATTAAGCATTCTTGAATTATTGACAAGGTTTTCAAAGTCAAGCGCTTCCTAGTTTTTAAGATTTAAAGGTTTTATAACTTATATGGGAAAATTAGCAAAAGTTTAAATTTTTGAATTTTATAGAACTTGAGGCCAAATGGTTTGGAAGAGGTCTTAGGAATATTGAGATGCTTATCCCTATCTATTTTGGTGATATTTTGAGATATTGGTGAAAAACTATGATCAGATTCAATTTTCAGCCTCATTGGTAAACTGTCATATTATATTGTTTTGTATAGTCTACATAATTTCTTCTTTTAATGATACTTTTTTCAAAATATGATACTTTTATGGAATAACATCCTTTATCCAAGGTCCTATTCTATTGTGTAAATCCTAATCTAATAGCTAGTAAGGCTTTCTTGAGATCATTGTACCAACAATATGCAAAATGGGGCACACATTACATCTAGTATGGCATGTTGGTCAATATGTATCGAGTAACTAGGGAATAGTGAGATATTTCTACCTTAAAAGAAACACAAATAAAACCATATGGTGGCTACATGATTAATGCAATGGCCTCATATCCCACAAAGAAAGGAAATGCCCCATATGAGGTTGTGTATAAGAGAGGAAAATGAATAGTTATAAAATAATTAAATTTAATTTTAAATGGCAGGAAAAAAAGTGCCAACATAGGGGGAAGTTGGGCAGAAAAAGTGAGGGAGAGCGAATACACATGGGAAAGCAAGGATGGATGCGAAGATATGGAAACAAGAAAGGAATCAAAATTTGATTGTTAAGATGGGAAAAGAGAAGGCCTGACCCACACCTCTATAGGAAAGAGCAATATGAATGGCCTGTAAACCAATGAAAGGTCACACCATGCCAGCATAGTTTGGTGAATGCATATATAAGGAGGCAAGGGGTTGTGTTGGAATGAAATTAGGACAAACTAAATATATTGTATGCATACAAACAAAATGAATGCAGATTCAAATATATAGGGGTGTGTAGATTGAGGAGGAGGTGTGGAAATAAGAAGAGGAAATGTTGCATTAGAGCAAATGGAGGCATCAAGATTAGAGGAAGAAGTGTCACAAAGATAATAGAGGATGCACAAGGGTCTAGGGAGTGGGAAAATGGTTTTGGTACCTAATTCAATAACATATTTAAATTATAGAAAATAGATTGAAATTAAGGGGGTGGAATCATATAAGGAGTTATAGAAAAACATATAGTAACAAAGAATGGGTTGTGTAGAGAGGGTAGATAAGTTTAGAGTTGAAAAATAAACTTGAATGGTGATTGGATTGTTTATAAATTGATCAAAGACTATTTTATTCGAAGAGAAGCATGATTAGATGTCATGTGAAGGATGAGGTCATGAAAGGCGAGCTATTTATGAATTCCAAAATTAGATTGTAGATTGTTAGTTTTCTTTGTTTTGAGCAGTGTGATTTAGAATGGCTCCCCCATAAGAACTAACCATTGGATCTCCCTAAAATTAGTTTGAAATGATAGGGGAACCAGTCAATTGTAAATATGTAGCAGTAGGAAACCTTGAGAGCCAAGCAATGATTTGTAAAATCAAACCCTAGGTGAGCTAGGACTGCCTGGTTAGGTGTTTGAGAGCGAAAGTTGAGGAACTTAGGTAGGGGAAGAGACTACTGTACAAAATCCATACGGTTTCAGATAGGATTAGGTAAGATCCACACATGCCATAAAGGTTGAAGCATCAATCATTCCATTAGAGGTGGGTGTGAATCAAAAAGAAGTGAAACCCTAAGTATTAGGCCAATTAGCCCTAATAGTCCTTATTTGTAGGAATCCACCATACGGATGAAACAAAGGCCTGACACCCTGTGAAAGATTTAAAGGACTGAAAAGGGTATCTGAAAGTGCCTTTTAATTGCTAGGTTGTTTGTCAAGTTTAAGAACAAAAGGCAGAAAACTAACTGGTAAGGGCTAGTAGAGAATAGGCCTCCTCAAGGCAAGATCTTGAGATTGGGTAAATTGAAAGTTAAAGAACCTTTAAGATGCATTCAAGTACATGTGAAATGAAATAAAACAATGTCTCTAGCTCCCCTACAAAGAGTTCAAGTCAGATAATGAAGTTGACACTTAGATCCTTCTAAGTGTTGGAAGAAGAGAGCAGATTCAAGAGGTGTTTGTCCTCCAAGGTTAAGCACAAGGATTGAAACTCTTGGAATAGAGTTGAAGCAAGGTTCAGTTGGTGAACTAAGTCAAGATAAAGCCTAGAGGTTGTCAGGTTCTTGGTGGAAGGTAGAGTGAAGTCTTCTAGTTGGTTAGTGCAAGCAAACCTTGGAGCTACCATACATCATATTGGTATCAGAGCCACGTCTGATTCAAGGCTGGTGATTGATGTTGCAGCCCACTGAGTCAGTAGGAGAGAACACACCAGAGGAAAGAACCATGGTGAATAATGCTGAGTTGGCTAAAAAGGTAGAAGAGCAAGAGGAAGATAACCGGTTGCTAAGAGAAAGGTTATCTCAAGTGGAGAAGCTCTTGGATGAAGTCCATGAGACAGCAAATAAATTGAAGGACAAATAGAGCAGAAGGAAGAGCAGGAAGCCAAGGAAAAAGAAGAGGACTTGGAGGAGGAAGCTCCAAAGCTTGACCCTGTTCTTGCTGAAGAACCCTTCCTAAAGGCACTGCAGGCCTTAAGTGGTAAAGCATTGGAAGGTGTGCCACTATTTAGTGGAAAAATGGACCCTGATTCAGTTTTAGACTGGATTGAGAGCATTGAAAATCACTTTGAATGTGATGGTATAACAGAGGCCCAAAAGGTAAAGGTGGCCAAGTCAAGGTTGAGAGGAGCAGCTCTCACATGGTGGAAGTTTGTATGATCTGAAAGAGAAAAAGAAGGCAAAGGACCCATAGTTTCATGGAGAGGAATGGTAACTAAGATAAGGCAGACCTATCTCCCTGATGATTATGAAGTTCAGTTGCATAGGAGAAGACACAATCTTAGGTAGAAAGATATGGATGTCCAAACATACACTAAGGAGTTTCAAAAATTGTGCCTAAGATCAAAGGTGGTTGAAGATGAAAGCATCAAGCTAGCAATGTACTTGAATGGGCTTAAGTGGTCTATCCAAGAAGATATGAGCTTAGTAAAGTTCAAAATAGTCTGCCAATGCTATCAAATGGCTTTGAAGATAGAGGAGAAAGGCAAAAAGAAGCAAGAGCAAAACCCCAAAAGTAGAGGGAAAGGGAAAGATAGCAGAGGACAAAGAGGAGGTTATAGTGGAAGAAGTTCAGAACCAAGAGCCCAAGGAGAAGTCAAATACTCTGAGAAGCAAGAAGGAAGCTCTAGTAGAGGTGGTAGAGGAAGAGGTTTCAGCTCCAGAGGAAGAAGTGGTGGACAAGGAAGAGGTAGCTACTTCACTAATATGAAATGTTACCACTGCAACCAATTGGGACACCCAGCCTATAGATGTCCAGAGAAAGGTAGTACTTCTCATGGAGGAAATAAGAGAACTAATCTAATTCAAGATGAGACAGCTATAGCAGATAAACATCTTGAGGTACCACTGAATTCAGAGGAAGGTGAGAACCTCATGATGAGGAGAACTTTGATCAAGGAACCGGTTAAAGAAGAACCAAGCCAAAGAAGGTCCTTGTTTAGGATAAAGTGAAAGATGATGGGGAAAGTGTGTAAGGTCATCATTGACTCAGGTTCTACTGACAATATTGTGTCAGAGGAGGTAGTCAGCAAGCTGAAGTTGGCAAGGATACCCCACAACAATCCTTACAAGGTCACATGGCTCAATAAGGGTTAGCATGTCTTGGTGAATGAACAAGCATGGGTGGAGTTCTCAATTGGTAAGTATAAAGACAAAGTCTTGTGTGATGTGTTACCTATGGATGCATGTCACTTGCTCCTAGGTAGGCCATGGAAATTTGACCACCAAGCTATGCATGATGGAGCAAAGAATTCCTACACTTTCAAGAAAGATAATGTAACCTTCAAAATTCAATCTTTGCTAGAAGATACAAAGGTGCAGACAGCAGGTTCTAAACTGCTTATGGTGAGTGAAAAAGAGTTCTTAGAAGCCTTGGAAGAAGGAGAAGGAGTTGGTTATGCAGTGATGATCAAGCCAAGAAAGGTGAACAAAGAGAAAGCAGCTGAAAAGCAAGAGTTACCTGAGGAGATATAGAAATTGTTGCAGACCTATGAAGGTATAGTAAGTAGTGGTCAACCAACAACATTACCTCCTAAAAGAGCCATAAGTCATAGGATAGACTTGATACCAGGAGCCACCCTTCCAAACAAAGCAACTTATAAGATGACACCTCAACAAAATGAGGAAATAGCCAGGCAGATTCAAGAACTTCTCAACCAAGGTCTCATTAGGAAAAGCATCAGTCCATGTGCAGTTCCCACTATCTTAGCACCTAAAAAGGGAGGGGAATGGAGGCTTTGTACTGATTCTAGGGCAATAAACAAGATAACCATTAGGTATAGGTTCCCTATCCCTAGGATTGAAGATCTCATGGATTGTCTAGGTGAAGCTAGGTACTATACCAAGATAGACTTAAAGAGTGGTTATCACCAAATTAGGATACATGAGGGAGATGAGTGGAAAATAGCCTTCAAAACCAATGAGGGTCTCTATGAGTGGCTAGTTATGCCATTTGGATTGTCTAATGCCCCCCTCCACATTCATGAGACTCATGAATGAAATCCTCAAAGACTACATTAGAAAATTTGTAGTAGTGTATCTTGATGATATACTAATCTATAGCAGAACAAGAGAAGAGCGCCTCCAACATATAGAGTTGATTTTCAAGAAGTTGCAGGAGGAGAAGTTGATGATCAATTTGGAAAAGTGTGAATTCATCAAAACAGAGCTGGTGTACCTTGGATTTATGCTATCACATGGCAACTTGAAGATGGATAGCAGCAAAGTGGAAGCCATCCTCAATTGGCCTACTCCAAAGACAGCAACAGAGGTAAGAAGCTTCCATGGTCTTGATCAATACTATAGAAAATTCATAAGACAGTTTAGTGCTATTTGTGCTCCTATGTTGGATACTATAAAAGGAGGAATGAAAACCAAGTTTGTATGGAATGAGCAAGCTAACAAGAGTTTTGAGTTACTGAAGGAAAAGATAGCTACCCAACCTATTTTGGTGTTACCAAGCTTTGAGAAACTATTCACCATTGAGTGTGATGCAAGCAATGTAGCTATTGGAGTTGTTCTCAGTCAGAAAGGTAGACCGGTGGCTTTTCATTCAGAGAAGTTAAGTGAAGCCAAGAAGAAGTATTCTTCTTATGACCTTGAGATGTATGCATTGGTCCAAGCTCTAAGGAAATGGAGGCATTACTTGATTCCATAGGAATTCATTGTGTATTCAGACAACCAAGCACTTAGTTTCCTGAATTCACAAGAGAAGTTGAGTCACAGGCACATGAAATGGGTGGAGTATTTGCAAGCTTACACCTTCAATATCAAGCACAAGAAAGGAGCTCTCAACAAAGTGGCAGATGCCTTGTGCAGAAGAGTCCTCACAATTCAGGAAATTCAGTTGAAGAGCATGGGGATAGATCATTAAAGATCTATATGCTGATGATGAAGATTTTGCAGGAATTTATAAGGTATGTGCTAAATACAAGAATCATTTTCATAGCAAATATGCTGAATATACCTTGCAAAGTGAACTTTTGTTTAAAGGAAATCAGATTTGTGTTCCTAGAGGTTCTATTAGGGAAAACTTGATACAAGAAAAGCATAATGGTGCATTGAGTGGTCATTTTGGAATCACCAAAACTCAGGAACCAGTTCAAAGATTTTACTATTGGCCAAGGATGAACCTAGATGTCAGAAGGTATGTGGAAAGTTTTGTAGTGTGTCAAAAGGCCAAGGCTACTTCTTCAAATGCAGGCCTATATCAGCCACTTCCCATTCCTTCTAGGCCATGTGAATGTTTGAGTATGGATTTTGTAGTTGGGTTACCCAAGACAAGGCAAGGTATGGACAGTGTTTATGTGGTTGTAGACAGATTCAGCAAAATGGCTCACTTTGTGCCATGCAAAACAACTAATGATGCCAGCCAAATAGCCTCTCTTTTCTTCAAAGAGATAGTAAGGATTCATGGCTTACCAATCAACATTGTATCAGACAGAGACACCAAATTTATGAGTCATTTTTGGAAGACTCTTTGGCAAAGAATGGGCACCAATTTATCCTTTGTATCTGCATACCATCCCCAAAATGATGGTCAGATCAAAGTGGTTAATAGAACTCTTGGGAATCTCTTAAGATGCTTGACCAAGGAGTATGGTCAACAATGGGATCAATTAATTGGGCAAGCTGAATATGCCTATAATGATACTATCAACAGATCAACAGGGAAGAGTCCCTTTGAAATTGTTTATGGTCTACATCCTAGAGTGTTTATGAGCTGAGAGTTGAAGGATGGAGTCAAGGGAAGTGGATATGCCGATGATTTTGCTTATGCAATGCAGGAGATTCATGAGACAGTCAGAAAAACATTGGCAGAAAATACCATGAAACATAAGACTAAGGAAAATGAGCATAGAAAAGAAGTTCAATTCAATGTTGGTAATTTGGTGATGGTGCATTTGAACAAGTCTAGACTGCAGAAAGGAGTTCCTCATAAGTTGCAAATGAAGAGGATAGGTCCCTGTCCTATCTTGGAGAAGTATGGAAGTAATGCTTTTAAGGTGCAGCTACCAGATGACAGTGGACTGTCCTCTATTTTTAATGTTGTAGATCTAGTACTTACAAAGGACCACCACAAGACTTGGATCAAACCCTCCATGAAGTCAGTCAATATGTAGAAGAACTTAAATTGCCTACTGTCATAGTCAAACAAGCTGATAAAATATTGGATACTAGGATCTATAAGAGAACTAGAACCAAGGAGTACAAAGAACATATGATCCAAAGACATGGACAACCTAATGTTGATGTAGTATTGATCAAGGAGGCTGCGTTCAAGAAGTTGGGCATTGATCTCAACTTGCTCAATCCAAGGGTGGATTGAAATTTTCTGTTTTGGGGAGGATGGTGCAGGAGCACCTTGGCTTAACTCCAGTTTGATTATGTTGCAATTTTGGCTTGTATCTGACCTTATCCAATTCACGATTGTAGTGTGCTTAATTTTGACCTTAGAAGGTCTTGTTTGTGTGTGATGAGTTAGTCATTAGGACTAAAATCATCCTAGTGTTCTTATGTTGTTAAATTTTTCTTTTTTAAGCTTTGGACAGCTTAGGTTAGAATGTAAAGCATTAAGTGTGTCATAACCACATCCTCATTGTTTGAAGATGCCAAGGGATATTTAAGGATTTTTTGGCTCGAGATCAAGGTGTTAGAGGTCCTAATATTGAGGATCATGACACAATCATGGAAGTTGTAAAGTTGTTGTAAAATTGCATGGTAACACTTTGTTAGGTTGCATGCAGCTTGGTTGGATTAGATTCCCTTGAAATCAGGGATGTGGAGTCAAGCAACTACCCTTGAAACATGGTAAAGGCATCCCTAATAGGAGTGATGGCTTGTAGAAGAAGTAAGTAGTTGTTGTAATCAAATTTTGTTGTGGGGAATAGAAGACAGTTTGGCAGAATTCTGTGTTTTCTGAAAATCCCGTGTGTTTTGAGAAATAGTGTTACCAAGGGCCTTGTATATACTGTAACAGCACTGTAATTGTGTTCATAGCATAGTTTAGAGTAACGTTCATCTTACATTCAAGCTCCTTAGAGTATATTTACTGATTTGAATTCCAAAATTAGATTGTAGATTGTTAGTTTTCTTTGTTTTAAGCAGTGTGATTTAGAATGGCTCCCCATAAGAACTAACCATGGGATCTCCTTGCAATTAGTTTGAAATGATAGGGGAGCCAGTCAATTGTAAATATTTAGCAGTAGGAAACCTTGAGAGCCAATCAATGATTCGTAAAATCAAACCCTAGGCGAGCTAGGACTGCCCAGTTAGGTGTTTGAGAGTGAAAGTTGAGGAACTTAGGCAGGGGAAGAGACCACTGTACAAAATCCATACGGTTTTAGATAGGGTTAGGTAAGATCCACACATTCCATAAAGGTTGAAGCATCAATCAGTCCATTAGAGGTGGGTGTGAATCAAAAAGCAGTGAAACCCTAAGTATTAGGCCAATTAGCCCTAATAGTCCTTGTTTGGAGGAATCCACCGTACAGATGAAACAAAGGCCTGACACCCTGTGAAAGATTTAAAGGACTGAAAATGGTATCTGAAAGTTCCTTTTAATTGCTAGGTTGTTTGTCAAGTTTAAGAACAAAAGGCAGAAAATTGACTGGTAAGGGCTAGTAGAGAATAGGCCTCCTCAAGGAAACATCTTGAGATCGGGTAAATTGAAAGTTAAAGAACCTTTAAGATGCATTCAAGTACATGTGAAATGAAAGAAAACAATGTCTCTAGCTCCCCTACAAATATTTCAAGTCAAATAATGAAGTTGACTATTAGATCCTTCTAAGTGTTGGAAGAAGAGAGCAGATTCAAGAGGTGTTTGTCCTCCAAGGTTAAGCACAAGGATTGAAACTCTTGGAATAGAGTTGAAGCAAGGTTCAGTTGGTGAACTAAGTCAAGACAGAGCCTAGAGGTTGTCAGGTTCTTGGTGGAAGGCAGAGTGAAGTCTTCTAGTTGGTTAGTGCAAGCAAACCTTGGAGCTACCATACATCACAAACATGATGAATTTTTAACACAAATGTTATTGATTGAAGAAGAGTGGATGGTGAAGCTCATTATTGTACTGAAGGGAGAAGAACAAAAAAAATTAGTTGATGAGTACATGGCAGATGTCACAACAAAAATTAATGTTGCCACTGAGGTAATTTTATTTTTTGATGATGATATTTCATTTTTAGATAAGATGGTATAAGGAGACATGGATAGAGAACAAAAGTATGTTCTAGATGTTGCATATTTGCTTTTGGAGATTGTAGAGGATATTGCAGGTGATGCTTGGTGGATGTGGTTAGTTGGAGGTGGGTTTGATCCCACAAAGGAGGAGAGGAGAATGGAGAGTATTTGGTGGAGGAGGTTAGTTCATGGTGGACTTGGGTCCATAAGGGGAAGGGTGAAGAAGGTGCAATGTTGTTGGAGGAAGATGGCGTGTGTTTCAACAAGATGCTAGAAAAAGTGGAAGAAGAGCTAACAATGCATACCAAATTCAGTGAAGGAATTTGTTGCAAGTTGGTGGCAACTTGGAAGAGTAGTTCAACTACTCAATTCCATCTTTGTGAGCCTATGCTCGTAAATTTCCTACCCGGTGTGTCTAATGCAGGAACACCTAAGTGCATGTGCAATCAACATCACCCAAAAATATTTTCATTTTTTTATTTCAAGTTTTGCTTTGTTCTGGTTTGGTTATGGCCTCTATCAGCATTGGCAACACATGGTGTTGTAAAATTGGTAGGAACCTAGTTTTTTCCAGTTGTTGGATTTAGCGCATAGCAAGCAACCTTCATGAAAAAAAATTCAAGAGGACTGGTGAAGTTACATGGTGAATCCTCATATAGATAGATTTCTGGAAGCATTCCTAAATTATTGACAAAGGTCTCAACTAGTCAAGTGCTTCCTAGTTTTTTAGATTTAATTGTTTTCTTACTTGTGTTGGCAGATTGGTAAAGTTTAAATTTTTCTCTTCTCTAGCACTTGAGGCTAAAAATTTTGGAAGAGGTCTTAGGAGTGTTAAGACTCTTATCCCTATCTATTTTAGTGAGGTTTTGAGCTCTTGGTGAAATACTATGGCTGAATTCAGTTTTTAGCCTTATCAATAAATTGTCTTATTGCATTGTTTGGTATAGTTCACATAATTGCTTCTTTTAATGATAATTTCATTGAAATGCAAGCATAAAAGGATACAATATTGTAACAATATTGTATGATGGCATAACATCATTTATCCAAGGTCTTGTGTTGTTGTGTTAATCATAATCTAGAAACTAGGAAGGCTTTTCTGATATCATTGTACCAGAAATATACAAAATAGGGCACATGTTGCATCTAAATATGGCATATTTGTCAATATTTATTTAGTAACTAGGGAACAGAGATATATTTCTACCTTAAAAGAAACAAAAATAAAACCATATGGTGTTTGCATGATTAATGCAATGGCCTTGTATCCCAAAAAGAAAGGGAATGCCCCATATGAGGTCGGTCATAAGAGGGAAAAGTGTAGTTATAAAATAATAAAACTACATTTAAAATGGTGGGGAAAAAAAAGGAAAATGTAGGGAGGAAGTTGGGTAGCTAGCATGAGGGACAATGAATAGGTGTGGGAAAGCAAGGAGGGATACAATGAGATAGAACCAAGAAAAGAATCAAAATTTGATTGTTAAGGCAAGAAAAGAGAAGGCCCGGCCTACACCTCTACAGGAAGGAGCAATATGAATGCCTAGTAGAAAAATGAAATTTTGTGCAATGTTAACATAGTTTGGTGAATGTGTAGATATGGATAAAAGGGGCAGTGTCTACATTGGAATGAAAGTAAGATAAAGTAAATATATTGTATGCATATTGTAGACACCTAAATTTGGACAATTAATTTATCCAAATTTATCCCTTTTTATCTAAGCATCTCCTTATCTGCATTAATTAAGTAATATCACTATTATTTAATTAATACCTCTAAATTTCTTCTAATCCCTAAGGTATCTAGTTAAATAATTAAATACCTTCCCCTTTCATCAAATGAAATAAATAAATATTCTATTTATTTAATTCCCTTTATGTCACATCCTCCATCATTTTTATCTAATCCTAATCCATTTTCTAATCTCATCATTAGGGATGTGCACATGCCTAATCCTTGATTAGGATGTGTCACATCTTCCAACTTCTGCAAGTTGGCCTCTAATCTCTCTTAACCACCTAACCCTCCTCTAATCCTTCATTAGCTAGCCTAATCAACCTCTCAAGGAATTTTTAATTCCTTTCATCCTTCCAAGGAATATTAAATTCATTTTTCTCTTCCCCATGTGATCTTTGACTTGTCACATCAAGTCACATGTGAAATCTAACCCTCTTCTAATCATAATCAATTTTTCTAATCAAGTACTTGCACAACCTTAATCACTTAATTGAGTCAACCCTATTAAATGTTTTCTCCTTTTGGACAAGGCATCTCCATTCCCCATGTGAATTTTTAATTCACATTTAATCCCCCAATGCATTTAAAGGAATTTTAAATTCCTTCTCTCTTCCCCATGAGAATATTTGAGGAATTTTTAATTCCCCACATGTCCTCTCACCCACATGGGGACAAGTACCTCCTTTATGAGGAGATCTTGTCCCAATCCCAAGGTACTATGTACCCTCTCCATGTCATGTCCTATCCTTCCACCTCATGAACACATCATCCCTTTTAAGCCATATCACATGCCACATGTCAAGATGTGGGGGCTTGTGAGTTCTCAACTCACCTTAGCCCTACATCTTGATCTTGGTGGCTCAATCTTGACCTTTCATTTCCCTAGAGATTTCCAAAATCTCTATAAATACCCCCTCTTTTCTCTCATTTTGGAGAGATCAAGCATTGCAGCCAAACTCTTGCAAATTTTTCCTAGAATCCATACTTAGCCATTTTCATGCTTGCACCCACTTGCATCCATTATCATATCATCATCTAGCTTGCATCTTGCCATCCAAGGAACATACAACACCAAAGATCGAAGGTCCAACCAAAGGATCGATTCGACACAAGGTAAAAGGTTTCATTTGTTGTTTTTATATTATGTTGAATCCAACTAGGCTAATCTTCAGGTGTAGGTTGTTTTTAGTGTGTTATTTATATTAATTTGTTTGTTGCTCATTTTCTACACTCAAATCTGACCTATCACATTTTTGGCATGCCTGGTGGGACCCACAAATGGGTCTCTTACTTTTACGTTTTCTATTTTTTGACTTTTTGTAGGTATAGGTCACAGACAGGCGAACCTACCCTCCACAGGCGGACCTAACCCTCTCCAAGGGTAGACCTACTCTCACTAGATTACAGAAAGTGGTTTTATTGAAAAAATTTCACAGAGGGGCGGACCCAACCTAACAGATAGGCAGACCCACCCTCCACAGGTGGACTTGACCCTCTCTAGGGGTGGACCTGCCCTCCTCAAACTCCAAAAATTGTTTTTTGGAACATTTTCACGGAGGGGTGGACTCGACCTAACACACAAGTGGACCCAACCTAACACAGCCAGATTTTCCCTAGATAGCCAGATCTGCCCTCACCAACAGGCGGATTTTCCCCAGACAGCTTTTTTGAAAAGGTGAAATTTTAGATTTTTAGCAATTTTTTGGCTATTTTAAGGGTTCTTAACCCCTAATTAGGAACATAGTTTAATTAAAAGGAATCAATCAACCTTGTATGTTGTGTTTTTGGGTGAGCTATTTGATGTATCCAATCCCCTTGCACCATTCGGTGATCCTGGGTGATGATAAATTGTAGCTTGCCACGTCTTTTGAGTCTACCCATTTTTATTTTTCTTAGTGGGACCTGCTTGGGGATTTCATCACCCCAGGGGATGATTCCAACCATGACTACCGACGGGGTATATAAAGGGGGGAGAGTGAAAGTTGTACCTTAATCCAACCACATTGTAATTAGTGAAGCATCGGGATGATGTTAAGAGTTGGTCCAAGCCTTCTAGGTTCCCGACTCATGCTTGTAACAGGTTGGTGTTCACGATTTGGGCCTCACATACCGGGTGTATATCAAGGACTCCCTAGTAGACATATTCATCCTAGATTAGAGAACTTTGTTGACCATTTCCTCTCTACTAAACTTAGGCTTGTGATTGTCTAATTTGTCTTCTTTGTGCAAAACCAGTGATTGTCTGATTTCCTTCATTTTTCCATAGCCTTTTGATTGATGACCATTGTGTTTTCAATCCTTTGCCTTGGTCTTTTTTGTCAAAAGTCAAGTTAAACCCTCCTTGGGCGGACTTTCCCTCATCTAGGGGCGGAATTGCCCTAAACATTGGTCCTTTGGAGCTTGATTTTGACCTAATTTCTTCAGTTTTTGCTCCTTAGGAAGACTTTCTCTCATCCAGGGGCAGACTTGCCCTAAAAACTGATCCTTTGGAGCCTGATTTTGACCTAATTTCTTTATTTTTTGCTCCTTGGGTAGACTTTCCCTCATCCAGGGGTGGACTTTCCCTAAAAATTAGTCCTTTGGAGCTTTATTTTGACCTAATTTCTTCAATTTTTCTCCTTGGGCGGACTTTCCCTCATCCAGGGGTAGACTTTCCCTAAAAACTAGTCCTTTGGAGCTTGATTTTGACCTAATTTCTTTAGTTTATGCTCCTTTGGTGGACTTTCCCTCATCCAGGGGCGGACTTGCCCTAAAAAATGGTCCTTTGGAGCCTAATTTTGACCTAGTTTCATCAGTTTTTGCTCCTTGGGCGGACTTGCCCTCATCCAGGGGCGGACCTGACCTAAAAATTAGTCCTTTAGAGCCTGTTTTGGTGGATTTTGACCAACTTTTGCTCCTTGGGTGGACTTTCCCTCATCCAGGGGCAGACCTGACCTAAAAACCAATCCTTTGGAGCCTGTTTTGGTGGATTTTGACCAACTTTTGCTCCTTGGGTAAACTTGCCCTCATCCAGGGGAAAACCTACCTTATTAATAGTCCTTTTGGAGCTTGTTTTGGCCATTTTTGACCAACTCTTTCTCCTTGGGCAGACTTTCCCTCATCCAGGGGCGGACCTGACCTAACAGATAGGCGGATTTTTCTTGACAGACAGCCATATATGCCTTTCCATTTCCTCACTATAAACTCATTTTCCTCTGTTCAAGCACCAATCTTCTCAATTTTTCATGCTCTTTCCAATGACATATACCACTTCATACTTTTGAGAAGTTTCCCGAGGCACCTTTTTCTTCCCCATCCACCTCCTTGAGGGGGCATACCCTACCATTCTCTCAATCTTCTGTCATAAACCTTCCCTTGCGAGACTAGAGCATCCCCTCTAGATAGCCATATATGCCCTCCTCTAGAGCCATACCTTCCCTTTTCAACAATCTCGATCAATCATTTACTCATTCTAAGTAATCTTTCAGCTATTCCAAACCTTCATCTTCTCATTTCAAGAATCATTCATCTGTTGTGAGCATTCGTTTACTCATTCTGAGTAAATGTTCATCCATTTAACACATCCTTTCATCATTCCGAACTCTCATTCTATCATTCTGATCATCTATTTACTCATTCTGAGTAAATGTTCATCCATTTAACATATCCTTTCATCATTTTGAACTCTTGTTCTATCATTTCCATCATTCGTTTACTCGTTCTAAGTAAACCTTCATCCATTTAACACATCCTTTCATCATTTTGAACTCTCGTTCTATAATTCTAATCATCTGTTTACTCGTTCCGAGTAAACGTTTATCCATTTCGCACCTTTGTTTATCATTTTGAACTCTCGTTCTATCATTTTGATCATCTGTTTACTCATTTTGAGTAAATGTTCATCCATTTAACACATCCTTTCATCATTTCAAACTCTTGTTCTATCATTTCGATCATCCGTTTACTCGTTTCGAGTAAATGTTCATCCATTTAACACATCCTTTCATCATTCCAAACTCTTGTTCTATCATTCCGATCATCCGTTTACTCGTTCCGAGTAAATGTTCATCCATTTTGCACCTTTGTTTATCATTATGAACTCTTGTTCTATCATTCCGATCATCTGTTTACTCGTTCCAAGTAAACATTCATCCATTTAAGACATCCTTTCATCATTCTGAACTCTCGTTCTATCATTCTAATCATCCATTTACTCATTGCGAGTAAATATTCATCCATTTAACACATCCTTTCATCATTTTGAACTCTTGTTCTATCATTCTAATCATTCGTTTACTCGTTCCGAGTAAACATTCATCCATTTACCACATCCTTTCATCATTCCAAACTCTCGTTCTATCATTCTGATCATCCGTTTACTCGTTCTGAGTAAATGTTCATCCATTTAACACATCCTTTCATCATTTCAAACTCTCATTCTATCATTCTAATCATCCGTTTACTCATTCTAAGTAAACTTTCATCCATTTAACACATCCTTTCATCATTCCAAACTCTCGTTCTATCATTCCGATCGTCTATTTACTCATTCTGAGTAAACGTTCATCCATTTAACACATCCTTTCATCATTTATAACTCGCATTCTATCATTCTGATCATCCATTTACTTGTTCTGAGTAAACGTTCATCCATTTAACACATCCTTTCATCATTTCGAACTCTTGTTCTATCATTCTGATCAACTGTTCACTCATTTCGAGTAAACATTCATCCATTTAACATATCCTTTCATCATTCTAAACTCTCATTCTATTGTTCCTATCATCCAGTTACTTGTTTCGAATAAATGTTTCAAACCTACTTCCTATCATTTTGAACTTTCGTTCAACATACCCTAAAAACTAGTCCTTTGGAGCCTAATTTTGACCTAGTTTCATCAGTTTTTGCTCCTTGGGCGGACTTTCCCTCATCCAAGGGAAGACCTAACCTAAAAATCAGTCCTTTAGAGCCTGTTTTGGTGGATTTTGACCAACTTTTGCTCCTTGGGTGGACTTTCCCTCATCCAGGGGCAGACCTGACCTAAAAACCAATCCTTTGGAACCTGTTTTGGTGGATTTTGACCAACTTTTGCTCCTTGGGTAAACTTGCCCTCATCCAGGGGAAAACCTACCTTATTAACAGTGCTTTTGGAGCTTGTTTTGGCCATTTTTGACCAACTCTTTCTCCTTGGGCAGACTTTCCCTCATCCAGGGGCGGACCTGACCTAACAGATAGGCGGATTTTTCTTGACAGACAGCCATATATGCCTCGCCATTTCCGCACTATAAACTCGTTTTCCTCTGTTCAAGCACCAATCTTCTCGATTTTTCATGCTCTTTCCAATGACATATACCACTTCATACTTTTGAGAAGTTTCCCGAGGCACCTTTTTCTTCCCCATCCACCTCCTTGAGGGGGCATACCCTACCATTCTCTCAATCTTCTGTCATAAACCTTCCCTTGCGAGACTAGAGCATCCCCTCTAGATAGCCATATATGCCCTCCTCTAGAGCCATACCTCCCCTCTTCAACAATCTCGATCAATCATTTACTCATTCTAAATAATCTTTCAGCTATTCCAAACCTTCGTCTTCTCATTTCAAGAATCATTCATCTGTTGTGAGCATTTGTTTACTCGTTCTGAGTAAATGTTCATCCATTTAACACATCCTTTCATCATTCTGAACTCTCATTCTATCATTCTGATCATCTATTTACTCATTCTGAGTAAACGTTCATCCATTTAACATATCCTTTCATCATTTTGAACTCTTGTTCTATCATTTCCATCATTCGTTTACTCGTTCTGAGTAAAATTTCATCCATTTAACACATCCTTTCATCATTTTGAACTCTCGTTCTATCATTCTGATCATCTGTTTACTCATTCCGAGTAAACGTTTATCCATTTCGTACCTTTGTTTATCATTTTAAACTCTCGTTCTATCATTCTGATCATTTTTTTACTCATTCCGAGTAAACGTTCATCCATTTAACACATCCTTTCATCATTTCAAACTCTTGTTCTATCATTCCAATCATCCGTTTACTCGATTCGAGTAAATGTTCATCCATTTAACACATCCTTTCATCATTCCAAACTCTTTTTCTAACATTCTGATCATCCGTTTACTTGTTCTAAGTAAATGTTCATCCATTTTGCACCTTTGTTTATCATTATGAACTCTTGTTCTATCATTCTGATCATCTGTTTACTCGTTCCAAGTAAACATTCATCCATTTAAGACATCCTTTCATCATTCTGAACTCTCGTTCTATCATTCTAATCATCCATTTACTCATTGCGAGTAAATGTTCATCCATTTAACACATCCTTTCATCATTTTGAACTCTTGTTCTATCATTCTAATCATTCGTTTACTCGTTCCGAGTAAACATTCATCCATTTACCACATCCTTTCATCATTCCAAACTCTCGTTCTATCATTCTGATCATCCGTTTACTCGTTCTGAGTAAATGTTCATCCATTTAACACATCCTTTCATCATTTTGAACTCTCATTCTATCATTCTGATCATCTGTTTACTCATTCCGAGTAAACTTTCATCCATTTAACACATCCTTTCATCATTCCAAACTCTCATTCTATCATTTCGATTGTCTATTTACTCATTCTGAGTAAACATTCATCCATTTAACACATCCTTTCATCATTTCGAACTCACATTCTATCATTCTGATCATCCATTTACTTGTTCTAAGTAAACGTTCATCCATTTAACACATCCTTTCATCATTCTAAAATCTCATTCTATCGTTCCTATCATCCAGTTACTTGTTCCGAATAAATGTTTCAAACCTACTTCCTATCATTTTGAACTTTCGTTCAACAGTCCTAATCAATCGTTTACTCGTTTCAAGTAATCTATCATCCATTCTGAGCCTTCATCTTCTCGTTTCAAGAATCATTCACCTGTTGTGACTAGTCGTTTACTCATTCTGAGTAGTCGTTCATCTGTTCTAATCAATTGTTTACTCGTTTTGAGTACTCATTCATCCATTTCTATCATCGATTTCTCCAATCAAATCACCGTTTTCCCCATCCAAATCCCCTGAACTTTGTCTTGGGTTATTATCCAAATTTACCTAAGTATCTGATCTAATCGTCATCATCAACATCCTCTTAGGATTTTCATCCATCCTAAGTTAATCATCATCGTCGGCCCAATCAATCCATTTTCAATCTCAAAGTAGATTTGGTGCTGCAATCATACATTTATCCTTTAATCGGATCAATCAGCATCCTAAGTCACCTAGGATAATCTCTAAACGAGGTTTACAATCCCTCTCATCATCCTTTCTGATCCATCAGTCAATCTTATCTATCAATCGATGAATCTTATCCAATCCAATCGTAGCCTTATCCAATCACCTTTGACCCAATCAATCTATTTCCACCTCGAAGTAGATTTGGTGTCGTAATCATCCTTTGATAATCAAATCCAATTATTAGAATCAATCCCATCGCATCATCCAATCATCCTAATATGAACTTTAATCCAATCCTGATCCGAGCTTTAGTCCATTCCCATCCAAAATCTTTGATCCATCCTCTTTTATCCTTTCATCATGATGAATTCTTATCCTCCATCAATAGTGGTCAAGGGAAACCCTAATTACATCAACGACGATAACGAAATTCTTGTCGATCAAGAAGAATGTGACATGGATCCCCTTGACACTATCATTGCTAGTAAGTTTTCTCCACCCGCTTTCCAAAATCCAATCATCCCTTCGAGTTATGTTGTTATTTCTTCATCCATGCCTAATCATGCTCCCTATGCTACCTATGACAAGGGATACCCATCATATCCATCATATCCTTCATCTACATCATCCTCTTATCTTAGTCCACCATCACAATACCCCTATCCTAATCCCCCATCCACATCCTCCTATCTCAATCCTTCATCTGCATATACCCCCTACCCTAATCTTCCATACCGATCTCCTCACCCTAATCCTATGTTCACATCAACCTATCCTAATCTAACATCCACATCCACTTATCTCAATCTGACATCCACAATCCCTATCTCCATTCGCCACCTCAATCTCCCCATCCTAATCCACCATCCCAATACCCTTACTACAATCTGCCACCCGCATCCTCGTGTCCTAATTCACCATTCCAATACCCCTATCTTAACCCTTCATCTAATCTTAATCCCCCATCTATTCCCACTTGCATCCATTATCATATCATCATCTAGCTTGCATCTTGCCATCCAAGGAGCATACAACACCAAAGATCGAAGGGCCAACCAAAGGATCGATTCGACACAAGGTAAAGGGTTTCATTTGTTGTTTTTATATTGTGTTGAATCCAACTAGGCTAATCTGAGGTGTAGGTTGTTTTTAGTGTTATTTGCATTACTTTGTTTGCTGCTCATTTTCTAGCACTCAAATCCAACCTATCACACATACAAACAAAAATGAATACAAATTCAAAGATGTAGGGGCACACAGAATGAGGGGAGGCATGAAAATAAGAAGAGCAAGTGTTACATTGGAACAGATGGAAGGGGCGTGGAGATTAGAGGAAGAAGTTCTGCAAAGAGAATAGAGGTTGTGTAGGGCTTGTGGGAGTAGAAGAGGGGTTGTGGCACCCAATTCAATAAAATATTTAAATTGTAGACAACATATCAAAATGAAAGGGGTGGCATCATAGAAAGAGTTGTAAAAAAATATAGTAACAAAGAATGGGTTGTGTAGAGAGGGTAGATAAGTTTAGAGTTGCAAAAATAAACCACGAATGGAGATTGATTTATTGTTTATAAATTAGACAAAGACCATGTAATTGGTAGAGAGGCTTGATTTGATGTAATGTGAAGGATGAGGCCATGAAAGGGAACTATTTTTAATTTGACATTGAATCAATAAAATCAAAGTTTGCTTGTAATCATTACTTTATTGAATATTGAATTAAGGTAGAGCCTTCCTGGTGAGTTTGGATTTTTGAATGGTTGATTGACTTGGGGAGTACCTTTTGCATCAATTGGTATTAGAGTAGGTAGTCTTGAGAGTGGAGAGGATCCACCAGGACATGCAGGTAGAGAAGAGTGTGTGAAGTAGTAGAGTTGTCTGGGGTGAGTGCAGGATCATGGGAGTCCAAAAAGTGGAGATATGACCCAAAAGTGGTTGATGACTTTTTTTATCCGAATTTGATGAAATGAAAAGGGTTTATTAATAAAATTATCAGTTTTCCACCAATATAAGATATGACTTATTTGGAATTGAATATATAATTACTATTGATTTTCTACATGCATTCTAACCAAAGTCCTAATTGATAGGTTGATTAAAAAAATCTATAATTCTCAAACGATTTCATATTTTTTGAATCTAAAGATGCAAGACATTCTATGCTTCCCATCCTATAGGATAAAATAAATAAATTTTATTTTCATAACTTTTTTACCAACTTATGGTGGTTAGAAAAACAACTTTTAATATTTTTAAAAATTTCTAATAAAAAATTCATAACTAATTATTTACTTAAAAAAAGAATATTAAAAAATGTGGCACATCTGAGCATGTGTCCTCTACTTATATTGAAAGTTTCAAAAAAAAAATTCTTGTACTTAGGTTGGTCAAACATACAATTGCTTTTTTTTTCCTAAAAAATAGGACTACTTCATTGAAATTTCAAATTTTCACCAAATAGATTTACTTTTTTACAAAAGAGGACTAGTATCTTAGAAACTACTTTCAATTTTCTACAAATTATGTTCTTCCATATTTTTCAAATAATGATAACAACCTATTCAAATTTTTATGTCAAGTTGTCTAACTCTGTTTTTCTGAATTTTCCTTGCCACTTAAGGGCCTAGTTTGGACCCTCATGATCCTGCACTAACCCTCCAAGAAGCTTGAGAGAATTATTGAAGGTGTGTGAGGAGTCCTTGGAAATTGAGAGACAAGAGGGACAAGCCATGGATATGCAAAAAATGTGAGTTGAGGTGAGATTTTATCAAACTAAGATAGGATGGGTCATGAGGAGACCCGCGAGAATATTATTCTAGGAAAAATATTGGGCGAGAGTAGAAAATGAAAAGATTGAA
Source organism: Sequoia sempervirens (assembly GCA_007258455.2). NCBI lineage: Eukaryota > Viridiplantae > Streptophyta > Pinopsida > Cupressales > Cupressaceae > Sequoia > Sequoia sempervirens. The sequence continues at coordinate 370,796,393 of VDFB02281492.1, read as the reverse complement.
GTGATGGGAAATATGGTCCATGAGGAAGTGGGGAAGATCTAGGCCACGATCTAGAAATCAAAAAATATTATAGGAAAATATGAAAGGAAATTGGTTTTCAAAAAAGTGAGAAGAAGTAAGAGGTGAGAGCAACCCCTAGTGAAGTAAATAAAGAAGTTGCAGCGAAGACATGCCATGAGGAAGGAATGGAGAAAAATGAACAAAAAAATGAAGTGAGAAGCAAAGAGGTTGTAGTGAATGGAGAAGGTGAAGATGATGATTCGTTAACACAAATGTTGGTAATTGAAGAAGAGTGGATATCGAAGCTTGTTGTTGCGGCGAAGGGAGAAGAACAAAAAGTTGTAGCTGACAAGTACGTGGAAAATGTCATAGAAAAAATAATGTTGTAACTTAGGTAAATTTGTTTTTTGATGATATTTTTTTTTTCAAATAAGATGGTAAAAGGAGACATGGATAGAGAACAAAAGTATGTTGTATATGTTGCATATTTTCTTGTGGAGATTGTAGAGGATATTATAGGTGATGCTTGGTGGAGGTGGTTGGTTGGAGGTGGGTTTCATCTCATGAAGGAGGAGATTAGAGTGGAAAGTATTTGGAAAGGGAGATTAGTTCATGGTGGACATGATTCGACAAGGGGAAGGGCGTAGCAGGTGAGATGTTGTTGGAGGAAGATGGCATGTGTTTCAGTAAAATAATGGAAAAAGTAAAAGAATAGGTAACAGTGCATACCATATTTAGCAAATAATTTCATTGCATTTTGGTGGCAACTTGGAAGACTAGTTTGACTACTCAACTCCATCTTTGTGAGCCTATGCTCACAAATTTCCTACCTAATTTGTTTGATGTTGGATCACCTGATCACATGTGTAATCAACATCACCCAAAAATATTTTTAGTTGCCTATTTTAAGTTTTGTTTGTTTTGGTTTTGTTTTGTCCTCTCTCATCATTGGCAATGCATGGTGTGGTCAAATTGGTAGGAACCTAGTTTTATCCAATTGTTGGTTTCGATGCATAGCAAGCAACCTTCATGAAAGCAATTTTTCAAGAGGACTAATGAAGTTACATAGTGAATCCTCCTATAGGCATATTTTTGATGAATTTTTTTAATTCCAATGCTTCCTAGTTTTTGAGATTTAATGGTTTTCTGAATTTTGTTGGTAGATTGGTGAATGTTTAAATTTTTTACTTCTATAGAACTTGAGGCTAAATAATTTGGAAGAGGTATTAGTAATGTTGAGATGATTATCCCTATATGTTTTGGTGAGGTTTCAAGCTCTTGGTGAAAAACTATGGCCGAAGTCAATTTTCAACCTCATCGATAAATTATCATATTGTACTATTTGGTATAGTTCATATAATTGCTTCTTTTAATGATACTTTTTTTAAAATTCAAGCATAGAAGGATATGATCTTGCACCAATATTACTTTAATGGCATAAAATCCTTTATCCAAGGTCATGTGATGTTATGTTAATCCTAATGTGGTAACTAGTAAGGCTTTCTTGAGATAATTGTACCAACAATATGTAAAATAAGACACACGTTACATCTAATATGGCATATTGGTCAATATGTATCAAGTAACTAGGGAATAGAGAGATATCTACCTTAAAAGAAACACAAATAAAACCATATGGTTTCTACATGATTAATCCAATGCCCTTGTATCTGAAAAAGAAAGGAAACACCCCATATAAGGTTTCCCATAAGAGGTGAAAATGAGTATTTATAAAATAATAAAATTACTTTTAAAATGGTAGGAAAAAAAGGCCAAAGTAGGGGGAAGTTAGGTGGCTAGCGTGAGCGAGAGTGAATAGGCATGGAAAAGTAAGGAGGGTTGTGAAGAGATAGCAGCAAGAAAGGAATCAAAATTTGATTGCTAAGGCAGGAAAAGAGAAGTCTCAGCTTTTTCCTCTACAGGAAGGAGCAATATGAATGGCCAGTAAACAAATGAAAGGTCACACAATGCTAGCATATTTTGGTGAATGCACAAATAAGGAGGCAAGGGGTTGTGTTGGAATGAAAGTAAGAAAAAGTAAATATAATGTATGTAAAAAAATAAAAATGAATATAGATTCAAATATGTAGGGGCACATAGCTTGAGGAAGCATGGAAATAAGAAGAGGAAGTGTTGCACTAGAATAGATGGAGAAGGTGTGGAGATTAGAGGAAGAAGTGTTACAAATAGAATAGAGGCTACATTGGGGTCGTGGGAGTAGAAGACGAGCTATGATTCCCAATTCAATAACATCTTTAAATTGTAGAAAACATATCAAAATGAATGGGGTGGCATCATAGGAGTTATAAAAAACATATAGTAATAGAGAATGGGCCACGTGGAGACGGTAGATAAGTTTAGAGTTTCAAAAATAAACTGTGAATGGTGATTGACTTGTTGTTTATAAATAGATCAAAGATTGTGTGATTGCAAAAGAGGCATGATTGGATGTCATGTGAAGGATGAGGCCATGGAAGGACAACTACTTTTAATTTAAAACTGAATCAATAAAATCAATTTTTTCTTGTAATTGTCACTTTACTGAATGCTGAATTAAAAAGAGCCTTGCTAGTGAGTTTAGTTTTGTGAATGGTTGATTGAGAGAGGGGATTACCTTCTATGTCCATTCATGTCAATCCTTAGCTCAAAGGACATTCCTATGAGATGAATATCACCATAGTTCAATCCAAAAAAAATGCATATACACCATTTTTATTGAAGAGGTAATGTTATTGGTCAAGACTTGAATAAAATATTTGAGTATGAATAATATTAGTTCCCCTCTATATATTGTAGTAATCAAAAAGAAAAAATCTCTTCCATTCTTTAGGTGTATAAATGCACTTGAAAAAAAATTATTATGACATAACAACAAAGTGGGTACATTTATTCAAAACTTTTTTTTTTTTTTACATAACTTCAAGTATTTCTCTTATTTGATATATTATTTATATTTCACTATATCTTTGGATGATCAAGAAAATACTTGATGATGTCAACTTCCCATATATATTGATCTAAAAAAATAAAAATAGATGAAATACAAATTATAGATGGTAATTATTTTATACTAAATGCACATTCAATAATATAATAAAAAAATATTGTTCTTATTTCTAATTATTTTTTATACTTAATCAAACAAATATAAAGTATCATTTATACAACAAAACCATCAATGGTTAATATTATCCCCACTCAAAAAATTTAGAAAACCATTTCAGATAATTAAGAATGTTAATATTATAAAGATTAATTGTATATTGTACTCTTCCACTTCAACACTTTATCTAAGTTGATGTGTTAAATGCATATGATATTATAGCTTTAGATGATCAATAACTTAACAACATAGGTTATAATTGTGAGGCCTACTTTTTTGATAGACCCATTTTGGTGATATTTTGATCCAAGCACTTTTGATACTATATGTGTATTAGGCTATTTTGGTTGATCACGAACATTAGACATTATGCTTGTTCATGTTTATGATGATTATGGTGGTTATATGCATGGTATTCTTTTCTTATTTTCTATGCTCATGTTGATCTGATCATCATGATAGAAATGGATAATTGTCTATGGGAGAATTGATAAGATGTTAAATTTAAACTAGGTGATGATATGATTTCTTTATAACAACACCTTGACTAGACATGAATTAATCAGATATGTTAATCAATAGAAAAAGAATAATTGTCAATATTGAATCTATTGATTTTAGGATTTGACTGCAATTAATCTTAGGTAGATGGAATTGTTGATTTAATTATTGATTATCTATTATTGGATATTTTAGCATATGGAATTGAGTGTGTAGCTACACACCAATGGCCAATGGGATCAGAGGTAACCAAGGGTACCCTATTGTGATAGCCATGTAAAACCAACTATGGTCCATTTGGAGAGACCATAGTCTTATTGTGTTGTATTTTATTTTGTAATTAAAATATTTAATGTCTAATCTTGTGATTTATGCTTTAAAATCCTTGATTGAACTTTTTGATGGGATTTTCAAAACAACTTGATTTACTTTTATTATTTTTGAAATTTAATTTCCATTTTGTGGGTTTACATGGTTGAAAAATTCTTTAAATTGGGTTAATTGACCTTTATTTAACCCTTAGGATGGTTACCTAATAGTTAGGGGTCAAATCAAGCCCATATATTTGAAATTTTGTAATTTGTGACCCTTCTTGATTACCCGTTAAAAAGAGTGACGGATTTAGGAATGGGTTGGAGTATTTGTTTCAAAATATCATTTATGAGATATGACAGCTCTTGTTGAGTGTCGAACACTCTTTGGCTCTTTGCTTTCAATGAATTCTCACACATGTGTGAGAACTTGCAGGGAGGTGTGTTCATAGGAGTGAATGAGAAAGTGGCATGTGTCACTCTCTCCTTCAAAGGAATTTAAACCTTGGCTCTTATTTAAATCCTTTGGAAAGCCAAAGGAAGGGTTCTTTCCTTTAAACCTTGGCTCTTATTTAAATCCTTTGGAAAGCCAAAGGAAGGGTTCTTTTCTTTTCCTTTATTTTTTTCTTCTTGGGAGTTGGCTAGGAAGAAGCGAATTCAAGAATATTTTCAACTTCTTCATTTGAGCTTGGATTGAGGTAGGCCTCATTCTACTTATGGGTTTGTTTTATTTATCTTTTATATGAAAATATAAGAAGGTTGTTTATGTTAAATGTTTTGTATGTTTCATGTGTTCTTGCATTTACATGTGAATTGGGTTGGGGTTGTATGAGTTGAGTCTCACCCAATTTGGGAAGACAATCCTTTGTGAGGGATAGGAATGAGTAGGAACCTCCATGGGGAAAACAAGTTCCTCCTTTGACGCGAGACAAAAAGGGTATGAGTACCCAAGTTAATATGGTGGTATGGGTGAATGGAGTTGGATGGTATTCAGGATGTATTGTATGTGAAGTATTGGAGAATTGCGTTATTGAGAAGGAAGAAAATGAAAATCATTTGCTGGTTATGACTCTTGTGCACTATTTTCCCCATGTGGTAGTGTAGTCCACCTCTATCCCCATTTTGGGATTCTTATAGAATCCTTTTGTAAATGTATAGTCTAGGCTAGGAGTATCTTGTTTTTTGTGCTATTTTGAAAATTTATTATTTCATGTTATTGTTGTGTGTACCTGATCTAGGTGGATCTCTAAAACCTTAAAAATTTAACTATTTCAAATGCTCTAGAAATCATCACCATGTAGAAGTTCTTGGAAAAACAAATCCAACACAACTTGAACGGAGTTAAAAGGAGTTCATACACTTACAATATGCTTAGTCAAAGTTGGGTCAACTGTAATGCCCACCACGAAACCCTAGAGAATGTCACACACATAATGGAATTGAACCATTTTTTTTCTTAAAAGTGTAATTAAATAAGTAAAGTAAACTACACTTACATAAACATTCTCTAAGGTACGTGACAACGCTATTTACAATCCCCATTACTAACAAAAGTTACTAAACAGAACATAAGATTATTACTCGTGAATTAAATATCATACATCTATTAACATTAAAATGCATCACATAAAATATAAAGTACAAAATGATCCATTCATACATTGCATCCATTCAATATTACAATTACAGCTCTCATTTCCAAATGAGATATTTTATACAAAAATCTTACAATTACAAATTACAAAGATTCTCCTCGAATACAATTGAGGAGTGATACAATTACAAATTTCAAAGTATCCAACAAATACTAGTGAGAACATGATAGAATTACAAATTCATTGGTACACACGAGCTTTTCAATCATGAAGTACTCATCATCACGAACAAGAATTGAGGACCCAACGGTGTAAGGTGCATGTTCCACCCAACCATGTGGTGCTTGAAAGACCAACCCCCATGCTAGGAGATAGTAAAAGAGCTTCCTAGGAAAAACCTACAACCTCTAGACATAGGCAAAACAATAATAAACTACTCAAGTACAAAACTTAAAAAATGGTTACAATACTTCCAAATAACAATGATCAACTGCACAATACAACAAACTGACTCACGGTTGTCATAGGAGGAGTGTCATCACAAAGTTGCATGGGTTACCTTGGCGAATCTTCCTAGGCTCCAGCCCCCATCTTGGGTTACCCTAGTGACCTATTATGAAACCCGGCCCCACATGCAATCCAATATGGAATCAATTATCTTTCCAAGAAACAATATATCGATCATTCCATTACAGGCCTTCTCGTCTCATCCCAAGTCTATACTAGCCCTTGAGTCCATGAGCGAGGCATCAAAAAAACTTAAGTATTTAAACTACCCTTTTCCCCTAACATATTTATTTAATTTTCACTGATTAACTAACTTTGCATGAGTTTCCCTGACACCACTTTGTGCGTTGGCCCTCATGAAAAGCCACTCCCCTATTAACAACCTAAGGGATCAATTCCACTAACATAGGGTAAACCAGGTGCACATAACCAATTACAGATACCAACTTAATAACAATGTACAACACAACCTATTCATAGAACTAGGTGACCATACTTGATAAAATACTACGTGCCAAGTTATTTAAAAGCTAAATCAACATAAGTTACAATCTTGATGCAGAAGCATCCAGTGGTGTAAGGGCAATCTTGCATCACTCAAAAATAGTTAAATTTCAAGTTTCTCATTTTTTTAGATTTTTTTATATTTTTTTACATTTTTGGATACCCTTTTCGTCATAATGAAATTCCCAATTTACGGTTTTTATTTTCTATTCCTAGGTTGAAAGATATTGCAGTTTTAGTTTCCCAAATTTGCACCTGAAAATCTTCCATGTTAGATTTGAGGCACTTAGATTTTCTGGATTGGCCCCCAAAACTTGTTGAAATTGGCATAGCGGATTTCAAGCATGTTCTTGACTTTGAGACCTTTCCAACGGTTCAAACGGTTCGTGAATCAGAGCCCCGGATCAAAAGTTATGGCCCCGGGAAGTTGGCGCACTTTCTAGAAGATACAATTACAAATGTTCTTTTGAAATTTGAACTTCAAGTTGTAATTTTTTGGCGCCAAACCACCTAAACTCAAATTTTAATGTTGTTTTAGCTCCAAACTAAAGAGAAGCTCTATTTATGGGTGGGTTTCTAATTTTTGGGTAACTTTTTAAGGACAAGCTCACATATTGCAAAAAGGTGATTTTGTAGCTTTCTGTAACTTGCATGTGTTGTAGAACTTGGGGATTTGAGGTCCTCTGCATGTAAGAAGCTCCATTTTCTGAATAATAAAATTATTCTCTTGGTTGTGGGTTATTTTCTAAATCTCAGGTTGCGCCCTCATCAAGTGGTATCAGAGCCATTTTTCTTAAGTGTGTGGACAGATCACCGATCATGAGGCAGTTCGCACCAGGACCGTGGTTGTGGATCGAGGTCAAGAAAGATGCCTCCAAGAGTGATGCCTGGTAGGCATGGTGGTGCCAAAGGTGGTCGAGGTGGCAGAAATGTTGGTGGAAGAGATGCACTGGCAACCCTCCAAAGACAGCTTGATACGTTACAAGAGCAGTTGAGAAGAGGGTTAAACCCGAGGGAGGAAAGTGAGGATGAAGGAGAGGAAGAAGGTTCAAATGTAGAAGAGGAAAAAAAAGCAATTGAACAAGACCAAATGTGGCTAATAAGGGCCATTTCAAAGATCGGGAAAAGACCCAGAGCAGAAGTCCCCAGTTATTCTAGAAGTCTGAACCCGAAAGAGTTGATTGACTGGATCAATGAGCTAGAAGAATATTTTGAGTATGAGGAAATAGAGGACCCAGATCGGGTTAAGTTTGCAAAGTGAAGCCGAAGGGCCATGCTAGTATTTGGTGGAAAGAGGTCCAATTGGAAAGAAATCAAAGAGGAAAAGGAAATATCACCAAATGGGATCGCATGGTAGAGAAACTAAAGAAGCAGTTCATACCAGTGGACTACGAGTTAGATCTATTCAAGAAATTGCAAGGGTTGAAGTAAGGAAGCAGATCTGTGAAAGAATATACTAAATATTTTCACAAGATAATCATCAAAACAGGCCACACAGAGGCCAATAAGGAGAAGGTAGCTCGATATCTTAATGGGTTACGACCGAGCATTTAGGAGGAGTTAAGCCTAGTCAGAATGACCACCATTGAGGATGCGTATCAGTTTACTCTAAAGGTGGAAGAGAAACTAAACAAAAGATTTGATGGCAAGCAAAAAGGACGAGGAGGTCAAAGTGGAAGGGTAGTGGAAGACCTTCAGGAAGCCGAAATGATGATGAAAAGAAAAGTGAAGATGTGGGTACTAGCCGAAGCCAAAGGAATGACTTCTATCGCCCTCGTGATCAAAATAGTGGTGATCAAAGAGGTAGAGGATGGGGGAGATATGGACAAGGATCTGGAGGAGGTGGTTTCAAAGGAACGTGTTTCCAGTGTGTGAAAAAGGGCATCAAGCCTATGAATGTCCACAACACCAAGGAAGGGCAGACAAAAGGCTAGAAGGTCATGGAAGGGTTGCGCATGCATATGAGGAGGCCCAATCTAAAAATTCAAATGAAGCTGAAAGGGGAGAAGCCCTAGTGATTAGGAGAGCCCTAGTGACTGAGGAAAAGGAACCAAAACAGAGGAAGAATATGTTTCGCACAAGGTACAAATGTGAAGGAAAATGTTGTGATGTCATTATTGATGGTGGAAGCACTGATAATCTAGTGTCATAAGAGATGGTCACAAAGTTGAAGCTAAAAAGGGAAAGGCACCCACATCTGTATCGGATTTCCTGGTTGCAGAAAGACCACAAATTTTTGGTCAATGAGTAATGCCTAGTAAAGTTCAAGATTGGGAGTTACCATGATGAGGTACTCTGTGATATCATCCCCATGGATGCATGTCACATGTTGTTGGGGAGGTCGTGGCAGTTTGATAGGCGAGCTATACATGATGGCCATGCAAACACTTATTCCTTGACAAAGGATGGGGTTCGTCACAAGTTGAAACCCCTGAAGGAGACTGAAGAAAAGGTATGCACTAGTGCTAGAATTTGTTATGTAGATGGAAGAAAAATTTAGAAGGTATGAAGCATGAGCATGTGTGTTATGCATTGATTCCTAGAGTGAGTAAGGAGGATAGTGAGAAGGTTCCAGAAGAAGTTTCGGGATGTTGGATGAGTTTCAAGATATTGTTTCGATAATGTACCGAGGGTTTACCACCAATAAGGAAGATTAGTCATCGATTGACTTGATTCCAGTAGCCGCTTTTCCAAATAAGGCATCTAATAGAATGACTCCAAAAAAATGAGGAGTTGAAAGACAAGTGCAAGAGTTGTTGAGAAAGGGTTTGATACGAGAGTTTGAGTCCATGTGCAGTACCTGCAGTATAGCACCAAAGAAGGATGGAGAGTGAGGATGTGTACAAATTCTTGAGCCATAAACAAGATAACAATCAAGTACATATTTTTCCCGCCAAGGATGGATGACCTAATGGACTTTTGAGTGGAGCTCAGTACTTCACAAAGATTGATCTAAAGTGGATATCACTAGATCCGGATTCGAGAGGGAGATGAATGGAAGACTGCCTTCAAGACCAAAGAGGGCCTATACGAGTGGTTAGTCATGCCTTTTGGGCTAACCAATGCACCGAGCACATTCATGTGGCTCATGAACGAGGTACTAAAAGAATATCTGGGAAGTTTTGTTATTGTGTATTTAGATGATATTTTGATTTTCAGTAAGAAATTGGATGAGCATCTGATGCATATTCAGAGAGCCTTTGAGAAGTTAAGAGAAGAGAAACTATTGATTAATCTGAAGAAGTGCAATTTTGTGAAGAGGGATTTAGTGTACTTGGAGTTTGTTGTCTCAGCAGAAGGTCTCAAGATGGACCCAGAGAAGGTGAAGGCTATTCTAGAATGGCCTAACCCAAGAACTACTACCGAGGTGAGATCTTTCCATGGTTTGGCTAGCTTTTCAAGAAAGTTCATTAGAAACTTCAGTAGTATTTGTGGACCCTTGATTGAAACAATGAGAGGGGATAGAAAAGAATTCAAGTGGAGCAGTGGAGCGGAAAAAAATTTTGAACTGTTGAAGCAGAAGGTAATAGAGCAACCTGTTCTAGCCCTCCCAGATTTCAACAAGGTGTTTCAGGTGGATTGTAATGCCATTGGAGCATTGTTGAGCCAAGAAGGTAAGCCCATTGCCTATTTCAGTGAAAAGTTAAATAATGCCAAGAGAAAGTATTTTGTATATGATCAAGAATTTTATACAATAGTTCAAGCATTAAATAAATGGAGACATTATCTGTTGCCGAAGTAATTTTTTCTATATACTGATCATTAAGCCTTGCAGTACCTAAATAGTCAGGGAAAATTAAATCAGAGGCATATGAAATGGGTAGAGTTTTTGCAGAGTTATACCTTTGTTTTGAAACATAGGAGTGGGAAGTCAAATAGGGTTGCGATGCCTTAAGTAGGAGGCATACATTGATGACAAAGATGCAGATTGAAGTGGTTGGGTTCAATGAACTTAAGACACTATATGAGAAGATCCGATTTCACATAAGCTTGGAAAGCTTGCAAGGAACCTATTACAGTGGATAGGACAAGGTGGCTGGATTTCATAATCCGGATGGCATGTTATTTAAGGGAAGTCAATTGTGTATCCCAAGGAGTTCCATGAGGGAGAACTGATAAAGGAGAAGCATAGTGGAGGAATGGCGGACATTTTGGTCGGATAAGACCATTGCCATTATCAGTGAGCATTATTATTGGCCTCAGTTGTCACAGGATGTGAAGAAGTTTGTACAAAGCTACAAGGTATGTCAGATGGCTAAAGGAGTGAGTCAGAATACAGGCTTATATCAGCCCTTACTTGTACCAAAGAGGCCATGGGAGGATATAAGTATAGACTTTGTTCTTGGTTTGCCAAGGACACAACGAGGGAATGATTCAGTCTTTGTGGTGGTTGATAGGTTTTCGAAGATGGCACATTTCATTCCATGTCAGAAGACCCATGATGCAGTCCACATTGTTGACTTGTTCTTCAAAGAGGTGGTGAGGCTACATGGTCTACCAAAGAGTATTGTTTCAGATCGTGACACCAAATTTGTGGGGTACTTTTGGAGGAACTTGTGGAAGAAGCTGAAGACAGAGTTGAAGTTCAGTTCTACACACCATCCACAAAAAGATGGGCAGACAGAGGTTGTTAACAGGAGTTGGGTAACCTACTGAGATGTTTGGTAGGAGATAAACCCAAGGGATGGGACTTGATCTTACCCAGGCAGAATTTTCTTACAACAATTCTGTCAACAGAAGCACTAGTAGATCACCGTTCCATATTGTGTATGGAGGTAGCCCTAGAACCTCCAGAATTGAGGAAGATGGACCAAGAGAAGAAAATAAGTGTTGAAGCTAAAGATTTTGCAGAACACATCAAGGATATACATGAGAAGGTAAGAGAACATATTAACAAGATGAATATGTAGTATAAGGCTAAGGCAGATCAGAAGAGGAGGTATAAGGAGTTTTAGATTGGTGATGAAGTGATGGTCCACTTGAGGAAAGAAAGGTTTCTAGTGGGAACATATAAAAAATTGAAGATGAAGAAGTTTGGTCCCTGTAAAATTTTGAAGAGGCATGATTCAAGGAATGCATATGAGGTAGGGTTTCCGGATGGATTCAACATTTCCCCTATGTTCAACATTTCATATTTGACAGAGTATCATGAAGGTGGTGTAGAGGAAGTACCAACAATGGAACAATGTGGGATTCCAGCACCTACTTCAGAAAAGGAGGAGATTGAAGAAATCCTGGATAGTCGTGTGGGAAGGAGTACCAGGAACAGGCAGTATGAAGAATATCTGGTGAAATGGAAAGGAAGGAATGTTGAAGATTCATCCTGGTTTCCTAAGGCAGAGGTCGACCATTTGGATTTTCCTCCACCATCTGAGACATGACGGGGTCACTTCTCAAATTACCCTAGGTGTCTGATGTAGAAGCATCCAGTGGTGTAAAGGCAATCTTGCATCACCCAAAAATAGTTAAATTTTAAGTTTCTTAGTTTTTAGATGTTTTTACATTTTTGGATACCCTTTTCATTATAATGAAATTCCTAATTTACGGTTTTTATTTTCTATTCCTGGGTTGAAAGATATTGCAATTTTAGTTTCCTAAATTTGCACCTGAAAATCTTCCAAGTTAGATTTGAAGCACTTAGAGTTCCCAAATCAGCCCTGAAACTTTCCAAAATTGGTGTAGAAGATTTTGAGCTCATTCTTGACTTCGAGACTTTTCCAATGGTTCAAACGGTTCGTGAATCGAAGCCTCGGATCAAAAGTTATGGCCCAAGGAAGTTGGCGCACTTTCTAAAAGATACAATTACAAATGTTCTTTTGAAATTTGAACTTCAAGTTGTAATTTTTCGGCGCCAAACTACCTAAACTCAAATTTTAATGTTGTTTTAGCTCCAAACTAAATAGGAGCTCTATTTATGGGCGGGTTTCTAATTTTTGGGTAACTTTTTGGGGACAAGCTCACATATTGCGAAAAGGTGATTTTGTAGCTTTCTGTAACTTGCATGTGTTGTAGAACTTGGGGATTTGAGGTCCTCTGCATGTAAGAAGCTCCATTTTCTAAATAATAAAATTATTCTCTTGGTTGTGGGTTATTTTCTAAATCTCGGGTTGCGCCCTCATCAAATCTCCATCTCAAGAAAACACATCTGGAAGTCTTACATAACAAATAACTCCATTTACCCAACAACGAGAATGAGAGAGATAACATAATGAAAAGAAAATTTAGGCAATTTAATAACCTACTTTAGTATTTCATAAATCCAAGTAAAGCAATATCATTTTGCATGTAATCAATTAGAATAATAATATTACTTCTTTAAAAAAAACAAATAAGAAGCTTAAACTAATTGTTTTCTTACAACTTCCTCTATTACAACTAATGTTAAAAATCAATTTTATAATAACTTCATTCTCTTATAAAATCAATATTTGCATCATTATAATAAAATCACATTAAAATAATTATATTTAAATATAAATTAAACATATATATATAATGTATATACAATTTTATATATATATATATATATTTAAATATATATTTTTAAAAAAACTATTTAAATTCCAATTCATAAATATATTCCAATTTATTAAATTAAAAACCAAATATTTAAAATATATATAATATAATATAAAAATATTATATATAATATATATATTATATATATTAAATAAATAATTAAAAAAAAACATAATATATATATACATATTTATAATATATATATTATAACTAATATATATAATATATATATACATAAAATTTATTTATATAAAAAAAAACATTTAAAACAATACAACACAGCCACCATGATGCAGGGTTAAACCCCTGCTGGAGAGGCTGTGGTGGGTAGCGTTGCTCGCTGCTCCCTGTGAAAGCAGCAGCACTGCCAGCAGCCTCCCCATGGGGGCGGCTGTGGGGGTAGCCCCCAACCTTCCAATCATAATTTTTTTTTTTTTGAATTCAAAATTTAATTAAACAAATTCCCTCTGATCATTTTCAAAACTAAAAATTTTTAATATAATTTTTTTTATAGAAAATTTCCAGCATACAAAATTTATATACATAAATAATATATGTATATATATATATATATTCATAATATATATAAATATGTCTAAATTTCCATTTTTACAGTCAAATTGGGTAAATCTTTTTAATAGAAAAACAATAGAAAATCATTTTCAAACATAAATTTTTTAATTTCAATTTCTAATTTGAAATGGAAAATTCCAACTCCAAACACAGAGGTTTCAAAATTTTTTCCAAAAATGTATATCATACAGAGAAAACCTTCCTCTCTTTTTAACAGCAAATTTTCCAAAATAAAATAAAATAAAATATCTCCAATTAATTTTCCTCCATTTTAGTCAAATTTCCAAAATATTCCATCAACCACCATAGTTATTTCCCCCTTATGCATTTTTAAGATATTTTGTTTTTTAAATGATTTAAAACAAAATTCTATTTCAAATAAATTTAAATATTTTAATTTATGCATATTTCAAAACAACTTTAACTATTTAATTTATTAATTGAAATAACTTTAATTTAATTAATTAATTTATCCATTTATTTACTCAACACAATAAATTTAATTAATTAGTTTATTTACTTAATAACATAAATTTAACCACGAGGATTAAATTATCTTACTAACTAAATAAAATTAAATTAACTAAATTAAATAACAATTTTAAATCTAAATACATAAATTAACATTACCACCACTTAATATTAATTCCCACATAATTTCCACTGATAATAAATTATCTAAACATCAAAGACAACATGACTCAACAACATACCAGACACAAACTGACGACACACTATGACAGGGTTGTGGTTTGACAAGGAAACCCCGTTACTATCTACCAATCAACAATACCATTGGGATATGGACATGCTCAAACCTGTGAAACCAGGTGGAGATGATGTCCTATACCTACAATTTTGTAATCAAAATGAATGTCGTACGTGAATAAAACATAATAGTCACACTGTGAAGAGAAATCATGGAATCACAAGGTGCTCGCATGCGAGTGATGTAATCTCATCCCCTTCACCTATACAGTCACATCAAGACAGACGAAAGTAAAGCATCATTAATCAACATATATGCATATATCAATATCAAAAACTATGCTAATCAAAAGCATAACATAAAACATAAGCATCTGCATAGTGCATCATCACATCAAAATATAACATCATCATCGCTCCAATGTCAGCAATCATAAAACCATAACAAGGTATTAGGGTCGATCATAGTAAAGGTATTGTCTAACAGCATAAAAAAATCTAAACATATAGTAGCAATGACTGGAGGGGCACTACATCAACAACAGGATACCAGAGGTAGGATGCAAGAGCAAAAAAATGATCATTTTGGAATTGGTCAAAAATGGTGTCAAGTCGAAGAGCTCAACAAGATGATTTTGACGTTGCTTGTTTTGCATCAAACGGAGCTCGTACACCTAAGATATGGCTGGTCAAAGTTGAGAGTTGACTATGCTAGCATGGCAATACTATGATGATGTCAGCATGACATCAATATGCTAAATTGGACATCTATATGATGACGTGGACCAATCAGATGTTGACACATGGCATTCGTACGATGACTCGACATCTGAGTTAGTAGTGAGGTGGTAGCACAGTCAGCATGATGTGGCCCAATCAAGTTTCAACATGTCTTTAATAGCGAATCACAAGATTCCATGTCGACCAATGAGATAGTTCCACATGGCACCTTGTTAGCAACTCCTCTGACATTACAACCATTTGCTAAAAATACATGGTTGGGGGTCAAACCCTCATGCCTACCACTGCGCCATAATATGCGCTCAACATATATGATGCAGTTTATATTTAATGGTGAAAATAGCCAATTTGGAGGGGGGGTGGTTTGAATTGCCAACCAACCCCCCCCCCCCCCTTAACCTTTGCTACCACCATTGCACCAATCCAACACTTTGCATATAATGTGGAGGAAAATGTACTTTTGTTAAATGAAGCGGTGGTAAGGAGTAAAGGAGGGTTCAGGTAAACCGACCCCCCCCCCAAATAAACCATAAATATCTTTAATAGCCCAATATAATAAAAGATATAAGGGGCGTATAAAAGTTTTTTAAAGAATCTTTAAAGATTTAATTATATTTCTTTAGGGATTGATAAAATTTATCAAAAGCTCGATGAATATGAGACTAATAAAATAAGATTTTGATTTTCAAATTAGAGATATGACAAAATATCATTGTAACCCCTTATTAGAAAATGAAGATGTAAAAAGGGGGGATTTTTTCTCTTTAGAGGAAATCAATTTTCTTTTGGGAGAGGAATTTAGGCATATTGAAAGGAGAGTTTGAAGACTAGTGTTTTCACAAAGGCACTTGGAATTTGTAATCCTTTAAACATTTTTGGACGTGAGTAAAGGAAGATAGTGTATTTAGGTGTTGAGGAAGATTGTGATGAAACTGTAATGCAGGTATGATGCTTGGATGGTATACAAAAATAGTTAAAGCTTGTCATCATTAATAAAGTGGTTCCTCATTGAGAAGCGGACACAGAGACATAGCTTGAACATATGGGTGAACTTCGTTATCAAATTTCTTATTGTCTCTCTATTCTCTCTATTCTCTCTATTCTCTCTATTCTTTCTATTCTCTCTTATTCTTTTTAGTTTTAATTCCTACTTTGAATGTTAAATATGACATTTAAGTAATTAGTTTATGTTTTTAGGATAAGCAAAGGATTAAGTGAACTTAATTTCTGTAATTTCAAAGATTAAAATGTTAGTGTAATTAATTATTTATTACACTAGCATAAGTTAACTTAGGTCTTTTATTTAATTAATTAAGTCTTAGGTTGCATAAATTAGGAAACCATAAATAATGGGGCAATTCCCCCTTCCATGTTTGTAGGGGATAAGATTCCTTCTAGAAGATGAGTTTTCCTTCTAGAACTTATCTCAATCTTTTATCATTTCCTAGGTAGGGTTCACATGTTAGATCATGACACATGGCAACATCATATTGCATCTAGCATCTCTCTCATGCCTATATATTCAAGGAATTTGTACATTTTTAATCATCTAATATTCTAGATCAATAGCAATCTCCATTTACATGCCCTTAGTTGCAACACTTTCTATGTGGTTGAATTTCTCTTAGCAAGATCCTTTGAAGTATGTGCAGCTTCATTGGATGATTCAACATCCATTATTTCATCATAAAATACATAATCACTTCAATTATGTTTGTGATTAGGGATAAATCTATAATTAGGAGTAAAGTGAAAATTATTTGTAACCCTTTAATTATAGATCAAGTGGTATCAGAGCTAGTTTGACTTTTGCAAGGTGTGAAGATGGGAAAAGGATTGAAGCATGCAAAAAATCTAGGATTTGGAAGAAATCAATCATTGCATTCAACTAGAGAATGTTGAACTCAAGAGATTGATTGAGGAATCAAATGATGAGAAGCAGAAGCTACATCTGATGTTGCAAAACATCATAAAGGAGCAGACTAGAGAAAATTTTGCTACAAAAAGTCCCTCCAAAATTAAGAATTCTGATATTTATACATTTTTTCCGCATTCAAAGGATACCTCTTATGTACCACTCACTCAAAATGATAGCCTAGAAGATCCATTTGTGGCAAGCCAGAAAGAGTAGTTGGAAAATGTTCAAGAATTTTGCCAAGGGTCACCTATAAAAGTGAAGGTAAAAGATTATTTAAGTTCAATTCCTTCTCTTAATCATAATCATGCTTTTACAAGATTTGAGAGGCATACCAAAGGCATTAGTATGAAACTTCTAACCAAGATGGGTTACAATGGAAAGGGCCTTGGAGTTAATGGCTAGGGTATTGTCAATCCTATAGAGGTAAGAGAAAGACCTCGATACGAAGGATTGGGTTATGGTGAAGACACATCAGACTATGATAGAAAAACTGGCTATAATTCATCTCCAAAAAGGGATGAACATGATAAAGGAAAAGCCAAGGAAGATTATCCTTGACAATTCAATACAGAACATGACAAAGTAAAAGCCAAAGTAGGCACTCCTAGACAGTTCAAGGAAAAATCCAGTCAAGGAAAGTACAAAGGTGATGATTACTTTAAATATTTTGTTGATTTTAAAAGAAGTAATCCTACAGTACAAACCTTATGGAACATGTAACTATGCACTTTTTTCCATGCACCTAACCATTTTGTATCAAGGTGTAGCAAGAGGAAAAATCCATGTAGGAAGATAGTCATGCAAGCCAAGGAGACAACAAAGCATGCAACACATCTTCAAAGTCCTCACCCAAAGAAGGAAAAATAAAAAGCCCAAAATTACTGCACTCATTGCAACATAAGTGGGCATTGGGTTGAAAAATGTTGGAAGTTGCATCCAGACCTTTAACGCTCACCAGAAACAATGAAAGGACCTAGTCAATAGAAGGTTGCAGAAGCGAAGATGGAACATGTGGTTACTGTCTCTAAGGAAAATTCTAAATAATCTCAACCAAAAAAGGAAGGTTCATTTGCTCATCTTCTTAAGAGCTAGGAAAACCTTTTGACTAAATGATTGTATCATATTTATTTTATGCTCAACCATATTATTGCAGTATTGATTATGGTAATGAGCTAGATGATACAAGACAAGTGGGGTGGTGTTTTCCTCACTATGTATAGGTGGGCAGAGGATGCAATACAAGTGGGGAGGTGTTTCCCTCACTAGGTGTCTGAATAAGAACCTTTTAGAGGACCAAAAGTTCTTCAATGGGGAGGATTGATCTAGGTGGATCTCCAAATCCCTAAAAATTTAACTATCTCAAATGCTCCAGAAATCATCACCATGTTAAAGTGCTCAGAAAAATGAACCCAACACAACTTGAACAGTGTCAAAAGGAGTTCGTACGCTCAAGATATGCTCAATCAAAGTTGGGTCAACAATAAAGTACCAAAGGAAGAATGCAAGAGCAAAAACAATGATCATTCTATAATTGGTTGAAAATGGCATCAAAACGAAGAGCTCGATGAGTCGATCCCAATGTCACTCATTTTTCCTGAATCAGAGCTCATACATGAAAGTTACACTTAGTGAAAGGTTGCGTAGTAATGTTGGATTTGACTATACAGATGTTGTCGCCAGCATGACGTCAACATGTTGATGAGGCAAATTGTACACGATGACATGGATGAACAAGACTCTGACATGTGCCAGCCAAGGAAGAAGGTGAGTTAGTGTACGGATGATGAGTTGACCCTATCAGGTGATGACACATGTCTTCCTGGTGGTAATGACGTGTCTTTACCAGTGAATCAGAATGTGACACATGGCACTATCCTCAGCATGACACATGGTACCATTTATCTCCTCCATCAGTTTGTTTCAACTATTTGACAAAATTGAATGGTTGGGGTTGAACCCCCAACCTCCTTTCCTCCATTTTGGGTGCCTACCATTGCACCATGAATCACGCTCTAACCTCCTATGGGTGCTGGATTTATTTATTAAATATCAAGTCTAATTTGAGAGGGGGGTGCTTTGAACCTCAGACCCCTCTCCACCCACTCATACCTCCTACCATTTTGCTATGCGCATGGTTTGAGATATAATCAGAGGCAATTAGTTTTGAAGAAGAACATAAGCTGAATCTTCTATATTTTTAAAAATTAATCTCATAGAATTAAAAGGTTAATCTCTTAGGATTATTAAAAGCCTGAAATATGATATTTTAGAAGGGCTTAAATGGTTTTTAAAATATTTTTAGAGATTTTAGGGGTTTTATTAAGATTTTTAAACCCCAATTGGGAAATATGGAGGATATGGGGAATATTATTGCTTCAACCCCTTATTAGCATATGAACATGTGTGTAAGGGGCTATTATTTCTTTGTAAAAACAATGCTTAGAGACAATTCTCTTAGAATAATTCTCTTGGAAGGAGAATTAGGAAAATTGCTCATTGGCTTTGTAATAGAGGCTTGATGCCTTAGGCTTTAGCACTTATGTTTTGAGAGAGAGGGAGAGTTTTATTATTATTGCTTTGGAAGCATTGTAAAAGTGACAGAGAAGCCAGGCATGAACATGTTGCTAGGAAGTTTTTGTCAATGCGATGTGGAAGCAAGAAGAGCTATAAGAGAAATAATCTTCCATGAAAGCAGAATAATTTGTATTGCAGCTTGAAGACCATAGTGATGTAATCAAGAAATTTGCATCATATTAATGGAAAACGGCGTCGCAATTGAGCAAGCTCGGAGACATAGCCTGAACATTGGGTGAACTTCATTATCAAATCTTGTTTCTTTCATTCTTCTATCTATGTTTTGAATGCTCGTTTCTATACTCTTTCTTACAAGAAATTTTGTCAATGATCAATAATAACAAAATCTGTGATCTATAGGTGAATCTAGCAAATTGTTTAAGTGAATCATAAGTAGAATCATTTATAGATCAATACCTATATCTTTGGTTATCTCCTAGCCCAAGGGTGATTTGTAAGAAAACCTATGGTTGGGAGGTGAGATTATCAATGACCATCAAAGAATATCTTTGTGTGTGTATATGTGTAGGTCCATAGTGGTTGCAACTTATAGTTTGGATAAAACCATCTCTCTTATGCAATGAAATAGAGAGATTTGAACATTAGATGCATCATGGAAATATATGTTTATAAGTTATTCTATTGTAAATATATCAATGATTTATAACTCCTTTATTCAAACACCGTGTTAGATTCATGCAGTTGAAAGAAATGGAATATGGGTGCTAATTTTGTTACATAGTAAGAAGAGATAATTGTTATGCTTGTTTAAGGGAAAATGTATGTATTTCTAGGAATGCAATAAAGTTCTCTCATTGGATGAAAATTCTTGCCATATAAAATGTTGCATAGAAGTATGCTATAGCCATGTTGGAAAAGAAAGATAGATTAATAAAGAAAGCATTATTATGTGTAAGGATAGGAAGAGACTGGAAATATGCATTTTATTCCTCTTCTTTACTTCCTACATTAGAATTGAACCTTTTTTGAGGGAAAATACCTTTATTTTTGTTGTTATAAAAATGTGATTTTATGTAAATATATGCATGTTTTGGAATTGTCATTTAATTCACTCCTTATGTTCAATTGAAAGAATGTTATAATTCTATTGCATACAAAATATTAGTGTAACAACCCTAGTGTTCTTCATAGTATAATTTCCAATGTTTTCATCTCAAGTGATAAACCATGATGCCAAAACATAGCAACAAAAAAATTTCTTTCCACAATGTGAATTACATGCACAATTGAAATAACACTATTTCAAAACTTCCATTACATTCCATTGTGATTTCATAAATCTTTCCATAACATAGATGTCATATTGAATGAACTTGTAATACCCCTCCTGTTACTGTTTGGACTTGTTATTTTTCTATGCTTTTGTTTGATACTTTGAGACTGTGATAGTACTATTTATTGGTTGGTTTGGTGGATTGGTTATTTTAGATTGATTGATGATTATTCTACTTCAATGGATGGCATTATGATATGACATTATGGTTTGATGTTGTTAATTTGATTTCAGTAATATATTGTGATGTAGTGGTTTAGTAATTAGTTTATGATGTGATCAGTTAGTTAGAATTGTTACTTTATATATATATATATATATATATATATATATATATATATATATATATATATATATATATATATATATATATATATATTGTTGTAATTGTTAGAATAGTTTTGGTGAGAGGACAGTGTAGCACCACTCATCCATGAGTGCCCTGCTACGCTGCAATTCCTTCTCACAATGTGATGCTTTGTTTGTATATATGTGTGTGTGTGTGTGTGTGTACACGACCTTGTTTGTATATAGGGATTGCCAGTACAGAGTCTCAATTCCACCTGCTTTGGCAGGACAGGGTGAGCATCAAATTACCCAATGGGCATGATGTTGAAATAGAGATGACAAGGAATTCACCCTGTCCCATGTGTGTCAAACCGTCCTAATTCAGTGGTATTGTGCATCTTTGTTTTTTGTCATTATTGCAATTTATTGCAGTAATTTGTGTGAGTATATTTTGGTATGTATTTTACATTGGTGTTTTGTATATTGTGATTTATTTAATTAAATGATGTAAATAAATGTTTATAATAGTGTTGGAATAATTTGTAATAAAATATAAAAGTTTTATTTTAAAAGTCATGTGTTTTATTTAAGTGTTAATTAAATTATTTAAGATAAGTATTTTGTTAAATTAATTAAATTAGCTTGTTGAGGATAATTATGAAATAAATTATTTAAATAAATGAAATTGTGTGAATTGCAAGTAAAGCTTGCAAAATCGAAATTAAAGTAGAAAGTATTGTTAAATGGGAAAAAAAAATCAATAAAAGAAAAGAAAAGATAAAAAGGACGAATGAGTATTGAGTTTGGCTGAAAAGCTGGAATTAATATTAGAAAATTTCTTTTAATTTGGATTTTTAGAAACTTTCGAAAAAGAAGAGATATATTTTTATTTAATAGCAAATTAGGATATTTTTCATGGACGGGAAAATTTAAAGAAGTTACACCAAATTATTGAGTTTGAGAATTGGACTCTCTTTGGTTCTTTGTTGTAGAAAGTTATTTAGTTTTCATTGTTCTGGAAGAGAGGTGATTTTGGATTAAGTTTTAGATTAGAAAATTGGAACAAGAAAATTTGGAGAAGTTTTGAAGGAAGGAACGAGAGCTCTTCGAAAAGGCTATTTGGATCAAGCAAAGCTTCATCGAATTTTCAATAGCGAAGGACTCCAGGTTCTATTTTCTTATTCTTTAGTTTTCTGATTCAATAGAAATAAAATAAAATAAAATAAAAAATAAATAAATAAATAGATAAATAAATATGTTTTTGGTGAAAGAAAAGAATTGTTATGGGGTTTAGAAATTCGTCTAGGTTGCAAGCAAATGGAAGAGATTACACTTGTTTCTGAAAAATGTTTTGTGTTTTACAATTTGTCTATGGAGAAATTTATTCTTTTAGCATGTGAAATGATCAGTGTGTCTATAATTTTGATTTTGGAAAATTTATTTCCCCTTCGAAAAGAAAAAGGTTTTGAATATATATTCATATATATATACATATATATATATACCCTTGAATATATATATATATACATGTATATATACATATTAATGGCAGATCAAAATTTGGTATGGCTCAGACTTTCTTTTTTTGTTTCTTTTAAAAAAATTATATTGGTCGAATTTAATTGTTTAAGTGTTGAATTAATGCATACTAGAGAGGGTCGACCTTAGCCGTACCTGCCCCAGGTCCCTGGCACACACAACAGCCCTTGGGACTGTCGCGACAGTCCAAAGGACAGTTTTGCCCAGTCCTAAGGACTGTCACAACAGTCCTTTGGGCTGATGTGTGCAATCCTTGGGACTGCATGCGCACCCATACACCAAATGGCTATGTGTTAGTTTATCTTTTTTATTGTGATTTATTTTTTAATGGATTTATATATATATTTATATTTATATGCGTACTGGTACGGTATGATTCAATTCGTGTGTCAACATTAACTCAGTTTTGATTATTTTGTTTATAATATAAATTAGAATTAGTATATTTTCTTATATTTATATATGTATTTATATATATATATATGTGTGTGTGTGTTAATATATGTATATATATATAAATATATATATGAATTATAAAGGTAGGAAATATTGGGTTTCTTTTAAGTTGGAAAGTTATTAAATAGTTTGTTTGTTAGTAGTAATGGAATAAAAAGAATTTGATAAAATAATTAAAATAAGTTGAATGTTATATTTATATGTATATATATTAAATATATAGATAGGAAATAAATAATCACAAAGTTATATTGTCTTATGTTTTAAAATTTAAAGTCATGGTTGCGATGATTATTGAATTGGAAAATAAATCTCGTTGCTTAATTGGGAATGAAATAAATCAAACTTTGGAAACTAGTAAAATTGATTTGATTATTGTTATTTTTATTGTTTTAGCTTCCTCGATGTGGGAACCTAGTTTGGTTTAGAAACTTGATTTTGGATGTTGTAATCCTTAGTAATCCAAAGGTGTGATTTTATTGTTGGATATTTATCCTCGTTCTTTGTGCTCTTGTTATAGCATGTTATTTGTTATCATCATTTTGAAAGGGTTGTACGAGATTTTGTGGAGACCTTGAGCATGTTTTTTAGCCGGATGGGTAATGCCTCGCATGTCATTGATTGAGTTTTAATACTTTGTTCCTATGGTACAACCCTTGCTTTGATTTGTTATATTTTCGGGTCTTTGGGAGAGTGGCTCTCCATGGGGGCCGGCACCTCAAATAGGAGGAAGGGCTCAAGATAACCCACGTAAGAGTAGATTAACAAGTGAAAGCCTAATAATATAACTTAGGGGGTGGGTAGTAAAAACATATAATATAAATTTGGATACCTCGTCTATGCATTAGGACTAGCACACACTAATGGTAGACTAAGAAGGTCATGGTCGGCAAAGTCGTAACCTCATCCTCAGGAGAGGTGAATGGCTCCGCATGAGACACCCTATGGGACCGGTGCCTTAAGTAGGAGGAAGGGCCAGGATAACCATAGATGGGGGCCGACACCTCATGTTGGAGGAAGGGCCAGGATAACCCATGTAGGTTATGCGATGACACTCTCCACTAGATGCCCTTATGCCTTGTTTCTTGGTTGCCTCTGGAATTGTAATCTGATTTTTGTTTTAGTTTCATTTGGAAATGTTTCATGATTGTTCTTTGGTTACTTGTTAGTGGTTATTGCCTTGTTTTGTTGTGATGATATTTATGGCTTTAAGTTTATTATGTTGACTCATGAATGTTGTCGTTTATGTCCTTTGTATTCCTTGATGTTGTGTTGGAGTTATTGTACTATGTTGTCTTTTATTGGGATTGGTTTATGGAATTCATGGTCGTGATTACTTCCTTGTCACCTCTGAGCACGGGGGGTGGGTTATTTATAACCCACATGGTTGCGTGGAACGTGCTCCACACTCGTTGGGTTCCCCATCAAAATCCATTCTTCTCAGCATTCTTCAGTTGGAGCTTGTACCTGATGTTTGTTTGTAATTCACACATTATTGTACTATGTATTTATCCCACATGTATGGGAGATTTATTGTAATTCATTTATTGAGAACATGTAATGTAATGTTTAAACGATGATGTATTATTTAGGAACCTTTGTAAACATTATTGTATGAGATGCATTATGATTGTAAGATGTGACGTAATAATACTTTTACTTATGGTTCATGGATGTACTTCTATAAATGGTTATTGTAATGTTATGATGGATGTAATTTTAGATAAGTTATTCAGTTTCATCTTTTACCTTTTTGTTAAGAGTTGTTATGCGATGTGACCTCACATGCCCCAGAGGACTAGACGTTATAATGTTAATTGGCAATGTAAATATGTTTTAATGTTTAGTTGCATGTTTACCTTGTATTTAAAAAAAAAAATTGTTTACAATGTTTGTTCTCTAGGATTTGCACGACGGGTGTTACAGAACTCAAGTATATCATTCATGATTACATCCTTCCATATAAATGGACACATGATACAAACATAGCTCCTATGAGATTCATATTGCAATAGATATACAAATTGGTCCCGATGTCACCACATTGATGCATAGATTCTAAATGTACTTGTTCACTGGTGCAAACACTATAGTTGTACTTGATACTAGCACAAACATATTCAAACATTGAATACCAAATGATAAGGAGAAGCATCACTCAAGTGCTTTTCCACCAACCATGAACTTAAATGCAATCCCCACACATCTATCTCACAGGTTAGATGGCCCTACCCTTCGATGAAGAGACTAGTTGGGAAACCTCATAACAAATTCCTATCTGAGCTTAATGTTGTGTTCTACAAACTAGAACCTAATCATAAAGTGTCTACTCCTACGAGTATGAGAATTCTTGAACTAGAATGCATAAAAGGAACACAATGAAATGATAGTGTAAGCAGTGGAAACCTACACTACTTTGACCAAAGTATTCTCACTCAGTACTTTGAGTGATAGTCCTCACATTCACATACACTACTACGGCTCAGTTTGGACTATGACCATTCTTATACTATGCCTAGTTAATTTCCTCCAATGGGTAATATTTAACCCTAGAAATAACCTACTCATTTTCCCAAAATACAATGGTAACTCTACCAATGAGCCTATGCACTAGTTACTCCTTCAATGGATATTTCTATCTTGGGTATAAAATATGAGCTTATCTTTACATAAACAAGTTATTCTTTTTTGGAAATTGGATTGCATCAAATGGTTGTCATTAATGGCAGCAGGTTGTCATTGATGTTAACATAGTATTGAATGAATGAGATAGTTATTAGAAGCTATTTTCTATTGAAGATGATCATTATAATTGGTTTGGTATGATTGGTCCGGTGTGTTAATTATTAAGGTCCAGTTTTCTACTGTAAGATAAGCTATGATTTTGATATTCAAGATCTTGGTCAACTCAACATATACAATATATTACGAAGAATAGTTATACTTTATAGATTTTAGCCGACTTAGTATAATGCTTAAATCATATATGGTGCTGACCTAATTAATGATTAAGATATGCTTGTATATATATAAGATGTTTTGAGGAATGTATATAGGAGGAATGAAAAAGTGCCAGAAGTAGAAGTGTGTGTGTGTGTGTGTGTACGAAGGTGAAGAAAACTGTGAGAACCTAAATAATTTATTAGTGCAATTTTGTTGAGCGATTACTTTGTGTGGAAATACTTCATATTTTGAGCTTCAATGGAACTGAACCCTACACATTAAAGGTGTATTCTATCAGTTCAATATTTTGAAGTGAGCCTTAACTTTTGTACTCTGGCGGTGAGCCATCTTTTGTATCTTCGGGTTGTAGCCCTGTGGACAGTGAGTCCTTATTTCAGGCAACGAGCCTTGTTTCAGGTAGTGATCCTTTTTTTAATCGGTTTTGATATTCTCTATAGTGTGAGTTAATTCTCACCGTGGTTTTTCCCTTATTAGGTTTTCCACATAAATCTGGTGTTACTTTGTTTATGTGTTGGATTTGAGTTTATGTATTGATATTTGATGATTAATCATTTAAGCAGTTTTATGTATTATTTTTGGTGATTGAATTAAAGGTTAAAATTTGTGACAACTAATTCACCCCCTTCTCAATTGTCCTTTTCAACAATTCGTATAAGAGCTTGGTCATTTGGAATGAGTTTAATAGCTCAAAGGAGATCTTGGCAGGTTGAATTAAATAATGATGAGATCTTACTTGGATGAAGAAGTAAGAATAGAGGTTATAGAGTCGGAAAGTGAAGATCTAAAAGAAAATATCAAGCAAGCAAATGAATGTATTCAGAAACTAAAGAATCATATCCAGAAAATCAAGTTGAAGCATAGAGAGGTTAACCAAGAACTAAAAGAATAAAAGGAGACTATTAAGAATCTAAGAGTGGAACTTGAAGAAAGCAAAAGGATGGAAGAGAATCTGAAATTGGAAATTGAACAAAGCAAGTCAAAGGAAGAAAAACTGAAAAATACTATCAATCAAAAGACAAAAAAATGTGATATACTTGAACAAGTAGTAACCCTAAAGGCTGATCTAGGAAAAGTGAAAGCTCATTAAGAAAGGTTCAAGACAAGCTCTACAATGCTTCATGATTTTATTTCATCTAAGAAACCTGCAAAGGATAAAGGTAGTCTTGGATTTGAAGGACAAAGCACTAAACTAGTTTTTAGTAAAATAAATAATCAAAGGAAACTTTAAGGAAACACTTACAATCGAAGAATCAATACCAAAAGGATACCCACTTGAAATCCTAATGCTCAAAGGTACTCATATTTTAATGGATTTTGTTTCTCATGAAATAAATTTGGACATAGAGCAATAGAATGTAGAAGCAGGATGAACCAAAATAGAATAAGTCAGAATGCTAGATTTTTTGCTGAAAAATGCTATGTGTGCAACAAGTTTGTACATAGAGCTACTGAATGTAGAAGTCAAATGATGATGAATAGATTTGATACAAATAGAAGGATTTAATATTTTCAAGGCTACTGTTACACATGCAATATTTTTGGACACAAAGCTAATTAGTGTTGGATGAAGATTAAAGAAAATTCATTTAACCTTCAATATGTTAAGTGCTACATTTGTAACAAGCTAGGACATATCTCAGAAGTTTGCAGGAGAAAATTTGGAAAGAAACATAATCCAAAATAGAAAAACATGTCGATGAATAAATTGGATCCTTGAGAAGTGAGAAAAGAAATGAAAAAAATCTAGAGAAAGGAAGAACCTAAGAACAAGCACAAATCAGATAATCTTGTATTTGCATCCGGTGCAGATACCTTTTTCAAGAGATGAATCTAGTAATGGCTTTAGGGGGAGTAGTTACAGAAGAATCTAACAAACCCCTAATATATGAGGTGTCATATGATGACACAAGAATAAGTAATATGAATCTCTAGTTTGAAGACATTGAAGAAAATTTTGGTGGAAAATATGCAAATCGGGATATTTACGGAGCCCTTCTTGGATTACAGTGTTTCTCAAAATTGATCCGATAACATTGGTAAAGGAGGTACTAACATAGTGAATTTGATGATATCATAAGCAATAAATTGTATTTTTATGATGAAACCATAAAAAGTGACAAGCTAAATTAGGATGATTGTGTGATATCTTTTCATTGAATGAGTTGAGTAAAGCGCAAGCCAAGGAATAAGGTGCTAGGGTTGTTAGCAAATGAAAGTATGGAGAACAAGGTAGAATGGAGTCAAAGGCAATGGTGGTGTTTGATCAGCACAACAAAAAATCATAGAAATTAAGTTACAAATCGATGAATGTAACCATGATAAGATTTGAAATCTCGAGGTTCTCTTTCAGTTGAGCAAATACAAAAGATTGAGAATCTAGGGAACAATGGTTTAGACATTTGGAGTGAATTTCCATATCTATTAGATGTGGACATTGTTCGGATTATTCTAAGCAGAATTCAAGATGTTCAAATGATCTTTGACAAACCCTATAAGATCACAAAGGAAGCAATTATAGCAATAAGTGGATTATGCAATAATGGACTTGTTCCTGTGAAGAATTTAGTGAAGAAAAAAGAGGTCAAAGCTCTAATTATGGTAACAGGAGATCAAAGGGAACTTTTGATTCATACTATAATCAACCCTATAATAAGGTATGTAACATATGGTATTTCATATAACATCTATTTCAGAAATAGGGAAGACTCTACTTCCACGATTTTTGTTTATGTTCCGCATCAAATGGTTGGAAAGAATGAGGATTTTGATTTGTGTGAGTTACTGAGGAATCAATTAATGGAGAACATTACTATGTCAAAGAATGACAATTACCCTTTCCATTTTGGATCTCTGGTTATATGTTTGATGACGTATTTTTTGAAATCATTACCATTGAAAGAGAATGTTGTGTGGAAGTCAGTTATACCAATTGGGAAACAAATCTACTGTTATTTGGAATGTCTAGCAGAAAAGGAAAAGATCTATAAAGAATATTTCAAAAACAAAATAAATTTTTGGTGCTCTAGCATGGTTCCCATCCTGGTTGTAGTATCTGAAGTAGATTCCCCCTTCGGTAAGAGAAAATAAAGAAGAATCATCTCATGCTCTCCTTCAGAAATGAAGAAGTTGAATTCTGAGGAGAAGGAAGAAGAAAAGAAATTGAAGATTATTGAAGCAATTGATCTACCATCAATGGATGATGAAGAAGATTTCACTAAAGAGAGGTATTGAAGATTCTTGAGCAATCTGATGGAATTAAGAAGATTGGAGATATTTGGTTGTCTCGACCATCATTTGAACAGGATGAGATCACAGACACTTTGACTATTCACATAATTCATAATGATATTGATCTAAGAAAATTGACAAATGTTTTATAGGAAGTATTGATTGATTTGATTGAAGATAGTCTGAAAGCACTGTCACCTAGTGAAATTGAAGGAAAAGATGAAATTCAATTGGCTATGGAAGAAATATGTGAAAATGCATAGAAAAGATTGACTGAGTGTATAAATGAGTTGAAAACATACATCAAGAGTGTAAATAGTGTATATAGGTATTATCTCTGGTGGCCTACTGTTGTTGGAAACTACAGAGAAAATATTGATACTATTGAGCTTGAGCTAGATTCTATTGGAAAAGCATATGATATTCTTAATGAAATGGATGGAGTGCAGAAGAAAAGAATCAATTCCTTACAATCTGAACTTGCGGTCATTATGGCATAGAGGGATGGTATTGTGAAGACTTTTTGGAAGGTTAAAGAGATAATTGCTCATTGAGATTGGAATAGCTTTCTAGTCTTCTGGTGGAAGCTAAGAAAAATGAACAAAATATCACCATCCCAAATACACTTCTAGAAACAATTGATTCAATAGAAAAGAAAAATAGCATTTGTCTAAACATCAGGTTGGCAGTGGATTCTTGGAAGATATTTCTTCTGAAGCTAAAAGAAAAGTACAAGGGGATATTTTAAGGAAAGAAGGATTGAGGTGAAGAACCGTTTTTTGTCATTTTTTAAGTCTAATTTTTTGAAGTAAAGGAAAGGTAGATCTTCTTTCTTTTCCATTGATGTCAAATGGGGAGAGAAAAGCATGTGAAAAGAATGAAATCATGTGAAAATAATGATATCATTTTCAAGCCTATCAAAGAGAAGAACTACAGGTTGTTGTTGGCTTTTCACATCTTATGTTGCCATCAATGACAAAGGGGGAGATTGTTGGAAATTGGACTGCATCAAATGGTTATCATTAATGGCCCAACAAGTTGTCATTGATGTCAACATAGTACTGAATGAATGAGATAGTTACTGGAAGCTATTTTCTATTAAAGATGATCATTATATTTGGTCTGGTATGATTGGACCGGTGTGTTAATTATTAAGGTCCACTATTCTACCGTAAGATAAGCTATGATTATGAAATTCAAGATCTTGGTTGACTCAACATATACAATATATTATGAAGACTAGTTATACTTTATGGATGTTATTCAACTTGGTATAATGCTTAAATCATATGTGGTTCCAACCTAATTGATGATTAAGATATTCTTGTATATATATAAGATGTTTTGAGGAATGTATATAGGAGGAATGAAAAAGAGCAAGAAGGAGAAGTGTGTGTGTGTGCGAAGGCGAAGAAAAGTGTGAGAACCTAAATGCTTTATCAGTGCATTTGTTTTTAGCAATTACTGTGTGTGGTAGTACTTCATATTCTGAGCTTCAGTGGAACTAAACCCTTCACATTGAAGGTGTATTCTATCAATTCAATCTTTTGGTAGTGAGCATTAACTTTTGTACTCTAGCAATGAGCCATCTTTTGTATCTTCGGGTTGTAGCCCTGTGGACAGCGAGTCCTTATTTCAGGTAGTGAGCCTTGTTTCAGGTAGTGAGCCTTTTTGTAATCGATTTTGATATTCTCTATAGTGTGAGTTAATCCTCACCATGGTTTTTCCCTTATTGGGTTTTCCACGTAAATTTGGTGTTACTGTGTTTATGTGTTGGATTTGAGTTTCTACATTTATATTTAATTAATCATTTAAGCAATTTTATGTATTAGTGTTGGTGATTGAATTAAAGGTTAAAATCTGTGACAACTGATTCACCCCCCCTCTTAGTTGTCCTATTCAACATTCTTTACAAAATACAAACTAGTCCAAAGTATGACTTTATAATCTAGATTATAGCTACATAAGCCTCATCATAATCATAGATTAAACAACTAACTCCACTCAGTAAAATATCACACAATAAGTGATACCCATTTAAGAGTATAGCTTTATCAATGAATGACCTCAATCAAAGAATCATCATATCAATAGATGATTCCATTCAAGAGTATAATCTTCTTAACTAAAAGGTTTTAAGCTATGATTTTACTCTTATCAATATGATAACTTTGTATTTAAGAGTGCAATGCCACTAATCAAGCAGCAACTCTAACTCACTAGGTTTCAATAGACCTCTCAACCTAGGAGTAACCCTTTAGCTATCTAGTATAATCAAATCACTTTAGCTATGAGTAACCCTTAAGCTACCTTTTTTTATTCATATCTAGCATATTAATACCTATGAAAAACAATTCCCCTTATTACAAATTAATTACAAGCACTTCACAAAACATCATAAAGATCTTTCATAAACAATAAATATCTTTCATAAACAAAGATAGTTAAAGGAAGATGTATCCCCATGCCTTTATACACTTATCCAATTGATTGATTGTTGCATAGATTTCCAAAGCAACTAACTTTGCTTTGATCTCACAAGCAATGCCTCTATAAAGCCTTCCTCACAAGTTGATAATTTCACTCCTCTCAAAATGATGAAATGCTCTCACAAAATAGTCGAGCTCACTTAGAATACAACAGAATAATGCAGATAAGAAGTGCAGATGGATTTGTAAATAGAATGCATAATAATTCTTATGGAATGTGTCCCAAAAGAGAGCATAAGCCTCTTTATTTATACAAGTTGGAGACTTCAAGGCATGAGTATTGACATCAAACTCCACACTAGTCGACTCACTTCACTTGGAAAAAAGGTGGCAGCAAGTAGAGAGTTTACTCAGCAAAATAAAGCTACAGATCGACCTCTAATATTGACAACAACATAAGACCATTTCAAAATAGCACATCATAAAAAGGTGATATTCAAATTTCTCTCAAAATACACTTCTACAGGAATATAAACTTCATAATGTGGTGCCAAAGCAAGCAATCATCATCCTACAGTTGGTGTGGCCTTTACTTATTTGAATTAGTCAATATCTAAAATGTAACACTTAGAATATGGTTGACTAAGTCTATGATGAATCGCCTTGTTTCATAATTTAGCTTTGACCAATTCATTGACTTGTAGAAACTTATCCCATCATTATGCATTTACATTTAATTTTTTGTTGGTATTCAATCCATGATAAGGCATCCCAAGTAAATGCAATTTTCTAATTCAAATGTATTCCATCTCAATGCATTTACTAAGTCAAACTCTTCAAATCGACTTACTTGTTGCGCTATATATTATATATACTTCGCTCTTTAATCATTTCCAATATGTGTTATATTCACCCTTTTAAAATGCTTTGTATATGCTATATACAATTGGCCTATGTTTAAGTAAGTAAATCAGCCTCAAAGCATATAGTCATATTTAAATATATATTCATATATTTACATATGCATATATCTATGTATATCAACATATATATATATATATATATATATATATATGTATATATATATATATATATATATATATATGTGTGTGTGTGTATATATATGTATATGTATATATATATATGTGTGTGTATATATATATATGTGTATATATATGTATATGTATATATATGTATATGTATATATATGTTAATATATATTTATACATATATCATATGCCAATAAAGTATGTATACATTTGATATACAAATAAATACAAGTTAACATTCACATAATATATATATAATATATGTATATGCATACGCACTCCTTTATTAAGCATTTACGCTTGTGTGTGTATTTTTATATATATACAAACATATATATTATCTAGCAACATGATAGTTAAATGATCCGTTCAATATCCGAATGATTATGACCATGTGATTATAGCACCATATTAATCATTTATATGCATATATGCATATCTATACATATGTCGTCATACTCATATGGACATCCCATTATATCCATTGTACACATATGCCAACATATGCATATATATGTATATATGCATATATCCCAAATACTCATTCAACCATACAATCAAGCACAGTAACATAAGGAAGGACTCACAAGCTCTAAATAGATATTCATCATCCAAGCATGCATTCAATAGTAATCACAACCCTTACTAATGCAACACATCATACTAAGGATGACTTACCATTTCCCCAACACTATGTCTAGACTCAACCTTTCTATTGTGAGTGTGTGAAAGCTCAGATAGGTTATGTTACTGGTTACCCAACCAAGATCTTCTCTTGAGTGATACTTCCCCTCCACCTAGAGGAATGAACCTATCCCTACAACTAGCTCAACACATTTACAATGGTAGTTAGATGTATACATCATAACTTTAGCATATTCATATAGCAATAAATGTAAACATATTTACTCTTTCAAAGCCATATTAAGCATTTTTCAATACTTTCACATAATACCTATTTCAGTATTCCATTCCTTAGCAAGCATATAAAACTCATGATTGCATTTACTAACCTATTTACCTGTGAAGGTAAAAGTAAATGAGTATTAAAAAGACAGGATGTGACAATTAGCCTTTGCAATTAGGGATGAAATGTTTTATGTCAACAAATGATCTGGTGATTTGTTTGGGAAGAATTTTTTATTTCTTTGGAGTTTCTCTATGCATTAACTTTAGGGAAGTATATTCATTTTTTGAGTCATTTGTTTTAAAAATGGAGACCTATAGATTTATGAGTTATGTTTACACTCCTTCGACTCTTCCTTCACCATCAAGCTTTCTTGCATCAAACCCTACACTACGGTCCAAATTTAATGAACTTACATTCTCTAGCATCGATCAAATCTAAAACAAGATTTGCACTTAGCACCTATACCCTTCTTGTCAGAATCATAACTCCACACCTTGTTTGGATATTTTCGTAATTGTGTATGGAATGGATGTTTATTTCTAAACTAACATAGTTTGAATGTGGTCGTTGAACCTTAATGATTCAGAAGGACTAAATCAGTTAAGGCAGTCGGTGTTCACCACGTGTCACCAATATATTTACCTTTGTGGTTCAACCAAATTCAATGCAATATCCTCATGGAATAATTCATTTCTCTCAACACTCATGTTTTTCGAGGGTTAAGGATCACTAATCCCCCTTACCTCATGCTTGAGAAGCCTAAATGCACTTAAAGAGACAAGTTTGGGAACCTAAGTCTTAAGCCCTTTATAGCCTGTCAGGGTTTGGCCATCAACTTCACCCCTTTCCATCTACCTACCTTCTCCATCGCAAACCAATAAACTAACTCCTGAATCACCGAAGTTTGAAACTCCTACTTGCTTTAAGATTGTTGGAGATAAGTGTTTTGCTTTATCTCTTTCTTGATTATTGTTAAGGCTTTTGGAAAAGGGTATTGTCGAAGCCTGAAGTTCAAAGTTATTGGTCTTAGCCATTTTGGTTTTCTTCTTTTCACTAAGTGAATTTGGAAAAGGGTATTGTTGATGCTCAAAGTTTGAAGTTATTAGACTTAACCATTTTGGCTTTCTTCCTTTTTGTTAGGGGAATTTAGCAAGAGGTATTGTCAATGCTCGAATTCTAAAGTTATCGAACTTAACTATTTTGATTTCCTTCTTTTTTTAGGGCATTCGACAAGAGGTATTGTTGATGGCCAAAGTCCAAACTTATTTAACTAAACCATTTTTCTTTCCATCTTTTATTGAGGGAATTTAGTAAGAGGTATTGTTAATGCCAGAAGTCTGAAGTTTTTAGACTAAACCATTTTGGCTTTCCTTCTTTCATTGAGGGCATTCAGAAAGAGGTATTATTGAAGCTTGAAGTTTAAAGTTATCATACTTAACCAATTGGGTTTTCTTCTTTTCATTAAGGGAATTTGACAAGGGGTATTACCAAAGCCCGAAGCCTAAATTTATCAAAATTAAGCATATGGGTTTCCTTCTCTTCGTTAAGAGATTTTGACAAAGGGTGTTGCCAAAGCCCGAAGTCTAGTGTTTTCAGGCTTAACCCTTTAGATCTACTTCTTCCAATAAGGCATTCAGTATGAGGCATTACCAATTCCCAAAGTTCAATGTATCAGGCATAAGCCTTTATATATCCTTCTTTTGGTTGAGGCATTCAGCAAAGGGTAATATTGATGCTCGAAGTCTAACATTCTTGGACTTCACCATTTCATTCTTCGTCCTTTTGATCAAGGCATTTGAAAAAATTATTTTTGATGCCCGAAGTCCAACATCGTTAGAATTAACCATGTTTCTCTACTTCCTTTCATTAGGGCATTCAAAAAGGGGTATTACTGATGTTTGAAGTCCTTCTCTTTGGACTTAACTGCTTGGTCATTCTCCCTTTTTTAGGGCATTCGACAAAGGGTATTGTTGATTCCTAATGTCTAATTTTTTCAGTCTTAGCCTTTCGTGCTTCTTCATTTTGCTAACAGTATTTGGCAAGGACTATTAATGATGCTCAATGTCTGACTTTTCAAACCTAACCATTTGATCCTCCTTTTGTCAAGTCAACGAACAAGAGGTATTGTCAATGCTTGAAGTCCAACATTTCAGACCTAAACCTCTCAATTTCCTTCCTTTTATTGAGAGATTTGATATGAATCATTATCGATTTTCGATATCTAACTTAATCAAATTGAAACATTTTTCTCTTCTTATTTTTCCTTAAGGGCCTTCAATATTAGGAAAAATCGAAGCCTAAAGTCCTCCCATAACCCTATAGGAAAGGGAGTCAGGCCCAACATGAATCTTGTGGGATGGAGGAGAACCAAGTATAATGAGGCCTGAACTCAAGAAAGAGTTAAATTTCTTGAACAAGATAACTAAGATGGAGGTGAATCAGTTGTCATAGATTTAAACCTTAATTCATTCACCGAAACTAATCCTTAACACTAATTAATAGATTAAACATGTTAAATACTAGTGCAGAAATTGAAAACCATCACACAAACACAATAACACTAGATTTACGTGGAAAACCCAATAAGGGAAAAACCACAATGAGGATTAACTCACACTATAGAGAATATCAAAACCGATTACAAGATGCTCATTTCCTGAGAAATAAGGCTCACTACCAAAACAAGTAGTCACTATCCAACAGGGCTAACAACTTGAAGGGCTCACTACCATAGAGATACAAAGAAGACAAAAAGACTTGTCACTGAGCGAAGATAATCAATGCAACAATGAAATCCACCACAATTTGCTCAATCCACTTGTAGACATGCATGAATGATAGAGTGCACCTTCAACTCACTACTTCTAGAAACTCAACATTTAGGCTTCGCATTGATCTACCATACTCGCATCATACACACACTAATTCGCACTTATCTCTATTATCTTTGTGGTCTTGTCTCTATTTCCTTTGTTCTTGCTATTCTTCTTCCCTAACTCATTCTTCATTTATACCATCTTCAACTTTCAAAATATATCCAAAGTCGGCCATCCAAATTCAAATTCAAATTAGGTCAGTGCAAAAACATCCTAGGATGGAATGAGAATGAGGGCTACCCAAACACATGCTTCATAAGGACCCAAATAGATCCAACACAATTCATAAACTCTAAAAGTAGTGTTCAATGTGAGGTCAGCCAAACCAGTGCAAAACACATAGAAAAATTAAGCATGAACCTTAGATACCAAAATTATCTTCAATACAATCAAAACAACTCAACTCTAGAACCACAAGTCATAAGACTTAAACAAAGAGAAATTCAAACCAAAAACATTTCTCCCAGACCTCAACCAAAAACATAGAAAACCACAGTTCACAACTAGTGAACATAACTTGCACTTTACAAAGAATTAATAGAGAAAAATCTAGATATAGTAGCTTCCAACAACCATGATCAACATATCTGAACCACACAAATATAGGAGAAAAACCCGGAGCAACCACTGAACATCTACAACATATATTCATTACAATTTTCTCAATATCCTCGACATATACAGCCAATGACTTGTGTCCATGACACTAATGACAACAACAATTAGTTGATAACTAATTGACCAGTTGACATCAATGACAACACCTTCATTGTTTCCATTCTTGCAACAATCTCCCCCTTTTTCATTGATGGAAACACATGATGTGAAAAACCATCAAAGACACCATACTAGCTCTGAATACACTTCTCAAGAGTTTTCTTTATATTCCTTTCATTTTCTCCCCTTTAGTAGATAGTCTTTTATATTCTTCCTCTCCTTTTTTGATTCATCTCTTTTTCACATGCTTCTTCTTGCTTCCTCTCCTTTTTCTCCTTTTTCACATGCTTCCTCTCCCCATTTGACATCAATGGCAAAGGAAAAATACATTTTACATTGATTTCCCCTTTGACATAGAAAACATAATATTCACAATGACAACACCTAACACTACCTACTCCCCCTGAGAGGTAGCCACCAAAAAATTAGTCAAGAAGAAAGATAGATACATAGATCCACTAGATTGATGCATCTCCATATGCATCTAGTTTAAGAAAGGAGGGAAAATGACCCCTAACTTCTCCCAGGGATACTCAAAAGTATCTTTAGGAAGATCCTTTGTGAATATATCAATAATATGGTTATTTGTCATAACATACTCAAGCTTTACTTCATTCTCCATGACCTTCTCTCAAGAAATTATATCTGATAGATATATGCTTCGTCCTCGATTGCATCATAGGATTATTTGAAATGTTAATTCACTTAAATTATCATAGAAGATAGAAATAGGATCATCATACACCACTATGATATATTTCAATGTTTGTTTCATCCATAGAACTTGTGTACATCAAGATGCACCAGCAATATATTCATCTTCAATAGTAGACAAAGAGACTAAATCTTGATTTTTACTCAACCATGCCACCAATCTACAACCAAGAAAGAATGCACCACCACTTGTACTCTTTCTATCATCTACACATCTATCCCAATTTGTACCTGTATAAACACTTAGAGTAAAATCAATATCTCTAGGATACCATAATCCATAATCTGGAGTGCTATTCAAATATCTAAATATTCTTTTAATAGAAGCAACATGTGTTTCCTTAGGATCTTCTTTAAATTTAGCCACAAGTCAAATAGCATGCATAATATCCAGTCTAGTATAAGTCAAATACAATAGTCCATCAATCATAAATCTATACTTGCACTGATTCGCCTTAGGTGAATCATCATCTTTACCCAGTTTGCAACCAGTCACCATAGGAGTACATACCAATTTAGAACCATCCATCCCAAACTTCTTCAACATCTCTTTCACATACTTAGATTTTGAAATAGAAATTCCTTTCTATTTTTGATTAATTTGTAGCCTAAGAAAGAAATTCATCTCTTCAAACATAGACATTTCAAATTCTTTCTACATTTCTTCTGCAAACATCTTGCACATATTTTCATTTCCTCCAAAGATAATGTCATCAACGTATACAACTACAATCAATATTTTGTCATTTTCAATCTTAAAATATAGATTAAGTTATCAGTCGTACCTTTGTTGAAAACTTGTTGAATCAAATACCTATTTAACCTTGCATACCAAGCTCTAGGATCTTGCTTTAGTCCATATAAAGGTTTCTTCAATTTGCACACCATATCTAGTTGATCTAATAACTGAAATCCTTTCGATAAACTAGCCTCAATAATCATTGATCTAGTAGCCTCTTGAATTGTTATATTTTTTTTCAACAACTCCATTCTGCTGAGGAGTTCTCGGATCCAATAACTATCTTATTATTCCATGCACTTCACAAAACATATTAAACTCATGGGAGGTGAATTCTCCACGTCTGTCAGACCTTAAGAATTTTATCTTCAAGTTTACTTCATTTTCAACCATGGCTTTGAATGTCTTGAATCTATCTAATGCATCTATTTTCTCTCTAAGAAATGTAACCCATGTATATCTAGAATAATCATCAATAAAAATCATAAAGTACCTTTCACCTTGTAGAATTTGTAAGGAAAGCTAAGTATGAAAGCAACTCTCCTAACATCAAAACCTCAGGGAAGAATGTAGAGACACTTTTAAATTTTACAATTACAGTCCAATTAAGATGCACATGAAAGAGATAACAAAAATAGAGAATTAAACATACACATATGAACACCAAATTTACGTGGGAAAACCCTTACAAGAGAAAAACCCACCACACCAAGAGAAGTCACTTTGTATTATAGTAATGGAGATTACATACAGATATTAGACTTATCTTTCTGATGTTAGTTTACAGCAGCATTCACAATGATCAACCTTGTACTAGAAACATTCAAGTTACAGTCTTCTCAGAATAGAATTCACATTGATACACATTGAACTATTCATCCAACAATCTATCAAACCGATCCTTCAAACCAGACTACTTCTGCAATCTCTAAGTATATCCATGACACCCCTGTCTATTGAACTTCCTCTCAGTAACGGCCGCAATAGTCCAACTGCTAGCGGTTCCCATTCTTCTTTTCTAATTGGTCGAATACAAGCCACATAGGATAGTCTTCACTCAGTCAAAGCATTCAACCTGTGTTGGCATGTCACTGAGACACTAACTGTGTCTCCCCAATGCCACAAGACTCAACCATCGATGTCACCAAGAGTTATTACTATAGGCAAGAGATTACACCGAGTCCAGAAAGCTATCGCTAAGACTTCGTCGTGTTGCCAAGACCTCATACCGATGATCATCACTTGTATCGCTATCACCAAGACTTATCGCTATTGGTGAGACATCATACTGAAGCTCCAAAGTCACATAGATACTAGAATTCCCATCGGCAAGACTATCGTCCTTCGCTAAGAGATCATACTGAGCCTTTATGTTATACTGAAACATCCAACAGTCGGCAAGACTTACCGCTATCATTGAGATGTTACTCTAAAGTCTTCAAGGTTACCCTAAGACCACCTTTTTCCAAGATTCATATCAAACACATCCCAAAGCATCGGTGAGACAAACGCCCATTGCCAAGAGTTCTTACCAAACCCTTTCATTACCCCGATGACTCCAAATGAATACCTATTGGTGAGACATCTCCATATCGACAAGACTTCATACCGAAGCATATGAGTTACTCTAATGAACACATGTGTAACACCTTGTCATTGAGACATACAATCTTGATAAGAATTCATACCGAGATAAGCCTTTCAACCAAGGGTCTCCCCAACACTGCTTGTCACCTAGAGTCTCCTCGATATACGATAAGAGTGGCCTATCGGCCAGAGATCTCCACTCAGCAAAGGGTTACAATGAATACCACAAGTCACAAAAATAACACCATTTGGCAAGACATCAACATTGTCTCGGCAACATGAACAATCAACAAGATTACTAAAACTTCCAGTCGTCCAGACAACAGGAATGTCACACTGACTTTGCTCTTCCAAGGTTTCAGCCTGTGAGATTGAGGCACATAATTCCAACATAATTCTCACTCTTGTAGGACCATAGAGATTTGTATGAACTAATTCCAGTAGTTCAATAGTAGACTGTTCCTTTGATCTATAATGACTTCTTGCTTGCTTTCCAAAATGACAATTCTTGCAAATATCATTAACAAGCTTTGTAATCCTTGGTAAATCTCTCATTGCGTGAATTGCACTAATCCTTGCCAAGTTATCAAAATTCATGTGACACATTCTCCTATGCCATAACCAACTATCATTAATATGAGTCATAAAGCAACATCCATTACCACGCTTAAGTTGATAGATGTTTCCTTCAAATTTATTTCATATAGCAATCCATGTTCCAGATCCTTTCTGAATCTCACATATTTCATCCTTAAACACAAGATCATATCCTTTTCTATACATCTGACCAACACTCAAAATATTATGCCTTAAACCCTTAACATAGTAGACATCATTAGTTTTATGTTTTCCATTAAAACTTACTAAACCTATCCCACAAATTTTAGCACTAGTATTATCTCCAAACATAACCAAGCCTCCATCATATTTTTAATTTTAACAAATTTACTTTTACCACCATTCATGTGATGTGAACAACCACTATCAACAACCCAATAGATTTTTTCTTGTTTAGCATGTAGGGAAAAGATAATAGTACCTTCATTTTTCTCCTTCTCTAAAGGACTTTCCTTTACCTATTTTTCAAAATTAGCAAAAGTAGGTTCATCCTTTATAGCCAAGAACAAGCATTCATTGTCATCAGGATCTTCATATTCAAAATCTTCATTAGATATACTAGCATTGGAATTCACATAATATGCTATGTTGATCTTCTTTCCTTTCTTTTCTTTCTCATATCTGTGTTTATTCTTTTTAGCTCTTTCCAGAAACTTTGCAGCATAATAACCTATTTCTCCACAACTAAATCATTTAAAGGGTAACTTACCTTCATACTTACCAGAGCCTTTCCTCATCCTTCTCACAAAATTAGCTTCTATTTCATCAAAATTATCTTCATCCAAATCTTCAACTTTTGTATCCTTAAAAGAAATTTTTGATTTGCATCCATTCCTTAGACTCGGCTTCCACATCTCATAAGATGTCAAAATCCCAACAACAAATCTTTAGTGCAGGTCTTATAATCTATACTCTATTCAATAGCACACACCTTCTCAATGTAAGCATCAGGGAGAGTTCTAAGAATCTTTTTTACAATCCTAGTTTCATCTATAGTAGCACCAATTCCTCTCATTTCATTCACTATCTCATCCAATCTATGTACATAAGCTTTAACATTCTCATCTTTAGACATGTGTAGAAGCTTAAAATGTATCTCCAAATTCTGTAATTTTTCCTCTTTAACTCTTTCATCACCTTCATGCACCCTT
The DNA here is from genome assembly GCA_007258455.2 of Sequoia sempervirens. Classification (NCBI taxonomy): domain Eukaryota; kingdom Viridiplantae; phylum Streptophyta; class Pinopsida; order Cupressales; family Cupressaceae; genus Sequoia; species Sequoia sempervirens. The sequence continues at coordinate 370,754,280 of VDFB02281492.1, read as the reverse complement.
TCCAAAGCATCCTAGACTTCCTTAGCAGTCTTCATATTTTGAACCTTAATCAACTTAGAATGTACCAGACTGTTCTTCAAAATATACTTCACCTTATTGTTTGCTTCATGTGCTTTGATCTCATCAGTCGTACTCAAACCATTAGCAGGAGGAGTGTAAGGATTCTTGTAAGATTTCTCCACATCATATCTACAATACTCCAGATATTCTTCCATTAGTGTTTTCCATATAGCATAGTTAGTTCCATTGAACCTCAAATAATCATAAGTTATTTTTCCAACCATTTTGAACCTTCCTCAAGCGGTTAAGCTCTTCACCAAGGAATCAAGCTCTGATACCAATCATTGAACAAGAAAATTGAGAGGGGGGATGAATTAGTTGTCACATATTTAAACCTTAATTCATTCACCAGAACTAATCATTAACACTGCTTAATAGATTAAACATTAAATGCTAGTGTAGAAACTGAAAACCATCACACAAACAAAATAACACTAGATTTACATGGAAAACCCAATAAGGAAAAAAACACGGTGAGGATTAACTCACACAATAGAGAATATCAAAACTAATTATAGGAGGCTCACTACCTAAGAAATAAGGCTCACTCCTATAACAAGGACTCATTGTCCAATAGGGCTAACAACTTGAAGGGCTCACTACCATAGAGATACAAAGAAGATAAAGAATAATTGTCATAGAGAGAAGATAATCTCAATTCAACAAAGAAATCCACCACAATTTGCTCAATCCACATGCAGACATGCATGAATGATAGAGTGCACCTTCATATTACTACTTTCAAAAACTCAACATTTAGGCTTCACATTGATCTACCATACTCTCATCATACACACACACCAATTCACACTTATCTCTATTCTCTTTATGCTCTTGTCTCTATTTCTTTTCTTCTTGCTATTCTTCTTCCCTAACTCATTCTTCATTTATACCATCTTCAACTTTCAAAACATATCCAAATTCGGCCATCCAAATCCAAATTCAAATTAGGTCGGTGCCAAAATATCCTAGGATGGAATTAGAATAAGGGTGACTGAAACACACACTTCATAAGGACCCAAATAGATCCAACACGCTTCATCAACTCTAAAAGTAGTTTTCAACATGAGGTTGGCCAAACTAGTGTAAAACACATAGAACGATTAAGAAAAAACATTCCAGATACAAAAATTATCTTCAATACAATCAAAAAAACTCAATTCTAGAACCGTAATTCATAAGACTTAAACAAAGAGAAATCTGGACCAACAACATTTCTCCTGGACCTCAACCAAAAACACAAAAAACCACAGTTCACAACTGGTGAACATAACTCACACTGTACAAAGAATCAATAGCCAAAAAATTGCATATAGCATCTTCCAACAGCCATGATCAACATATCTGAACCACACAAACATAGGAGAAAATATGGAGCAGAACCCAGAGCAATCACTGAACATCTGCAACATATCTTCATTACAATTTTCTGAATATCCTAGACATATACAACCAATGACCTGTATCCATGACACTAATGACAATAGCAATTAATTGATAACCAGTTGAACAGTTGACATCAATGACAACACCTTCATTCCTTCCATTCTTACAACAAAAATCTCACTCAAGTGGAAAAATGGAAGGTTATTAGAACCTTTATTTTTCCAATGTCTGATGCAAAATTAGACTTCACCTTTTTAATCTTCTTTTCTTTGGAGCATTAAGTGTTGTACCTCCTTATTTTATACACAATTATCATCACCCAAAATGATCAGGTTATATTATTTTTATAAACATAATATTCATTCTAAACTATTGTCTAATTCCTCATAGATGTGAACCTCATTAAATGCTTTCATTCTCATTATTTAGTGTATTAATCTTATTAAATAAAATTATTTTATGCACAGATGAGTTTTGTCAAATTATTAGGGATTGAGTCTTTTCCCCTTCTATTATTAGGGTATCCTTAGCATGTTTTCGATCCTCAGTTCACCTAAGTGGTGGCAGCTGACTGTGAAATTATATGGGGAAAAAGGACCCTAGAAAGGGTTATGTACCCACTCTCATAGTTTATAAAGCAAGTCAAAGCTCAAACTTCTGCAACCCTTCAACAAACTATGATGTCCCAATGATATCTATAGCAATCATATTGCTAAAGCTTGCATGTTTAATACTTTAGAAACTAGCATTATTTCTCTCCTTTCAAAAAATTAATTATTTATGTTTTTTCCCATAGTGCAAATCTTAGGCATGACATTTTGGTATCAAATCCTAGAGGTTCCAACACTGGGAATTTTGTGCATATGTGTTCACCATGACTAATAATTATTTTTTATGTTATCATGGAGGATGGCACTAAGGTTGTGGAGTAACTAAGGGCACAATCATGGATGTGGCCTCAAAAATGGTGCAAATTCAGACCGATTAGAGGCACCACCGACACCCCCACATGTGTCTAAGTGATCAAAGCACGAAAAACCATAGAACCTCAACTCACAAATCCTCCATAAATTAGAGGATTTGATTAAGGTTATTCACACTTGATTTCCAATGTCAAAGGAGGGCCCTAGACAAGAGCAGACTCATCACTCAATCGAGGTACATGAATCAGAGTGTAGAGAGCACAACAGAAGTCCCCCCGCATTCCTAATGAGTATGAAAAGGAGGGGGAGAGGGGATCATTCCACTTGGCTCCTTTACCACATGTAGCAGTTGAGAATAGAGCATACTGGGATCTAGGAGATCATGCTTGAGAGTTGCTACAACTTGAGTCACCAAATTTTGTGGGAGCCATGGATGGATTAGAGGTTGATTCATGGCTTCTCAGTCTTGATAGGTGCTTTGGATTACGTGTGTATACTAGCAATGTAAAAGCATTTTGTGTGATACTTTTTCTTAGAGGTACAACCTCTACTTGGTGGTGCCAGGAGGAGTGCAAGCACGATTTATCTATTAATACTCTCACATGGGAGATATTCTTAGAGTGGTTTTGATCATGCTATTTACTTGAGCATTTTAGGAAACATTGTATTGATGAGTTCCACACCCTCCAACAGAGAGGACTCTTGGTAGCACAATATGAGAGTCAGTTTCTAGAGCTACTACAGCATGTGGACTACCTCCAAGATGAGAAACTTCTCATCAACCATTTTATTAGGGGTTACAATGCAGGCCTATTAGGCCTCATATGTATGGTTGATCCAAAGAACCTTTGAGTTTCTTTGGAGAAGCCCCTCATAGTGGAGGAGATTCAAGGGAAATCCCAGGAGGCCATGAGAGTGATTTCAAAACTACAACTCGAATATTTAGGCACAAGGTTTCTGATGACCTCCCCTTCCTTTGAAGGGAGGACTTAGGTCTTCAGTGATACCATCTAGGCCACCATGGAAATAATAGTAGCAGTATATTTAGAGGCCTAGTCCATAGGAAGACTTTCAAGGTGGTCACTCTAGGCCATGGTGGTCATAGGGTCCCCAAAAAGATCAGTGTCCTCAATTGTAGGGTGCTACCCTAGCATGCTCATAACAGTCTAGCCAAGGAGGGCATAATTGTTCTAGTAGTACTGAAGGATAGCAGTTCACCAAGACACAACCACCTCAATTTTATACTAGAGGTCCTTGCTACATATGTAGAGCGGTGGGACACCTAGCTAAGGATTTCCCTCATGGTCTCACAGTTAGGGGGAAGCACATAGCAAGCTTTGAGTAGATTACAGGAGATGTGGGAAAGTCCCAACAAGTATTCATAGCAATTGAGAACCAGGCCACGGTCATTGATACCCTAGGTATGATAGGTGATACTCATGTTACTATTTTATTTTATTTTAGGGCATCTAATTCTTTTATATCTCCTTCTCTAGTGGAGCATAGCAAGCTAGTGGCATCTAGGTAGGATGATAGGCTAGCCTCAAGGACTAAGGTGTATGTACATTATGTTGTTCATAATTTCCCACTTTGAATTGGACGTTTGACTACTTTGGTTGACCTTTATGTCACACCATTAGGCTCCTATGGAGTGGTTATGGGCATCGATTTCCTTGATGTTCATCGAGCTAAGGTAGACTTTCACCAGAAGGCAGTTGAGTGTGTGGATGACCGTGGTTCAACAATAGTGTTTACAAGGGTTCAAATTCCTATTTCCCTTCGCACGATATTCGCTATGTAGTTGAAGTGATGTCTATGGAAGGGATGTCAGTTGTTTGATACTATCCTCAAGGATATGGATGAGGAGGCGATAGAGATATCTTTGGATGATCCCCCCATTCTTAGGGATTTTTCTGATGTTTTTCCTTATGATTTACTTGGTATGCCACCTCATCATGAGATTGATTTTCATATAGATTTAGTGCTAGGACAGATCCGATATCGAGGGAACCTTATAGGATGATTATACATGAGCTTAGTGAGATCAAGTTGTAGCTAGAGGAGTTGCTAGAGATAGGTCATATCCATATGAGTGTCTCACCTTGGGGTGTTCCCATCATCTTTTTTAAGAAGGATAGATCCCTTTGTCTATGTATAGACTATAGATAGTTGAACAAGGTGACAATCAAGAATCATTACCCACTACCGAGGATTATTGATTTATTTGATCAGAAGTAGGGAGCTAGAGTATTCTCTAAGATTGAACTTAAGTTTAGATACAATTAGTTATGGATTGCAAAAGTGGATATTTATAAAACCCCTTTCAGGACTAGGTATGGTCACTATGAGTTTAGGGTTGTACCATTCATGTTGACGAATGCTCCTACAATATTCATGAGTCTCATGAACAAAGTATTTTGTATCTTATTGGATTGGTTCGTGATTATTTTCATGGATGAAATATTGATTTATTCACGTAACAAGGAGGAGCATGAGGGTCACTTGTGGTAGGATTTATAGTGTTTGAGGGAGCATTTGTTAAATGGTAGCTTGTTGAAGTGTTCCTTCTTCTATCTAGAGGTCCATTATCTTTGTCATATTATATCAAGAGATGGCATCTTCATAGATCCATCAAAGATTAGAGCTATTATGGAGTGGCCAATTCCTACTACAATGATAGAGGTCAAGATCTTCTTGGAATTGGCAGGTTATTACCATCATTTTGAGAGGGTTTCTCTAGGATTGCACATCCTATCATTCCCTTCAGTAGAAAGGGAAGAAGTTCAAGTGGATAGATCAATGTGAGGGATTTTCAAACCCTCAAGGAGCATCTCACTATTGCTCCAATCTTAATAGTTCTAGATCCATCAACGGATTTCATAGTTTACACAAATACATATATTGATGACTTAGGAGTCATACATGCCCATTATCACTACCACAACCACCATTCAATCCCAATTATTCTAGACCACAACCATCATCTTATCACCAACCGCAACCACAACATCAACCACAACCTCAACATCAACCACAATTGCAACCTCAACACCAACCTCAACCATAACCTCAATTACAAGTCAATCTCCAACCACACCAAACCCCTTCGCAATCCCAAGGTAACCCCGCAAATCAATACCAATATCAAACTCAACAACCACCTCATTATTTCTCACCTAGCTACCATCAACCCCCAAACTCTGTGGAACCACCATCTCAAAATACTTATTACCAGTTGCCTCCTCCACCAGGCAATCTGTGACAACAATATACTGTATCCAATCCAAATCCTAATTATCAAATATAATCAACAATAATTCCAATAACAAACAACCTACATTAATCCCCAACAACCCACACCAAACACTTACCAACAACAACCCAATCCACAACTGCCTCCATATGTCCCTTAATAGCAACCTACATACAATTATCAGCCCAATCCATCTTATTATTAGTAGGCACCATCTTAGGAATAGGTTGCTTCCTCATCCTACTATCAAGCACCATCATCCCAACAAAAATTTTGCACCAATCCATCGCCAAATTATACCAACCAATACCAACAAGTCCCTTCATATCCTCCACCATCATATGACCAAACACTTCCACCACCTCCACATCATCAATATGCTCCCTATGACCAATCCAATCTGACAGGTCCTCCCCCATTTGCACCTATCAACAAAGAAAGGGAGGATATGAAAGTCGCTATGAAAGACTTACAAGTTGGCACCTCAAATAATTCCTTCAAATTTGAGGACATTTGTCTCTGTCCCTTCGATCCATCAATTTCTATAGTTCCCTTCCCAAAGCAATTTGAAATTCCAAAATTTGATAAGTATAAGTGGAAGGGTAACCCATGAGACCACTTACAAGATTTTTACCTGCACTATCAAGAGGTCCTATACAATGACAACAACCTCCTTAGACTCTTCCCTCATATCTTAATAGGACAAGCCTTAGAGTGGTTCTTGCGTCTTCCATGAGGGTCAATTTCCAAATTTTCTAATTTATTAGAAAATTTTGTCACACACTTCTCTTTTAATATAAAGAAGGATATAGACACCATGGATCTCATGAAGGAAAAACAACATAATGGAGAAACATTCGCTAGCTACTTGCAAAGGTAGTGAGCCTTAGCTAGTCATCTCAAGTGCAGTCTTCTTGAAAAGGATTTGGTAGGAATCTTTGCTAAGAACTCCCATCTAGAGTTGGCCCATAACCTACATCTCCATTGTGTCACTACCTTTGTAGAGTTCATTGAAAAAGGGACTACCATTGAGAAGGCCCTTATCGCCAAAGGACTCATTAAGATATTTAAGGAAGATAAGGATAAACAATATGGTGATAAATCCTACTAATGGAATTGTTACCTAATTTTTCACCGTCAGGCTCAATCAGGCAAGACATCTTTTTGCAAATGTTCATAAGGGCCAGATGGATGTTTCCATTGAGGGTTACTTCATGCATATGATAAAATTTCATAGGGGATTCAGTTGAGAGGCCTCCTCTATTGGAAAAATGCCTCAATATTCTATGCCCAGCCTCCATTAGAGCCAGTCGGCATGACATCTTCACTGTCTGGCCGACTAGCTACTTGATCCTGTCCGATTTGAACAGGTCACTGTGACCCTATTTCTATTTTGTTGAACGGAGCTGCAGAGCCTATCACTATATCATTGAGGCCTCGATGTGACCTCCTATCACATGGATTTCTCTGGCTGATAGGCCATTCAATCATGATCTCAGGGGGACTCATGGCGACCAAGGGCTTCAAGGTAACTTCCGGTGCTCGGTAAAGGGTCCCAGTGAACGATCAGTGTCTCGCCAATAAGAAAGAGAGCTTGCCATAAAGAAAGTCTTTCAGTATAACAAATCACACTCAGAGAGACATCCTAGAAATAAGAGAATGTCCCCTTGACTTGAATATCCTTCAACGTAATAAAGCGTTTGCCAAAATATCCTAGCGATAAGGTGGGGTCTCACCGACAGTGCTTTATCAAGAAGTCTCAGCAACCCGGGAGATCTCAGTGACTCGAAAATAGGCTCGGCAAGATGGAAGGGCTCGATATAGAGTCTCAGTGAATGGAGACGGTCTTTCTAATCGAAAGGACGCCCCACCAAAACACAAGAGGTCTCGCCAACAGTTAAAGATGTCGCCCAGAGGTCCTGCCGACAATGGGAAGTCCTGGCGACATACAAGGTGTTATCGGCAAGAGTCTCACCGAACAGTGGAGCCTCCAAAATGAAAAGGGTTTGGCCGAAGAGATAGAGTCACACCAAGATGAGATGCTCTCAACATAGGTTGAACCCTTCAGCAGGATTTCTTGCCGAAGGGTAAAGGTCATGCTGAAGAAATAAAAGAGGCAGTGTCAGCAAAGGAAAGAGAGTTCGCCGGCTATCTTGCCGAATGAAGGGTTCGCCGAAAGAAAAGGAAGTCTACAAGAGGTCTTGCTGACAATCATCAGGGTGAAACAGTCTCAGCAATGGATGTAGGTATTGGTGAGAGGTCTTTCCGAGTTGGTAATGTCTCCCCAACCGAGGAAAAATAAACTCTTGCCAAATGCAGAGTGTCACCCCGATGGGAAGCAGTTGGTCAAAAGGTAGAAGTCACCAAAAGTTTTAAAGCTTGACATAAGGTCCTACCGAGGCGGTGCAATCTTGCCGAAGGAAGAGAAGGCCTCAGCGACCAAGGAGGAGTCTCGCCGAAATGAAGTGAGCTTGGCAAGACAAAAGGAATTCAGAAAAAGGTCTTAGCGACCCGTGGATGTCCTACCGACTCGATATAGGATCTCATCAAAGAATGCAGGGCTTGGTGGAGCAAAATGCGTTAGGGTGACATTGGCAGACTCTGGCCGATATGGTTTGTAATATCAAGATCGAGGAGACTTCTAGAGGAGGTTGTACACTTGGTATGATGTCTTACCAACGAGCGATTGTCTTGGCGACCATTGAGGCAACTTCGGTATGAGTTTTGAAGATCGATAAAGACTCTCATCGATATATCCATGCTATGCCGATAGTTTCAGATGACATAATTGCATCGGCAAGACACTTTAAGTGTCTTTCCGAGATGCGATTCTTTTCAAAAGAGTTTCAACTGCCTGTAGAGCATATATCGAATACGCTCGACCAACCATGAGGAGCTGAGACAAGTCATGGCAGTCTAATTAGGATCAAGGGTGTCAACAAAATGAATGAAGCACGTATCTGTTGTGAGCTCAGGGCATTAAAAGTGTTCAACCAAGGTGGTTCGAACAAGACACAATGCTAGGATCAAAATGAATGCGGTTGTTGCGGAAAGATCAGAAGGTTTCTCTAGGTAGTAGCTCTCCACCGACACATATAGCAGGGACACGCAAGGTTATGCATTAACTCAATCGAAAAGATCTGAGGAGAGATAGATCTTTCCATGGCTGGATATTTTGTAAGCCCTAAGGGGCCGACACATTTTGATATATAAGGCTTTTTTGCCTTTTTGTAAGTAGTTCGAGTAATGCATCTAGAAGAGTTAGTGATTTTTAGCTATCCTTCCTCAACTAATGTATATTTTGTAACTCAAATCAGAATCTAGAATGCAACGCAAAGTTTACCTTGGAAGCTAGTGTTCATGTTTTTACTGTTCTCATTTCTGTATCTTTCTTTTGATTATGCAATTCTTTAACTGTGTTTTATAAATTCTGTATTTATATCTTAGAGTTATGACTTAATCTTTCCTTCTTGAGATTTGCATGCAGATCAAACCTATTAAGATTGATGCATAAGTCTAGAAGAAGTCATGTTGAGCACATAAAACATTTACAGTTAGGTTTCCCAGTGTATGTTCATCCTGTTTTCTTTTCATAATTCCTCATCATTTCGGTGTATCACCTTAGATTTTAATCTTTATTTTATGTATTCCTTCTTCCTTTTTCCCCACAAGAAGTAGTAGTTAGGTGACACAAAAGGAAACCAGCCTTCTCTGGAGATTCATTTCAATTATAGGTGACCCACAGCCTTGAAATGATCCCATGTTGCTCTAGGAAGCTCAGTTTCAATAACTTTGCATAGGGTGCATTTCTAGCTTACAACAGTTTCTGGCACACCCGGTGGGACCGTGAACTAAATTGAACTATTGGTTTAGTATGCAACCAGTGAATTTTAGACTTTATAGAAGTCCTTTGGCATACTTGGTTACTCCACAAAGAAGAAGAACCCCAGAAATCAATGCCTTCTATAGTTTATTAGAAAAGTTCAAACTAGAGGCAGTTCAAGTCTATTTGAATATTTGTAGCTGTCACCGCCAAGAAGGAAAGGCAGAGTAGCAGAAAAAGAGGAACAACATTTATCTATTCTAGAAGAACTCAGTCTACTCCTCCATCAGTGCGATCTCATTTTACTATACAAGTAAATCCAATTCAGCTACCTCCAATGGCCACTCCAAGGAATCAACCCTTTGTCGCTTTCAATAGACGCAACCCTTTGAATTTGGCATAGCACAATGACATCCCAATGGTAGCCTTCAAAATTCTACCAATTTTTACAGGGGAAGATCAAACTACTCCAATTGAACACATGAGAGATGTGGCTTTGTTATGCAGAGTCCATCACATAACCCAAGAGGATGTTGCAGTGAGATTACTAGCTGCTTCACTGAAAGGAAGAGTTGTGCAGTGGTATAGGAGCCTACCAGTTAGTTCAACTGCAACATGGGACGAATTTGGAGACAAGTTGCATAAGCAATTTCAAAATAGATCTAACAACTGATCTTTATTGGAGCAATTGACTACAATCAAGAGGGCTCCACAAGAACAGATGAATGATTTCAATTTTAGATTTCAGAGAACTTGGGATAGGATCCCTGCAACGGTGAGGCCACCTCCAAAATACACATTTTTGTATTTCTTGAGGGTTCTAAATAGCGATATAGCTGTCATGATATAGTCAATCAGAGGAGTGTCCTTTCCAGATGCCTTTGAAATAGCTATCAGAGCTGAAAATAGCTTAATTCAAGCTAGTAAGCTGGCTCCCAAGCCACCAATGCCTATATTTCTAGAGATTCATGCGAACATCCCTTTGTAAATACCTCCTTTCATACCTCTACTAGCTGTATCAATTATGCCAATTGTTGTTCCATCTGTTGATAGGTAAGAAGGTGTTGCTTCAAGCTCATCACAAGAGTTACAAGAGATCAAAAGTCTTTTATAGACTTTTGGTAACAAGTTGGTGAACTTGGAAAAGCAACAGACCTATTCCATGCCTTATCAACAATAGAATCAGGCCTCAAGTCATTCTTTTCAAGGTCAACAACAGAAATTCCAAGGGAATAGACAGTAGTATCAGGGCAATTATCGGGGCCCAAGACAGAGTGTGAATACAAGGCCTTTTCAGGCCTATGCTCTAGCCCCTGTTAGTGCGACCAAGGAGCTAGTTCCTATCCAAAACAACTTAGCAGTAGACTATGAGTGGTGTTACCCTTGTAACAACCTCATAATCAAGCCACTTGCTCAAATGGACTAATCAATTAGGCACTTATGGTACATAATGCTTCAAATTCGCAGCAGAGTGCATGCAATGATGCATCCTCACAACACCAGGACCAATTTAGCAATGATACCACCCTGCTTAACTAACAAGGTCAGGAATTCTGTGGGTTGAATGAAGATAGTTCTCCAGTTGCAGCTAACACCAGGGCAAAGAAGAGAGATTTTGAGCTTAGTCAAGAGGCTGACAAAGGAAAGGCAGCGATTGCAGAACCATCTACATCCTGGGTGGCTCCTGTTTGGCAAAGAAAGCAGCAACTCCCAGACAAGGAGCAGTCACACCCGCAAGCTGATCATACTGGTATAAAGGTACATCCTAAAGTAAATCCAATTGTACCTTATAATATCCTTGATAGTATGAAAAAAATGAATGTTACAATGTCCATGTGGGACTCATCATCCATCCCAGGTCAAAAGGATATGTTACAGTCATCCTTGTCAAGTTTGAAAATGTCTAATGAATCTAAGCCCCTAATAGGTCAGGTGAGAGTTGTGTTAACAAATAATTCTCAGGGAAATGATCAGCAGCCTTGCATGGAGGTAGGAAAAGAATTCAAGCCACCTCCCTTTTATGTGTCAGTTATTATTGGTGATAGGTTAGTTCATAACTATATGGTGGATAGCAGAGCTAGCAGCTCTATGATGCCAAAACAGATTGCTGACAAACTTGGACTAAAATACCAGCCTTTAGAGAAGGGAGTGATCCAATTGGATGGTACTTCGGTTAATACTTTGGGTATTATCAAGGATCTAAATCTCACCCTCCATGCTTGTCCAAATTTTTCAGTTCCTCAAGACATATGTGTCATAGATCTCCCACCTTTCTTTTCCTTATGTTTATCTAGAGACTTTACATCCAAGATAGGTGGTTATGTATAAGTTGATTGGTCACATATGTTATTTAGAATAAGATATGGAACCAAGGTTACCATTAAATCTGAGAGATTGGCTAAAGATCACATTGAGCCATATGACCCAAGTCCCTTTAATGTTGTTCCTATTGCTGCAAACACAAATTGTGTCATTCTTTCTGACAATGAACTAGCTGCTACTCAAGAACTCCAATCAGAAGCTATTCATGATGTAATGCTGCATGAATGGGCAGTTGAGAATGTATTGGATAGTCTTGGTGACCTCATTCAAGATGTTGGTATGGGCAACTATGTCATTCTTGAGCTTGACACAGAGATTCAAAACTTGCAGAAAGATGCAGATCACTCGTTGCAACCACTAAATGGACTTTGGGAGATGTTCTTCAATGGTTCTAGAAGTAAAAATGGGGTAGGAGGAGGTGCAATGTTAATTTCTCCACAAGGTGATAGGTACTACTTTGCATTCCATTTTGCTTTTGCATGCTCCAATAACACTGTTGAATATGAGGGCCTTGTTCAAGGTCTAGAATGGGAAGGAAGAGAGGAACAACCAACTTGAAAGTCTATGGGGACAGCGAATTAATTGTTAATCAAGCAAGGGGCCTAAATGTTGCTAAAAATGACACATTAAAGTCTTATAGAAACAGAGTGTGGGACATGCTCAAATATTTTGATGCCTTTAACTTAGTGTCTATCCCAAGAAATCAGAACAAGCATGCTGATAGGCTTGCAGCCATTGGAGCATAGTTTGATATTCCAAGTGATATTAGAAAAGAGAAAGTGCAGCAGTATGTGAAGGTTGTATTTAGACCATCAATTTCTGACAACAACATTCACTAGCAATTTTTTGACAGTGATGAACAAATTCTCTCCTTTTTGCTTGAAGAAGATTAGTTCTCCATGGTGAATCAAGAAAAACATAGGCAGTAGTATGGTGATCAAGTCATACAGCTGAGGACAAATAAGCTACCCAAAGGTCTTGTTACCTTGGAGTCGATTTTCAGGACTGATGAATAGCTTAAAAAGGGTAAAGCTAGCTTGAAAATCAAAGAACACTATGAAGAATTGGATATTTTCAAAGGTAAACTTCTTAAGATAGGAAAAATTTGTTCACATGAAGATAAACAAGCTTTTGTTGCTTTATGTCAAGAATTATATGATGTCTTTAATTGGGAATATTCAGATTTGAAAGGGTTTAATCCCCATATTGCTCTGCACACAATTGAGTTAGAGCCTGATGCTAAGCCAGTAAGATAGAAACAAAGGCCCTTGAATCCTAAGCTTGAGCCCTTGATGATTAAGGAGCTGACTAAACTAGTTGAGGGGGTTATTGTCTTTCCTATCAAACACACTTCATGGGTTTCTAACCTTGTAACAGTTAGGAAGAAAAGTGGCGAAATAAGGCTTTGTGTAGACTTTAGGGACCTTAACCGATCATCTTTGAAAGACCACTACCCACTGCCCTCCATGGAACAAATCTTACAAGAAGTTGTTGGGTCTAAAAGATTTTCCCTATTAGATAGTTTTTTAGGGTATAACCAGGTGCTAGTTAAAGAAGAAGATTAGTTTTAAACTGCTTTTACAACTAAATGGAGCACCATGGGGTACAAAAGGATGCATTTTGGTCTATCTAATGTTGGTGCCACGTTTCAAAGGGCCATGGATATTGCATTTCAAGGTTTGATCAACAAGATCATATTGATTTACCTAGATTATATTATAGTTTATTCCAAAAATGTTGACGAACACCTATCACATCTTAGGCGAGTTTTTGAAAAATGCAGAGAGTTTGGTATCTCTCTCAACCCAAAAAAGAGTATCTTTGTTGTTTATGAAGGGAAATTATTAGGACACAAAGTGTCAAAACAAGGAATTACTATTGATCCTGAGAGAGTCAAAGCCATACTTGAGTTGTCGCTACCTAGTCACAAGAAGGGTCTACAGAGCTTTCTAGGCTAGATCAACTTTCTAAGAAGATTCATCCTTGATGTTGCAAACCTGTTACAACCTTTAATAGCTATGTTAAAGAAAAATGCAGTTTTCAGTTGGACAAAAGATGCAAAGAATAGTTTTGAAAAGGTCAAGGAGGCCTTAGCAGAAGCTCCTATGCTGGTAAATCCCAATTTTTTAAAATATTTTTATCTGTATGCCTATGGTAGCACAAGTAACATTTCTACAATATTGGTTCAAAAAAATGAAGAGAATTTAGAACAACCAATAGCCTTTTTCAGTCAAGGATTGGTTGATTATGAACAGAAATACTCCTTTGTAGAGAGGCATGTTCTTGTTGTGATCAGAAGCCTAAAGAAATTCAAGCCTTTGATCTCCCATAATAAAATCCATGTCATGGTGGCACACTCAAGTGTGAAGGATTTTCTATTGAATAAAGATCTCAACGGAAAAAGAGCAGGGTGGATCACTAGGGTCATGGAGTACGATGTAGATATTAGGATTACCAAATTGGTTAGATGCAACGGTCTCTTTGAATAGCTTGCTACTGGGTCAAGTAGCGGAAGTGAACTAGACAAGGATGTTATCCTTGCTAATACAAATGAGTTTCAGAATGCTCAAGATGATGTACCAATAGGGACAACCAATTGGGTTCAAGACATGATCCAATTTTTACAAACTGGAAAATGCTCATTAGGATTAAACAGAGCTAAAAGGAGATACTTTAGATTGCAATCCATACCATATGTGCTAGTAAATAATGTTCTCTTCAAAAAGGATCTGAACGGTGTCCTATTAAGATGCATTCATAGTCACCAAGTTGAGAAGGTGCTTCATGAATTTCATGATGGAGCTACAGGAGGCCACTTTGCTCCCAGGACTACTACCTGGAAAATCATGAGAGCTAGTTACTACTGACCTAGCTTGTTCATGGATGCACATTCCTGGTCAAGAAAGTGCATCAAATGTGCTTTGTTTTCACGAAAGGAGAAACTGCCTACTATGCCTCTACATCCAATTCAAGTGGAGCAGCCCTTTATGAGATGGGGCATTGATTTCATTGGACCAATAAATCCACCTTCCAGTGCTGGTCACAAGTGGATACTTACAGCCACTAACTATTTTGCAAGGTGGATAGAAGCGGTTGCATTGAAAGAAGCAAAAGAGTCTTCAATTTTGAGCTTCTATGAAGATATAATCACCAGATTTGGAGTCCCTGACTCTATCATATATGATAATGCTCTTGCATTCATGGGATTAAGGCTGATTGATTGGGCTATAAAGAATGGCCTTCATTTGAACACCTCCTCAAATAATTATCCTCAGGGTAATGGTTTAGTTGAAAGCACAAATACGAACCTCATCATGATCATTAAAAGAACCATAGAGGATAATCAAAGGACCTAGCACAGCAGTTTAAAGAATGCACTTTGGGCAAACAGAGTGACCCCTCAGAGGTCTGTTGGTAATTCCCCAAATATGTTGGTCTATGGAAAAGAGGCAAGATTACCCCTATCTGTGGAACTTCCAACTCTAGACATCGTTCACCAGTTGGAGATGCTTGAGGGGCAGGACCCAATGTCTGTAAGGTATGTAGAGCTCATGGAGCTCGAAGAATCAAGGGACTAAGCAATGAAAAATTTGGAGTATCATCAGCTCCAGACAAAGAAGACATTTGACAAAAGGGCTATAGCAAAGTCTTTTAAGGAGGGAGACCTCGTGTTCAAATGGGATGTTCTGAAAAGCAGGTCCGTCCATCACACTAAGTTTGACAATATGTGGACTAGTCTGTTTATTATCACAAGTTGTAAGGAGCACAATGCATATCAACTGGCCACAACAGAAGGTGAAGTGATTCCTATCTCGGTTAATGGGATAAACCTCAAGCCCTATTTCTAATTTTGACAAGTCCATCTATTGTACATATTAGTTTAGGCTTTATGTTTTCCATAAGCGTTGTTATGACCTGTGGATCTCGGGGAGTTGATGCCATGTGCAACACTAATATTTTGTTTGTTTTCTAAGCTTTCTAATGACTCCATACCCAATGGACAAGTTCTAGCTATTGGTTCTCATGTTTAGCAGGCAAACATCTAGCAAAAGTTGCCAAAAATGTTACCTAATTTTTCACCCTCAAGCTCAATCAGGCAAGACATATTTTTGTAGATGTTCATAAGGGCCAGATGGATGTTTCTATTGAGGGTTACTTCATGCATATAATGACATTTCATAGGGGATTTAGTTGAGAGGCCTGCTCTGTTGGAAAAATGCCTCAATATTCTATGCCCAGCCTCCATTAGAGCCAGTCGGCATGACATCTTCACTGTCTAGCCGACTGGCTGCTTGATCCTGTCCGATTTGAACAGGTCATTGTGACCTTGTTTCTGTCCTGCCGAACGGAGCTGCAAAGACTATCGCTATAACATTGAGGCCTCAGCGTGACCTCCTATCACATGGATTTCTCTAGCCGATAGGCCATTCAATCGTGAGCTCGAGGGGACTCATGGCGACCAAGGGCTTTAGGGTAACTTTCGGCGCTCAATAAAGGGTCCAAGCGAATGGTCGGTGTCTCGCCGATAGGAAAGAGAGCTTGTCGTAAAGCAAGTCTTTCGGTATAACAAAGCACACTCGAAGAGACATCCCGGCGATAAGAGAACATCCCCCCAACTTAAAGATCCTTCGACGTAACAAAGCGTTCACCGCAATATCCCGACGATAAGGTGGGGTCTCACCGATAGTGCTTTATTAAGAAGTCTTGGTGACCCGGGATGTCTCAATGACTCGCAAAGAGGCTCGGAAAGATGGAAGGGCTTGATATAGAGTCTTAGCAAATGGAGACGGTCTTGTCGATCGAAAGGAGGCCCCACCAAAACACAAGAGGTCTTGCCAATAGTTAAAGATGTCGCCCGGAGGTCCTGCCAACAATGGGAAGTCCTGGCGACATACAAGGTGTTATCAGCAAGAGTCTCACCAAACAGTGGAGCCTCCAAAATGAAAAGGGTCTGGCTGAAGAGATAGAGTCACACCAAGACAAGATGCTCTCAACATAGGTTGAACCCTTCGGTAGGATGTCTTGCTAAAGGGTAAAGGTCATGTTGAAGAAATAAAGGAGGCAGTGTCAGCAAAGGAAAGAGAGTTCACCGGCTACCTTTCCAAATGAAGGGTTCGCCAAAAGAAAAGGAAGTCCACAAGAGGTCTCGCCGACAATCGTTAGGGTGAAATAGTCTCAACAAAGGACACAGGTATCGGCGAGAGGTCTTGCCAAGTTGGTAATGTCTCCCCGACTGAGGAAAAATGAACTCTTGTCGAATGCAGAGTGTCACCCTGATAGGAAGCAGTTGGCCAAAAGGTAGAAGTCACCAAAAGTTTTAAAGCTCGACATAAGGTCCTACCAAGGTGGTGCAGTCTTGCCAAAGGAAGAGAAGGTCTCAACGACCAAGGAGGAGTCTCGACGAAATGAAGTGAGCTCAGGCAGACAAAAAGAATTCGGAAAAAGGTCTTAGCGACCCATGGATGTCCTACTGACTCAATATAGGATCTCATCAAAGAATGCAGGGCTCAGTGGAGTAAAATGCGTCAGGGTGACATCGGCAAACTCTGGCCGATATGGTTTGTAATATCAAGATTGAGGAGACTTCGGGAGGAGGCTATACACTCGGTATGATGTCTTACCGATGAGTGATTGTCTTGGTGACCACGGAGGCAACTTTGGTATGAGTTTTGAAGCTCGATAAAGACTCTCATCAATATATCCATGTTGTGCCGATAGTTTTAGATGACATAATCGCATTGGCAAGACACTTTCAGTGTCTTGCCTAGATGTGATTCTTTTCAAAATATTTTCAACCGCCTGCAGAGCCTGCGTGGAATACGCTCGACCAACCATGAGGAGCTAAGACAAGCCATGGCAGTATGATCAGGATCAAGGATGTCAAAAAAATGAATGCAAAATGTATCTGTTGTGAGCTCAGGGCATTCAAAGCATTAACCCAAGGTGGTTCGAACAGGACACAATGCCAGGATCAAAATGAATACGGTGGTTGCGGAAAGATCAGAAGGTTTCTCCAAGTAGTAGCTCTCCACTGACACATATAGCAAGGATACATGGGGTTCTGCATTAACTCAGTCGAAAAGATCTGAGGAGAGATAGATCTTTCTAGGGATGGATATTTTGTAAGCCCTAAGGGGCCGACACATTTTGATATATAAGGCTTTTTTTCCTTTTTGTAAGTAGTTCAGGTAATTTATCCAGAAGAGTTAGTGATTTTTAGCTATCCTTCCTCAACTAATGTATATTTTGTAACTCAAATCGAAATCTAGAATGCAACACAGAGTTTACCTTGGAAGCTAGTGTTCATGTTTGTACTGTTCTCATTTCTGTATCTTTCTTTTGATTATGCAAGTCTTTAATTGTGTTTTATAAATTCTGCACTTATATCTTAGAGCTATGAAATTAATCTTTCCTTCCTGAGATGTGCATGTAGATCGAACCTGTTAAGATTGATGCATAAGTCTAGAAGAAGTCATGTTGAGCACATAAAATATTTATAGTTAGGTTTCCTAGTGTATGTTCATCTTGTTTTCTTTTCATAATTCCTCATCATTTCGGTGTATCACCTTAGATTTTAATCTTTATTTTATGTATTCCTTCTTCCTTTTTCCCCACAAGAAGAGGTAGTTAGGTGACACCAAAGGAATCCATACTTCTACGGAGGTTCATTTCAATTATAGGTGACCCACAGCCTTGAAATGATCCCATGTTGCTCTAGGAAGCTCAGTTTCAATAAGTTTGCATAGGGTGTATTTCTAGGTGACAACAGGAATAAGAACAAAAATACGGTTAATGAAGGTGTCACTAACACTAAGCATGTCCAAGTAGCCAATGCTTATCAATTGCAGCAAAATGTCCCTCAACCACCAAAAACAAATATCATATTCATTCCCCAAGGGGCACCTCGTCCTCTTGTTCAGTCCAATCAGTCGGGTCAAGGTAATGCCAAGCATACCTTTACTCCCCTAAGGGAGTCTTTAGATGCAGTCTTTAAGAGATTGGTTCAGGCTAATGTTGTTGTTTATCCCATAACCAAACCATTTGATGAGTCCAAACCCAAGCCCAATTGTTACCGAGACAATTTGTATTGTGACTACCATAAAATAAAAGGTCATTCCACTAATAAATGCCAAGATCTACAGAGTTACATCCAAGATCTCATTGATCGAGGAGAAAGTGTGGTTGAAAGAAATCATTCCACATCATCTAATGCTCAATTGCAAATCTACCAAAATGCATTCCCTAAGTACAGCCAAGGTCCTAGCTCTTCCAATATGAATATTGGATCCAACAACAATAACAATCAAAATAATAGCACCAACAATATCAGTTATAATCAAGTGCCATTTAAGTATGACAATATAGTTGAGTGTATTACACAAGTTGATCCAAGAGTCTCCATGATCCATGTCGAGAGCAAGGAGCCTCAATGTGTTGTCACCATGCATCACACCCGCATATCGGTTTCTGGACAATCCACTTCATCCTAACAACCTCCTGTAAGCTCTCAATATAATATCCTTGATCATCTAGGAAAGACCCTCGCACAAATATCTATTTTAGATTTGCTAAAGTTTTCACCTATCCATCAAGAAATCCTTACCAAGGCTCTGTAGGATACCAAGTACCAAATTGTTAGAGTAATAAGTTATTTCACTTAATTAATTTAATCATATTGGTTAATTAATTAAGTCACTTATCACTTTAGTTACTTAAGTTAAACTTAGGAACATTAATAATTAATTATTTATTAATTATTAAGTGTGCACACTAGGGTTTCCTTTTAGGGTTATGCATACATTGCTTTTATAAAGCAATTCATCTCTTATATTTACTTAATTCCTAAATATTATTCATTTGCACATCTTCATGCAAATTGCTCTTGTTTTTTCTATTTTTCTCTTGTGGAAGGAATTTTCTGGTTTGTATTTCAGATCTTGGTTTCTAACATGGTATCAGAACCTTGATTTGCAGCCCCTTCTCAGTTTTTTTGGAGAAATTCATTGCAGAGTAGGTTTGGGGTTCCTTGAGGGTTTCATACCTTGAGCTTATTTCTGGAGCGTTTAGGATTAGATCGGGCATCTCCATTGGATTTAGAGTGTTGGAAAAAGTCACGATTGACTTTTATTTCGTCAAAATTTTATCAAGGGTTTGACGCAACTCATTTTTATTGGAGTTGTTTTTCATTTTTGCTTCAGAAATCCAGCTTCCACTCAGTTGTAGGAAAAACATTTTTTGGGTTTTGTAGCCAGGGTCAAAATTTCAACAGGGTATCTTTTATATTTTGCATTTCTTGCACAGATCTAGAGAGAATTGATGTACAAAAAGTGGCATGCGTCATTTTTTCTACTGGCTGAAGGTTAAAAAAATTATATTTTTTTATCTTTTGCTTGCTAGATCAAAAAATGATTTTTGGGTTTTGTTCTTAGCATCAAAATATTTTTGGGTTTTTGTTATTGTCTACAAAAAATGAGTAGATTTTACATAAATCAAATCAGAAGTAATTTTTTTGCTAGAAAACCCGTTTCCTATAAGCTAAATTCAGCTTTTTTGAAAAATTCATAACTTTTGGCCACGGTGTCCATATTTTGGCAAACGAGATATCAACGAAAAGCTAGTTTCGAGCACTTCACATTGGTGTTGGCCATTTTTTCAAATTCAATCCTCTACATAGATCTGAGGTCAATTTTAATCATGAAAGAAAATGTGAACATTAGTTTGTGCATGCACTCTTTTTTGTTTTCATGCACTAGGTTTGCATTTTCTCTCTAATTTATGCATGTTTTGCATGTTCTCCTTTTACAATCATGGGGTATTGTAATAAATAAAATTATATAAAATTTCATCAGAGGGGCTACTTGCATAATAATTTAATTATTGTAGTTGCATTGCATGCACTTTGATCTCATCTTCATATAGATGACAACTCGCATGAGTTGTATCTGGATTCTGTAGTTTCTTTTGGCCAAATCTTGCTCATAGCTTGACACATTTTGGTTTGCATTAGTTCACATCTCAGATTGAGAGTCTATGGTTAATGATCTTGAATCACATCATATTCAAATCGGGTCACATCTCAGTTTGAGGGCCATTCATTTTATGGTTAATGTTCTAGAATATTCATGGTACTTGCTCCTGTGGATCAGTTTTGGTCACAATTTGGCATCAGCATCAAGATACACATAGCTTCTAGATTCTTTCATCATATCATTCCCTCTTATGGGGGGCATCATTTAAACATCTACTGTTGCTTCATAGATTCTAGGGTTGTTCCAATTTGTGAGTTTTTCAGTGTTCCTTGGCATTGGGTCTATTGTTGCATTATCATGATTTTGCCTGAGTCCTTCAGTGACTCTCATATGGTTTCTTGTAAACAGATGTATCTTTCTCTACTTGTCAGATTCAAGATTCTAGTGTTACTCCACCAGTGTTCTTCTAGTGCTTCTTTGTAATAGGTCATCTCATTGAGGGGGGGTTTATGGCATTTGTACATGGGTACCTGATCAGGCCTTGTTGCTAGGACCCATCTTTGCTTTCATGCTTATTTTCTTTAGTGTTTTAGCTACTTCCTAAGTTCATCTTAAGGGGGGGTGTTAGAGTAATAATTTACTTCAATTAATTAATTTAATCATATTGGTTAATTAATTAAGTCACTTATCACTTTAGTTACTTAAGCTAAACTTAGACACATTAATAATTAATTATTTATTAATTATTAAGTGTGCACACTAGGGTTTCCTTTTAGGGTTATGCATACATTACTTTTATAAAGAAATTCATCTCTTATATTTACTTAATTCCTGAATATTATTCATTTACACATCTTCATGCAAATTGCTTTTGCATTTTCTATTTTTCTCTTGTGGAAGGCATTTTCTGGTTTGCATTTCAGATTTTGGTTTCTAACACAAATGACATAGATCCTACTCAACTCCAAGCTCTTGTAGGACACTTATCATCCACCTACCAATTAGGAGTTAGTCAAAATGATATGTCACCTATTGATCCTACTCATAATCGTGCCCTTCATATAGAGGTCCTTATCACCAAGCATAAAGTTAAGTGAGTCCTAGTAGCTAATGACTATGCCCTCAACTTATGCACATTGAAATTCATAAAATAGGTGGGGTACACTCATGTTGACTTGGATAGCCAAGTGATTACTATTAAGGCTTATGATAATGCAGAGAGGGATTCAGAGGGTATCATTTGTCTTCCTATTCAGGTCTAAGGCCCAGTTGTGCAATACACAACTTGTCATGTTCTTGATCTTGATCTACCATATAACCTCCTCCTCGATTGACCATGGCTTCATGCCATGAAAGTCGTTCCATCCACTTATCATCAATTTCTAAAGTTCCCACACAATGGAGTTGAAATTACTATACATGTTGATCCACAACTGTTTGATTATTGTCATGCTCTTGAGACCTCCTTTCTGCATTCTTGCCATTGTCTGAGAATTGAAGTGGGAACTCCTCAAACATCATCATCTCATACTTCATCTGCACCCTCTTCCACTACATCCTCCACCCCATCTTCCACTTCTGACTCCACCATCACCAAGGTCAAGATCATTGACAAAGGTTGTGGGGAATATGAAATGTGTATTGCACTCAATGTGGGCACAATGCCTGCTTCTCCACATACCTATGGTCGACCATCTGAATCTTCATAGAAAGAAGAAACAATAACCAAGATAATCAGTTCTAATAATGTGAGTTCTACTAAATTTTAGTCTTGTTAGCATAAAATGACTCAGCATTCCCAGAAGGAAGAACAAATAATGCTAACAGTTGGAGAGATCATCATCAAATTAATGATCTTCCTCTGAATTTTGGAAAGGTACAACTCCCTTTTTATGATGTGCAACAAATTAAAATAGGGTATGCTTTCGACCAGAAAGCAAGAAAGGAATTTCTAATAGCTATATGTATGAAAGATTAATTTTAAATGAAGTGGATGCAAATAAACAACACAAATTTTATCTATCAGACACCCACAATTGAAAACCAGGAAAAGAATGAGCAGCAAATTTCCCCTTCAACAAATGAATTATTTTGAATTCAAAGCTTCATAAATAGTTACACATACAGCTTGATATAACAGAATTAATACTGGAAAATAATTGCAAAAGACCCCAAAGTTCATTAGCAATCAAAAGAAAACATCAACAAATGCAAAGATCTAAAAATGTCTTCCTTATATCTCCAATATCAAAAATGTGAATGCAAAGACTCAACATTCCTGTATAGCAAACTGTGATTGAAAAGAAAATTAAACTTCCTATCTCTTCCCTATTTCCCCTTACAATATTGACAAGAAAAGTTTTTCCTGAGTCTCCAAGTACTCTCGGAAAATTGAAAAATCTCGCCCCTTGCAATGTTATTTGCTCGCCTATTTAAAGGACTCTTTCTCCCTTCGAGAGCTTTCAGTTATAGAAACTGATTCTTGAAAAATAATATATGCCTTTTCATCTTCCTATAAATATAATCCTCTTAAAACATCAAAAAAATTTGTAAATAAAATAATACATCTAGTGCAAACTTGGCAAGTGTATAATGCTTTTTACACTATCTTCTATTTCCATATTGCTTTTATGTTTCCCAGAGAAGCTTGTATGACCATAAACTACTGGGTTTCTACATCCATTCTGAAGGAAGGGAATACGCTTAGGTAAAAACATTTGAAACAATCCAACACTGAGCCCAATTACAACAGTCCTAATCAGCATTCTTGATAGTAAGTAAATTGAAGAATGTTTTATTCCCAAATCTGCATAGGAAGGGAAACACATGGTATAATCTTCATGTGATGGTTATTTATATTTTCCCATTGTTTTTCAAAGATTATCATTAAGCTCCTTCATCAAAAAACATTCAGTTTCTCTACATATTGCATTCTTCTATATGCACAAACTTGGAAATGTGGCCAATTGATAAAGTTTGGCAATGAGAATGTCTTTATTTCTAGTTAGAAGTAGAGACTCAACTTTGAGAATGGGTGAGAATATTCTTCAACCTAAAAATTACATTTGTTGGGTAACTTCTAAAGTCCTTTCAACATGTATGTGTTCTGCAATTATTAAACTCTAAACGATGCCTCCACATCTTGCATACAGAAAATTGGGTTAGGGCTTTAGGTCAATCTTCACCCACATTTGGGATCTTCAAATGTTTCAAGGATTCATTTTCCTACGATCATTGCATACTCTCAATATCTCATCGAATAGTCTGAATATTTTTGAATTTTCTAAAGCCTTTTCAACAAATTTATGTGTGCACCCTTCCTATAATCATTGAACTCCATGAGATGGCATTTCTCTGAGGTGATTTGGTGAGAAATCTGCATTTCCTTCCATGGGGCATCTTTTCATAACTTCATGCGAATGAAAATTCTCCATAATATCTTCCCATTGAATCCTATTTTCTTTGAGTGTTTTGTATGAGAGCTACCGAAGCTTCCCACTGTGTATGCTTGAAGGCTCTAATTTTGGCACAAGCTTGAGCCAAGATTTACATCTTCCAATTGCATTATGTAAGTATTCTGCAATCATTTCATAGTGACCAATCCATGCACCTACCTCGTGTATAAACTATAATTTCTATTTTCGTTTTCTTTGGAGCATTTTATCAATCGGTTCATGACCTTCTCAATACATCTATGTTGTGACTAACATTTTGTATTCATGCCTAGCGAATCATTTCCAAAGGTATTACCAATCATGTGAAGTATTGAGGCATTCTTTTAAGCATTTCATTGAGTAGTTCATATCCCTCACAGGAATTCCCCATTACGCCGAGCTGCAGAAAATAGTTTCACATCCGCCAAGAATAAAGGTTCCAAAACTCTAGAAACCCCCGACTACAAACAAAATTGAGGAATCGAGAGAAATAAGAACTTTTGAACCTTTAGAAATGAGTTAAAACCTTCGACTACAAATAAATTCAGATAATCATGTATTTTTATAACTTCTTAACCTTTATTTGGGGTTTCAGGAGTTATGAAAACTCCCCACTTCGTGACAACAAAGAGCTTCATTTCATCCTTACTTTGTTGTGAATGGGTCATACTTTAAACAATATTTATAACCTCAAAATCGGTGGGACCCTCCTCAAGACTTTATATTAACTTTTTAGAGACAATAGAAACATATGACTAAAATGAAATTATTTATTCTGAAATATTGACTTCATAACGATGCCTTTATTCATTTCACTAAGGAAAATATTAGCTTCTATAATGCTTCGATAAAATTTAGCTCCTTAGAAAGTCAAAGTTGAAATCTCGTAATTGTACTTTGGGCTGAAAATAGAAAACTCCATATCTTGCTCACAATAGCTCTATTTTGCATAAAATTGAACCTCGAGGAGCAGAACCCAGCAATGTTTTAATTTCCAGCAACCCGGAAATCAAAATTTAGCCACATTGGTGAATCACCAACTGGAAAAAGTGAACCTAAGAATCTTGCAAACAATGAGGCATCTGAGCATGAAAACTTGTTGGATTTGGTGGAATGGGGGCAGAATCATGGCCATAGGAGGAATTCAAACCAGCTCACACATATTTTCAAAAATTAATTGTTTTCACTTTTTGGCAGGCCCAAGGGTATGTAAGAGAATGTGAAAAAATTTGAAAAATTTCAAGTTCAAATTTTGGGGTAACAAGTCTCTAGGTACATTGCAAGATCAGCTTGTTGAGGACACTAATCAATGGGTCTACAAAGAAGAACCTAAACACTCAGCTCCTCTCATCGATTATTTCCAAGAAGTTTATCCACAAGCTTCTAAATTAGCACAAAAATACAACTATCAGGGAGGAGGACTAGGGGTTGATGAGCATGGAATGTGAAAACCTATTGCAACACTCGTGTGTCCAAAACAATTGAGTCTTGGTTATGACAAGAAATAGAAAGGGTCCACTACATCCACTAGTGCATCAAATAACATTAATGCGAAAATTAGTTTTTTGAAGACATCCCTTAAGAGGAAGCCAGTATACTCTCCTACGATGATTTGGATCTCCCTTCCTTGTTTGAATCCACATCCATCTTCTCCATTAGCCTTTCACTTTGCCACCTCGACCTCATCGACTGGGACTTATGAGGAAGCGCACCGATTGACGTATTTCCTTCTGAGGAGGCTTATATATATATATATATATATATATATATATATATATATATATATCTTATGGGATTAGGAGAAGACCATGGAGTTCACTTTGGGGAAGATGAACACATCAACCACAAAAATAGAAAGAAAAAAACTAAAAAAGGGTCATCTAGTGAAAACCTTTCTCAGGCACTTCATGACTCGTCAAAAGTAAAAATAAAGGGTGTATCCTCTAGTGAAAACCTCAATGAATCATTAGAGGATGGGGATGTTCATCTTCCCCTCATGGGAACTCACTTTTCTGAAAGGTCTTCAATCTTAATTGAGGAAACAAAAGAGATCAATCTGGGAATAGAAGCGGAACCAAAAATCACCTATGTGGCTAAATCTTTGACCAAGGAAGAATATCTGATGAGGAAACAAAAGAGATCAATCTGGGAATAGAAGCGGAACCAAAAATCACCTATGTGGCTAAATCTTTGGGTTAAACAAAAGCTTTGTAAAATGCATCTATAGGTGGCTTTTCTTGTCAAAGTTATGTTGGAAAATGTGCCTCAACTTGCTAGTTTGAAATTTCCCTTAAAGCTTGACGTTTTTCCCTTAATCAGCCTATATGTCATAGGATCATTGAAAACTAAAACTTTGGAATCTCATGTCATGGGGTTCTAAAGTTTCATAACCTCCTGACTTAGTGACATTGAGGTTCTCTTTGTTGTCGGCATGTCATGCATTTTGAGAACTTTATAACCTCCAATAGAGGTTTTGAAGTTCAATTTTCTAGCAACCTAGTGATTTTGGGTGGGAGTTTGTCTATCAATGTGACTTGGATTTCATGATGGCTGTGGGGACCACAGTTATAAGTAAAATGTCATCATTGTATCAGTTCAATGAATTTTGATTGACAGTCATGATTAGAATGATCTAATGGTGCCTACTAACCCTATGCCCCTTGTGGTGGGTCTCGACAGATTCCTATGAGGTGTATGGGATTGGCTAAGTGGTGTACGATGGTTGACTCAGTAACTTTTGAAGAGCATCTTTGTGGGACCCAATTGGTGATGAGATGGAAAGCGATGGTTGGTTGCCAATTGTTGGTGATTGGTTAATGGTTGATTTGGCGATTGAACGAACATTGAAGCCGATTGAAACGGTTGGTTTTCTAGAACTGAAGTGATGATGGGTGAATGATATATGTTGCAACACTCTATAACGAAGGAAGGGGTTCGATTGATTGATGTTCTACATTGTATGCTATATGAGCATTGTAACAATGTGATAGAACAATTGTAATTGGAACCTATGTATGAGGTTGATCAAGCAATTATAATGTCTTTGTGAATTAACACCTAGAGTGGAGACTGTAACTTTGTATGTAATTTTTTTACTATAATACAAAGTGACTTTACTTGGTGTGTTGGTTTTTCTCTTGTAAGGTTTTTCCCACGTAAATCTGGTGTTCAATTTTGTGCGTTAAATTGTCAATTCTTTTGTTCTGTTGTTGTGCATCTTAATGATTGTAACTCAAATTAAATGAAATTTTCTACACTTCTTTCCTAAGAATTTGGCATTTGGAAGGCATTTTTGCACTGAGCTTTCCTTAAAGTGGTATCAGATCCTAGTGAGTTGTGTTATCCTTCTGGGTAGGGCTAGTTTTTTGTGCTAATTTTATTCAGTGGGAGTCTTGCAAAGAAAATTGATTGTCTTGATTATAGATTGAGATGGCAAGCACATCAGGAAGAGTAGAAATTGAAAAGTTTAATGGCAGCAATTTTGAGTTGTGGAAACTCAAAATGGAAGACCTTTTGGTGGATAAATATCTTTGGATTGTTGTTATGGGAACAAAACCACTAGGTATGGAGCAAGAATATTAGAACCTTGTAGATAGAAAATCCAAATGGATGATAAGATTGTGTTTGGTCGATTATGTTCTCCTGAACATCCATGAGGAGAAGATTGTTTGTTCTTTATGGAAGAAACTTGGTGATATTTATTAGGAAAAGTCTCTAGTAAATATTTTATTCTTGAGGAATAACTTATACTCCTTGAAGATGGAAGAAGGAGCATCCATAGCAGACCATCTAAATGTATTTAATATGATTGTTGCTCAATTCACCTTTGTGGGTGTGAAGATAGAGGAGGAGGATCGTTGTATGATTTTGCTATGTTCCTTACCTAACACATGGGATCATCTAGTGATAGCTATTGGAAGTACAACAACCACTTTCAATATAGAAGATGTGGTTGCTTCGTTGCTATCAGAATAAATGCGGAGGAAATCTTCTAAGATGGCCAAGGAGGCCCTTTTTGTTCAAGGTAGATCAAAGGAGAGAGGAAAGAAGAAAGACAAGAAGTCTAAATCCAAATTTGAAGGGAGATCAAAGTCTCCAGGAAAGAAGTACAAGGTGAAATGCTGGAATTATGGGAAAACTGGACATATCTATAAGGATTGTAAAGAGGAGAAAAAGAAGAAGAAAAAAAACTCTTCGGATAATGATTCCTCTTAGAGTTATGTAGATGCCTTCATTAAATCCTTGGTGACTCAGGCATTAGATGATTTTTGGCTGATTGACTTAGGCACATCTTTTCACATGACACCTTACAGAGATTGGTTCAGGAAGTATGAAAATAATGTCAGTGGAAAGGTGTACCTGGCAAGTGATTCATCTATTGAAATTGTTGGACGTGGAAGAGTTAGAATTCAATTTCCTGATGGAAGAATAAAAGGAATTGATGGCGTAATGCACATACTAGGTCAGGCTCAAAACTTGCTTTCTATAAGTTGAATGATGTTGGTGTGCGAGTCTCATTCTTGAGTGGTGGATGTAAGATGACTAGAGGCTCAATGGTTTTGTCCAAGGGTGCATGAATTAGCACTCTGTACAAGTTGGATGCATAGGTTATTCAATGCAACATTGTCTCTACAAAGTCAAGCAAGGTTGCTCATATAGAGAAGGAGAACGAAGTTCCTCTGGGTGCAAACTCTTTGGAGGTGAAACTCCCAGCAAAGAAAACCATGTTATGGCATCATAGAATCGGTCACATAGGAGAAAAGGGATTGAAAGCCTTGAAAAATAAAAACTTGGTAGAAGGGCTTGATGATTGTAATCTTGAGTTTGATTTTTGTGAACATTGCATTTATGGAAAGCAACACCATGTTTCATTTTTCTCTAGTCCTCATAGATCTTCCGGCATACTAGATTATGTTCACTCTGATGTATTTGGTCCAGTAAATGTTCCTTCGTTATCGAAGTCTAAATATTATGTTTCTTTTATTGATGATTATTCAAGAAGGGCATTTGTGTACTTTATTAAAAGTAAATCAAAAGTGTTCAGTTGGTTTAAAGAGTTTAAAAACTTGGTAGAAAATTAGATTGGAAAGAAAATTAAATACTTAAGGACAGATAATGGCGGTGAATTTTTTTCTACATATTTTGAAAGGTATTACAAAGACCATGGGATTAAAAGGCATAAACTATGCCTTATACTCCACAGCAGAATGGAGTTGTTGAAAGGTTAAACAAGACGTTGATGGAAAGAGTGAGAAGTTTGTTGAGCAATGCTAGTCTGGAGCAGAATTTATGGGCTAAGGTTGTGGCTACAGCCTGTTACTTCGTTAATCATTCACCTAGTTCAACTCTTGTTGAAAAAATTCCTATGGAAGCGTGGTCTAGCAAGAAGCCCTATCTAAGACATATTCATGTCTTTGGATGCGAAGCATATGTTTATGTGTCAAATGAGAAAAGATCTAAGTTGGAAAACAAAGCTGTAAAATGTATCTTCATCGGCTATGACATTGGTGTGAAAAGATACAATCTTTGGAATCATGTTACTGAGAAGGTTTTGTACAACAGAAGTGTAATCTTTAAGGAGTTGAAACCTTCTATAGTTGATTTATAGTCAAAGATAGAAGAAAGAGAAAAGAAGGATGATGTAATTAAAATTTCTCTGACTCCAAATAAAGAAGAACTATGAATTCAAAGTGTACCTAAAACTGAGGAGAGCTCTAAAAGCTCTTAGAGTTCTAAATAGGAAGGACAACCACAACCTCGGCCTCAACCTGTGAGGAGGTCTACACGTGAAAAGTATCAAACTAATAGGTATGGATTTTCCATGTTGGATTTCAACTGTGCCTATGCTTTGATTACTAGAACTAATGAGCCTAGGACGGTAAAGGAGGCTATTAATATGCCTAATTCAGATTCCTAGTTGGAAGCCATGAATGAAAAAATGGCATCATTAAAGAAGAATGAAACCTAGGATTTGGTACCTTTTCCTGAAGGGTGAAAGCCTATTGGTTGTAAATGGGTATTTAAGAAGATTGGTCTGGATGGCAATGTTGAGAAGTATAAAGCTAGGTTAGTCATGAAGTGTATTCCTAGGTGGAGGGAATTGATTATGGAGAAATATTTTATCATGTAGCTAAGCTGACATCTATCAGATTTCTTTTGTCACTTGTAGCTACATATGACTTAGAGGTTCAGCAGATGGATGTGAAAACAAAATTTCTTCATGGAGATTTGCAAGAAGAAATTTATGTCCTAGCCTCAACACTTTGTTAAAAAAGGTAAAGAAAGTCTAGTTTGCAAGTTAAAGAAATCTTTGTATGGTTTAAAGCAATCACCTAGAATGTGGTACCAAAATTTTGACACATTTCTGTTGTCATTGGGATTTGTAAGATCAAAATCAGATCATTATGTGTACTAAAAAATTGAAAATGATCATTTACTTAATATTTCCCTATATATGGGCAGTATGTTATTCCTTAGGAATAGTAAGGGTATGATTTCTGATCTAAAATCTTAGTTTTCAGCACTGTTTCAAATGAAAGATTTAGGTGTAGCAAGGTATATTCTAGGTATGGAAATTAGAAGGGATAGGGGAAGTAGAAATATTTGGCTCAGTTAGAGAAATTATATTAATTCTTCCCTTGAGATATTTAGTATGATAGATTGCAAGCAGTTAGTTGTTCCAATGTTGCAAGGAATGAAGCTATCTTTTGAAGATTAACTGAAGTCTCCTAATGAGATGGACATGACCAGGGTGCCTTATGCAAGTGTATTTGACAGTTTAATGTATGCAATGGTTTGTACTAGGCCAAAAATTTCCAAGCAGTGGGAGTATTTAGTCGGTTTATAGCTAATCTAGGAAGGCTACATTGGGATGTTGTGAAAAGAGTCTTCAGATATTTGAAGGGTACTTCAACGTATGCTTTGTGTTATCATGGAAATATGATTGGATCACATATATCTCTTACCATTCATGGGTATGTGGATTTTGATTGGGTAGAGGACATTGACAGCAGAAGATCCACTAGTGGATACATTTTCATGTTATTCGATGGTGCGATTAGTTGGATGAGCAAGCGGCAGGTTGTAGTTGCTTTATCTAATACTGAGGTGAAGTACATGGTAGCAAAACATGCTTGTAAAGAAGCCATTTCACTTAGACATTTGTGTTTTGATGTTGGGTTTAATGCAGGGAAAATTACTATTTTTTATGATAGTCAGAGTGCTATTTGTTTGGCAAAAAATCCCACTTTTCATGCCATGATGAAGCATATCGATGCTCAGTATCATTTCATTCGTGATATGGTGGAGGATAGAAAGGTTAATCTAGAAAAAGTGGATACTCTAGAAAATTTTGTTGATGCATTGACAAAACCAATGAGCACAGATAAGTATAGGTGGTGGGCTAGTTCGATGGGCCTTGGGGCCTATGACTTTCAATAACTTCGAGTTTGGAAGAAGCCAATAAGTCTTCATCAAGTGGAAGCATGTTGGAAAATGTGCCTCAACTTGTTGGTTTGAAATTTCCCTTAAAGCTTGGTGTTTTTCCCTTAATCATCCTATATGTCATGGGATCGCTAAAAACCAGAACTTTGGAACCTCATGTCATGGGGTTCTAAAGTTTCATAACCTCCCGACTTAGCGACATTGAGGTTCTCTTTTTTTTGGCATGTCATGGGTTTTGAGAACTTCATAACCTTTGATAGAGGTTCTGAAGTTCGATTTTCTAGTGACTTAGCAATTTTGTGCGAGCATTGTTTTTTCAGTGGTGACTTGGATGTCATAGTGGTTGTGGGGACCACAGTTATAAGTAAAATGTCATCAATGTATCAATGAAGGTTTTTTGATTGAGGGTCATAATTAGAATGATCTAATGGTGCCCGCTAACCCCGTGCCCCTTGTGGTGGGTCCCGATAAACTCCTGCGGGGTGTGCGAGATTGGCTAAGTGGTGTACAATGGTTGACTCAATAACTTGTGAAGAGCATCTTGGTGGGACCCAATTGGTGATGAGATGGAAAGTGATGGTTGGTTGTTGACTATTGGCAGTTGATTGACAGTTGATTTGGTGACTGAATAGGCATCGAAGCCAATGCAGTTTGTGATGGTTTGTGTACAGGAATTGAAATGGTTGGCTTACTAGAACTAAAGTGATAATGGGTGAATGATATACATTACAACACTCTATAATGAAGGAGGGGGTTCGGTTGGTTGATGTTATACATTGTATGCTATATGAGCATTGTAACAGTGTGAGAGAATAATTGTAATTGGAATCTATGTATGAGGTTGATCAGGGAATTGTAATGCTACTGTGAATTAACACCTAGAGTGGAGACTGTAACTCTATATGTAATTTGTTTATTGTAAAACAAAGTGACTTGGTGTGTGGGTTTTTCTCCCATAAGGGTTTTCCCACATAAATCTGTTGTTCAATTATGTGTGTGTTAAATTGTTTATTCTTTTGTTCTATTGTTGTGCATCTTAATGACTATAACTTGAATTAAATAAAAAATTTTGCACTTATTTCCTAAGAATTTGGCATTTGGAAGGCATTTTTGCACTGATATTTCCTTACAAGTTGAGCTATAAAATTTGTTAGTAGTTGGGTTCATTAGATTGATTAACTATTCAAATTGGATATCTAACATTGTGCCTACAGCCAAGCCCGTTGGGGGCATCAGAATCTATACAAAATTTTGGGATCTAAATAAAGCTTGTCTAAAGGATGATTTCCCTTTACCTAACATGGACATGTTATTTGATTTAATAGTAGGGCATGCCATGCTATCCCTTATGGATGGATTTTTAAGATATACCTAGATCAAGATTACCCTTGAAGTTCAACATAAGACTACTTTCAATACTCCCTAGGGCATGTTTTGCTACAATTTCATGCCCTTTGGTCTCAAAACTGCGGGGGTAACATACTAGTGTGCAATGAATATCCTCTTCCATGACCTTATTCACCTCATAATGGAAGATTATGTTGATGATCTATTGGGAAAACCAAAGACTAGAGAGGACCATCCTAGAGTCTTGAGGTAGATTTTCGATAGAATAGAGCAATCTAAGCTATGATTGAATCCTAAGAAGTGTGTCTTTAACATCACATCAGGTAAATTTCTAGGCTTCATTGTGTCTAGGAAGGGCATTGAAGTTGAACCTACTAAGGTTAAGGCCATTATGGAAATGCCCCCTCCCAAGAATTTAAAGCAATTAGGGTGTCTACAAGGGAAACTGTAGTCCATCAAGCGCTTCATAGCGCAACTTGTAGATAAATTTCAACCCTTCACTCATCTTCTACACAAATATATAGTCTTCAAATGGGATCCACAATGCCAAAATGGCTTCAAAAAAATTAAGGATTTCCTTGCTAATCCACCTATCTTGATGCCCCATGCCAGGCAAACCATTGTTGTTATACATTTCAGCTACGCCAGTTGCACTGGGGGCATTATTGGCACAACATGATGAGTTCACAAAAGAAAGAGCCATTTATTATATCATTTGAACACTAGTTGGATATGAGCTTAATTACTCTCCTATGGAAAAAGCTTATCTTGTAGTCATCTTCAACTCACAGAAGCTTCGACATTATATGCTCAGTCACCTGATCAAACTGATATCCAAAGTTGATCCACTTAAGTATTTTTTATCCCAAGCATCATTAACTAGTCATATGGCTAAGTGGATCATGCTTCTAAGTGAATTTGATATTGATTATGTGGACCAAAAAGCAATTAAAGGCTAAGTTATTGATAACCAGTTGGCGGATGCTCCACTAGTTGACACATATCCTTTAGTGGTTGAGTTTCCAGATGAGTCTATATTCACAATTTCAAAGCAAGAGGCATGGAAACTATATTTTGATGGCTAATATACATAGAATGGGGTAGGTGCAAGTATCCTTTTTTTATCACTCCACAAGGTGACTACATTCTGAAGTCATTCAGACTAGCTTTCCCATGCACGAACAATATTGTTGAATATGAAGCTTTAATCATTGGTCTTCGAATAGCAGTCTAATGGAACATCAGTTGTCTTCATGTTTATGGAGACTCATAGCTTATCATCAAGCAAGTCACTGATGAGTTTCAGACCAAGGATGACAAGCTCCTTCCCGACAAGTGCATGGTGGATGATTTTAAGTACTTTAGCCACATCCAATTTGAGCAAGTTCCTAGACTACAAAATAAAGTTGCAAATGCCATGGCAACAATTGACTCACTTATAGATATGCCTCAAGACTACATAGATTGTGAGTTCTTGATTGAACAATTACTAATCCCCTTATATGACATTCCAGATACAGAAATGGTGTGTGAAATCGTGGGTCCTCAATCTCCTTGGTATCACAACATTTACATTGATCTACATGATAACATCCTCCCACCTGACCTAACCGGAAACCAATGCAAAACCTTCATCCATCATGCTTCTAATTACACCATCTTATGAGACATACTTTATCGTAAGGGATATGATGGGACTCTACTTCAATGTTTGAATGAATTAGAATCTTGTGTTGTGTTAAATGAGGTACATAGCAGTATATGCAGGGCCCATACTAATGGAATGGCCTTGACCAAAAATCTTCTACGCACTAGGTATTATTGACCGACAATGGAGCATGATGCCTATGTTTTTGTCAAGAAGTATGTATCATGCCAACAACATGCAGATTTGATCCATGCTCTCACACAAGATTTGCAATTGATTATAGCACCATGGTCATTTTCACAATGGGGTGTAGATCTAATCAGCAAGATATACCCTCCATCCTCCAATTGTCATACCTTCATTATTACTACCGCTAAATACTTCACCAAGTGGGTGGAAGCAAATCCACTCTCCCTCATCATAGGCACCCAAATTTTGAAATTCATCCTCTACCATATTCTTTGCAGGTATGGTATACCCTCCACCATCATTACCAATAATGGAAAGCCATTCAAAAACCAACATGTCTAATAACTATGTGAAAATTTCCACATCTAGCATCATTGGTCCACACCCTGTTACACCCAATGGTTAGGCTAAACCGACCAACAAAAACATAATCAAAATCTTGAAGAATTTCATCAACAATACTGGTCACAATTGGCACCTCCATCTTAATCCCACCCTTTGGGCTTACCGCACTTCCATCTGTACCCCTACTAGCACCACCCCATACTCACTTGTGTATGGAAACGATGCAATCTTGTTGATTGAGGTTGAACTCCCATCACTTCATATCTCTTTGAAGAACCTCATCAGTGATGAAAAGTGTCTCAGTGCTCGTAATCATCTTCAAGAAAACCAACATCAACTAAGAAGAAGCTACAATAAGAAGGTTCGACCCTGTCAATTCCAAATTGGAGATCTTGTGTTAAAGGAAAATTAACATACCCAATAGGACAGAGAGAAGAAAGGAAAGTTTGAGGCTAATTGGTTGGGTCCCTATGTTGTTATAGCCAAATATGTTTCTAGAGCATATCGTCTTGCTACACCTAAGGGGGAACCCTTAGAAGAATCCATCAACATTATACACTTGAAATGGTTCTACAACTAAGTCAGTTGGGTTACCCCACCTAGAAAATACCAAAAAAATGTAAAAAATATAGAAAAATACAAAAAAATAAAAATATGTCAAAAAATCCCCAAAAAATAGTAAATAGAAATAAATAATCCTATGGTGAAAACCACCCTTGGTAGCACCTTTGATAATTACATTTGGTAAAATCCTGGAAATAGGCGCCATTTGTAGAGGGCTTAATCATTATCTACCTTGCAGCCTGTCCATCATCTTATCCACACATCTAATCCTAGAATCCTATAATATCCATCATCCATCGACATTGTTGAACAAGACAACTAAGAGGGGGGTGAATCAGTTGTAACTATTTTGATCCTTAAAAAATTCCACCAAAAATTAGATCTATTATCATTAACAAATCCATTACTTTTCTCATATGATTAATCATTAAGTGTAAAAGTAGAAGTTGAAAGAAGAAAAACCATACACACAATAGCACCAAATTTATGTGGAAAACCCAATGATGGAAAAACTATGGTGAGGATTATCTCACAATATAGAGAGTATCAAACTGAATACAAAGGCTCATTGCCAAACTAGGACTTATTGTCTAGAACAGGACTCACTATCCAACAAGGGTTAACCACTTGAAGGGCTCACTACCACAGAATTACAAAGAAGATAGAAGAGATTTGTTACAAAGAGAAAAAACAATCTCAATGCAATGGATATTTCTACCACAGTTTGCTCACACACTTGCAAACATGCTTGAATGATAGAGTACACCTTTAGCTCACTACCTTTGAAAACTCACAACTAAATTTCGCACTAATATACTCAAACTCGCATCACACACACACGGTTTCGCATCTATCTTACTCTTGCATATATTCACAAACATCTTAACTTATATTTATACCATCTTCAACTTTGAAACTCATCCAAAGTCGTCCATACACCATTTGTATTTACAAATTCAAATTAGGTCAGTGCCAAACATTCTACGATGGAATTAGAATGAGGGTGACCAAAATGCACAATTAATGAGGACCTAAATAAGTCCCAACACACTTCAACATGCTTCCATAAACTTCTCAAGTAGTGTTTAACAAAAGGTTAGCCAATACCAATGTAAACCACATAAATCAATTAAGCACATGCTACCTTAACACGATCCAATATTTTAGATAACAAATTTCACTTGAACACAACCTCATCAACTTATCCTAAGAATTGCAAGACATAAGACCCAAACAAGAAGAAATATAGAGAAACTACATTTCTCCAAGACCTCAACCAAATACACAAAAAAAGCAAAATTCACAACTCGTGAACATAACTCACACTGTACAATGATCTAGAAACTCAAAATTTGGATATAGTAACTTCCAAAAACCATGAACAATACCTTAGATCCTCACTATCATAGCAATAAATCTTGGAGCAAAGCCTGAAGGAAACACTGAATACCTGCAACCTTTCTTTATTGTAATTTTCTCAATATCCTTGATATGTACAACCAATAACCAACATTCATGACATCAATGACAACCAGTTAACTGGTTGACATCAATGACAACACCTTCATACTTGCAACAATATCCTCATTTGTCATTGATGGCAACACATTATGTGAAAAACCATCAAAGACAACACAATAGCACTGAACCATCAATCTCCAAAAGTGCTTTCTCCTCCTTACCTTTTCTTTTTCACATGATAATTTCTCCCCCTTTGACATCAATGGCAAAGGAAAAATAAATTTTACATTTTTTTCCCCTTTGAAATTAAGAACATTTACCAGTACTAAATACTCCCCCTTAGGAGTAGACCCAACCAACTGCACAATGACAACATGAGACACTACCTGCTCCCCCTAAGAGGCAGCCAGCAAACATCAATCCAAAAGAAAGATCCATAAACTCATCAGACTGATGCATCTCCATATGCATCTAGTTCAAGAAAGGAGATGGAATAACCCCTAACTTCTCTTGGGGATACTCAAAAGTATCTTTCGGAAGAGCCTTAGTAAATATGTCAGCAATATGATCCTTTGTAGGTACATACTCAAGCTTTACTTCATTCTCCATGACCACCTCTCTCAAAAAGTGATACCTGATAGATATATGCTTTGTCCTTGAGTGTATCATTGGATTCTTTGAAATGTTAATTGCACTTGTATTATCACAGAAGATAGAAATAGAATCATCATACATTACTCTAATGTCCTTAAAATTTTGTCTCATCCACAAAACTTGTGTGCAGCAATATACTCAACCTCTACAATAGATAAGGAAATTGAATCTTGCTTTTTACTTAACCATGATACTAATCTGCAACTAAGAAAGAATGTACAACCACTTGTACTTTTTTTTTCATCGACACATCCTACCCAATTTGCATATGTATAAGCACTTAGTGTAAATTCAGTATCCTTAGGATACCATAAACCATAGTCTAGAGTTTCATTCAAATATTTGAATATCCTCTTAACAGAAGCAACATGTGTTTCTTTAGGGTCTTCTTGGAATCTAGCCACAAGACAAACCACATGCATGATATATGGTCTAGTAGTAGTTAAATACAGTAGACCTCCAATCATCGATCTATATTTGCTCTAATTAGCCTTGGGTGAATTATCATCTTTGCTCAATTTACAACCAATAACCATAGGAGTGCATACTGGTTTGGAACAATCCATCCCAAGCTTCTTCAACATTTCTTTTACATACTTTGACTGTGAAATAAAAATCCTTTTGATTATTTGATTGATTTGTAGCCCAAGAAAGATATTCATCTCACCAAACATAAACATCTCAAACTCTTTTTGCATCTCTTCAACAAACATCTTGCACATTGTTTCATTTCCTCCAAAGATAATATCATCAACATATACAACTACTATCAAGATTTTTTCATTTTCAATTTTGAAATACAAATTACTATCTATCATACCTTTACTGAAACCTTGCTAAATCAGATATATGTCTACCTTACATACCAAGATCTAGGAGCTTGCTTCAATCCATATAAATCCTTCTTTAATCTGCAGACCATATCTAGTTGACATGACAACTAAAATCCTTTTGGTTGTTCCATGTAAACTTCTTCCTCCAACTCACCATTCAGAAATGTAGACCTTACATCCATCTGATAAACTTTAAAATCTTTATAAGCAAAAAAAGCTAAAAAAAATTCATAGCTTACATCCTTGCCACCAGAACAAAGGTCTCCTAAAAAACTATACCTTCTACTTGTGAGTAACCCTTACACACAATCCTTACTTTATTTCTAACCACTTCTCCATTCTCATTCAACTTGTTTCTGAATACCCATTTTGATTCAATTATTTTTTATCTTTCGGTCTAGGAACCAATTCCCAGGTCTAATTCTTCTCAATCTGCATAAGTTCTTCTTCCATAGCTATCATCTAATGCTCATCTTTACATGATTCACTTACTGTCTTGGGTTCAACTTAAGAAAGTAAACACATATTTATTTCACCAGTAGCAGCAACTCTGCTTCTTGTCAATACTCCCTTTCTCTTATCTCCAATGATTTGATTTTCTGAATGATTCTTTTGCACATATTTAGGTGTCTTTGGGGACACCACAGAAGCTTCTTCTTCATTCTTCTTTTCTTGATCTTCGACAACTTCTTCAACTTCTATGCCATCAAGTTCATATGGTACATATCCATCAACTTCAATTGAATTCTTCAATGCTTCATCAACCTTGACATTTGTGCTTTCTACAATCTTTATTAGCCTTTTTATTGAAACATTTGTAAGCTTTATTTCTATTAGAGTATCCAAGGAAGATACCCTGATCACATCTAGTATCAAACTTCCCTAAATTTTCTTCATCCCTTCTGATATAACATTTGCTTCCAAATACCTTGAAATACTTGAAAGTACGAATTCTTCCATACCATAGCTCATAGGGGGTCTTAGTGTTATTAGGTTTTGCTTGAACTTGATTGAACACATAAACAATAGTGTGATTATCTTCTCTCCAGTAAATTTCTGGTAGACCTTCCTCTATTATCATTGATCTAGCAACTTCTTGAATCATTATGTTTTTTCTTTCAACAACTCCATTCTACTAAAGAGTTCTAGGAGCAGACAATTGTCTTCTTATTCCATGAACTTCACAAAACGTGTTAAACTCATTGGAGGTGAATTCGCCACCTCTAACAGACCTTAAACATTTTATTCTAAAATTTTCTTCATTCTCAACCATAGCCTTAAATGCTTTGAATTTATCTAATGCATTAGATTTCTCTCTAAGAAAAGTAACCCATGTATATCTAGAGTAATCATCAATCATAAGCATAAAATACCTGTCACCTTTTAGACTTCTCACTCTTGTAGGACCACAAAGATCTCTATAAATCAAATCTATTAGTCTAGTAGTAGATTGTTCCTTTGACGTAAAGTTGGTTCTAGCTTGCTTTCCAAATTGACAATCCTTGCAAACAACACTAACAAGCTTTGTAATCCTTGGTAAATCTCTCACAACTTGTACAACACTAATTATTATCATATTATCAAAGTTCATATGACACATCCTCCGGTTCCATAACCAACTATCATTAATTTGAGACATAAAACAATGTCCATCAACACCCTTATGTTGTTAAATATTTCCTTCAGACTTCTTACCAACAACAATTATTGTTCTGAATCCTTTCCTGATTTCACATATCTCATCCTTGAATACAAGATTATATTCATTACTACACATCTATCCAACACTCAAGATATTATGCCTTAAACCCTTAACATAGTAGACATCAGTAGTATTATGCTTGCTATCAAAACTGACCGAACCTATCCCACAAATCTTAGCACCAATATCATCTCCAAACTTAACTAAGCCTCCATCATATTTTTCAAGTTTAACAAAATTACTTTTATCACCAATCATGTGATTTGAACAACCACTGTCAACAACCCAGCAGTTCTTGTTTAGCATGAAGAGCAAAGATTATAGTATCTTCAACTTTCTCTAGAGCACTTTCCTTTACCTATCTTTCAGTATTAGCGGGAGTAGATTCATATTTTATAGCCAAGAACAAGCATTCATTATCATCAAAATCAATATAATCAGACTCTTATTGGAAATACCAACATCTTCATTTACATAATACTCTCTTAATCATCTTCCCTTTTTTTTCTTTGGCTACTCTATATTTATTCTTCTTAGCTCTTTCTGAACATCTCAAAGCATAATGACCAATTCCTCCACAACTAAAGCATTTAAAGGGTAACTTACCTTCACACTTATCGGAGCCCTTTTTCATTCTTCTTACAAAGTTAGCTTCCACTTCATCGAAGTTCTCTTCATCCAGATCTCAACTCTTGTAGCCCTGAAAGTAGTTTCTGTCTTGGATCCATTT
This sequence comes from Sequoia sempervirens, assembly GCA_007258455.2. Classification (NCBI taxonomy): domain Eukaryota; kingdom Viridiplantae; phylum Streptophyta; class Pinopsida; order Cupressales; family Cupressaceae; genus Sequoia; species Sequoia sempervirens. Next base: position 370,713,194 of record VDFB02281492.1, on the reverse strand, counting down.
CTACAAATTCTTCAATAGCAAATACCATTTTCACTATATGCATCAGGGAGAGTTTTGAGAATCTTCTTCACAATCTTGGATTCATCCACTATAGCACAAAGTCCTCGCATTCCACCTACCATCTCATCCATTCTTTGTACATAGGATTTAATGTTCTCATCTTTAGTCATATGCAGGATCTTCAATTGTGCCTCCAAGTTCTACAACTTTGCTTATTTGACCTTTTCATCTCCTTCATGAATCTTTTCCAATGTATCCCAGACCTCGCAGTCTTCAGATTTTGGACTTTAATTAATTCAAAATGTGAAAGAATGTTCTTCAAAATGAACTTTGCCTTGTTATTTGCTTCATGCACCTTGATCTCATCAATTGTACTCAAACCATTAGCATGAGCAATGCATGCAATCCTGTAATCTTTCTCAACATCATATCCACAGTATTCCAGATATCCTTCCATATTTTTCTTTCAAAAGGCATAGCCAGTCCCATCAAACCTAGGACACTCAATAGTGATTTTTCTCACCATCTCTGACCTTCCTTAAATGGTTAATCTCTTCTACAAGGAACCAATCTCTAATACCAATTGCTAAACAAGACAACTAAGAGGGGGGGTGAATCAGTTGTAACAATTTTGACCCTTAAAAACTTCCACTAGAAATTAGATCTATTATCATTCACAAATCCTTTACTCTGCTAATATAATTAATAATTAAGTGTAAAAGTAGAAATTGAAAGAAGCAAAACCATACACACAATAACACTAGATTTACGTGGAAAACCCAATGAGGGAAAAAACACAATGAGGATTAGCTCACAATATAGAGAGTATCAAACCAAATACAAAGGCTCATTGCTAGAAAGGCTCACTACCAAAATAGGACTTATTGTCTAGAACATGACTCACTTCCCAACAAGGGTTAACCACTTGGAGGGCTCACTACCACAAAATTACAAAGAAGATAGAAGATATTTGTTATAGAGAGAAAAAACAATCTCAATGCAATAGAGATCCCCACCATAGTTTGCTCACACACTTGCAAACATGCTTGAATGATAGAGTACACCTTTACCTCACTACCTTCAAAAACTCAGCACTGAGTTTTTTACTGATCTTCTCATACTTGCATCACATGCATACACACGGTTTTTCATCTATATTACATCTATCTTACTCTTGCATATATTCACAAACATCTCAACTTATATTTATACCATCTTCAACTTTGAAACTCATCCAAAGTCGACCACACACCATTTGTATTTACAAATTCAAATTAGGTCAATTCCAAACATTCTATGGTGGAATTAGAATGAGGGTGACCAAAATGCACACTTAATGAGGACCTAAATAATTCCCAATACGCTTCCATAAACTTCTCGAGTAGTGTTTAACACAAGGTTGACCAATACCAATGTAAAACACATAAATCAATTAAGCAAATGCTACCTTAACATGATCCAATCTTCTAGATAATAAATTTCACTTGAACACAACCTCATCAACTTATCTTAAGAACTGCAAGACATAAGACGCAAACAAGAAGAAATCTGGAGAAACTACATTTCTCTCAAACCTTAGCCAGATACACAAAAAAGCACAATTCACAACTGGTGAACATAACTCACACTATACATCAATCTAGAAACCAAAAATCTAGATATATAAGCTTCCAAAAAATATGAACAATACCTCTGATCCTTACTAGAATAGCAACAAATCTTAGAGAAAAACCTGGAGAAAACACTGAATACCTGCAACATTTATTTATTACAATTTTCTCAATATCCTTGACATAAACAACCAATAACCAACATTCATAACATCAATGACAATAGCAACTAGTTGAAAACTAGTTAACCCACATTCATACTTGCAACATCATCCTATGGTGAAAACCACCCTTGGTGGTGCCTTGGATAAGTACATTTGGTGAAAACCTAGAAGCATGCACCATTCGTAGAGGGATTAATCATTTCTACCTTACAGCATGTCCACCATCCTATCTACACATCTAATCCTAGAATCTTATCATATCCATCATCCATCGACATCCTTTCATTTGTTACTTGGTGTATTTTGATTGAGCATCAAATGGTATAGATTTACTATCCCACATCCTGAGCTTTCATCACTTGTATATAGCATCGTGTTATCAGTCTTGTGTCCACATCTAGTCTCCTCCCTCATATATTTTATCATTAGGTCTTGTGTCATCTTTGGTTTTTTTGTCAAACTACGTTGCCTCTATGCTTTCACGTAGGCAAGGCCATCTTTGATGAGCCCCAGAGGCTTTTTTCTATCGAGTCATGTTTGTCTCCATCGTTCATGAGTTTCACATCCATCTTTTATCATTGGTATTTTTGTCAAACTATGTTGCCTCTGTACTTTCACATAGGCAAGTCCATATTTGATAACCCCCCAAGGCTTTTTTCCATTGAGTCGTGTCTATCTCTGTCATTCATTAGTTTCACATCCATCTTTTATCATTGGTCTTTTTTTCAAACTATGAGGTCTTTGCGCTTTGACATAGGCAAGCCTAATCTTTGATCAGCCCCCGAGACCCTAGATTTGTCCTTAGGGTGTGTCTTGGTCTTATTTTGTGTTGTCAAGAGTGTCCCTACTCAACTGGTTCCTAACAATGAAATTCATTAGCCCCACGAGGTTCAATCTATTTTGGGTATCCTAAGTCATGTCGATCCAACAATCTTCCCCCATTCATCTTTGGTCTTAGCAGGATGTATCCTTCCTCATATCAGGCCGCATCAATCACATCCACTTATTGGTCCTATAGAAAAGGATATTTGAAATTCCTTGTGATCTTTTGATGCTTTTTCATTTTGTTTATCATTTGAGCTTCCTATTATACCTACTCAAGGTTGTCATGATCCATCATATCATGGTGCACTTGGACTAGTATACATAGGGGCATATGTTGATTTTCTTCATGATCTTGACTTCCTAGTTGTCTCGTGTAGTACCCACCAAGATCCTTGTGGTCTTGTGTTACACAGGTGCATCCTTTGTGTTTGTGGTTATTCCAGAATCAGGCCTGACCAAAGCCCTTGTGTCTTTGGGGTGTTGAAATAACCTTCTTGTTTGTTGTGTTAGTCCTACACATACGATACTAATTTTCCTTGGTTCCTAATACCCTAGTGTCTAGCATCTTATGCTATAGTAAAATCAAGTGCTCCTAATGTGATAGAATGGCATTAGAATTGCATTTCATTCATCATCCCATTGCATTTCATTTATCCTAATCCATTTTCCTTAGCTCATGATCTATTATTTTTTATTGTGAAATGATATTACCCCACCTATTCTTCCTATCAAGGTCCCTCTAGTTTTTTGACAGGTGCACTATACCGCCCTTCATATATGATTCACTTTGCATTTCCATTATCATTTAGGTTCATTTCATTTTTATTTGCATTGCCATTATCATTCTAGGTGTTTAAAATAGCATTTATTTCTTATTTTAAGAATCTCTGTCCATTTTCATTATCATTTTAAGTTGTTTAGAATAATATATATTTGTTATTCTAAGCATCTTAACTCATTACAATTTTCATTTTTATTATCATTTTAAGTTTGTTTAGAATAATATATATTTGTTATTCTAAGCATCTTAATCATTGTTGCATTACATTCATTCAATTAGGTGCATGCAATCCATCCATGACATTATACATATTCATATTTCATCCATTATGCACATCATAATCCACATTCATGTCATATCATACATTCATAATAAAACATTATAATGCCATACATGAACATCCATGTCATACATAAACACATGTTGTAGACACTGAAATTTGGTCTAAACCTACAAGTTCAATTTCTTCATAATTTGTATTTTCATAGTCATGATTAAATAATGTTAAATATTTAATTATTCTCTAAAGTCCTTTATTCTTCTATTAATTAAATAAACTTAATTATTTAATTAGTTTATTTTAACATTTATTCCTCTATTAATTAAATAAACTTAATTATTTAATTACTTCATATTATCTTTATTTAACTTTCATTAATTAAATAAATGATTCTTTATTTAATTATGTCACTAATCAACTTTATCCTCTTTCTTAAATTAAAAAAATTATTATTTAATTTATCCTAATCATATTTTCGACTATAATTAAATAAATACTTTAATTATTTAATTATTAATCTTTTCTTCAGTCAATTAAATAAATCTTATTTATTTAATTTAATCCTTAAATGTCGAATGTTGAATTAAATAATCATTTAATTCCTAAAAGTCTATTTTGGACATATTCCTCTATATTTAGATAATTGTTTAAGTTATCTAAGTATTCATTTCCACTTGACTCGAGATCTATTTAAATCAGTCAGTTATCTCCTGATTCAATGTTTGATTGTCTTTCATGAATAAACTCTCTATCATAACCAATCAGTTATCTAGTTTTAATTGTTATGCATGTACACATTTATTAATTAAATATCTTTATTTAATTAATTAATTTATGTGTGTGTTCGAACAGATCATTTATGTTATTTTATCTTTATCCTTTTCATGCAAACATTGTTCTTCTAATTTTTGAATACTTTCAACTAGAGATTAAATCATTATTTAATCTTGATCTCTATTCTAAGGTTTTATCACTCATGTCAATACTAACACTTATCTCAATGCATGTCAAATCTTTTAATCTGAATCGTTCGTCTATCTTTCAATCTCAACCTCTCATTCGAATGATCAATTTTCTATAAATTGACTTGTCTTTCATCATTGCAACTCCTCCTGAAATCTGATGACTTTTGGAGCACTTGTTTAATCTTCGATATTTTGCTATAATCACATACATCAAGGCTATACTTGCACACATACTAAAAATATGAGGGAAAGAATACCATCATGGTGAAATAAAGAAGGACAATCGAGGTCATTCATAGAAGGATGTAGATATTTGGTGAGATCATTCCATGTTTATGTTTAAGCTTTCCTTTATGTTTTGTCGTTTAGCTTTAGATTATGATTCGAGTTTGATTGCATTGTTATTGCTTTAATTCCCGCTTTGTTTTTCTGATGTTACATTGGTGAACTCGACGTGAAGACACGTTCTTCACAAATTTGTAGAAGCTTTATTTGATTTTTGCAAGTATCGTACATCTCAACGCATCTGACACACAAAATGATGCAATTGATATTATGAATTGCATTTGACGAATATAGTGACGCATCTGACAAAATTCAATGCATCTATGGATTTTTGCGACATAATCAACTAGAGAAAAATTTGTGACGCATCTGCTGCCCTGCGCGATGCATCTGACCAGTGAAATTTCTAGGTTTAAATTCTGATTTACAATTTTTTCATTATGTTTTTATTTCAACTAATTTTATGTTTGTAACATGTGTTTTGAGTTAACATAGTATTTGTAGGACGTAGTGTAGAAGACAAGTTTTTGAAACCTTTATGCAGGACGATAGATGAAGACCAATTCAAAACTACTAATGAATTATTTTGTAGGACGTATGTCAAAGACTGCTTTGAAACAGATTGTTTGGTAGATTAGAAAATTGTCATCTGGGTTTTAAAATTAACTACTATTTACTATGTTTGGTGCGAAAGCACGATCTTTCATTACCCAACTTAGTATATAGAAGTATCCTCTCCCCTCGCGCATTCGTGTGATCCTGGGTGCAAGAGAAACTATTACTGACTCTAGAAATTGGGCCTGTCTTGGTGGAAAAAATCACTCACCCCAAAATGACTCAAACCGACAACAAAGCTCTTTCATCGAGCTACTCCCAACTGGTATATAAATGTAAAACTTAAGGGAAAGCCTAAGGTTGTAGGTGCAGATTTGTTATGCAAAAAAGATTGTTGTATCTTTCCTCACACATAGCCACCTAAACAAGTTCCTGTACTACGAGCCAATTGTTTTAGTAAGCCAAAAACCTTTTATTTGTTGGTGCAAGAGATCAGACCACTAAAGTCATCTCACGTTCATACGGTTCTTAGTAGAGATGGGAAGTATGTCATGGGATTTTCATGGGTACTGAAGCTTGGCTACCCTGGAGAAGTGAGTGTTGTGGAGTTGAGCCAGTGGGGTCAAGCTTGTAGTCATCCGCTTTGAATAAGCGTAGCTAGGGAAACCCAAGTGAAAACTCAGCAAGTATTGTTACTGCCAGCCTTAGGATTGTACTTGCTTTCTGGAATTACACATGTTCATGATTGTCAAACTAGAAATACATTGTCTTCTAATTATTTTTATTTCCAAAACTTGATCACAAAAAAGAGTCATTTTACACTATAATTTACTGGAAAACCGTAACCGTTCATTAGAAAACTGCAATTGTCAAATAGAGTCGCACTTGTTCACTAGAGAAATGCATCTATTTATTAGAGTCGCATATGTTAACCATTTTATCACATCTGTCAAAACTAAGTCCAATTTGCATATACTAGAATTTGAGTCGCATCTACTTGCCTATGAGTCGCATCTGTTAAAAAAAGTCGCATCTACTTACTGGAATACCGCATTTGAAGTCTTGAGTTGCATATGTTAAATACCCTGTCACTAGAAAGCCCACATTTGAAACATTTTGTGACACATCTGAATAGGTGAGTTGCATCTGCATTTTGGAATGACACATATGCCCTATCACAAAATCGAGCCTTATTTTACCAATACACTATATGAGTCTAAAAACTGCAATTGATCAATCTTGAGTCACAATTGATACCGTGAGTCGCATCTGCTTGATATAGAACTGCATATGTCTGATACCTGAGACTAAAATTTACTAGTAGACTACAACTAACATAGCAAATCACAACTGTTAAATTTTGCAATGCATACGCCTGAGTATCAGAAAACCATAATTCACTATTACAAACTGGAAACAAACAGTCAAACCAATATCTAACTTATCCTTTTTAACTGATTCTTTGACAGAAACCAGAAAGTTTGTTCAAAATTTGCACGATTACATCCTTTAGGAACCATTCAGTCATAGCAATAGATACCCTAGTTTTAGATTTTACTTTCATCTTAGGAGTCTTTATTTCCTTTAGAGAAATCATCATTTGTAGATTTTAAGATAGGAACCTTTCACACTTTGGATAAACCCTTCATTTAACAAATGTTGTTATTGAACCTAGTCACCATATCTTTTGCCATATACATGAGTCCTTCCAACTCATCAATCTACTTTGGGGAGCTCACCTTATCCCTTGGTCCTAGTCCTACAAAGGTTCCTTGTCAAAACTAAATTGAAACCTCGGTTAAGCTTTAGCTGATAGATAACCTCTTTTAGAATCTTCCAAATTGGTCACTTAGACTTTTGCATATTTAGACACTGTCATCCTAGAATAACATCATTTTAGACATACCTAATTTGTAGAGAAAATACCAAAAAAATAGTTGCATACATTCATCCTTTATATTCAAAAAATCCCAAAAACATAGATTAAACTCGTAATCATCCATAGACTTAGCTTTTGCATCACTTTCACTTTGAGCTTATCTTACATGGTTGAAACAAGATCAAAAAGGAAAGAAAGAGAAAAGATGGTTAGTCCAAATGATTTCATCAATCCATTCTCAAACCCCTTTTCAGGGACATCTTCATCAAGACATCACAAGACTTTGTTAGACAAATTTGTTACTAGAGATACACAAGGACACATTGTAGTGGAAGACATAGATGTTGCATAAGACCCTAAGTTTGCTTCCTTCGTATATGAATATCTAGAAAATGATCCTCAACGATACTTAGCCAAATTGCTAGCATAGGGTGCCAAATTACCTCTTGGAGTTGATATTTGTACCCTACAAACTGCATCTACTCAAGGAACAAACACCACTACCATTCGTGCTACTATACCTCAAGTGACTACTGCTATACCATCTAGAGGACCTACACAGAGTGCCTCAACAATACACACATCTTCATTTGGTATGCCTACCTCAACATAGGGGCTAAATTTCACCATAGGGGCATCATCGTCCAATCCCTTCAGTCCTCTTGTTGGGAACAAAAAATATAAAACATCAGCTCCTATACCAAGTGTCAATGTCACTAGCACTATTCCACAGATAGTACCTATACCTAGTGTTAATGTTGCTAGTACTATACCACAGATTGGGGTCTCACAGACAGGAGGAATACCCTACTTTCAATATGGAAACTGACCTATCACTTCACAAATTCCAAATCAAAACCCTTTCTCATAGATTCTAAATCAAAATCCATTTTCACAAACCCCAAATAAAAATCCATTTTCATAGATTCTAAATCAAAACCCATTCACTAACATTCCAAATCAAAATCCACTTTACATACCGACACTTAACCAAAACCCATCACAAAATTTTGGATTCCAAAACACGTACATAGATCCAAACAATCCAACCAACACATCATTAACTCAAGTTGACGTCATGCAAACACAAATGCATGCACTTCAAACACAAATGGATAACATGGCAGTGTCTAACAAGAAAACCTTTTTAGTAAAGGATTTATGCACATTTCCCTTCAACAAATCATTGTACATGACACCTTTCCCTTATGGGTATGTCATACCAAACTTTCCCAAATACAATGGAAAGAAAAATCTATTTGAACACATAAGGGAATTTTCCACGATGTGCGTAGATACCACCTATGACCCCACCTATCTTATGAGACTCTTTCTGAGAAGTCTTATTGGAATTTCACTAGAGTGGTTTTCAGGTCTTGACTGTGGTATATAATCATGGGGTGAACTATGTCACAAATTCATTGAGCACTTCTCCTTTAACATTGACCATGAGATCAACATAGCAACCTTGTGTCATACTACACAAGAAGAAGGAGAAAATTTTATCACTTTCTTCTAGAGATGGAGAACTATAGCTAGTTGATGTCCTGTCGAGATACCTGAGAAACAAAAGATCACTATCTTCCAAGAAAACCTCAACCCAAAATTGAGAAGTGACTTGAGAGTACATTGTTGCACATCCTTTGTAGAACTAGTGGAAAAGGGGCTCATACTAGAAAAAGGTCTTATTGACAAAGGAGAACTTAAGACACCCAACAAAAATCCAAATGTACAGAACACACCCACTGATAGAAACAAGTTTTGGTCTCACAATAAAAATGTTACCAACGATGGGGTAGTTGATGCAAAAACTTTACATGCAAGACCGATCATCACACTTAGAGGAAATAACCCCTCTACCAACACACTCAACACTGTCAACCAAACCCCCAACACTACCCAAAACACCCAATGATCACAACAGAGAAGATTTCCAAAACATGAATTCACTCCCCTTGGGGAACCCATAGAGTCAGTCTTCAAACAACTGTTAGAACATAATCTTATACAGCATCAAGAGCCAAGAAAATATGATCCAAGGTAGTTTAAACCATTTTGGTGGGATGAAAATTCCTTTTTTGACTTCCATCAAACTATAGGACATAGCTTACAAAATTGTCGACAACTGAAAAACATCATACAAGACTTTGTTGAGGAAAAAACTATTCAAGTTAGTGGACAAAAATTGACATCTTCAAACACTAATCAAAAGGTCTTTTCTGATCCACTACATGACCATGGGAAAGGAAAAGCCCCTAGTTTAGGTAACAAGACCAATACTTCCGCCAACTATGCTAGTGTCAAGTATGATTATAGTGGCCCCATCATAAATCATATCCGAGTCGTCGATGAGCATGTCAATACCATTACCATACATAAAACTCCCAAGTGTGTTGTCAACACTCACCGAACCAAGATCACCATCCAAGGTCCACCATCACACAGGGAACCATGGACTTCCAAGTCATGGTATAACTTGATTAGTTGGGAAAGACCTCCGCCCAAATCTTTATCTTGGAACTATTGCGTATCTCCCCTAAACATCGATCCATTTTAGACAAGGCCTTACAAAGCACCACTATCCCTAATGATCTCGATGTGAATCATTTTCAAGAAATGGTAGGCTACTTGACCAATAATCATCATGCCACCTTCTCCGAACAATACTATGCAACTAAGAAGACAAATCATAACGACCCATTACACCTTGAAGTCCTTGTTCACAAAACCAAAGTTAGACGAGTCTTGGTAGACGGAAGAGCAGGGTTAAATCTTTGCACTTTAAAATTAGTTTAAGGCATTATGTTTCTCAGAAGAATGTGTGGACACAACCAAAAGCATTGTCATTTAGGCTTATGACAATGAAGAACGAAAATCGAAGGGGGTTGTAACATTTCCTATCAGAATTGGTCCTACACTTATGGAGACAAAATTTCAAGTCTTAGATCTCACCCTTCCATACAACCTTCTGCTAGGAAGACCATGGATTCATGCTATGAAGGCAGTCCCTTCTACCTATCATCAATGTCTCAAATTTCCCTACAATGGCACTGAAATCACAATAGATGGTGACCTGAACCCATTTCAATATTGCACCAATCTATGAGAGATACCCCAACACCAAGTGCCAGTAAACCAAGAAGCTTCATTGTCCAAATCATCTTGCTATGTCGATCCATCCACTCCCTCTAAAACATCCACTTCACCATCATTACCTTCCACTCCTAGGGTTGAGATCCAAGACAAGGGTTGTGGAGAATATCACATGAAGACATCTTATTGTGTTAGTCACCTAGTTCCCCCTAAATCCTACGGTTTACCTATAGCAGATAGGAGATAGTTAGTGGTCACTATACACATCCCTCCCACAACAACTTTCACTAAATGGGAAGAATTAGGCAAAGAATCCATAAATGAAGATGATGTGACCTCCTAGTTGTATAGAGAAGATAATGAAGAACTTCCCCCACTTTCTCACATACCTACACACTAGTATGGAAAGGGTTTCACCATCATGTAGAGCAAGGGATATAATAGACATAGTGGCTGAGGCTTACATCAATATGGGAGGACTAAACCAATCATTGTTTCTAAATGGTTGAAAGGCTTAGGGCTCAAGTTTCAACCGCTTCAGATTAGCGTTCCTAGTACCACATCACCTTTACTCGAGGAAGTAAGTGTTGATGAAGATATTGAGACATCCCACGAACCATCTGACCAACCCTACAGTGATTCCCCTGCTTCAAATGAATATGAGTGGTATTTGTTATCCTCTACCTCTATCATGGACCTTGATAAGCTATTTGGAGAACTTAACTTAATGCTAAAATCTTTTCCAAATCCATTGAATTCCTGTCCACCTAAGAATTTGAAAAAAGAGGAATGGTTTAAACATTACTATTGGGAATCTCTTGATCCTACCTCTTGGGAACCTGACAAATCCACTTCAGATAACCACACCTTGGCATTAGGCCCACCTCTAAATCCACCTAGATCCAAGAAAAAGAGCAAAGAGGACTTGGTAAGAAACTTTTGTGACTATATAAACAACTCAACTTTTACATTGACCCCTTTGGAATTTGACAACTCCGATGATGACATGCCTTTAGTCTATCCCCAGCTCATTGATTGGGACCAACAAGACACACTTTTCTTACACATTTTTGAGAATGATGAAGCAATTGTTGAGTTCCTGGGACTATGAGAAGGCATACCTAGTGGTGATCACAAGGCTGGATTTACCATTGACTTTCACATCAAGGCATATTTTGGGGAATCTATTCAACCCTCCAGTCGCAAAAATAATAAAAACAATGACAAAAATAAAAATGACGAGTCTCTAGGTGAAAACCAAAAGGTGCCTTTAGACAATGAAAAATAAAAAAAGGACGCATCTGAAGGAAAAAACCTATCTGAGGCACCTAAGGATGGAGGTTTGAACATTCTCCTCGTTGCTCAGGAAAATTCACCCATGCTAGTTAAAGAATCAGTGGAAGTCAACATAGGTATAGAAGAGAATCCTCAGTTGGTATATTTTGCAGCATCATTAACGGAAGCAAAGCAGCCAGAATTCCGCAACTTCTTTACAAAAAGATAGGTTAATTTTTCTTGGTCATATGCTAACATGCCTGGGTTGGATCCTGAACTTGTACTACATCATTTTCCTCTACAACCAAGTGTAAAACTAGTGAAACAAAAATTGAGGAAAATGCACCCATAGATTGCTTTACTAGTCAAGGCTAAACTCAAGAAACTATTGGACGTTGGCTTCATTAGATCAATCGATTATGCAGATTGGATTTCCAATCTCGTACCAGTCACAAAACCAACCGGGGGCATCCACATCTATACGGATTTTAGAGATATCAACAAGGCTTGCCTTAAAGATGACCTCCCTCTGCCCAACATTGACATGATAGGAGAGATGACCGCAGGTTATGAGATGATATCCCTCATGGATGGATTTTCAAGGTATAATCAGATCAAAATTGCAACTGAAGACCAACCTAAGACAACTTTCACATGTCCATGAGGAACGTATTGCTAGAATATTCTGCCCTTTAGGCTCAAAAATGTTGAAGCCACTTATCAGCGTGCCATGACCATTATTTTTCATGACCTTATACACACTCTTATGGAGTACTATGTTGATGATCTTATTGCTAAATCATTGATAAGGGTTGATCATTTAAAGGTTTTAGACAAGATTTTTCAAAGGCTAGAAGAGTATAAAGTGAGACTAAATCTGAATAAATGTGTGTTTGGCATGAAATTAGGAAAGCTTTTGGAATATATCATTTCTAGAAGGGGCATTGAAGTGGATCCAACAAAAGTAAAAGCAATCATAGACATGCTCCACCAGCTAATCTCAGTCAGCTCGGGACACTACAAGGGAAACTGTAATCCATTAGAAGATTTATAGTGCAGTTAGTAGATAAGACACATCCCTTTCAACATTTACTTAGAAAAGGAATACCCTTTGTATGGACAAGTAAATTCCAGGAAGCTTTTCAACTCATTAAGGATTATCTCCTCATGCCACTAGTCTTAATGCCACCTATAGAGGGATGACAATTGATTCTCTATATTTTAGCAAGCCACTCATCACTAGGAGCATTTCTTGCAAAAAACGACAATGAAGGTCATGAAAGGGTAGTATACTATATCAGTCGCACTTTGGTAGGTTATGAACTCAACTATAGTACTATTGAACATGCTTGTCTTTTGCTAGTATTTGCTACTCAAAAACTCAGGAACTATATGCTAAACCACCAAACAATGCCAGTTGTGAAGATAGATCCTTTGAAATATCTTCTAAGAAAGGTAGCATTAACAAGGCGACTGGCCAAATGGGTAATGATACTTAGTGAATATGATATCCAGTTCATAGAGAGGAAAGCTATCAAGGGACAAGTCATTGCTAATTAGTTGGTCGATGCACCAATACAAGCAGATCACCCTTTAGTTGCAGATTTTCTTGATGAGTTCATATTCACCATTGACACAAGCATGACATGGAAACTATACTTTGATGGCTCCCATACAAATCATGGCTCAAGGGCTGGTATATTGTTTATCACACCACAAGGTGATTCTATCCCTAAGTCATTTAGGATTGTGTTTCCATGTACCAACAACATCACAGAATATGAGGCTCTTGTGACAGGATTACGCATGGCGATTAAATGGAAGATCAAGAACCTACAGGTTTAGGTGATTTTCAATTGGTAATACGATAGGTAAATGATGACTATGAGGCTAAGGATGAAAAGCTTGCTCCCTAAAAATGCATGGCAGATAGTTTTAAGGAGTACTTTGACAATGTTGACTTTCATCAAATACCTCATGTTCTAAACAGGGCAGCAGACGCTATGGCTACTATTGTTTCACTCTTGGACATACCTATCAATGTGCCTAAATTTGAGTTCTTGGTAGAACAAATTTAGGTCCCTACCTATGGCATCCCAGATTCGAAGATGGTGTGTGATATTGTTGGTCCCGATTCCCCATGGTATAAATATATCTGTGACTACCTCCATGTCGAGATCATACCCCCTAACCTTTCTAATAACCAACATAGGACATTCCTTCATAAGTCAACCAATTACACCATCATCGGAGATACCCTTTATAGATGTCCCTGTTGTGACCTTTTCACACATCGCCCCATTCAAAATGGGGACCCATAAATTTTTGGTCCATTCTGGTCTTTTGGCTTTGGTTTTGTCTCTCTTTCTGCTTCTTTTCTGCTATCTGCTTTCCCGGGATGCTCCCATCTGTGAGCTTGAACGCAAAAATTTGACTAAGTTTGATATTAGGGTTTCACATCTTTAGGTCACTTCGGGGTCAAATTGAGTTGGTTGGTCAACTTTTGAGCCTAATAGTGCTATCACAATGCTTTCAACAAGTAATCCCTAAATTTTAACTAAATTTTGCCAACTTTCTATTTTTAGTAAGTGTCAGTTTAGGGTTGATTTTCTCGAGATTTTCATATGCTGACAACTTCATTACATTTTGAACGCTTCGAGTTCATTTTCAACAAAATTTGAGCAAAAACGAACGACTTGCTATTTTTAGCAGTTCAGCTTCCAGGGCAGATTCCAGGGTCTACATGTTATATTTTCTAATGCATGTCCAAAGATTCTTTTTGGGTTTTTCGAGACCTTTGCAATGATATGACATGCAAAGCAGGATAACGACTTTCAACATTCAGCCTTCGGAGGCAGATATTAGGGTTTTCATGCAAACTTTTTCAGTGCACGTCAGCATATTCTTTCTGGGTTTTTCTAGGTTTTTCAAGATTTTTCGGGCAGTATGACATGCAAAATCATCCAGCAGCCGGATAGTCACTTTTTCGGCCCCTTTCTATTTTTAGCAGGTACCACTCTAGCAGTTGCCCAGCACTTCAGAACTGCAAACTGATCATCATGCAATTGAAACAAGGTCAAACGGAGCTTATCTGAGGAACATGCATAAAATTAGGGTTTAAGGCTTGAGAGCTAAAAATGAGGAGTCTGACGTCAAAACCTCCAAAGCTGAAGTATCCATTATGATCAGCATCTTTTAGGGAGCCTACTGGCAGAATTTGAAGGCAATCGAAGAACTTGCTATTTTTAGTAAGGTATTCCCCACGTAGGCTATAAATAGAAAGTTGATCCCGGGTGCAGCGCAAACAGGCAAGTTCACCAACGAGGAGCACGCTGTCTGAATTTCAAGTCAAACGGAGCTAAGGAAGTCTCAGAAACAAGCACTTACTATAAATAGTAAGTCACTTCACAAGCAGCTATAAATGGCAGGTCAACATCAAGTCTCAGTGCGAATAGGTCCAACATGTGATGAGGGGTCTTTGGTGTGAATTTCGAGACAAACAGAGTTGCAGAGGATGAAGAATCAGATAATTGCTATTTTTAGCAGGCCGGGGCAGAGAAATTAGGGTTTCTTAAAATCAAGGGCAGAACAGGACAGTCAAGCAAAAACAGCATCCGGTTACGATCACCACACTTCAGGCAATTGGCACATGAAATTTTGAAGACTTTCTGAGCAATTTCTATTTTTAGCAGGTTACTAAAAATAGCAGGTGTAAACAGGCATCAGGCACTAACAGTACAAGTCAGTCGAAATTCAGAGCAGGGTGAAAATTAGGCTTTCCAAGGTCAAAATTCAGTTGACGGCGCAAAATTTAGAGAACTTTCTAAAAATAGAAACTCATGGCGAATTAGGGTTGACAGAGGAAAATCAACTTAAATTTGGCAAAGGGCATAAAATTCACTAAAATAGATAAAATTTGGAATCCAGTATTGAAATCCACCTTGAAAAGCTGAAGAGAGATGAAAATTGTCTAAGTCTGGAAAATTGGAAGTTGACATAGGGAAATACGCCTAAGGATGGCTAGAAAATTTTGCTAAGGTGTGAAAATTGAAGTTCCATGGGTCAAATGTGCCCCCCCGTTCTCAACTTTGGAAAATTTTCTAAGTATTCAAAAATGAAACATTGACCTATCAAATGCGCCCAAGTCAAAATTGGAGGTAGGCCATGGTAAATGCGCCCAAGGTGAACTTAAAAGTTGCTAAGTGTCAAATTGAAAGTTCAACATGTCATATGCGCCTAGGGTGTTGGGTAAGAAAACTAGAAGTTGGCATGGTCATTTGCGCCCCTGGGGTTGAAGCCTCACTAGTCGTTGAAATTAAAAGCTCTATGAAGTAAATTTGCACCAAATTGAGAGTTGACCCTTATATTTGTGCCCAAGAAGCTTGGAGTGCATGAAATATTTCAACAAAATGGCTAACACAATAAAACTGAAAGCATCAGGTGGTATATGTGCCTCTGAACGACAAAATTGGAAGTTGCCTATAGGAAATGCGCCCCTGAGCATTGAGGAATAGAAATTTGCCTAAATGTCAAAGTGAAAGCTCATCACCCAAAGCCTTGAAAGGAATATTAAGCCACGAAATTGGAATTACACTCATGCTTATGCGCCTAAGCCATAAAATGGAAGTCCATGGGTCCAAATACGCCCAAAAAGATTGGAATTTGAAATTCGCCTAAGGCAAAAACTTAAAGTACAAGGTGTGATTTGCGCTAGTGATGAAATTAAAAGTTTCCAGTGTCAAGTGTGCCCTCCAAGTTGAAGTCACAATCATGCTTATTTTCCTAAGTCCAAAAATTGGAAGTACCAGGGGTGATTTGCGCCTCTCTCTGCAGGGACTTCAAACTAGGCTAAGTCTTCAAAATTGAAACCCCCATAGTTAAAATGCGCCCTCAGCTTAAATTCCACCTGTGAAATGCGCCTCAAGCTAGAGGCTTGAAATTGACTAAGTTAAGAAATTAAAAGCTTCCCTATTCAAATGAGCCTTTGAGGTTCAAATACACTAAGGCAGGCAAGTTGAAAACTCTAGATGCTATATGCGCCCCAAATTAAATGCTCCCCATCTAATTTGCACCAAGGTAAAGGAGGATATCAAAATTGAATCTAACCCTTGCAATATGCGCTTTGAAGAATGGGGTGTGATTTGCACCTGGAAGGAAAGAGATTTTTTAAAATGAAAGCTCCATATGCGCCCTTGAAGAGAACATTTTGACCAAGGCGTTAAAAATAAAAGCTTATGGTATGGAATACGCCCCCATGAGAAAAGGTTTAAATTTTTTTTTCAAGTCAACAATCTCTAAGTCGGAGGGTATAATATGCACCAAAAGAGAATTTATTTTCTAAGGCAAATCTCAAGGGATAAAAACACAAAGAGTTAAATACGCCTAAACTTGAAAATGTTGCTAAGGCATAGAAAGATTGAAATTGGAGATTTAATGAAAGCTCGACAAAAATCAAAATGTGAGAATAAAATCAAAATAAATTAAAAGGTGTTGGGAATGAAAATAATTTCTCCAGGCGATTAATTTTAAAATTTGCCTAAGTCAGAGAAATTAATTAATTTAATTAATTTAATTATTTTCCTAAGTCAAATTTAAAATTCCCCTTTAATTTTAACACATGAAATTTCAAAGTTTGGACGATTTTAATTTATGGGGAATTTATTTCGGAGTTAATTATGGATGGAAAATAAATTACGCCTAGCCGATTTAAAGCGTTGATATCGAATTTTTAAAAGTGTGCTGGTGAAATAAAATAAAATGGCATTTTAATAAATTAAGTATGCCATTTTAAAAAGCAGTTGAGATTATTTCAAATCGGAGTAAAAATGATTTTTTGAAATCATTGAAGGTAACTGGTAGTCGGGAGGGAAGTTTTAAAATTTGAATCGAAGAAAGAATCTCCCTAAATAGCAAATTGCCATAACAACTGCATGACGACTGGAATATTCCCTTTAAAATTTAGCAAATGCATAAGTCATGATGAAGGGAATAAATGGCATCTGCTAAAATTAGCACCAGCTTTTGGCTATAAAACTCTGAGGATTTTCATTCTCATCTCACAAGATTCGAAGCTAAGATTTATGCTGGTGAGTTGGGCTGAGATTTAGTGTTTTCAAAAAATTTGAGAGTTGCTGAAAGTGTGAAGTGTTAAATTTGATTTTTTTTTTCAAGAGGCTTGAATTTCTCGAAGTGTGTGAAGTTGTTGAGATCTAAAGTTGAGAGGTTGTTGCAATTCGGAATAAATTTTGAAGTGTAAGCTGCCGAGGTTAAGCATTTTTAATTCTCCAAGTTGCTAAAGGTAAGTATTCAAAATTGCTGAGACTTAGTATTTTGCTGAAAGTTCAAATGTTTTTCGAAGTTGGAAGTTCAAAAAGCTAAAATCATTTGTTTATGCTGGAGGTCAAAATTGTTTGAATTAGAAATTACTTGAGCTTTAAATTTTCTGAAGTTGTTGAATGTTGGAATCAAATTGAATTTAAAATTGTTGAAGCCTTCGAAGTTGCTGATTTATAACTTTCAACGTGCTGATTTGAGATTGTTGAAACTTTTCGAAGTGTTGATTGGAAATTATTAAAACTTGCTTGATGATTTATAACTTCCAAGCTTGCTGATTTAAAATTGTTGAATTCTTCGAAGTTGCTGATGTATAACTTCCGAAGTTGTTGATTTAAACGTTGCTGAAACTTAACACATTTTCCGAAGTTGAGATTGTTGGAGTTAATTTCTTATGGAGAGTTGAATATTTCTTTTTGCTGCAAGTTGTTGAAATTTGAAGTTTAAGTATGCCGAGGTTTGAAGTCAAAGTTGGTTGCTAAAGCTATTAACTCACGATTATTTTCGCAGCTAACTCCATCCGCCAGCCGTCTCACGTGATTTTTATTTTTTTTAAAGTCAGAAGTGTAATGTTTGCTTTTTGTTTTGCAGATGGCTGATGGACGAAAGGCTGATGTTGCTGAAACTAGCAAAGCTGGAGCAAAGACTGGTAACAACGAAGCTGGCAAAGAAAACGCCTCCAAGCAGGCAATTATCAAAGGTCTGAAGAAGTCCTTTATCCCAGATTCAAAGATCGTGTCGAAGTTTGGGAACTTGATGGACACCAACCTGGGGCCTTTCAACCTCGAGGCCTTCATGCGCAGAATGTATGGGCAAGGTGGCAACCTTCTGACGGAGGCATCGCGCAATATTGTGAAGAGCGGATTGTACGCAGCGGCAGGGTTCCAACCGGCGGTTCGTTGTCCGGAGCTAATATGGGAGTGCGCCAACTTTTACAACTCTAATGATCAGACTATTGTGTCTCCAGATGGTATGATATTGGCTAACTTCGCTCCTGATGCAATTGGCGAGGCATTTGGAATACTAGCCACAGATAAAATGTTGTACAAATCTAAGGAAAAAGCTGACAAGATGTACGCCACGTCCTTCGAAAAGTGCATGAAGAGGATTAATACCACTTGGATGCGAAAGCCAAAGCCTCCTGCTGCCAGGCTGCCTAAGCAGATAATTTCAGAAGAGCTGAAGCAGGAGTATTGTGATATCATTATGCTGCTCAGCAGGGTTAACAGAAGCCTGCAATCATTTGTGTTCGAGCCATGGATGTTCTTCTACATCAGCGTGGTGCTCGAAGGGAAAGAGGAAGTAAACTGGGCACAAATGATAAGTGATAATATTGATAAACAGTTTCAGTATCTGAGGAGAACGAAAACGTTCTACATGAGCTCATATGTTTTTTACATGCTTGCTCGAATGACAAAGTATAGAGGGTTGGCATATCATGAGCCAATTGGTTGTGGATACAATCAGTTCAAGATTCACGAGTCCTGCAGACAGTTGCACCTCACGCACACAAGTGACTTCAAGAGAGTTAATGACACTTTCACTATGTATATCACAAGAACCCTTCAGTAGAGGTTACAGCAGAGGATATCCGAGGAGGCTCAGATGCTGATAGAAGAGTATGGGTTTTGGTTCATCCAATTCCTGTAGTTTACCTATTTGAGGCTGCCAGGGTACGATTCATATGTCTACAAATTACCTAGGTACCCCACCAACAGAATGATACTGCTTGAGTTGTCTAGGCAATTGGTGGCCTACGACAAAATCATTAGGAGAAAGAAGAAGGGAGGTTTGCACTTCCCCATTATGCTGGGAAATTCACTCGAAGAATGCCCTACTCTGTAGGCAGCCAAGGAGGCTGAGGATGAATTAAAATTCTATAAGTTGAATCTTCATACCAGCCGGCAGGATTTCGATCCTCGGGGAAAAATTGGAACAGTGCAAGGAGTAGAGTACAGGCACAAAGTTCACTTAGAAGATTTTGGGCGAATGCTGGGAGTGAGGCTGAGATTAGGAAAAGAATGTTTTCGAGGCTGCCACTCAAGTTGATCAGAGAATGTGAAGTGATCCAAGTGTCAGACCAAGTCGAAGAGGATACCAGGGTTATTCATCCAGATTATGAAGCAGTAAAGAACAACCGATTCCACCAGTAGATCGGGCCGAGCCGGAGATCACGGATTTAGACACCTTATCTATTCTCGTCTTGACTTTCACAAGGGCTTGGGTAGAAGAACATGTCCACTTTGATTTTTCCTTCAGAGAGGAAGACGTTGGAGCTTGTGAAGGGAGCTATCAAAACATTGAAATAACTGAGCCTCAGTAGAATGTTGCTCGGGAGGAGGTCCATGAAGTGGAGGCAACGGAAGAGCAGCCCCTCATTATTTATGATATTCAGCGCAATTGGCTCTCATAGGCAATCAGGAGAGACCAGGATGATGATGCTGACCTGGCGGCTTAAATGGAAGAGCTTCTAAACAGGACTAGTAAATCGCCTAAAAGGAAGAGGGCAAGGAAGTATACAAGAATGGAGACTAATGAGGCCAGGTCACGTAGCCTTCACATCGTTGTCCCGAGGAAAGATCATAGTTTAAGTGATGTAATGCCAGAAAATTACACGATCACCACAGTTGACTTAGGACGTCCCTTCGGAGCGCAAGTGGTCGAGGAAGCTGAAAGCTCCTTCCAGGCGTTGAAGGACAGGTTGGTAAAGAAAGAAGGGAAGTACAAAAGATTGAAAAAGGAACACAAGGCATTAGTCGAGTATGTGCAACATCTGGCACATCCAGTTGCTCAAGGGAATCCAGCGGTTGAGCTTCCGCCTGAACTACCACGAGAGCCAATCAGTGGGCTTGAGGAGATAAGGAGAGTTGTACAAGAAGGAGACAAGTGGATAAGCGGTGTCCACGCTGAAGCAGACAGGTTCATGGCTGATCTGGTCTCATCGTTTCAGAATGCATCTGGTATCCTCTCACACCTCAGTGATGTCGAACAGGCTTGGGGAGACACCCATATTTTTTAGGATAAAACTATTCCTCGCCTTGCTGTTTTGATGCGTGTGCCCACGCAAACTTTGGTGAATGAAGGAATGATCCAGGCAGGCGACAGATATGATTTTCGTGGGTGGCATTCAACGGCATTCACTAGAAAGAGTTTCTTCAACACCGCAACTATGGAGTCCACCAGGATCAAGAAAGCAATGAGGAATATTCACGAGGGTATCCTCAACATGTTGGAGGCAGTGTTCGCCAAAAGGATGACTGCTGAGGAGGTTGAAATTGAAGGGTTAAAAGCAAGATTACAGCCTTTCTTTTCTGAGATGAAGAGCTTCTCTCAGCTAGACTTTGAGAACATGATGACCTTTTCGGTGATTATTCAGAATACACAGGATTCTATCGAAGCTTGGGGGAAGTCTTGTGAAAAGCATGTGCAAATGGTGGACATTCTAGAATATCAGCTAAATCTTACTCCATCAATTTTTTAGGAGGAGGTAGATGAGGTGCTTGCACGGTTCGTAGCGTACGCGGTCAGAGAGAAGAACAAGGGAATCCAAGTCATGGATGAGAATCTTCTAGAAGGGTAGTGGGCATTAATTGCTCATGGTGGTCAAGGAGGAATCTGCTATTTTTGGGAGCATTTATGACACCACTCCTCCACCTTCTAGTGGTTTTTAGGGCACAACTCGTCTAGGGCTGAGGTGGCTCGATCTGAGCCCTCCATTGTAATTCAATCTGGACCATCCATTGAGATTGGCCAACTATAAAATGGGGAGTCCCCCTCATTTGTAATCTAATAGTCAGAATCAGAAGTAGTCAGCACAGTGGATCTTGAAGCAGAATAGGGAGTAGATACTTTTGAGTTAGAGCAGTTTTCATTGCATTGTTGAAGAAGAAGGGGAATTCTCCCTTTGAGAATTTTGTAAGAGATTGTCACAAAGGATATTCATAATAAAGCATTTCATTGATGGTGAATTCAAACTTTGTTGTGAGTAGTTCGTGAGGTTTCTTCTTCCTTTGACTTCGACTAGGACTTAATTTCATGCTAATAGTTAGATATGGATGCTTATATTTGACGTAAGTGAGCTTCTCTGATCCATACCACTAACGATCTTACTGATGGTAAGCTCGTCTTGCGTGGTCAACTGGAATACATTACACTTAACTTCGATCGAGATTCATGTGTAGTTATGCATCGTTGTGATGGTAGTTGCATTATTGAATCCTAATTTGAACATCTTTCTTATCCTTTGAAGATTGCACTTACTTTGTCGAGGCTGTCCAATTGGAGGCTAGACAACGTTCATTAGAAGTTCATTGAAATTGAGCATAACACCCATTGCATTTAGGTTAGAATTTAGAATTTAGAAATCACTGCAGCCATTCAAATTCTGTATACTTTTTGTTTAGTTTTAGGAAACTTGCACTCCAAATCCAAATCATTCGCACAAAATCCCTTTCAAAGCAAATATTTGTTGTTTATTGCACGTATCCTTAACAATTGCATAAGTCCCCTCGTAAGAACACAACAATACACATCAACCAAACTAGGTCTATTCACATTAAAGGAACCTTGGAGTTGAAAGCGTGATCTCACTCACAATCTTAGCACGTTGAATACTTTGTTCAAGAGAGAATAGGGTATCCGTTGGGAAACTTTGTTCTGCTGATTGTTGCGGTCACAAAAACCACGTCAACAGTCCCCTAAACAATACCCTATTGAGATGTCTCAATACTAAAAAATCACAAGCAACCTTGCATGGGGTACATGAGGGTATATATGGATCCCATTCTAGCGGTCCTACCTTAGCTAAGAATATTATGAGACTGGGTTACTATTGGCCTACTATGGAAAAGGACTCATATGTTTTTGTCAAGAAATGTCATCAATGTCAGGTACACAGAGACTTGAAACATGCACCAACACAAGAGCTACTTCCCATAACGTCGCCATGGCCCTTTTCCTAATGGGGACTCGATCTCATAGGTAAGATACATCCCACATCATCCAACGGCCATAATCTCATCATTACGGCCACTAAGTATTTTACAAAGTGGGTTGAAGTTATTCCCATGACTTACATCACTGACACACAGATTTCTAAGTTTATCTTGAACTATATCATATGTCGGTATGGTGTCCCTCAATCCATTATCACAAATAATGTTTTTCCATTCAAGAATCAAGAAATCCATCATCTATGTGAAGAGTTCCATATCCAACAACATTTTTCCACCCCATATTACCCACAAGGTAATGACTAAGCTAAGGCATCTAATAAAACTATCATCAAAATCCTCAAAAAGAATGTTAATGATGTTGGTCATGATTGGAGTTTACAGCTTAATCCAACCTTATGGGCTTATCGCACAAGCATTTGTACTCCCACTAGCACCACTCCATATTCCTTAGTATTTGGTTATGAGGCCATCTTGCCTATTGAGTTCAAGATTCCTTCCCTAAGGGTATCTTTGAAATGTCATATTGAAAATGAAGAGTACCAAGTTTCGAGACTACATGAGCTAGAATTCCTAGATGAACGAAGACAGAAGGCATTAGATCATCTCCAAGCATATCAAAATCATCTTCGTCGCAACTACAATAGGAAGGTCTTGAATAGAAACTTTGACATTGGTGACCTGGTCTTAATGGAGAATCCCAAGAATCAAGCTAAAAGAGAGAAACCAGGAAAGTTTGAACCTAACTGGTTAGGACACTACATTGTCACAGAAGCCTTTGGATCAAGAGCATATCAACTCTCTACTCTTGAAGGAGAACCATTTTCAGCACCTATCAACATTCTTCATCTAAAGAATTTCTACGCATAGCTTCTAAGAGCCTTGTCTTAATTATAGAAAAACAAAATAAATCAAAATAAAAAAAATTCTTACCTAGGTGAAAACCTGGCAAGCAAGCGTCTTGGTAACATAAAAAAAATCAAAAAATAAAGAAAGTAGTAAAGAGAAATAAGTTGTCCAATAGTGAAAACCACTTCGGTGGCACTTTGGATAAGTACCATGGTGAAAACCTGGCAAACAGGCACCATGTGTAGTCAACTCTGCTCCTTTATCTACTATCATTCTAATCTGACTTCCCTGTACATATCACCTATCTGTCCCATCCATTGCTTGTGCATACCAATCATAATAAATGGTTGTCCTTTCCATAACTTGGAATGATTGACATTGAGTGCATTTCATATCCCCCATCCTATACTATTCATAATCAATTGGTCTTATACTCGACTGGGGGCAAGCACTTGACTTGCATCATTTTGGTTCTTACGTTGGCTGTTTTGAAGATGTCAAACCATCGAAAAATCCAAAAAACATTACAAAATGTCCTGAGAAATCCAAAAACATTAGAAAACTTCAAAAAGAAAAAAAAAGAAAACATGTCAAAAATCCAAAAATAGAGTCAGATTTAGTCGCACTTGTCAGTCTTTCTCATTTGTTGAACTATGTTGCCTCTATGACTGGATGTAGGAAAGGCCATCTTCTGATGTGCCCCCAAGGCATTAGGTCAGTCCTTTTAGGTTGTCTCTATAAAATCATGATTCAATCCATTTGTCTATATGACGAGGTCATTGGTTGTGTCAAACTACGAGGTCTCTACGTGTATAACATAGGCAAGGCCATCAATCGATGAGCCCCCGAGGCCGCACTAGGTCAGTCCATTAGGGTTTGTCACATTCACTATCACACACATCTTATATTTGTAAATAAATTATCCTTTTTGTAGTCATTCTTTTAAGTCAAAGTTGAGTTGAACTACGAGGTCTTTGCGTGTATAACGTAGGAAGGGCCATCAATCGATGAGCCCCCGAGGCCGCACTAGGTCAGTCCTTTAAGGTTCGTTGTCAATCACATCATATCAAGTCACACATCAACATGATCAATAGGTCAACAATCTCATGAGGTCAAATCAAACAAATTTCCAAAGCTACAACTTACGTCTGCTACAAGATGTGTCCTTCCTGAAAACAGACATCATCAGAACAAAATCAACTTATGTCTGCTACATGATGTGTCCTTCCTGAAAATAGACATCATCAAAAAAATCAACATGTGTCTTATTCAGGATGAGTCCTTCCTAAATATAGATATCATTAAAACAATCTATGTCTTATACAAGATGAGTCCTTCCTGCATACAACCACTGTCAAATAATCAACATGGCCTTACACAGGTTATCACATCAACGACATCAAACTCAACGTCTTATATGATATGTGTCTTTTTTAAACCAGGCTTTTGTCATGCCTTACATAGATAGTCATAAACTCAAAACTAGACATAACGTCTTATACGGTATGTGTCCCTCCTGAAACCAGGTCTTATCAATCAATCAAAACAATCAAACAAACAGATCAAGTTTTGGAAAATATTTTATTGGCTTTTGACTTTGTGGCTTGTTTCTCTTATCATTTTATTTGGCTTTAATTTGGAATCCTGATACTAGCTTTCTCAAGGATATCCCATGAAGGATTTAGAGAGGCAATGATGTATCAGAATTTTGTTTTCTTTGACTGATGTTTGTTGGTTGTATTTTAACTTGGATTTTGAGTCATGTTACTAGTTTCCTCAAGGATGTCCCATGAAGGATTTAGAGGAGCGATGACGTCTCATGACCTGTCTTTTATTTGTTTGTTGTCTATGGTTTTTCTTGACAAAAATAGTAGGGCAACTGTGCCCTTAGTATGAGCTAGTACAATCCTTGTCTATGACTATTTGTTGTTAGCATGTGGATGACCTTGCACACCTTGATCTATTTCATATCATGGTGTTTGTCTCCATTTGTAAATTATTTACCACCCAATGATGATAAAGTGCAAAGCCTTTTGTGATTTGGAAAAACATCGAAGATTGCTAATACTAACATCAAGGTCTTTTTCTTATTCATCTTTCTTTCCGCACAAACATTTCTTCTTTCTTGCATTATGACAGAGTCATGTGACACAAAAAAATATAAAGCATCTTGCAAATGCAGTCATGTTAGAAACATTATGTAAATATCATACATATATCTTGCATCTCGAAAACACAAAAACATAGGCATCTATCATATCTAGGAAATCATGGCATAATAGGCATTCATCATCATAGATTACATAACAAAAACATTACATGTACATAGCAGTTGTAAATATATGCATCACATTACATCCATCATCATCAAACATATAGCATCACATGTAGATAGCGTTGTAAATAGATATATCATGTTGCATCTCATAATCATGAACATCAAATTGCATACATCAATACCATAGAAAGTAAATGCATATATCATCATATAGAATGAACATCACATCATAAACTGCATAAACACATCATAATATAAATATGATCATCCATAACATATGCATATTAAATAGACAAAAACATAATCATAATAGAATTGCATATCATAGGAATCATCGCCAAAATAATATATATATATATATATATATATATATCACTCAAAAAATGTCACATCACAATGTCATAAATACAATGTACATCAATAAATATCATAGCATGTCCCTATCTGGAACTCCCACTACTCCCATGTGGAGAATGTGAAGGAAACTAATGACAAGATCTTGATGATCGGTGTGTAGAAGGAGGCTTGTCATATGGCCCAGTCCTGGGAGGTCCCACCACCCCCTCTATATTCTATGTCCTGCTCTGAGTCATGCTTTCTGACCTATTGCTATGTTTCTGAGAGTAACTGGGAGCTCATCTCTTGGGAGGAACCTCTCCCTCATATAGATCCCTATAGTAGGTGGCTCTTTCAACAACTCTGACTAACTCCCGAGCAAAACCATCAGCTGACCCACTACAAAGAGTCCTCAACTCTATAAATCTTTCTCAATCTCCTATCTCCAAGCTATGGCCTGGTCTTTGTCCATATATGCCATGTCCCTCTCCATCTGTAGTGAGTCCCGCTCTGCCATCAAAGCCCTCATCCTCTCCTCAAGAGATGCTACCTGGGCCCATAGATCTGCTATGTCTTGATCAACAAGACCTGTGTCTTCCTATCGTGGCCGCTCTCTCCCATCATCCTCCTAGTCCTCCAGAATCCTATCTCAGAGCTCCCACTCCTACTCATCCATATCCTCCTCCTCATCATAATCCTGATAGTCTATGAGCAATCCAAGAGCCCCCATCTTTGTCTTCTCCCTAACCACCTCCTCCTCTACATGCTCCTCTGAAATGTCCTCCTCTCCTGCATGCTCCTCTCCACTAGCCTCAACATCAACCTCCTCCTCTCCCCCGCCAACATCAAGCATGGGCACATCCTCCCCCTCCCTCTCCTCCTCACGGACGAGTGACAACTGTGGGTCTCGTCCCCTATGACCATGTCTCCCCCTACCACCACCCCTCTAACCTCCTCCATCTCCACCATCACCTCTACCACCTCTCCCACCACGACCTCTGCCTCTCCCACATCTACCTCATGGTCCTATCTTAGGCCTCTCTACAGGTGCATCCTGATCTGGATTTGTGAATGGAACTGGCCTATGACTGGCCCACTAGGTATCTTATGCCACCGTCGTGCCCATATCCGCTGCTCCACCTCTCCACCCCCACTATATTGGTTGTAAAGCATCAATATCTGCCTCTATTGTGGCGACTGGAATCTCTGGTCCCCACAAGGTCACCTCTCTGGAAGATCTAGTGTACTTAGCTTGTCCTCAAGGCTCATCTTGAACCTCTCCAAACTGTCTTAATACCCAGTATGGGAAATTCCTCTCAATGATGTGCACATGGGACACTGTCCTCCTTATCAGATATTGTGTCTGTCAAAAAAAAGGCAGGTGTTTGTCCTCATCTAGCCACTGTGAGAAATCCATGTAAGGTCTCCAAATGAACTGAACCGTCATATCAATAGCATGTTGGTAGAAACCAGTGTCTCCAACATGATTCTGGGTGTTTTCCCCCGCATAACAGAAGGCATAAGGTGATCCCTGCTCCAGCTCGGTTGTAATAGGCAGACGGAAAATAGCTATGTGTTCCCACGCCCATACCTTCAGGAGTGTGGTACCACAGCTCATGGACTGTGCCTCTCTATAAGTAATATCATGCAAATGGAAGTACATTATGGCCAACAAACAAGGGCCCCAAGCATATACCACCCACCTCTCTAACATGCCTACAAACATCTCCCCCCATCCTACTAGAAATCCATGACCTTGGCGATTAGGAAGAACTACCCCCCAATCAATGTACACAATAAACAATCTATCCTAGCATATCTCTTAGCTAGAACATGCCACCTAACCTCATAATGGTCAATCCCCAACTATCTAATGTCATCATGGCGATAATATCTAAACATCTCAGCAAAACCCCTTTGTGTGTCATACATCACCCTCGTACCCCTAATAGGCAATCTTAATATCCTATATATGTCCTCTAATGTCACAATCGCCTCACCAGTAGGTAGATGAAATGACGATGTCTCAGAGTGCCACCGCTCGTAGAGAGCAGTCAATAGACCTCGGTTTGCTCGAATAGTGGGCATGAAAGTGACATGATGAAGACCCAAGTGCCATAGGAACCGTCTCCCCCCACTTCGCAACTGATCTCGAAAGTCAAAGGTCAATGATCTCAACTCCCTCATATATATCAGATCCAGTACAACCTGCAATGGCATAAAGCATGCCTCATGTCAGAATCAAAGAACTTGTTATAGTCCAAAATTTCAAAATTTTTTGCCAGTCAAATGTGTCATTATGTTATTCAAATGCATTTCAAAATGCAAATGCGTCCAACTATAAATCATGCCCAAACAATGGACCATTCTACATGCAAATGCGTATTAAAAATAACAAATGCATCGTAAAATCCTAGATGCACTATTTCTAACTACAAATGTGTTGCAATTTTACAAGTGCGGTTCAATAAAACTCAAATGCGACAAACTTTTAAAAACATCTATGCTACATTCTACGTGATTTTACATATGTGGTGTTTTGCATACACATGCGTCGAAAACGCATGCATATGCGGTGATTCCTAAAGTGATGCATGACTAAAAAGTGAATTAAATGCATTGAAAAGTGTGAAAATTAAAATTTCAGGAGACGATTTCTAACTACATATCGGGGGTTTCGCGTTCACAGGTTGTCTGAAGGTCCAAATGCGATATCCGCGATGTTGTGAATGTGGAACTGGAGACATGGTGGCAACAAGGTCCAGAGTAAAAATCTCAATTTTTAAACTTGGAGGGTGAAAATGAATTGGTTTTTCACCCAATTTCTATATATACCTAGGGTTTTGGGTGGCATTTTCTCCAACCTTGTTTATTGGTCTTGTATTCTTCCAACTTTTGTCGACTCGTACATGTATTGAACACCTCGAAACTCATTTTTGTCAACTCCATTGCATTTCTGGCTATCAAATTGACTTATTAGGACTATTTCCAAATTTTTTGGAATTTTTCAAAAATTTGTAAATTTTCCTGAGGGGGCATACCTTCACCTATTTTATACTGGGGCATGACTAGGACATGTTTTTGATCAATTTTCTTTAACACAATGCCGAAATGACATTGTATCAAAGA
Organism: Sequoia sempervirens; assembly: GCA_007258455.2. Lineage (NCBI taxonomy): Eukaryota > Viridiplantae > Streptophyta > Pinopsida > Cupressales > Cupressaceae > Sequoia > Sequoia sempervirens. The sequence continues at coordinate 370,683,605 of VDFB02281492.1, read as the reverse complement.
AAGGAAAAATGTAGACACTAAAATTTGGTCTAAGCCATCGACTTCAATTTCTTCATAATTCGTATTTTCATATTCATGATTAAATAATGTTAATTATTTAATTATTCTCTAAAGTCCTTTATTCCTCTATTAATTAAATAAACTTGATTATTTAATTAGTTCATTTTAACATTTATTCCTCTATTAATTAAATAAACTTAATTATTTAATTAATTCATATTATCTTTATTTAACATTAATTAATTAAATAAATGATTCTTTATTTAATTACGTCACTAATCAACTTTATCCTCTTTCTTAAATTAAATAAATTCTTATTTAATTTATCCTAATCATATTTCCAACTATAATTAAATAAATACTTTAATTATTTAATTATTAATCTTTCTTCAATCAATTAAATAAATCTTATTTATTTAATTTAATCCTTAAATGTCGAATGTTGAATTAAATAATCATTTAATTCCTAAAAGTCTATTTTGGACATATTCCTCTATATTTAGATAATTGTTTAAGTTATCTAAGTATTCCTTTCCACTTGACTCGAGATCTATTTAAATCAGTCAGTTATCTCTTGATTCAATGTTTGATTGTCTTTCATGAATAAACTCTCTGTCATAACCAATTAGTTATCTAATTTTAATTCTTATGCATGTACATATTTATTAATTAAATATCTTTATTTAATTAATTAATTTATGTGTGCATTTGAACATATCGTTTATGATATTCTATCTTCATTCTTTTCATGCAAACATTATTCTTCTAATTTTTGAATACTTTCAACTAGAGATTAAATCATTATTTAATCTTGATCTCTTTCTTAGGTTTTATCACTCACGTTAGTACTAACACTTATCTCAATGTATGTCAAATCTTTTAATCTGAATCATCTATCTATCTTTCAATCTCGGCCTCTCATTCGAATGATCAATTTTCTATAAATTGACTTGTCTTTCATAATTGCAACTCCTCCCAACATCTGATGACTTTTGGAGCACTTGTTTAATCTTTGATATTTTTCTATAATCACATACATCAAGGCTATACTTGCACACATATTAAAAAATTGAGGGCAAGAATACCATCACAGCGAAATGGAGAAGGACAATTGGGGTCATTCATGGAAGGATGTAGATATTGGGTGAGATCATTCTGTGTTTATGTTTAAGATTTCCTTTGTACTTTGTTGTTTAGCTTTAGATTACAATTTGAGTTTCATTGCATTGTTATTGCTTTAATTCGCGCTTTGTTTTTCTGATGTTACACATGTCATAATCCCATATGCATACATAAAAAATAAAAATCATATCGCCACCTGCATCATAAATCATCAAAATCATATCCATATCATACTCATAAACCACAAGCATCACATCCTACATCACAAAGTGTTAGTCATGCATACCATCATATATACATCTATCATAATCATAATCACATGTTCTTCATACATACATGTGTAATAAATAACAAGGGCATCCAATGAATATCACATAGACATCACATGTAGGGAATCATCATAATCATCCTTCTCATATATAAATCATAAAAGTGTCCATCATAAGGTCCATGATCAACATCTATAGCATAAAGTCCATAATATCCATGACATGGTCCATAATAAAGGTCCACATAATGTTCATTGAAATAATCAATACATGTACAGAAGAATCAAAACATACAAATGAATGTGTACAACAAACACATCATGTGTCCTGAATCAGAATCAATAAACTAGTCTCTAACTCAAACTGCAACAAAATTTGTACATGAACTCTATGCTTGTATATATATATATATATCTGTTGGGTATCTATCAAAATTGGGACCTTGTACCTATCCTCCTGTCACCCTTGTCCTCCCTGTCCACCCCCATTTCTCATTACATCTGATCATTGGGGTGATCCTAGATCCCCTCTCACTCCTCCCTACTAGGTGGCTCCATCCATCCACTCGAGGCCCCCGTCCCTGTTGATCTCAATGGCACTATTGAGTGCAATCTCCCACCTAACTTAGATGGCTCTGCCCTCCCACCAAACACCTCTAAGAATGTCAAAACTCTCTATGCAAGATCTGGAACTGCACTATAATATACGCCCATCCAGTAGCCTATCTCCTAAGTGCTCTATGACTAGATGGATTCTCTATTCCATTTGTACCGATCTCTATCAGCATGTATCTTGCTCCTCTCCTTCTCCCAAGTGTCCTAGGAGAGCCTCATACTCTAAACTTTAGCCTCTACCTGATCGACACATGATAGCACCTCATCCCTCTCCCTCTATAATTTGTCGGCCCCTGTTGTGCTCCTCGCAGCCTCTACCCATCTCCTAGCCTCATCTCTCTCCCCCTGCACGGTCTCCAAAAAACCATGTAACCTCTCCACCTCTCTCCTCAATCTGACTACCTTTGCAGCTACTCCATCATCTTCCATAGGTTGTGTTGCTTGCAATCTCTCAACCTCCCCCTATAACCTCTCAATCTCTATGTGTACCATCCTCAGTCTCTGTTGCAAGACACATATCCATGTCTACACCCCTGCCAGCCTCTCCATTGTGTTGTATGTGTGTTGTGGCTGATATGGCACTATGGCCCTCTCAATAGTTTTATCCTCCTCACCTCTTCCTCCTTTTGCCTCTCCCTTTTTCCTCACCTCTAGCGCCACCAGTACACACACTGGTGAGTCGTCATCATGTTGGACTACCAGTGTAATACTCACAAGGATCCTCCCTTGCCACCAGGCTGCATATCTAGTTGTGACTCCTACATTATCTGGACCCTCTCTCCATGGCCATATTTGCTCTACTAGCTCATCCCATACTTGTTGTGCTCATGCAAATGGCACTTTGTGCCCCCAACCCCTCTCTCATGTAATCCTTCAGTATCTCTCTACTGGCTCCTAGATGTCCTACTACACCCCGAACTATCAGGTGATCCTTTTTGGTTTGTATAGCTCAATGATAAAGGAGTCTCTCCCTATCAAATAGCATCAACTAAACATAAACCCTTTGTATAAATGGGTATCCATGCCCCATTGAGGAAACTTGCGGTGGATGTACGGTCTCCACACAATTTGGTCATCTGTAAGGTCATCAAAAACTCTTCGCCAGTAGGCCAAGATCCACACTTTTCTAAACTAAATGATCCATCTGTACTCGTATGCCATTTGTATCCCCACTCTCTCCTCCTCACTACCCACCAATTCCACAATATCTATTCATGTGACCTAGATATGCTCCCATGCCCACACCTAAAGCTAGGTCATGTGTGTCACACTCACCGCTCCTCTATAGTAGACTACATGCATATCTCTATAAATTTGTGCCAAAACATAGGGTCCCCATGTGAACACACCTTGTCTCCTCTCCACAATATGTCGTACAACCTCAATCATCTTAAGGCTAAAGAATCTACCACTCTTGTCTAGGAGGAGGATCCTGCCAATTAGTCTACATAGGAATAGTGGGAATGGTGGCATTGTACTAATGCATGCATCAATATCCAGCTCATTCCCTACATAGGGGAGGTCAACTATCCCAAACATCGCACACAAACTCTCCTCTATCAGTCATCTAGCCCTGCCACCGCACACCAGATGTCCCCTAATGGGAAGTCGTAGAATCCACCACATGTCCTCTAGTGTGACTATCATCTCCCCTATGGGGAGGATGAATGTACAGGTCACAAAACTCCATCTCTCCATCAATGCAGTCAGTAGGGGCCTGTGTGCCTAAATGGATGGAAATACTGACATGTGAAGTAGCCTCGCCTGCTCTAATGTCTCAAAATTTGCGTATATAAAATCATTGATCCTTACTGTAGCTGGTCTTCTGCATGGTACCCTCTATTTGTTCCTATTGAGATGTCACCCGAAGCCCCTTTTCTTCCCCATCCACCCTCTCAAGGGAGCATACTGCATCATATTTCCTCATTTTTTCTGCCTATCACCCTACCTACGATATTGGGGCATCTACCAAAGTCCTCTTCTTTCATCGAGTTGTATGCTCTTTATTTTTCTTTGAAACACCATTATTCTAACGATATTTTGAAGAGGGGAAAAATAACCACCCCTAATGGTCAAATTCACCTTTTCTTTCTTCTATCATGCATCCATTGCCATATTAATTAAATAAATTGTTATTTAATTAATATCCATCTCATCTTCAATATCCCTTGAGGTCTTTTAAATACCTTATCCCTTCTTTAAATTAAATAAATAAACTGATTTATTTAATTTAGTCACTTTAGCCAAATGAATTAAATCAATTTTTAATTCATTCATTCTCTCTCCTCATGTCAACTTCCTCCATAATCTCCCACTCTCTCTTAATCCATAATTACCCCTCCTAATCACTTGTACAACCACTAATCAGGATTGATTAGTCCATAATCAAATCCACTTGCCAATTATGACAAAGGTACCATGGTCAACCCTCATCAATGCTTTCTCCTTTTGGAGAAGCTATCTCCATCTCCCAAGGAATTTAAAATTCCTTTTCATTCCCCCAACATGCACATGTGGAGTTTTGAATTCCACTTATCCCTCCAATGCATCCTGTGTGGAATTTTTAATTCCACTTTATTTCTCCAAAATTCTTGGAGGAATAAAACTCCAATTTTTAATATGCTTTCCCCATCCCTAGGTCCTTACAAGGGGAATTTTTAATTCCCCTTTTTCTTCCCAAGGTCAATTTATAAAACCAAGGGAGATTTTAGAAGAATTTTTAAATTCTTCTTTTGTCACATCCTCCCAAGACTTGGGGAGGATGAGATGAGTTGTATTTTTCCCTTCCCAATATGATCTCCACATCACCCTCATCTTTCCACCTCATCCTCCACATTCTTCATCCTATGAGTTGAGATGTATCAAGACATCTCAACCCTTGATCAGTCACCCTAGAATGCATCTCAACCCTTCATTTCTCTAGAGGAAATTTTTCTAAATACTTAGCAATTTTTTTCATTTGCAACATTCACCTTTTGCATTCACATTCAAGCACTCAAACCCTGTTGCATTCAAGCTACTACCACCATTGTTGTAGCACTTTATGTAAGAGCTAGAGATATTAGCTCAACACCCAAGACCACTTGCAAAAATAATGAAAACCTTCTACAAGAGAGTATGCAAGAAAATTAGCTTGCTTGATATTAAGACCTATCAAATGATGAGGTATGAAGTATGTACAAATGTTTACAATGACCTTCCTTATATAGGCAAGGTTGAAATGTAGTAATGAACATGATGTTGAAAAATGTCATAATCATATGACATGATACAACTAACAAACTAACTACCTAGGAATCATGGAAAATAGCTAGATAAGTTCAAAAAATCCAACTAAGACTTCTAGAATCTTATACCCTAAGCATGTGAACCTATCACCTAGAAAATGATACCTAAGAATAAATGAATGCCTAAGTAAACTTATGTAAGTGTAATTAATTATTTAATTACACCAAAACTTTAGACCTCCATATTTACATCCAATCCATCATCCAACAACACCATTGCATTCTCCATCAAATTTTGCATCCATATCATATAGTTTTTAGCCATTGTATTAAAGAAAGGATTATACATCTACATCAAGTCAAGGGCCAACTAAAGCATCAATTTAGACAAGGTAAAATTTACTCGTTTTTATTTTATTTTGTTAAGATTCAACTTAGGCCTATCTTTGAGGTGTTATTTTTGTTTTTTCTTTTATGCATTTCATCTTGTTTTGCATTTTTAGATTAAGAAAAATACCTGCACACAAGAATAATCGCATACATATTTAAATTCTAAATATGTACATATAATCATTTGATCCATATGTGTAAAAAGAAAAAATAATTGGATTCCAAATTTACCTATATTTATATGATAAATTATCTATTTAATATTCATATTCACACACATACAGACACACAAATATATATATACACACACATATACATATGTGTGTGTGTGTGGGTGTGCAAGTGTATATATGTGTGGATGTGTGTGGGTGTGTGTGTATACACATAAATATATATGTGTGTATGTGTATGTATGTATAAATATGTGTGTATGTATGTATATATGTGTATAAATATGCACATATATGTATAAAATCACAAATTTGTGCCACATTTTTATAAATGAAATGACCAACACAAATAAATTTTTAACTTTGATCACATAAAAGTGGTCTTTATGTTTCAAATTAAAAATGACATAAACTAATAAAGTGTAGAACACTTGATGAAGTTTATACTTGTAAATTTTAAGTTTTAAAAAAAATTGGTTTGATACATTTTTATAGATTTAAGATCGAAATTTGAATAGCTAAAAATTTGAGAAAAAAGTAAGGTTGATGGGATGTCACAAAAAAAGGAGCAAACAAATTTTCTCCCCAAATAGTTAACTTCAATATCTAGTGTATAGAAAGAAAAAAATTCATGAATATTTTTAAATGTAACAATGTTTTAAAGTGAAACGTCACTATAACGTCATTTTTTTCATGGGAAGTCAACTTTTGTCCAAATTTTTATCATTTAAAAAAAAATATACCCCTTTGAAGAGGATTCTCTCATCTAGTGCACCCTATATTTTTTAGAATTTTTGAATATTTAAAAAAATTGTAATTTTTAATCAACCTTATGTTTGATTATAAAAACCTACTTACAGTAAATTAAAAAAATAATAATCAAAATAATCAAAATATATATATATATATATATATATATATATATATAATATTCTAGACTTTGAGCTCTACAAAAGGGTATTTTTACATTTTCATGAAATTACTCCTAGTTAGAGAAATTCAGAGTTGAAGTTGAATTTTTTCTGAATTTTCCCCAAAAGAGGGTTTAAGCTGCCACATAGATAACCACATAGATAGTTTCATTAGAAAGTATTTTTGTCAAAAAAAATTTGATTGAAACCCTTTCACCCAAAAAATACATATAAAATGAATCACATTTCAAATTCTTAATAAATATTTTTTTTATTTTATAGTTTTAGGTTTCACCCAAAACTATATATGCCACATATACACCCCATGGTTTAGGATGAAACAATTTCGCTCAAAACTATTTAGTTGGATGAAAGTGTGACACAACTTTGTTCTTTTACCCATACATATGTGTGTGTATGTATGTATATATACACCCACACATATATGTCTATATATTTATATGTATAAATATGTACATGTATGTATATATATATATATATATATATATATATATATATATATATATATATATATATGTCTCAACCTATATACTTACATGTAAATAAAAAGTTTTTTTAGAAATAACTTAACAAAAAATATATATATTTATAAAAATTAAAAAAAAAAAAAGATTATGAACTGAAGTAGATTTGGGCCAAAACCTTGATGGTGGCCCCTAATGTGGCTACAAGTCCGCGAACCCCTTGAGAGGTTGTGACTCCCCTTTGGGAAGCACCTCAAGGGTTGAGAAATGATACATGAATGGCCTATATTTATTTTATTTTATTTTGTATCAAATGAAAATAGAAAAAAACACAAAATAAATCCCTACTAACACTTGATAATCGTGGCTTGTTGTTGCTCGGTGACTTTAGCCTTGAGTTGTAGCTTCAACCTACACAAAATTTTAATTAAAATAACACAAAAATATTAAACATGTGAAACTATTTCATGAAAGGAAAAGATAATTTAAAACCCTCCTCTACATACTACTCAGCCAATGAGAAGGAATAATTATTGTTTAAACAATAGAGCCAAGGTTGGGAAAATAGGGTTTTTCAAACCCTCAACCTTTGCAAGCAACAAAAAAACATGTTAAATGGGCAATAAAACCTTTGAGAACACAATAGAATAGTGGTGGTGAGTATTAGTCACCCAACTATCATTTGCAACAAGGTGCGTAAGGGACATGTTAGTTGTTATACTTGCCCAACCTCCTTGAAACCTCCTACAAAGTAATGGAAAAAAGAGACAAAAGGGAAAGTGAAAAGAATTTAGGGTTAAGATATGGGTGAATTAGGGTTTCAAGCTTATTTATGAAAGTAATTACTCTATTTTAAGAATAATGTGAATCTTCCTCTTTTTTTCTAACCAAATTCTTTACGAATTTTACATTAAAAATTATATACTTGGATAATTTTATCTATGTGCTACTATAAGAAAATTTTCACCATTTAAGATAATCAATTATTTGGGAATCATAAGAACTAGTGATTTTTGATGTGTGTTTTATGCACTTCTCAGCATAGGTAATGCATGGGTGCATCACCTCTCTTGAAAGGCAATCTCCAACAATGAGTTGCTGAAAATTACCCCAAGGTCTCTCGGGTGTCAGGTCATGACGTGCATGGAATTTCTCAGCCGATATTTGATGTGATTTTGTTGGTAATTACAAGGAAGCTTACAAAGTTTGGTTGGAGATGAGGTGAGTCTTAAAATGGAGTTCCTAAGATGGGAAGTTCAAACAACAATCTTAAACTTCTATTTTATCTTAAGTTTTGGCTTTACAATGTGTAGTGAACCTTAGCATAGGTTACTTATTTAAAAAAAAGGAAAAAAGGGTAGGGGAGAGAAGAGGTTCTTGGATCTGAAAGTAGCAATGAACAATGATCATGGAGGGTTCTACTATGGATAGCCTTCCCAAAACATAATTTCACTTAACCAGATTAACTCACAGTATCATGAAATTTGTGCAAGCTTCTAAGGACTACAAATATTCAACCATTCATTCACCATAAACATGCATGAATAAAAGATAGAAGTTTGGAGCAAATTTTAGTTTATGCCCAAACTAACTTTACACAGCTATCTACCATCAGTAAATAACAAAAAGTATGGACAAGAAAGGCATCAACACAACAAAAATCTACACAACCATTTAACATCATTAACTAATCTATCAAAGTAATCTAAAACATGAAGAAGAAAAAACTAAATATATCTAAATTAACTGACTATGGGAGATGAACCATGTAACATGCAATAGAAACTCAAGAGTCCACCAAAATCCAATGAACTTCTATTAAATTTTTTGTAGCATGCCTTTACAACAACTCAACTCTCTTGAAAATGAGAGGAGACCCCCTATTTATAGTGTTTCAAAAGAAAAATGAATGGCCAAGATTGATTTACATTATGTGGCCAAGATTCACTACAAACTAGGTTTTTACCTACCCCTAAATATATTACAATTTAAAAATAGATCTTTGTCTTTTTCCCTATTTCATCCTCTTGTGGTAGTACTGTAGCACTTTTGTCTTTTGTTGATTTCCTTTGCTATAGCTATTCTGTGAGGAGTTTTTCATCAATGGCTGGGTTTCCTTCCTACTTCTTCAAAGTAGCATACTCCATGAACTTGTTGATTAATGCCTGAAGCTTATCAATCTCTATTATATTAGATTGGAGCACCTGGTAGTTCCATTACTTGGATCGACCTGTGAGTGTATCCCAATCTCCATCATAAGTTTAGTCGTGTTGTCCCTAACTTGTTCAGATTGGGCAAAAGCCTAAGTAACAAAACTCATAAAATCTATGGTAAGCCTGCCCGACATCCCATCTTCCATCTTCTTATGGAAATAAGGCTTTATCTTTTCCGGATCAATCTCGACGGCAGGCATATCATAACCTATCATTAATTTCAAATACTAAATATAGTATGCCCTAATGTCTTTGGCCCAATCAAAGTCAGGATCCACTTTAAAGAGCATTTTCTCCAATATCTCTTTTCTATGATCGAAGTCCAGCTTCCACATATCAACCAGCGAATGATCATCCTCTGTCAGTGCAAGCTCCTTTTCCCATGTTTTCTGAGGCAGCTTGAGGATGGCCTCAATTTTAGGATAGGTGGACCCGTATACCTTTAGGAAGTTAGTGTAGAACTTCCTCATGCCCCCAAGGTGTCTTTGTACTTCTAAGAACTTATTTGTTGTCTTGACAACACGATTGATGCCCATATTTCCAGCAAATAAGACCTGTCGGAACCAATCCTATATAGTCTTAGTCTAGTTCTTTCTTTTCTCGAGCTTTTTGATATGATCCTTGGACAACAACTGTGGTGGCACTAAAGATGTGGTGGGGATATCTTCCACTGATGACCAGTGTTGGATATATGTTGTTAAATCAGCTACTTGTGCTTTCAATTCATCCTTGGAGATCTTGTCCTTGTGCATATGATGTACCACCATGGCAATGGACTCTTGGAGATGATTTATTTTCTATTCTTTGGTGGTTGTCCCCAAGTTTATGATGGAGACATCGTAACTTATCCCTTCTTCACCCACAACTGGCATGGAAATTTGCATAGTCCTAGACCCAAAAGCATCCATGGTCAGTTTGTATCTTAATTTAGGCCTCTTCTTCTTTGTGTTGACTTGTACTCAAGCTAAGATAGCCTCGAGTCTTGCCTTGGGATCTCTGGGAGTCAGAGTCTTCTTCTCTAATTTATTTTCTAACCACTCGGGTATTTGAGACTCTTCCTTGGGTGATTCACGATCACCTTCTTCTTCGTCCTTCCTGACTTCAATCTCTTTATCACCTGGAGCTTCTTGCTCTGTTCTCATGTATTCTTCCTCTTCTTCATCAGAGTCCCAGATGAACATTGTGTCTTTGATCAAGACTTGGTGGGTGTGCGTTTCTTAGGGCTTTCCTCTCCTTTATAGGTCGTTTCCTTTTCTTCTTCTTCATAACGCTCATGCTCCTCAAGTTGTTCCATTTCTAGGCTCTTATTAGCTTCAGACTCTTCTTCTAGTTTATCTTCTTCTTTATTCTCCTCTTCCTTGTGCTGAGGTGGCACATCTTCTTGTTCTTTATTTTCTTGTTCTTCTGAGAGAGGCATTTATTCATCGTGCTTGGGGATTTCTTCCCACTCCCCAATTGGATTGGTATCTTCTTCCATTTTATCACTTGACTCCTTTTCTTCTTCAGAAGATGGTCTTTCCACTTCCTCTCCAACATCCCTCAATTGTCGAGCCAACTCCTCCCTGAGGTTTGCATCAAAGGTTTCTACAATATATTTGGTGTCATCCTCTTCTTCATCAGACTCAAAGGAATTTGTTTCTTCTCCTTCGTGGACCACCTTATCAATTTGCAAATGCTGGTGTTCTGGGTGTTCATGGTAGTCATCTGCTTCCTCCTCCAATTCCCTTGTTGCTTCCTTTTCTTGTCTCTCTAACTCCTTAGATATTTGCATTATGGATTTCATCTCTGGTGGTTTAATCGGAGGATTTGAGGCAGGAATATTGGCAAGAACCTATGCTATGGCAACTTGAATGGCTGGATTCATCAATACTTTAGAAAGCTCTGTAGGAACATTCTACATATGTTGGGAGAATGCCTCTGGAAGTGAGAGCGCATGCATTGGTATTGTTACTATTGCTAATGGGAGAGATGTAGTTGGAGACATGGAAGAAGAGGAAAGTAGAGAAGTGGTAGCAAAAGAAGAGTCTATGGTCACAACCTGCACGGTGGGTGGAGGAGAGGCAAGGTGGACAGAGATATCCATCGCAGGTGGAGAAGTAGCCACCATCGCTTGAGAAGCAGGTGGAGGGGCAGTAGTAGTGGAGGCAACAGGTGGATATTTTGGTTGCTCAACCTCCATTTCCTCTCCTTCGTGAAGTGGATCTTCTTGAATGGTAGGCATCTCTGTGAAACTCCTTGATCTCTTGTGTTTCTTAGAAGGTTCTCCCTATAAAGCTTTTCTCGCGTACACCTTGGGATTGGGTTGTTGCTCAAAAAATTCTTTTCTCTTCCTTGACCTGGTGGACAGAGGATATTTTGAAGTCTCTCTCAATGGGGCGACATATATCCCACTATCTGTTTCACTTTTTGGCTCGTTCTCGAGCCCCTCAAAGGTCAAAGTGACCCCTTGCTACTTCAATTGGGAAAATTTCCCATCAATCCACTCTTTTGTTCTGGCCTAGAAAGGTTTGGTTAGAATATCAATGTTGTCAACCTCTTTCTCATCCCATTCAATTAGTGGCAGTGAGAGATTGGCAACTACATTGTACCGAGGATCCATCACTGTATTTTCATCTTATGCTACCTGATCCGGTATGGGGAATAGGTAGACCCTCTTCACGAAATATGTTGTCACTCACATATAGTGCCTCATTCGCACTTCATTATCATCTTTGCAATTAGCCCAAAAGTCCTTGATGCTATTTAGATGGGCATATTAAGGTCCAAGTGCTTTCTTGAGTTTGCCATAGGGGTCCATTTGTGGTCAGGCAGTGTGGAGTCTCAAATGGTATTTCACTAGTTCTTTCTCTGAATTGTCAACACATTGAGAGGTATGGAGTTCGTATAGACCTTGACCGAAGGAGAGGGGATAAGGAATCCCCGCCCTATGCTTGCCACTCAAAAGGGCATGTGCATTTCGTAACTACTGAGAGAGTTCTAGCAGTATTATCCGGTCATTGGGATACCGGGGTAACTTGTATGGTCTTTCTAAAAAGCCTTCAACACAAATGTAGGTGAACTTTGGATACTGAATGAATAAGAAGGAAAATTGCTTAAGGAAATCATTGGCACTATGGGAGACTCTCCTTTCGAAGTCAACCCTGAGCAATCTGATAATATGACCTATGAAAGCATCATTGACTCTGCAGTAGTCCCTCTTAAAGTTTATGAATTATAGTTGAGGGTACTTATCATAAAATTTTAGGTCCCTGCTTGGTTCCTCATTTGGAGCTCTGAATAAGCCTTTGTATTGCGTCTTCTTGGCCAATGAATAGACCAAGTAAGATGTCATGTAAAATCTAGAGGTCTTCTTTACAACCATAAATTACTCGTGGAAGCATTCGTTGATTAGCTTCGCCTAGTAAAACTTGGCTTCTCCACAGAGAATCTCTTCAACAAAGTACAACATCCATTCTTGGAAGTAGGCCGTAGTTGGAAGGCCCATTACTCTGCTTAGTAGGGTCACCAAATCATGGTAATCCTCATAAAATTCACTATAGAAGAGCTCCTAGGGAACATTTGCAGCACTGCCCCTCTTCTCCTTCAACCAGTACTGATTAATAAGTCTTTTACACTTGAGGGGGTCTTGATCCCACATAGCCTTGCCATCATCCATGGTTGGAACTTCCATCTCTCCGAAGGTAGGGATATGAAAAGTCCTCATTATTGCCTTAGCAGACATGTCAGCCAAAACATTTCCATCTCTGTCTCCTATGGTTCTAGTCTCTTCTTGGTATGCCTCTCTGTAGGCTATAACAAGTTTGGGGGAAATAAGGGCAGGAGGAAAGCCTGCGACTTTAGCCAACCCACTGCTTTTGATATTTCTTGCATTCTCTATTTTAGTATTGATTCAGACTATCTGCTTGAATTCATCGATGTCTATATGTTTGATGTTTGTGTCGGAGACCTCCTTCCAGATTGAGGTGACTTTGGAGTTCAAAGGTTCCCCTTGGAACTTATACTTCATCTGATCCTTATCGTCCTTTCCACTGGGTGCCTTGCTCGTTTTCTTTCCTTTATCTTTCTCTACGGTTACTCCCGAAGGTCCCGCGCCTAATTCCATATATTCTGCAAACAAGAAATCCGTAAGCATATTCAAGCATTAAAATATAAAGAGTGTTAGCCAAAACCCTGCAAAATAACATTAGATCAGGTAAACCATCATTAGAAGATCCTAACATGCCTTTCAGATCATCATTAGTAGCTTGTTTGGGGAAGTTATGGCCATGCGGGCCCATGGGTGCAAACTTGCCTGGGCTAATAGCCATTCTGAAGGGAAAACATGGTAGGGTGGCTCGCAAGGTTCCACCCACCCAAGGATTTGGCCAAATTGTGGGGTCCACCAAGGAGGTTAGGCCATTTTAGCATGTGGGCCGAACTTAGTTTCCAGGTTAGAAGTCATTAAGATCATCTTTGGGTCGTGTGGGTTCGGAGCAGGCGGAGGCAGTGGGCAACATAGCCATTTGATACTCTTCCACAGAGAGCGGGATTGTCAGGACGGAAACCCATAGGCAGTATTTTGCCCTGCGGACCTCACAAGTTTGGAGGACGACCTTGCCTTATTTTGGCATGAGTTCACTGTGGGCTAGAGATGGCAGGTAGACGATTGGTGACAGTCATTCGTGACAACAAAAGCTAGACGACAGTCCGATAGGGGAAACCCGCGGGACTGGGTCTGCAAAAGGCATAGGCGATACTCTTCACTTATTGCTAGTCAAGCGGCTTTGGATGGATCGGGCCCCGTATAGCGGGCCAATAGAGGCATCCTTCCATTTGGATACAATGAAACTAGGGTAGAATCCCAGTGACAAAAACCCACAAAGCATGGTCCGTGGAAGGGTGATTTGGCACTTAATAATTTCATTTCATTGAGCTCAGGCAGTCTTGATTGGTGCAGGATCCACAATGCAGATGAATGACAGTCAAAGGTCGTTCGGTGTGACGGACCACCCATGGCGACCCATAGACAGATGTTCGTGTTACGAAATTTGCAAAGGGGTCACTTATTTACTTCGTAGCTTCGAGGACAAGGCGACACTGGGGAGGTCGGGCTCTGAGGTGCAGAAAGGCAAGCATTGATAGCCATTAGGAACGGCAGAGCCAAGACGGAGTCCCACAGATGGAAGTCCACGAGCAAAGACCTGCGATGCACTTGCACCTTAGAATTTTGACAACTTTAAGTTCAATGGGTAACCATTAAAGTGAACCTCGTAGGCCGAAAGGACAAGGTTATATAGCTGTTGGAAATGACGAACGTTGAGGAGCATCTCACAACAAGAAGTCTGCGGATGTAGACTCGAAAGGGGTAGTGGATCCTGGCTTTCATTCATGAATTTTAACTAAGTTTGAAACAACCAAATTGGAGGGGATTCTCAGAAGGGCGGGCTTAGTGACGATGAAAGTCATTTTGTGTCTTAACATTTTCTAAGGAGTTAACAACAGCGAAGTTGTGCTTGCGGGCTTGTGAGGAGTGATTTCCCTATCTTAAGAATGGCCATGGGTGGTTGAAGTTTCGTGAGCCATCTATGGGGGATTTTCAAGGTTTATCAAATTTTTGCTTCATGGGTTTTGTTCACCATGGTTAATTTTAACTAGATTTAAAGCTTTCCTTAGAGATTTTAACAATTTTTGATGAAATGAAGGAAAACTTAAAAGAAGACACGCGGTGGAGAACTGAGCTCAAAGATTCGATGAAGATGAATGAACTCACAGTGAATAGTAATGCTAGATCGGCAACTGGGCTTGGGGGTGCGATGGTGGCGATTGCGGGGTAGCTCTGACTTGCTTCGATTCACTCTAATCAAACTAACAGGTGAAAATACTTTCATTGTCAGCTATTTATAGACTTAAGTGTGCATTCAATGCCCCTATTTAATGCAGGTATGATGGGTCAAAGAGTTGGTGATCTGTCATATTTTCAAAAGCGGTTGCGGGAGGGGTAGAGTCTGCACTGCAGATGACCGCTGGGACTTAGCCGTTGGAAATGCAATGGAATGATGATTGGAGAGGCAGGTCTTGGGCTGCGAAAGGACGTGGTCTGTCGGCCGTTTGAAATGATGAAGATGTTAGGGAAATCCACAAGGGGCAACCCGCATGGGCAGATCCGCAGGGCTCGAGGGATGCCAATTTTGAAAAGCAAAGGCAAACTAGCAAGGGACTTCTGCAAAGGCCTAAAGCCTTTGAAAATTTGAGGGGGGGTGAAACATGGTCGACTCAAGATGAACTCTTTGGGACTCATTGACCATTTTGAACACCAGAATAGGGGGCATGCAAAATGAGACAACAAAACGACCCGGCGAGGCGAAGGAAAGAGAGGGTCCCCGTTCTGAATGGGGCGTGTGTGTTGAAGGCACAATAGTGATAACATTTATAATTGCTCCTAGTTCTTGGTTACATCATAGAATGAGGTACGATTATAATGTAATATTCACATATTAACCTTTCAAGTGCATTTATGGTTTAGAAGACATGTTTGGAGAAAATAGTAAGAACTAGGTGACTTTTGACCATCTAAACCCATTCATAAAAATAATATTGTAGCAACTAATTCTCTTAAGTCCCAAGCATGAAGGTTCCATAACCAAATCATTATCAAACTTGATGGAAATGTTTATCAACCCTAATAATATTTAAGGTAAGTAGTAATGAACTTTAACTTCAAGCCTTACCACTCAAGAACACAATGATTATCTATAATCTAGAATTAGTTTAGAATCAAGTTACCCATGCATGTTACTATAGTGTCAAAAATTGTCACCCTTGACAATCTCACACTATGTTTTGCTCCCTCTAAATTATTGAGCCTAATTGGGCCCCGTAATTTCCTAAATTATGTATTCTTTAAGCCCATTTATACCACTTTTTGAGAAATTTCAAGCATTGAACAAATGCGTCTAATTAATGTTTTTTCCTTGACACTTAATGTCCTAGAAAATAGGGCTAGGACCCATTCGCCCTAGGGAATATGGGTCCCCATATTTTGTTGAGGACCAATTGTGGATATGCCAGTGTCATCATTTTAACATTCAAAATTCAAATTGCAAATGTTGGCTATTGGGATTTAATTTACGAGAAAATGAAAAAATTCCTATAAATACCTAGTTATTGCATCATTTAAAATATAACAAGCACTGAGGAGAATTTATGAGAAATTATTATTATCAAGAGCACTATCAAGCAAGTCAAGAGCAACATTTCAAAGCTTTATTGTAGCAATCCAAGATCCTAACATCATGTCAAATCTTATGTGAGTTTGTTTGTGTTCATGTTATCATTGTTTGTGAAGGCTAACCCTTTGTAAGTCTCCAAGAAATTCAAGCAAGCAAGATCCAAGACCTTGAAGTGATGTGTATGACTTCAATCCTTCAAGGAAGCTATTGAAGGGTGGCGAGTTTGCAAAACTTTGTGATTTCATCATTCCTTCCTATCATTTATATTGCCATTGTTGAAGTGGAAATACTAACACAAGGTTTTACTAAGGCAATCCCCTAAATGGCACAACATCTCTTCTCTTTATGAATGTGTTGATTTTGTGGTTGAAGAGGATTGAAGGAAGCTTGAAGAAAAATTGTTCACTATTGCAATTGAAGCCCTACATCTTGCCAACTCACATAAACTCGCCTACAAAATTATTCAACTGCTTTATGAGGACTTTGCAACCAAGAATCAAAAGCTTAGATCTGTCATTAGAGGACCTAAAAAATAGAGTATGAAAGGTGTAAAGGACCCATATTCCATAGGGCAACTCTATTCTTATATTCAGACCAACAAAAACTTTTCAAGATAGGTAATAGTCTCCACCCTTCCTAGATCTACCTACAAGTTACTATTTTAGTTTGTTAATTGGATTATTATATTTTGTATATTTGGTCATATATTCTAATTAGGTTAGTGAAGGTGAATCAATTCCAATCCACTCTAAGACTCAATAAGATGTAGATCTAGGTACGATTGGCTCACCTTCATGGTTGAAAGTCAATCTAAATACCTTGTTGATCTCCACCTTAATGAAACATAAGAAAATAATCCACAACACACAAAAACCAAAGTTTTGAATCCTAGGTTTACACATTAAACCTAGGATTCCTAATTTTCTTTGTTTTAGTTACCACACACTTTGTTTTGAAATTAACACTTCTTCCATCATATAGTGCATTTTTATTCTTATTTTAAAAAAATGTGATGATCAATGGTTCATCATGGGTAATTTTAGGGCATGAAAAATTTCATGATAGGCCAATAATATCCTATACAAAGGAGTTTCTTAGCCAATATCATGGCATTCATATGAGCACCACAAATGCCATTATGGAATTCTTGAAGTGCTAGGTTAGCCTCATCTAAGTTGAGACATCTATGAAAATTTCCATCATAGCCCCTATAGTAGAACAAGTTGTCAAGGATGGTGTAATGAGAGGCATGTTGAATAATGGATTTATGGTTGGTAGGTGACATGTCTAGAGGAATGGTATGGCTTTGGAGATAGGCATATATGTCACTATACCAAGGAGTGTAAGGACCAACAATATTACATATCATATTAGATTCTGGGAGATAATAAGAAAGTATGAGGAGTTGTTCTACAAGGAGCTGATACTCATGACCTTCATCAAGCATATCCAAAAGAGATCCAATATTGGCCATAAAATCAATAACTTTATTTTTGATGTGAGAAACTTGCTCAAAACATATGTTCAAGAAGTACTATTTAAAATTGTCCACCGTTTGTTTATAGGGTACAAGTTTGTCATCTTTAGTAAGGAACTCATCATTGACATACTTGATTACCAACTATGAAACATTGGAGACTTGTATATGTTAAATGTTCCATTTTAATAGGAGTTTTAACATATATATCAATACCTCATATTCCACTATGTTGTTTGTGCAGTCAGAGCTAATGAAAAATGCTTTTAGGATGAAATGTCCTTGGGGTGATGAACATGATGCCAACACTTTAGCCATGTGAGGTAAATGATCTATAAGTATAATGTCCATGGTTTTGATTCTTCAATGTGAAGGATGGATTCATCTAGAAATTATGTGGTTAAAGGATGACAACCTTAAATAGGAGCCTCTACTAACTAATCTATTATAACTTTCCCTCTAAGTTCCTTTTGATTAACATACAACATATCAAATTTACTAAGGAGTACGACTCACTTTTCCATTCTACTAGTAGGGGTTTCTTTAAAAAAGTATTTGAACAAATCAATTTTGGTGATAATATGGTTCATACCATTAAGCATGTAATGTTAAATTTTATAAATGGCAAACACTACTTCAAGCAAAGCTTTCTCCATGGAAGAGTAATTGAGTTCACATTTGACTAATTCCCTACTAAGATAATATATGACATTTTCTCTTCCTTGGTCATTATGTTGAGCTAAGAGGTACCTAAGGGATGTTGTGTAACTAAGACGTAGAAAAACAAATGCCTATTTGGTTTAGATGTCACAAGTACTAGAGGATTGGGCAACTATTCTTTAATCTAGTTGAATGATTTTTAGTATGATTAATCCCACTCGACATTATTTTAGAGTAGATGTGAAAAAGGATGTCACTTGCCTACTAGTTGTGCTATGAATTGCTTGATAGGCTAGAGTTTTCCCTATAAGCTATGTATTATATAAATTTCTTAGGAGGTGGCATACATCAATTATTGCTTTAATATTATTTAGATCTACACTAATGTCATGTATAGAAAGAATGAACCCTAAGAGCTTACCTTATGTGACCCCAAAGACACATTTCTTGGATTTAATTTGACCTTATACTCTTTGAGCCTCTAGAAGATATGATACAAGATGGTTGGGTGATCTACTTTGAGCTTTTATTTTCCTAGGATGTCATCCACATAATCCTCAACAATATCATGCAACGTGCCATGGAATATGTTGGTCTTGGTCCTCTAATATGTGACACTAGAATTTTATAAGTAGCATGAATTTGTATTAAAATTCTCCATAATGGGAATGAGGGTTGTTTTATGTTGGTCCTTTAGTGCTATCTAAATTTAGTTGTATCGTGAAAATCCATCCATAAGGGATAACATCTCATGGTCAATTATCATATCTATTATCATGTCAATATTCAAAAGTAAAAAATCATCTTTTGGGAAATATTTATTGATTCCCTAAAATTTATACATACCCTCATTCCTTTGGTTTTCTTACTCATTGGAACTACATTAGATATCCACTATGGATATTCAATAGGCCAAATTAATTTTACATCTAGCAACTTTTGAAGTTGTTCCTTTACTAGGAGGGTTGCCTTAGGGTGCATTTTCCTTAAAATTTGGGGAATTGGTTAGACATTGAGCTATACACAAGGTGGTGGATGACCAAGGATGGTTCCAAGTTAGGAATTTCAATGCAAGACCAAGAAAATATATTTTTATACTCTAAGTATCATGAATATGTTTGTCTTCAATTTAGAATCTAAAGAAACTACTATATGTGTTAACTTAGGTGCCTCCTATGTACTTAAGATTTATGTTTGTAGCTTCCTCAACAAGAAGGGTAACAAATCTTAAAGTGGGTTATGGGAAAATGGAAGGTGAAGATCACTATCAAAGGGTGTATCTATATCAAGCATGGATTTTGATGGTTTCTTTGAAAGATTTTCTTGCTCTCCAAAATATGCACAAATGAACTCAATAAGGATATGAATCCTTATTTATGATATCTGGGGGAATGTGATCATGGGTCTACATGAGCTTTAGGATGGCCTCATCATTTTTAAATGTATCTAAGGTAGTGTTGATGAGTGTTTTTGCACTGCCCAACATAAATAAAACACAAAGTGCTCTATCTCTCTTGAAAGGAAACTTCTTCAGAAAAATTCAAAAAATAATCCAAAGGCTTCAGATGTTAGGGCTTGACTATGCAAAGATAACTCAGTGGCATATGTGATTGTTGGTTTCACAATGGGCATTTACGGTTCAAAAAAAGGCTAAAAACTTATAAGACTAAGAGTTTTTATGAAGTTTGAAATTGGATCAAACCTTGATTGTATTTCTAGATCTAAAATCTAAAAATGATTTTTATCATCAAATATGATAATTTTCATTATGCTTTCCTTCCCAAAACTAACCTAGATTTATTAAAAAGATCAAAATATAGAGGGTTTAGAGAGAGATACTAAAAAACTAAATCCTAAGATCAATCACAACAATGGATATTGTTGCAGATAGACAAATCCCTAATAACCTATCCTTGCTTAATCAAGGTTAAACCTATAATGCTACAAGAATGGTGCAATCTCCCAAGGAACAATAAAAGATTTTCATATTGTAAACATCCATACATACACCTAATTTTTGGCATGATATACACAACATTCATAGTTGAACCATTACAAATAAAGGCTCAAACTAACCATACACTGTGATTTACAATCAACAAGCCCCAAATGGTATGATTAGTAGATTCATCCAATATCTTTAACTTTCACCATCACTACAAATGAATTGAAAACTAACATCCGAGAAGAATAAATAAGAAACCATGAAACCTTCAAAGTTAACACAAAAATTCACCCAACCAATGACCTAACTATATTAAATTCTCTAGCATTTTGCTTAACAATTTTCAATCTTCTCTCCCTTTACATGTGAATAGGCATAGGACTTTTATAGAAATTACATTTCAAATCAAGGGCTAGGATTAAATCCACATTAAGGGCCCATATTGCATTCCTAAAAGCCCTAAAGCAACTTACATTTGGGATTGTGTTTTTAAACTTGGCTTCAACTTTGTCTTTCAAGGATACCAATTGGGATTGTGTTTTTAAACAAGATTTCTTTTAAATAGACTCAATTAACTTGGTATAAAGGATTAAAAACAAGCACTTAGTATGTACAACACACAATTAAGAAGATACAACAAGCCTAAATTAACCAATAAGGGCGTATCAATCCTTGTAGGCCCATATATATGTTGTCTATCAAGTGATGGATAAATAGGGAAAATAATTTCATGCACCACTTATGCACCCCCTTACCTTGGAGGATGTACCTATTTTGATAACATATAGTGAGCAAAGATGAGTGGGTAAAATGCATAGGATTATGCCTCAATTTATATATTTTTGAGAGAGATAATGTATGGTGGAGATGTGATGGGAAGATCAATGGTGGAGGATGAATGAGAGGACTTCCCTATGATTGAGGAGAGAATGGAGGGTCATGATGGAGTTTGTTGGAATGCGAACAACTAGGATGCACTTACCAAAAATAGAAAGTAGTTACAACCACAAGGAATGTGGGTGACAAGAGTGCCTATGGAGATGATTAAATAATATTATTTAATTATTTTAACCATGTGTGAGGTGGGAAATATGTGTAATTAAATAATAAAACTATTTAATTATGTGAGATGAAAAAGGGACTAATTATTTGATTAGGTGGGGGACATAAGGTGAAGGGGATGTGACTAGATGACATACTTATTTGGTCAATTTGGATAAGGGTGTACTAGGGAAATATTAGGTGGGGGACATTAGTTGAAGGGGATGTGACTAGATGACACAATTATTTAGTCAATTTAGATAAGGGTGTACTAAAGAAATATTAGGTGTCTACAATCTCTACCACACTAGAAGATACCACCCCACAAATGTAGTTTTATTCTTGAGTTGATTTTAATGGATTCTACATACTTAATTTTCATACCACTCAAATGCTAGTGCATTGGTAAAGTTAGTAACACAACTTTGTAAATTTGAGTTTAGAATTAGTCTATGCATAGTCAATAATTTTCCTCCACATCAAACTTTGAACTAGGAATGCCTTTTTTACCCTTTGCCATAGCTTAACAACTATTTTCTAAGTGTTGTATTAAGATAAAATCTCATGTATTTATGCTTATTTCTTTATGCTTATATAAAGTAAACAAACATATTAATTTAATTAATACACACTTAGGGTGTTTAAATTCTCCCCCTTACAACCTCAACCATAATTTAAATACTTTAACATGCAAGTCAACAATCAATAATCATTTTTTAAAAAAATCTCTAAATCAAAATAAATAAGAAGTAAAAATTTGAAACTAGATGACTATATTTATACCAACAATTTTATCTAACAAATAAAAACATAAAAAATAATCATATTAAAAAAGACAGCCAAAATAATAAATAAATATTATCCAAATTCTATCAATCTTTAAATATAAAAAAATACAAATCAACATAGGACAATCAAATTTTTAATTTTTTTGACTCAAAATAACTAAGAAATAAATTTGAAAGATAACTAATTCATACCAACAATTTTATCTAACAACTAAATACACAAAAAACAATCATATAAAAAAAGGTAAAAACAATCATATAAAAAATATAAAAAAAGGTAAAAACAATCATATAAAAAACAAAAAAACATGCAAACAAACAAACATATAGATGAATAAATAATATCAAAATTCTATCAATTTTAAAAATAATTAGTTTAACATGCAAAACAAAGGACCATCAAATTTTTGAATAAATAGTATCCAAATTCTATCAATCTTAAAAATAAATAGTTTAACATTCAAAATAAAAAAGATCATCAAATTTTAAAAAAAATTCAAAGTAAAATTCAAATTGGACAATTATATTTATAAAAACGATTTTATCTCACAACTAAAAACATGAAAAAAATCATTTTTGAAAAAAGAACATACAAAAAAAACATCATAAGAATAATACCCAAAAAAGAACATATCAAAAACATCAAAACAATCATATCCCCCCCAAAAAAACACAAACATATACAAACAAATAGATAAATAAACAATATCCAAACTCAGTCAACCTTTAAATAGGTATAAATACCCAACTTAATTCAAGTACTCCTCAGCCTGAGTTGGCCTAATGGTGAAGAACTTGTACTCTTGAAAGAGAGGTCACAAGTTCAAATCCTGCAGGGGGTAAGGTATGTACACCTCATATTGTGGAGCACGAGTTGGGTGCCTCCCTCAGATTTGGGAGTATGAGGAGTCCCATATATACTGTAAGCTGTCTGTAGACCCAAAAACAGATTGCCTGGTATTCGTGGACTATAAAATAATATTATTATTATTATTATTATTAGTATCAAATTAACATATCTTAAAACATTACTTAAAAAATATAAAGGAAACACACACTTTTCTTCCAACTTGAAAAAGAACATGAAGACAAATTAAATCTATTTGTCTCGGTCCCATAAACTGTTTAATCTTTCATTTCATTTCCCCTCAAATCTTATCCTATCCACATAAACTCATTTACACTAAACAAAAATTAAAATAAACAAACATAATCCGGAATCACCCTAAGAACCAGCTTGTTAAAATTAAAAAACAAAAAACTCCACTAAATATCCCATTTAATTTATAGAGATCTCCCAATCCATTCATGGAATGACTCATCATCGAGTCATTTATACTCCATTGGTCGTTGGGAATAGCAGGATTTTGTCGCCGCCCCATTTATTCGGAGGTGGACACAACACGTGCAATATTCGTATTTACCCATTGATGTTGCTTTGCACTGTCCTCACGCTTCCCAGAAAAAATCGGGGCTTAAATTTGATGGCCGTATGACCGTATTTAGAGATTTTTGCTGTAGAATACAATTCAAAATTTTAAGAAGATTGTATCAGATGAAAGGAGATATTTTGGATAGACTGTATATATTTGATTTACATATAATTTTACTTACACTAAGGTATATCATAATGTTTTAAGGGCACCCTTGAATAGATAACCATCATTAAAAAAATTTGTTGACAGGCAAAGTCGACCATCAAATTTAAGCCCTGCAGAAAATCATCCCACAAGAAAAACACTTGCCGTTTCTCTTTCATTTCTATCCAAGGACAAAACTTGTCTTTCAGTCCGGTCTTCCAAGTCCCGACAGATATTTGTCCTGGCGTTTACATTTTCCCTCTTCCACCGGCCAAGCCCGCGGACGAGACTGGCGAGGGAGTTGGTGGAACTTTCTAAACATGCGTGGAAGATAACAATCAGGTATTCTTTAAGGGAAAATAGAGGCGTGCTATCAAGGTAGCACTCTAGCATATGTTCGTAATGCTGAAGAATATGCCATTTTTACTTGCCTTATAAATGTCCGACGTATAAATTCTGTTTTCATGCTCTGCACTCCATCGCAGCCTGTTTTGTTCACGCAAATAACAATGTCAGGTACACAAAAGAATCTTGTTTGCATTTTGTTCTTTCTCGGTTAAGTTTTGCAAGAATGTCTTTGTTTAAAGCTTCCGGTGAAGAATTTGGCCCCGTTTAAAGCAGTTTTTTTCTTCAAAGAATTTAATTCGTTTGAGGCAATTTTATTTTCCAAGAAAAAACCCTAGTTATAGAGGATTTTTATGCCATTATTTTCGAAGCCCTTGTTACCGAGGAGTTTGACACGGTAGTTGAGCAATCTCAAGCAGAATTTGATTTCTGGAATTTGACACATATAAGGCTGCGGTGTTGGCTCGGTTATTGTGTTGTTTGGGATTCTTAAGCTTTAATTCCTACATTGATTTGGATTATTGCGAATTCTTTAACCAGGTCTTGGAATTTTCCCCTTCAAATTTAGAAGAACGTTCATCCGGACCTGAATTAGTATATTTCATTGAATTAGCGTCCTTGTTGATCAAATAGGGCAGATTCTGTTTGTTTGGATGGTTGTGTCTTTGATACTCTGGCCAATGGGTTGAGTTTCCGCCCCTAGGATGGTTCAATCTTAGGTTTTTGTGTTCAGGAGAAGATATTCTGGGTTGTTATCTTATTTTTACGGAAATTTAGAAATTCTATGACTAGTAAAGATGTATGGAAGGCTCAGCAATTACATTTCTTCTGTAGCTGCCCCGTTCCACCCGTTTGGTGGTGCTGTAGACATAATTGTAGTGCAGCAGCAAGACGGGACATTTAAGGGCACGCCTTGGTATGTTAGGTTTGGTAAATTTCAGGGTGTTCTGAAGCTCAACGAGAAAATTGTGACGGTGTCGGTGAATGGCGTAGAAGCAGATTTTCATATGCATTTGCTTAATAATGGTCAGGCTTATTTCTTGAGGGAAGAGGATTCTGATGAAGAAGACAGGAGTTCGCATTCGTCAGTTGAAGATGAGGTGGTCATTGCGAGCCGTAGAGAGAGCTTCAAGTCTGCTGAATCTATTGTAGACATAGAAGAGCAAGTTGATAGTGGTGTTGGTGGCTATGGAGATGACGAAATAGAAGAGAACAAACTTAATGCATCATTGGATGCGGATGGCATTTCAATGGTTCGTCAAAACAATGGGGAGATATTCTTCTCCTTTGCTGGGCAGAGCTCCAACTTGTCAGATGAGCAGTTCGAGAATGGTTTGGAGAATGGCAATTCTAACTCTTCACCAATGGATGAAAATAATGTCAGAGAACCCAATTTGGAGATTGCATTGGACGATAGGGTCAATTTGGCTCTCTTGCCTTCGGAAGATTTTAGTATCCAACAAGAAGTATCTGCTATTCCTTTGCAAGGAGAATTTGCAAACGGAAATGAGATACAAAATGTTCCTAGTCACCTAGAATCTTCAACAGTGGAGCATATTAAGAGTACTTTTGTCAAGATAGATACAGTCAGTCAAACTGAGTACAAAGGCAGGGTTTCGGACAAAGGGTGGAATTCATATAAAGATACCTCAGTGTTCAGAATGGGGGAAAGCTCAAGCACTCATAGTCTGGCTGCAGGGAACACCTCACAAACTGATGGCATTGTACTTTCTAGATACAGTACTTATGATTATGAAAATATGGAGCTAACACAATCAGAAGATGTTTTGGACTTTGGAAAAGCTGAGGAAAGTAGCTCAGAAGTAGTCTTGATGACTGTGGATGGTCATGTAATGACAGCACCCATTTCATCATTTAAGCATGTAGGAAGTACAAGTTTAACTAGAGGTATATCTGAAGACAAAATTAACCCCTTAGTAACACTGGACAATAATTCCACTGAAAATAGAGAAGATAACTGTGACTTGGAGAACAAACAAGTGACTAATTCTGGTAATAACTGGCAGAAAGTTGCAGCTACTGGTAAAGCTGAGAGCATCATACAGACTCAATATGGCTTTGGCATTTCTGAGTCTCTTCTTGGTTCAGAGAGAGAATGTAAACAAATAGAGCAGCTTACAAACAGCACTAATAAAATAGAATTTGAGGCTCACACTGAGAATCATTCCAGAGGATCCAATGACTGCTGCGTCCAATCAAAGGTAGACACCCTTCAAATGCCAAGAACTGAAAGTGAAATTGAGTTTGCATTTAATGATGAAGAAATTTTCAAAAGTTGCCTTGCCCTTAATGAGCTGTCTCCTGCTACAGGGGAAGAAGAGAAACAATATAGTTTGACTTCTCCTTTGGAGAAAGATGAAGGGTATAACCTGAGAAGAAGTGATGTGAATGAAACAGAACCTTCTTCAGCTGCTTTGCAGCTTGATAATCCACAAGTGTTGCTTGCTGAAAGTTCACACTTATCAGACATTCCGATTAAATCTGATTTTCAACACTTAGGTGGCAGCATGCATGATATCTCAATGCATAGATCCAGACCAATCCACATTCCAAGATCACATACAAAACTAGGAGGAGGCAATGCACAAGCATCTGGTTCACTGCCAAATTTGAGGGCCCCTTCTTCCAGTATGGAAAGAGCAGTCACTGAGGGTGTGTTTCACTTTAGACATTCTCTTGACATCAGTTCTTCTTTCTGCAAGCAGACTGCAAATAATGATATCTACACTTCAAGATATGAGAACACAAAGCATGATCTTCTCAGAAAGGAGAAAGATCAAGCAGCTGGAGCTTCTGAATTGTACAGTTTGGATGACAAAGATACTTCAAACAAAAGTGTGCAACCTGATGTGGGTACTGGTACGGCACTAAACCCATGTTAATAAATAGCAAGCTGAAGGATACTTTTGCTTTTCTGTTGAGTAATATGTGCTTCGTAGCATTTCTTCTCGCTTCCACCTATATTTTATATTAATTTTTGCTGGCATTGAATATATTGTAGATGTAGAAATTTCTCTTTGTAGAGATTTGCTTTCCAAGGGAATGGGGGCTGAGGCTGCAGCTGAAGCTTTTGATTCTAAACGAGTATCGAGAGAGGTGTTTAGGAGTTCAGGGGCTGAGATAATAAAAAATGAAAAGCTTGTTGTTAAAATTAGCAGCCGATATTACCCTTGGTCTGCAGCTGTGCCTATAATTCTTGGAATGATTGCATTTGGTCTTGAAGCTCCTGCTGAAGTGGAGGGTGAAATTTCCGTAGATCATATAGAAACAGAAGCAGTAAATGATTATGCGTCAAACACTAATCCATCTAACTGTGGACGTTGGAGACTTTGGCCTTTTACATTCAGGAGGCTTAAGACACCTGAAAAAAGCATGTCAGGGAGATCGGATTCACATGTTGAGTCAGTGGTTGACCAAGAGATTGCCTTGCATAGTTCTTGTGATAAGGAAGTGGAATTAAAAAATAGTTCGAGTAAACCACCACAGAAACGTAAGGTGCAGACAAATATACCAACATCAGAGCAGCTGGCATCACTGAATCTTAAGGAAGGCCAGAACATGATCACCTTTACTTTTTTGACTACTATATGGGGGAAGCAACAGGTTAGCAATGCATTTCAGCATTTCACTTTTCTGTCCAGGTTTTGGGGCAAAAGTCAATGTAGTTTATTAGGTCACTATTTTTAAAAACTTGGACAGGTTGACGCTCGGATTTATTTGTGGAAATGGAATACTCGAATTGTGATATCGGATGTTGATGGAACTATCACCAAGTAAGTGAAACTCAAATTGTTATCTTGGATGGATGTCGATTTAACTATTATAGAGTAAATATATGTCACAAAGTTCGTGTTCTTGTTTGAGCTGGGCAAAAATAAAATTCAGATTAAATTTGACAAAGATAAAATTTAAAATCATAACGTTTCCACAGTTCATAATAACAGCCAATCACAAATTCCTGGATTTGATGATAACAAATTCACAGTCAAATCCAGGAATTTGTGAAAAGATAAAATTTGAAAAAAAATGAATTGTAATTAAATTTGACTAATATAGATTTGCAATTTAAAAAAAATTAAAATGAAATTAAAATTATAAATAATTTAATAATAATTACTAAAAATAGAATAATGTCATGTTGAGTTCCTGCTTTTGTATATCATGTTGTCCTTGGCATTGCTAATTATAATATATTAAATTTTCTATATTATAATTTTAAGATAACATTATAAATATCATAATAAAATTATAAAGCACTCATACTTACACACCTATGGCGATGTTTATTTAATTTATAGTCTCAGGATAACATCATAATAAATTATGAAGCATTAATATTTAGGGGCCTACAACGATGTTTATTTAATTTATAAATGTGGTGGGTCTGGATCCATTCAGAAAGAATTTGTGGTGACCATGAAGTGTGCTGGCAATCTTGAAACAAGGGAAAGGATCTTTGTGCCATTGGAACCTGTTGCTGCTGCTTGGGTGGTGCATGACAAAATCAAAGTTTTGCATGGTAAAAGTTAAATGAAAACTCAAAACAAATAAGACATGATATCGATTTGGAAAACATATTAGAAATGGGAGTATAACTCCATGGAAACCTCATGCCTAGATTTAAAGCAATGACAAACGCTGTATATAGACCAAAATTAAGAAGATGACTGCAGATAGAGATGCAGTTTTTAACATTTATATATGCTAAAGATTTTCCTAAGGATTAAGAATGGGCTGAAAGTTTCATTGTATTTACTTTATCATAGAAGTTGGCCTTATTTTAAATGTGTACCATATAATTATAAATGAATCTCTTCTTCTTAAAGTCCTGTTTGTGACTATGGATGCTTGGAGGATGATAAATACCACAGGAAGTTCGTGTCAAGGCTTTTATAAATTTAGTTTGATCACTTTTCTCTCTTAGGCATTATAGGAAAGATAAGAGTGCTATGTTAGAAAAGGCCAAATTGTTTCTTTCAGGAAACATAGAGTGCTATATTAGAAAAGGACCAAATTTCTTCTTTCAGTTTTTCAGACTAATCTTTCCTTCTTTGTGGAGTCAAATGTATTTCCTACAAAAGTAAAGAAATGATAGCCTCTTGTGAAAAGTGTGATTGGCTTGACCCTTGTATAGTACAAATATAATTTTCTGTTTGGCAAGAAGATTCACGATCTTTTTGAAACTTTTAAATTAATTAGCTTTCCACCTGTATGGTAACTTGGTAATGCTTTTGACATATTTGCAAATATGTAATTAACTTATCCTTTAGTATCTAGTGAACTCTGCAGCCACTGCTTGCATATGTTTGATGAACCTTATGGTGGTGGTTAGTGTGAAAAATAATTTTTATAACCTATACAATTAGGTTCACAATTAGCGAGATTGGTGCCAAATGATTTTGTCAGTACCCTTCACTTGATTGTAGTGAAGACGTTTTTTATCTAGGTCTTTACTCCTATGGTCTTTGAAATTTGCAACTGATTGGTGGTGTTGCAATCAGTAACTTAAAGAGAAAATGCTACTCAAAGCACATGACTAGGAACCAATACATATGAACAATTAAAAACCACATGTTGTAAACATCCTTTTGTAGTAAAGTTATTTGAGTATTATAATTTTGAACTGTAATAATGATTGCAAGCAATCAAAATGAACATGCATTGTAATTTTGTGTTTGTGACTTCTATGCAGATCAGATGTGCTGGGGCAGGTGATGCCTTTGGTCGGAAAAGACTGGACACAAACTGGTGTGGCACGCCTTTTTTCTGCTATCAAGGTATTAAATCATGAAAATGAAATTCTTTATAGTACAATAATCGTTTTCTGACCCTACAAGACATAAATATCTCTCTTGGATCTGTGCCTTGGAAAATCAAAGGAAAGCTCAATGTTATGGCTGCATGCAAGGACAATATAGCATGAACACACAGGAATACTAAGACCTTCAAAGATGCACAATCTTTACAGAAATCAAATTCATCACCTATATATCAGAGTTTGCTGCATTTTAAAATAGAAATTCAAAATTTGGAAAACATTTTAAAAAACCTTTAAATGAAAATATTAAGGTTCTGCAACAAATGTTTGGGGGCATCAATGCTTTTTCTAAAATAAAAGAAGGAAAAAAAATATTAAAAACCACCAATGATTTTTTTTTCTCAGGGAAAAAAATATTAAAAAACCCCACCAAAAAACGAATCGTGATTTTTTACAAATCGCCCAAAAAAACTTCAAAACCCTTGCTCGTTTTTAAGGACACCCAACAACAATGAAAAAACCACCCAGAAATTCGCGCCATCGGGCTCAGAAACACGGGTGAGTAGGGAGAACAAAATCCGTTGCCGCTGGAAACACCGAACTAGAAAAAAACGTTTTCAAAAATGTGTCCATGAATCGCGCGAGGAGTAATCCTTGTCACATGGCCAAAAACATTCTCAGAAACCTTAAAAAAAAAACAGATAAATATCACACAAAACCCGAAGGAACTCTATTGCTTAGGAACAAAACCAGGAAACGTGATGCGCAGGGAAAAAAAAACGCCTAGACAAGTTGTGTGGGAGAAAGAAAGACGCTCTTAGACACCTGAAAAAACACGGCAGAAGAAGAATTGCGTCGTGTAGAGGAAGAACGTGACCAGGAAGCAGACAAAGGCGAGCAGAAGAATGGCACAAAGAGGACTTTGTTGTGCCCAGAAAACACAGCGACGACACCAGAGAAAACGCCCACGATTTTTCACCCTTCAAAGAACTCCAGAAACCCTCGAACAGAAAACTTCACACAGGTAGCCAGGGTCAAGCGGATCCAATACCATGATAAATTTATTGATATTCATGATCTGATGTGTTCTTGCAATTGGAGAAAATCTCCTTATATGGATGTAAATACGCTAAAAATAGACTAAAACAGAGCAGTTACAAAAAAAACAACTAAGTTGCCTAAAGTAGCTAAGATGACCATTAATATTACATTTATTATTTTAATAAAAATGGTAGTAAAAAATATTGCCAGACACCAGAATCTCAGTCAAGAAAGATGGAAGCTAACTAGGTTCTAATGCCAATTGATTTGTGTCTCTCAAAACTTACATCAAAAAATTAAAAAGGAACACACACAGAAACAAGAGAGAGTAAATAGATTACAATTTACTTCTAAAACTAATACTTGTACTCTTCATTAGTGGAACAAATAGACTCTTAATGATGAAAGATCGTGCTGGCCAGATAAGGGCAAGCTTATGTTGTAGGGTATGCCAGTACCTGGGGACGTACCTGTACCAAATGGGTCCAGGTATTGGTTTTAACTTTTGCCTCTGGTATGCCACTGGCATATACCGATACCGAGGACTGGGGGTACATCCCAGATAGGTCTGAGACATACCTAGGGAGTACCCACAGTCCCTGGAACATGCCCTGGGTGAACCAGAGAGAATTTAAAAAATAAGTGCCTTATTTAAAAAAACCACATCTCAGAAGAAAAATAAAGAACAGATTAGTCACTTGATAAAACATGACATTTTCACCATGAATTGCAGTGGTCTGTTTCTTCCTTCCCTGCAAAAGCAAATTGATTTTTAAATAATTTGGTAATGTTCACCTTAGAGGCACACAATTTTGTCATATTTGAACTAGAGCTCATTTTATTCAAGGAAACATTCGTAGCATGCCAACTCCAAAGATTGTATAAGAGATAATTAGCTAATCAAGGCAGGAATCAATTCTGGATCTAGCTGCCACTCAAGGGCTTGTATAAGAGATAGTTAATCAAGGCAGGAACCAATTCTGGATCCAGTTGCCATTCAAAAGGGTCGTTCAAGAAATAATCAATTTGGCCATGCCTGTTCTAATGGACATGACACATAGAGAATAAATTCATAAGATGGAGTTGTGCTCATTTAACTTGAATG
The DNA here is from genome assembly GCA_007258455.2 of Sequoia sempervirens. Taxonomy (NCBI): domain Eukaryota; kingdom Viridiplantae; phylum Streptophyta; class Pinopsida; order Cupressales; family Cupressaceae; genus Sequoia; species Sequoia sempervirens. The sequence continues at coordinate 370,651,235 of VDFB02281492.1, read as the reverse complement.
TCAGCCTGTCCTGAATACGTGTGGTGAGTAGGGAGACTGATAACACTATATAGTTGCTTAGTGGAGTGAAGGCAATTGCATGGCTAACATCTCTGAGCTCTCCCAACATTCATCTGTATGCACTATGAAGAAAGATAACATTCAATAAGTAAGGAATTAAAATAAATCATTTAAATGCACGAAAGTTCTGTACTTACATTGGCAGTCTCTGATCAAGTTTAAGTACTTACTATTATCAACTATCTTAATCACTGTCAGTTGTGTTTTCAATTCTGTATATATATTTTTGCAAATATATGTGTGTGTGTGTACATATACATACACATAATATGCTTATAAATATACATACATACATATGTATATGCATGTGTGTTTGTGTGTATGTATGTATGTATGTATGTACCAAACCCAGCCACACTGAACCTTGGGGAAAAAAAATGGCGTACCACCAAACCTGAACCCGAATTGGAAACATAAGGGCAAGCAAAAAATGAGAGTAAAAAACATAAATAAAAAGTCTTAAAATTAATTACAGAATAAATTACAAGAGTGGATCTCATCATATTCCCTTCAGTTTCTATTGAAAGACATTATTACAATCCAATATCTGTCTCTAACTCCAGCCATTCAATATTTGGAGGATTTCCTTTGGATGGCCTTTGCTTGGGTAACTTCCACACGTATCCATGTACAGGTGGAGAGATATAGATGTATGGATTATCAGTAACTGAAATGAATCATTCTATTTTATTACTTTGGACACTACAGCATTATTAATCCAAAGTGTAGTGATAAATTATGAAGTTTTTCTTTTTGATTTGTAAGATTGTAATTATATTATTAATATAATAAAAATCCTTACATTATAAGGCTGCCTCTGCAACCCAGATGTATTTGCCTGCCCAGACCAAGATATAAAAATGTGGGGTTGCCGTGACATTCAGGCAATTCCCCATCCAAATGATTTGACCGCGCAGGGTCAGAGAACTTACATTGATGAACTTGAGACAACATTCCCTATCTGCAAAATCAGTTTGCATTTCCTTTAAAACATATGACATTTCAGGTTCTCGCCAAAATTTACCACAGTTTGTCTAGCTTTGCGGACAGCCAACACGAGCAAAACATTTGTAAACATCGCCATCACTGGTCTTGTTGAAGCCCTTGGTAACCATCTTCGCTCTATCCTCGAAACACACCAAAATGCCAAAATGTAAAGAGTAGGGGCATAGTTCCTTTACCTATCCTCGATTGTTTGAAGAAACTCTGCAAACTCCTCCATCCAGCCCCATCCCTGAGTCAGCTCTAGATTCATAAATCTCTTGAGAAACCTCGCCTTGCGCTTGGCTCAAATCCTGTGATGCGCCAGGGAGGCCTCCAAATATCTAATAAGGAGGGATAGTGTTTTACCACCGCACCAGGGGTGAATAGCAGATGTAGATCACATGGATGAGGAATCCCCTCACCTAGCTGAGCCATACCAATAACATCCTCCACACCACCCAAATACTCCAATTTAGTGATCATACGTGCCAAGGCTAATGTCATACCTGTAGAGGTCTACAAATCCAAAAGCGTGGCAACAAAATGTGATGTTATATCCGAATTGACCCTATATCGCTCCCTTGTCTCCAGGAATTCTTTGGCCAAGATTAGTTTTACTACTTCCAGCTCCAGGCTTCCCTCTATCAGAAAAATTGATTTTAACCTTAGATCTGTAATTGTGCCCAAAAAGGCCATTTGCCTTTTGGAGCATATCAAACAGATTGGGGTATCCATCTTTGAGGTCCTAACACTTCCAAAGCTATGCTGAAATATGTTTCAAATGCTTAGCTACCTGTCCATTAATAAAGGCCACACACGAGTATGATTTAGTCTTTGCAGCACCATTGATTTCCTCCAAATTCGTTGTACATTTTTTTTTAATTAAATTTCCCTTTGGGGAAAGATTCGATACAATTTTAAATGGCATTCAATGTTTGCAGTAGTGGGAAATTGTAATTTTTAAAACCTTACAATTTTTCTACTGATATCGTCCTCTCTTGCATTTGCCAATATGTTTGCATCACCATTTGCCTCCCTATATGTGTGGTGAAGCGAAAAGCTATTAAAATTTCTGATTATTTCTAATGCCTTATCTATATGCAGCTGGAGCTTCCAATTCGATGACTTTCCATATCTGAGGGTGTTTATGACTAAAGAGGAATCTCCCTCAATTTCGATGTCTTGTAATTTAAATTCTTTGTAGAAATGCAAACCCAAAATCAATGCTTGAAACTCTTCAATATTGTTTGTCCCTACCTGTAGTGGCTTTGACAGCTCTTTTATCGTTTTCCCTTACCAATTTTGGATGATGCAGATAGCTCTAGAGACACTTGGATTCCCTTTGGAAGCTCCATCGAAGTTTAATTTGTTCCAATTTTGTGTGGGGGTTTCTATGTTGCTTTGGCTCTTGATTCCTTGGGCTCCTCTATTCCCCTTTCGCCAAATGTAGGTAGTTTAAGCCCAAACCATTGTAAATTTTAGGTGAACAGATTATATGCACAGAAAAATAATTCAAAATCTGACAAAAAAACACAGCAGATACCCTGGGAAAATCCTCCTCTTGAGGTAGAAAAACCCAGCAACAAAGAGACTCTCTTATATTAAAACAATGACAACAGTTCACTTTACAATTAGGTCTAATACAAGACCAATATTCAGCACCTGTACAAGATGCAATAACAGATAACAAACTGGCACTTCAAATTCTGGCAATATAAGAGTTCACAACCTGTCCTTAGATCAATTCGTAATCTGACCTTGAAGTACTGGAAAGAATTGACACTTGACAGAGTATAGACCTACAAAAATTCGCACCTGGCAATATCCGTAATTGACTGAATACAGATCTACAGAAATCGCGCCTGCTTGATACTTCGCACTGTATAATATATATTTGCACTTGCACTGTATATTTGCACTTGATGATATTGAACTTATGTGAATAACCGAACTGAAATTGGATAATTACAATGGACGAATCAATGTGTATATATACAAATGAATGGGAGAGACACATCCCTTCATATCCTTTATGTCGGCATCCATTCAAAAATCATGACTCTAAGATACATGATGTCGGCTCCAAGAAATCGCGTCTCTTCATAAATGGAAGTCGGCCTCAATTAATAAACAAATATTAAATGTCTTCTAATAAAAGATTTGACTATCAAGATGAATTTGTATCTTCTCATGTTGGCCATAAGATAAAATGAGGTTAATACAAAAACAACGAATATAGATTAAATAGCCAACGGGCTATCATTTAATTTATGTTTCCTCAATAGGGCTGAGCTGGAAGGAACGACTGACACTGCAGTATCATTAACAACCATGACTGCCTCATCTTGGAGTCCCAGTTAGTAAATATCACCTTTTGGGGATTCAAACATTCCACCTTGTTGTTCACTACTTCTGTAATGGCAGCCTCTAGCTTGTTTGTAAAAGTAGGTAAGTTCATTTCCTTCTCTTGGAAGATTCTTTAGTTTCGCTCCTTCCATATTTCCCATACTAAGATTGATGGGCTTATCATCCACATGCATGAATACATGGCATTCTTTCTTAATAAGGGCCAAGATTTAAATGGGATAAGAATCTCATTCGGCAAAGCACTTACCCAGCCAAGCTTTGCACATAGCCAATGCCAACATGCTTGCACGAATGGACATTCTAACTATTGCAAGGTGTGTGCCCTTGGTCTCCTTGTATTGTGCAGCGCAACACTCGGGTTCGTGACATGGCTTAACTGCCTCCTGTGGATTCATTAACTCTAGTGGTTGTATCGGGCATTAATAGGTCGATCTTTTGGTGCAACGACAACTGTTTGTCCAACAATTGGTATTAGAGCCTGGGTCATGGGTTTGAACCCCTCGCTTGCACGGAGGGAGGGGGGATTGTTGCAGGGTGTGCACCCTTGGTCTCCTTGTGCTGTGCAACACAACGCTCAGGTTCGTGACATGGCTTAACTGCCTCCCATGGATTCATTAACTCTGGTGATTGTATCGGCCATTAACAGGTCGATCTTTTGGTGCAACGACAACCATTTGTCCAACACTAACAATATGTGATTTGCATTCTCCTCATTTTCTTTGTAGAGAACACATCTTGAGGGGCCTTGATACCCCATTTTACTAAACTTGTCGGCTGTGAGGATCCACTTTTGCATCATTGCCTAGGCGAAGGCTCCTGCTTTTGGTAGACATTGATTATTTCAACATAGATGTAATGGTAGTGAAGATTTGGCTCATTTTTCCCCAACATTTTGAAACCATCTTTTGTATTATATTGTCCCAAGTTTGATCTAGTTCACACCAATCTGTCATTGCCATCCTTGATTGTAATTATTCTGCCTTTGAGGACTGACTGAAGTTGCTCAATTTCATTGTGTGTTAGGTTTTGGCTGTTAAGGTCTTTCCAATACTAGGCAAGGAGCCCGTCTTTGATGCCTTCTGCCATATAATCTCTGACTTTTTTCGCCCCAGGTCTCTATTAATGCATTTTTCGTGCGCTCCGCATTCAATATGCTGCTTAAGATGGCGTATACCCCCCATGAGTCTTCCCAAAATAATGCTGATTTCCCATTATGTATGTCCTATGTAATGTAATCCGTGATTAAAGAGTGACATTCTTTCATAAAGTTCCATATTCTTGACCCTTTGGGCAAATTTCCTGAGATTAGTATGCTTTTGTCATGGTTGTTGTTTAGGTACTTTTTTTGTATTATCTTAGCCCACTTAGCCTTGTTTGTATACATCTTCCAAATTAGTTTTGCTCCTAAGGCTTTATTTTGCATTAAGGGGTCCCTTAGTCTATTTCCCCTAGCGGTTTTTGTTTTGCAAATCTTATCCCATGAGATTAACACAATTTTGCTTTGATTTGTGGTTCCTTGCCAAAAAAACCTTCGCATACTCTGATTTAAGCTATATGATCAGTTCCCATTGGCAAAGATAGTGAGGACATCAGATATATTGGGATTGTGGATATGACAGCTTTGAGCATGATTAATCTGCTTGCCTAGAAGAGCCATTTCCCTTTCCAAGATGCCAAGCGATTGTTGACTTTGTCTTTTAGGGGGTCTCATAATCTGTTGTTTCTCACATCCTTAGCTAAAGATAGTCCTAAATAGTAGCTAGAAAGCTGTCCTTTCTTGAAATTTAGTGCTCTACTTATTTATATAGTGGTGCATAATGCAATAGGTCTAAACTCCTCAAATGTCACAGGCTTTTCTTTCTTAGGGATTAAGGTGATGAAAGTGTTGTTTACCTCCCTTACCACCATCTCAGATCTCCTTGAGTCTTCTACAACTGCCACCACATCCTTTACCTTTATGTCCCAACATTTTTGGAAAATCTAGTAGGGAAGCCATTCGGGCCAGGTGCTTTATCCGGGTTTAATTGGAAAGCAACTGTTTTGATCTCCTCTTTTTGTAAAGCTTGTCATGAGCATCTTATTTTGATCTTCCTTCACAAGCCGTGGAATGCCTTGCAATAGCTGATTTTGTGAAAATAGTTCCGATCCTTCCAAGTTATTGAGCAAATTGTTGAAATATGCCACCGCCTCCTTGGCAATGTCTTCGGGACTTTCTATGTACTCTCCATTTTCCCTTTCAATTTTTGTGATTCAATTAATGTCCCTAAGGAATTTTGTTACATTATGAAAGTATTTAGTATTCTTGTCTCCCTCCATGATCCATGTTTCTCTAGATTTTTGTCTCCGATAGACTTCTTCTTTGGATTGCACTTCTTCGTATTCCTTTAAAAGCTCCTTCTCCTTTATAAACTTTTCCTTTTCCATACCCTTTGTGAAGACCTCTTCATTTAGGACCCTTAATTCCTCCTCCAACTTTGCATTTGTTTCAAATATGTTCTTGAAATGGGATTTATTCCATGTTTTTAGTTGTTGTTTGATATATTTCAGTTTTGTAACAACACCAAACATTTTTGTTCCCTCAGGTTTCATCTCTTCCCACCATTGCGAAATGAGTCCTAGAAAGTTCTGATTCTTCAACCACATGTTTTCAAATTTGAAAGGACATTTGATAGGTCTTTTGTTCCCTAAGATGTCTAATTTGATTGGGTAATGATTTGATCCTGATTGGGGTAATATGCTGCCTTCAAGCGTGAATGGGAAGGTGCCCAAATCCCCTTTGAACAAGAACATGTCCAATTTTTCTGCTATGTTGCTGAATCCCATCCTCCTATTGTTTCATGTGTAGTTGTTTGGCCATTTGAACCTCCAACAGGTTATTTGCCTGAACAAAGTCCTCAAAGTCTACTTGTGATTGATACTTTCTTTGCACCCCCCCATACTTATCATGGCTATGTAAGATGGCATTGAAATCCCCACCCAGGATGGCTGTTTCAGGTGTGTGCAATGCTAGAAAATTCCCTAAGTCCTCCCACAACTCTCTCTTCTTAATATAACAAGATGGACCATAAACATTGATTATAGTAAACAACATGTTTGAGACTAAACTCTTTACCTTGCATGCCAGCCAATGTCTGTGTTCCTCTATCTTCCCTAAATATATTGTTTGAGGCCTCCAAAATGTTATTAGGCCCCTTGAAGCCCCTTGGGACTCGATTATTTCTGCATTCCAAACTTTGCCCTTTTTCCTAAATACTTCCGCATCTGCTTTATTCAACTTCGATTCTCGCACCATGAAGATTTCAGCCATTGAAGTCTCCATGCAACACCTTACCAAGCGTTTTTTGTTAGGGGCATTTAAGCTCCTAACATTCCATGAAAGGATTCTCATTGCTCCCGGGAAGGGGGATACCCTTCCCTAATCTTAATAGTTTGGTAATCTTTACCTATCCCTCTGCATCACCATCAATAGTTCTTTTCCCTATGTTTGTCTTCTTGCCTTTATTTTTCACTTCACAATCCGGGGATGTCTTTGCTAGATTCTTTTGCTTGACTTCCATCTTGCCTGATACTACTAGTGTGGTTATCCGATTTATAGTATCATTTGCTTCTTAGTCAATGTTTACCACCTCTACTTCTTGTATTTCCCCTTCTTCCAACATCTCCCTTGCCATTGAGTCTATCACTGCCTAACCCTCAATGTCCCCTTCCTCAAGACCTATACTATCCATGTTCCCTCATTGCCTCCATGATTCCCATCAACTCACAACAATTAAATATATTAAATAATATAATGGCCATCTTAGTTAGGTTAGATAGTTTCTAATTTCATCTTCAGTTTACGATTGTTTCATTTAGAAACATCGTCTTGTATTTTTCTATTTAAGGAGTCTTCGTCTCCTTTGTTAATACATCAAATATTTTATCATGGTATTAGAGCAGGTCGATGGGCTTCTATAAGATTTGGCGAATATTTCAAGAAAATTTTTTTTTAGCCCTCTACCTGGAATTTATTCCATAAATTTTTTAATCGTTTTTTTTTATGAAAAAACAACTGCTTTTTTCGAGGGTTTCTTTGTTCGTGATTTTTCTGACGTTTGTTTGAGGGCTCGTGGTTGCTCTTTCATGCAAGCGTCATTTCTGGAGATTTATCGTGATCTTTATCGTAGATTTCTTGGACGTGGTTGTGAAGTTGTGTCTTCTTCAGTGAGAAGTTTTCTAGCCATTTATTTTTATACCCTCGTCGGCTTCTACCTGCGTTTTAAAGAACTGATAGCTCTTTTCTTCTGCTCATGACCTTCAGATCTTGCTTTCTGGGTTTTTTGTGCATGCGTGTTTGTAGTTGCAGGACACGATTTAGGGCACGCATCGTGGTCTTGATCTTTGCCTAAAGTGTCGGAGATTTCTGTGCGGATTTGTTTTTGCTCTCTGCAAGGGCTAGACGAGATTTATCTCATGTTTATTTTTGTTTTCTTTGCAAATCGTGGCTCTCTGTTACGTGACTGTTGCTGGAGGTGAAGCCATAGGGCAGTGAGGCTCTGCGTGTGCTGGATTTGTATGGCGGAAGGGTTGTGAGGCAATTTAAGTTTGTGTTTTATATTGATTTTGAGGTGTCCATGGCGAATCCCAATGCCCGAGAGGTGCTGTACGAGGTGAGAGGTTTCGCTACTTTTGTCCATGTTTTGGGATCATCTCTTTCGGATTCTTAGATCTATCGTCTTGATTGAGAAGCGGGTCTGATAGTAGAAATTGTGCAATTTGCCCTAAAAGTGTTTGGGCAGATCTACTCACCTTTTGCTTGTTTTGCGATGGGTTTTTAATAATTTTTCCCTTAAAAAATCTTGGGTTGGTTTTATGATTTTTATCCATAAAAAATTACTTGAGGGGTTTTAATAATTTTTTAGACCTTTAAAAATTATTTTTGAGGTTTATAATTTTTGACCTTAAAAATTATTTTTTATAATTTTTCTAAAAAAAATTTTGGGTTTATAATTTTGTCCCATAAAAAAATTATTTGTTGGGTTTTTTGATTATTTTGCCTAAAAAAATCATGGGAGGGTTTATAATTTTTTCCTGAAAAATTATGGGTCTGTTCCTGTTTACCCTAGTCAGGGTTTCTGTTTTTTCGGGAGGGCTCTTTGATTTCTGAAGGGTTTTACTGTTTTTCCTTAAAAACGATGTTTTGTATGCTGATCTATTTTTCAAATTTCGTGCCAGCTACTTGTTTGGGTTTCTCTAATTCGCAGAATGCGTGGGTCCTTTATTGGTTTTTACCATTTTCTCCGAAAAAACGATGCTTTGTAAACTTCAGTTTCAAGGTTTTGCGTTTTTTTCCTTAAAAATTGTGATTTGTTGCAATCCGGTTTTGTCGCACCTAGAGTTGCTGGGGCGAACATCTACACAATTGGCTTCTTGCAGTTTGTTTTGGGGCGTCATGCTCATCTGCAAAAGTTTCGACGGTTTGCCGATTTCTCCTCAAAATCGTGGCAATTGTTCTTGGTATGTCTTTGGTTTCAGGGAGGGACAACTTTGTTACCCAACATTAGGTTGGATGTTTTGTGATCAGTTTTTGGCATTTCCAGAAGTTCTACAGTTTCTGGGAGGGTTGGTGGTAGACTCGTCTCAAGTGGCAGAGTTAGTGGCAGGCTCTTGTCTTTTTTGTTGCAGTAGCGTTCTATGGGTAGTTAGAACGATGACCATTAAGGGAGGGTATTGAATATATTAAATAATATAATGGTCATCTTAGTTAGGTTAGATAGTTTCTAATTTCATCTTTAGTTTACAATTGTTTCATTTAGAAACATCGTCTTGTATTTTTCTATTTAAGGAGCCTTCGTCTCCTTTGTTAATACATCGAATATTTTATCAACAACCAATCTCCAGAATGTTTTCCAGCTCCTCTAGCTCCTGTCTTATCTCCCTATCACTAGGAATTCTCAGATACCTTGGGTTTCCTCCCCATCTTGGCAGATTTGGGTGTCCTTGACCTCCAACTTCCCTTCCTCTCCATCTGATCCATAGGCGTTTGTGCCATCTTTGACTCCTGCCTTATTTTTGTTGAATTGGTTTTTTAGCTGTTGTTTCGATCCTGGCTAGGCCACCATATCCCCTTTCTATTGTCCCTTCCCCACTTTGGCTAGATGTCTGTAGGGCTGTCCTCTTAAGGCTAGGTTTGTTTAATGTTCTTGATGACAGATCCCCCTCCCTATTAGTTCTAAGATCTCCCTTTTCCAATACTCAGATGGCAGATTGAATAAATTGACCCATACTGGCATTTTATCCATTTCATGATTCATGGGGTTGAAGTTTGGTTCCTATTCTTTCACGTAATATCCTATTCCATCCATCATTAGGGTTCTTTCCTTCTTTATGTCTTTTTTTTTAAATTTGTTTTGAGGAGCATATTACCAATAGAAAATCACTTTGCAAGAATTTTATGCTTACCTTTGCTCCCTAGTTTTCTGCCCACCAGTTCTCCATCTTCTCTCTTGAGCAGTCATCTCCACACCACTTTGCGAAGAAAGTCCTTTCTTTCAGTAAGTTCTTTGGTGCTTGTAGAATCTTCGATGTGATCACCATTGCTTTGTTGTTCTTCTTGATTTTGGTTTATCCTTCCCCATCCTAGGGTTTTTGTTCGCTCTTGCCAATCTTTGTCCCTCCATGCCCCTTGAGATCTCCAGTGCTTCCAATTAGATTCCCTTTCTGGCTTCCTATCTCCCCATTGGTTTATTCGAATTTTGTTTGCACCAGTTGCAAAAGGCGGCATCTGCTCACTTGGATCCTCATACACTTTCTGATCTACTTGAGCACGTTTGCTGCCATCCTCTCGCCAACGGTTTAAATGTTAAATTGGAAATCCTCCACCTTTTTTCCCTAACCATCCATACCTCTCTTCCGTTGCTAGTGCATGCCTACCCCTTGTTGATGATATTACAGCGTTGGGTCTCTCTTCCAACCCGATCTCCTTGGCATTTGAAGATAAATTAAATTATAGCCTTCGGCTATTTAATTTATGATGTCATCGATTATGAGGAGGCACCTCATTTGAAACATTATTTAATATTTAATTAAATGCTTTGGGCCGACTTATGTTCATCTGCCACCTTCTTGAAGAGTCACGTCTTATTTGAGGCCGACCTCCTTGTTTAGAAAGGGCGCGATCTTTCCTTATCATGTGTATATATATTCGATGCTTCCTCATTGTAACATATCGATTATCATTTGTGCGAGTTCATTCATTGCATTGGTTGTGAGTTTCAAGAGCGATATACTTAAAGAGCAGATCGATATATTGAAGAAGGCAGATCGTAGCATTGAAGGAGGTCGAGTTTATCATTAGCAAGAAGCATTATATTATTTCTGTGTTAGCATCAGATTGTGGTGCAATTACTTGGCCTCATAATTGGCCTCATTGTAAATAAGACTATTGCTCTATATTCAATATATAAGTGATATATTGTTGCTGGGTTTTTCTCCCTCAAGAGGAGGGTTTTCCCAGGATATATGCTGTGTTATTGTGTCTGATATTGTATTAAATTTCTGCCTTAATTATCTGATCATAAAATCTAACACCCTAAGGCAATTTCCTACTCTTGGTCATTGTTTATTCCGCTAGTTTGCTCGGTTTGCCGATTGCCATTTTGTCTCATGTTTTCCCATGGGGTGTCACATTTGTTTACCTCTGTTTCATGTCCCCTGCCTATCTTCCAGCCTCTATCATTCTTTCTCTGGCGATCACCTTCTTCCCATGCCAAGTCGCATGCTTTCTTGTTTGTCCTCCATTCTTCTTGAGTCACCCCAACTTTGCCAATAATCGTGCAGGATGTTGTTCTGTGATTTCAGTAGTGGCAGATTGGCGTCTGCATCATCTGCCCACACTCCTATCCGTTTCTCCATTTGTGCCGCTCATTTATATTTGTATATATTTATTGTTCATTAATTTATTTATTTTTAATGATAAAATTCATGATAGATTATGAAGTTTTATTGACATGTGTTGAGGGTTAAAACAACCATCCAGTGTCATGTTCTGAAACTAATGTTGCATGAAGAGCCAGAAATTGCCCCAAAACCTTGTTTCTCAATTAATCATAACATCTAAATCTTATTTCATGGGAAACTGTATAATGAAACATGCAGAGAAACAGAGATAAATACAATTACTAGAGGTCATGAAGCCACCCTACTAGTTGGAAATCCATTCTGTAAAGGCTGTATATTAAGGCTACAAGCAATTGAAGTTGCAAATACAACTACAGTCTGAGAAGTTTCTCAACTGCCTAAGAAATATCAAGAGTAACATTCTAGCTTTTGATAACCCTTTTGTAGACACATTGTAGTCAACCTTTCTATTTGATCTGTAAACTGAGTGAGATATTCTCAAATGGCTCGTCATCAGCAGATACTCAACTTGTATCTTCTCACAAACACCTCCTAGATTGTGTTTATAGTGTGTTCTTTAGTACATTCACTTAACATTTATGTGTTGAAGGTAGCTTAACATCACTTAGGCATAGGAACATGACAACAAAAACAAGAAAAGATGAAAGACAATATCTTAGACGCAAGAATTACCTTGGAGAAACCCTCAAAAGAGGAGAACTCCAGCAAGAGTGAGCTATCTGCTCTTCATCTTCTCTATGAAGTTGATCATATACATTGTAGTAAGCCTTTACATCAACCAACCAAGCTCCAACATAAATCCTGAAAGCCTTTACATCCTACAATGTTGTCTGAAACTCTCAAAATGCTGCTGAACAGTGACATTCACTTGCTATTTTGGATTGCTAAGAGGAAAACATTAGTGCCAACCATAGCATCATGTTCCAAACTGCGTGGTATAACCTCCCATACATTTCTTTGGTGCCAAAACACACCAACCAATGCATATTAGCTAAATTGAACCGACAAAACCCTTCATATTCTAACCCATGTTTTGACTGCAACAAAATTGCTGCTTCTGCCAGGGCCGAATGTGTGTAATCTGCAGTTGATGATAAGTTACTGCCTGTGGAAAGCGGCAGTTTGACTAAAACTTGAAAACCACCATCTTATAAGGCTTGCAAACCTACCCATCTTCCTCCCTAGGATGCTTTGGATAATCCTGCATCTTCAACTGACTTGAATACAAAATTTCTGACCACTGAAACTGATGAAAATGCATCTCCATTTGGAGTTAACTCAAACTGGCTCTGTGACCAGGTAAACAAACCAACCAGTGATTGTAACTTGGATCCATTTTTTCGATCATTATTTTTTTGGTTGGTAAAAATAACCTAGGGCTAGAGTTTCTAGACTTGCAAAAAAAAGGGGGCGAAAATCCCCAACTGATAATAAACAGAACAAATTGGTGCTGCCAATATGTGTGAAGAATTTTAATATACTTTGAACAACAAAGTCTAAAAGCTTACTCTTTCATGCTTTCAATTAGTTGCAGTCTTCATCACCACTGTTAAGCAGCCACATGTATTTTCATAGCAGAAAAAATAGCAGTGAGGGAGAATGATCAAGGCCACCATCTTCAGCACCTTATTTCACTGCCCACATCCTTTCCCAGTCACTGCCTACTGAATCATTAAATCCCATGCAAATAAGAACACCATGGAAATGGTCTCTAGCCCTCAGTGTATCGCTTGCCCTTGTCACATCCAACTCATTGCAAAGACAGCCAATTTTACATCACGATCCTTGCATATCTTCTGTATGGCATGTTATAAATGTAAAATATGATTACTGCTCATGCATTGACAGTGCCAATCCTTATTTTGAAAGCATCTTCCCATTAATAAGGAGGCAGACTAAGGGAATGGGAGGGGGCAGCTAATATAGGAGATAAGGAGTAGAATACGGCTTTTAAGGAAGGTAGGGACTTAGGAAGGGGATCTAACCAAACATTGGAAACTGTCTTGAGTGGGGTGACCTAAAATGAATTAGGAGCACCTGATCTATACCTTAAGCCTATATTCATATTTGTAGTCAAGTTGCAAACTTTATTGCTATTCCTCGATATTTGAGAGAATCTTATTGATTAAAATTTCATAAGACCTCCTTGAACAAGCTTTTGAGACATGAAGCCTTGGCTTTTCTCCTGTTCATGGCATTGAGTACAATTTGAAAACCACTTTATTAGTCTTTTTTGACCTTTAATCACAGTGACTTCATCCTGGTTATTGGTGTCTATTCAAATATCAATTTCCTAAATAATTAGGAGTTTTCATCTTCAAATATCTCACCATCAACATTTGGTTCTTGGTTTCCTTGGCCATCCCCGTCAAATTCAAGGCCTTCTTAGACAGAGGTAACCATCTGACTTTCTTCTTAGTTTGATTCTTGCAACTAATCCAAGTATAAGGAATTTGAGAAGGGATGGGCCAAGGGATAAGTTTCGAAGACAGAAAAATTCTACTTTCTTTTTCTATGATATTCTGGTCCATAACAGCCTATGCTCCCACTATTAAAGAAGTCAATGCATTGACTCTGCTTTAGATATCTTTGACTATTCTTTTGGAGTCATTTAAGATTTGGTTGTTTCACTCCAACCAAATATTCAACATAATCAAAGATTTATCTGCAAGGATAGACTCAATCTCTTATATGGATATTTCTAAGACCAAATTACTTCCAAATTTGGATTTTGGAGCATATAATCTAATCACACTTTTTCAAAAAGTTTACCCATATATTTCAAAGTGAAGGGATTGTTTAGAAATATCAAATATGTAATCATCATTTTCTTCATTTGCTAAGCATAGATGACATATTGAGGGGCTCCTGAAATAAATTTTGGCTAGTCTGCCCTGAGTTATTGTACATTCTTTGGCTGCCACCCACAAAAGATTATTGGCCTTTGGTAATCATTATCTAATCCACATTTTACTTGCTGGAAATTTCTCCCTTTAATGAGTAATTGCCAATAATCTTTTTGTATAAGCAACTTAAATGGCAACTTCCCCAATAAGACCACCTTCCCAAATGAGCTCATTGTCCTCTTTAATAAGGGTGTGGAAGGCACTTAATTTATCTTTCCACTTCCAATTACTCCCTTATTGAGATGAGTGGCCAATTTCGATTTTTCCACTGTTTGAATCCTTCTATTTTGGTTATGTAATTACTTACATAAGGGTACCACTGAACAATTGCACAATCTATTAGATTCCTTCCACCTGCCATGAGCTCCTCAAAATCCACTCACCAACTTGGGTGCTCCATTATCTCCATTTAAAGATGCCTTATGACAAGTTATAACACGTATCGTAAGTTGTTCAACAAGTGTAATTCCCTCTTACGGTTCTTTTTTGTGTCATACATGTTTTTATATTTCCAATGTGGGAGAGCCAACTTCATGAGGCCATAATTTTTGCTCTAGGAGGCCATTTGGACCCTTTTTTTTTTGTTGTAGGGATCAAAAAGATCTACATATCAGGCATCCTTGGAAGTGATGCCCAACAACCTAGAATTATTTTTGTGGCTTTAAACAACCTCTATAGTCTATCAATTGAGTTTTTCTGCTCTCTAGCTTGAAAATTGCATTTTTTACATTCTGGACATTAGAAGCAAGGTTGAGACAACTTTCCTAACATTCTATAGTTTCATAGAGATCATTGAGGTGAGCTTGAATGTGCTGATCTTAGCTTCTTCCAACATACCCTTGCTTCATCTCAGTTGGCTTGACAGTGGGAACAGAAGGGTTTTCCTAAATATATTTCTCTTGAGGTAGTGGTGGTTCCTACATATAAACAAAACCTTTTGTTTTTCACCAAAACTGTTCAGCAGAGGGCATTTACTTCTTCACCTCAGGTCTGGGAGCTAGAACAGATCCATCTTTTATCTTTTTGTAGAGGGTACAATTTTTTCATGTGATCCTCATGCCTACAATAGTAGCATCAGAAATCTAGGCACTCAAAATGAAGGTTTTGCTTCCAAACGTTTGATGAAGTGCAGATGCTTAGTGCTTTTGGAATTGGTCTTGATAAATCCACATTGGAAAATACTCTAGCATATCTTGAGAACACTTTTCTCTGAGTTGCTTCTGAGATACAGATGAATTGGCCCACCCAGTTTGCTATTTTCAGTAGAATGCTTTCTTTCCCAGTTTTCAAGAGGAAATTTATAAATATCTAATCCAAGGGGACGCCTCCTTGATCACCAGTTCTTCCAAATTGAAAAGGGGCAGCCAATTGCCTCACATATAGCCCAACAATATTGAAGAACCATGAATTGCCATTAATCAATCATTTTAGTCTTCAACTTTTTGAAATGTAACATAGAAAAAATCTTTTGGCCAAGAATCAGATGCTCAGGCACTTACAAAAATTCTATATTGCTCTCATCCATATCTTTAAAGCTTGTGTGCTAGGCCATGCCCCAATTAATTTGCAGATAAGTGCTCTGTCAAATAGCTCCTGATGACCTGTGTACTATTGAGATAATCAGGATGTCAATGGATACATGAATCAAAATATCTTTGGATATTGTAGTCAATTGTGACCCCCCTACTTTAGGGTAGAAATCCTCACCTTGTCCTTGATTATCATGATTCTTGCTTTGTTGGTTATCTTCCGTTCATCTATAGTCTTCGATCTTATAAACCCTAACTTCTTCAGTTCCTCATCTGGTAATAATAGTAATATTCCTATATGTGGAGATTCATTCTTTCGAGCCCTGCCTTGATATGCTAGCAGAATCTGATATCCCTAATGCTACTTTTGCCACCTGGTCTTCATTTTGTTAGTGACATCCCTTAATCTTAAATTCTGACTTAAAATCCTTTGCCAAGATATGTGATAATCTTAAATTCGTACTTAAAATCCTTTGCTAAGATATGTGATAATGTGCGTACTCCTTGATTTGCTCCTTCGCTCTTTCCTTTGGTGCTGCTTCACTATATGCTCCCATTATGCCCTTTTGTTTAATATACTAAATTTATCGTTGGCCCTATAGTCAACCTTTAAAATTGCTTGTGAGAACTTGTTTTATTTTTAATGGGATTTAAAAATATTATTTATATTTAGAAGGATAAATTTCAGGTATAATGTAGGTTGCATTGAAAGAGTGGCTGAAATGGATGGATAGAAATTGATTGAGAAATTGATTGTAGGGTTAATTAAAGGAAAAATCGTGATACTTGGATATCTAAGTTACCAAGAAACAAAAACAGAGACCAGAAATGCTGATTTTGTAGGTGCAGCTACTCCTGTACACTCATGCATGCAAGCATGTGTGTGTGTGTGCATTTGTGTGTCATTTTTTGAGCATAGAAACATAAGAACTCTAGAAATGTTTTGGAAACCCTGGAGGTGGTTATGAATGGACCCCAAAATGGTGAAACAGGCCTCCTATTTCATTTCTTGCAACTTGGCTGGATATCTTTAATATACAGTTCTAGGCAAAGTTGTCAGATATTTCCACTGCCTTGCCAAGATACTTGCACCCACAGATCAGATATCAGATGTGAATATGATTCACCCAGATATACCACAGATTTGGCATCTGGATATATCCAAATATGAGCCCATATTTAGGTCATATTCAAAATTTTTGGATCCGGCACCCTGCTTTCCAGATTGCACCTGGTTTTGGATTATTAAAAAAAAATGTCAAAAAAGATGAAACATGAAAAAACTGTTCTATGCAAACACATATAATCATATTTAATTAACAAAATATAAAAGTAACACAAAAAAAATAAAAAATATACAAAAACAACAATAAATGTATACACTAATAGTTTTTTAATGTTTTGTTCTATGCCTTCTGACGTACAAAATATATATACAAATCTGTGTTTCTATAAGTACTATATCCAGCTGTACTGGGTATCCGTATCAGGGGGTCTTTGAAATTTGATGTACCCATATCCGATATTACATCCATTATTCAATAGATTGAGAGATGATCAAGGCACTCATCAAATGTCTTCATATGTATCCATAGATGGAAGATCCTAAACACTCCTGAAACATTCAAACAGTTTATCCTTTGGATCTATAATGATTGGAATGTGAATGTATAGAGACAAGGGTGCAAAATGGAGTATAAAACATATGGCATATTAAGATAGCTTAATTATGGTTTAGCTGTCCTTAAAGAAGGGGCAATGGATTTTAGAGGATGATAGAACTTAGTAAGATAGAAAGCTAACTTGGGAGATGATGGTTACATATGCAAGGAAAAATAGTAAAGGCAGAGAAAATAAATAATTATGGGGGCTGATTGATATAGTTGCATGTAAAAATTGGATTATGGAGAACAAGAACTCTAGGCCAAACCTATCAAAAACCAGTATGGATAGGCTAGTCTAAGAGTGATGGAATGAAAGTAGGCAAGATTTTAGAAGCCTGAATCAATTGGGAAGATTAACAATTCTAGAGTAGCTCAACTCCAATAAACAACTCTTAGACTTAGGACAAAGGACTACAATTACCTTTTGTCTTTTTATTATTGCTGACTAGGACTTGTCTTATTCAAGCCCTCTTACGAATTCCTCACTTATCAGCACTTTTAATCTCCTTAGGCAGTTGTTAAAAATAGTGGGGTTTATAGTATAAAGCTGCTTTTGTCCTGTAGTGGCTACTCACAGCTGTTTCCCCTTTCAAACTCTTAATAAATTATTAATATTTCTAAATATTCAAACTGAATTCAATGAAGCACACTTATAATCCCCGGATAGGATTACCAAACAATTTGGAGGGTTTAGTCTTAGTTTAATATGGAGTGGGGACAATACAAACACACAAAAGATCCATAAGTTGCTTAAAACATTGTTTAAATTCATTTAAGATTCAACATGTCAGAGATTTTAGGAGAGTTTGTAGAAGCTTTAAAAAGAATAATCAAATAATACACTACACTATACATTCAATACATATTACAAATATATATAGGACTGACATATCCTATATTATAGGAGGATTGTTATACCTCCAATAACTACTCTTTATTTATGAGTTGTTTTAACAACTCAAACAAACACACAAACAATACTGACAATTACGGGAATGATATAATATTCCCAATACTCATAATAACTATGTGTGTTATTAATTTAATTCACTTTACCTCACACTAACATGTGAACACTAACATAAATTCCCAACATTTCCCTCCTTAGTGTGAAACATGGTAATAACTCACACTCCACCTGCAGTAAGCCCAACTCTCTTCAGGCTCATGATCTTGATTCAAAACGAAAGGCACCTCCCATCAACCTTTCATGGTTTTCACACAGGCTTACCACAAACCTGGACATGAACAGGAACCCACCAACTGTCCACCTCATGTGGTTTTCTGGTTCCTCCCACAAACCCTTTCAAGATCCATGAACTGCATTACATTAGTGCTTTTGTTCATTACACTATTTTATGCTAGGGAAGTTATATAGGAATCAACATTTATATTGCAAAAGGGAATGGAACATTGGTTATATTCCCCCTAGAAACACTGAAAAACAAACCATATCATGTTGCATACTAAAAAAGAAAATGCCACCAAAGCTGATAAGCGTCCCCGTCGTTGATGACTGACGAGAGGACACTGATTGTCCTCCAACCTCCGATGCCTCCAACCTCCAATAGATTAAGTACTAAGCTACTTATATGATCTTGGGCGCTTTGGTTTGCTTTGAATTACAACCTTTATTCTCCTCACAACCGCTGGAGTCAACAAAGGAATTACATTGAATGCTTTCATGTTCTCTTGAATTTGGTTTTCCTTTGTTGTACCTATAATAACAAATTCTCACATTGTGCTTCATCTGCAGCTCAACGCTTACCATCACCTCTACTATGACTCCGAGGAGTGACACTTTGGTTGCATTTAGACTGGGGTTTCCTTGGTTAAGCATAATGACTTTTGCATATCCTTGTTGTGGAAGTGCAGGAATGACCAAGCAGAGTGAGAGAATGTAGTGGTGTAGCGCACCACAGTAGCCCCAAAGGGAGCTCTCGTGGGAGCTGAGGCTTAGACAGCCACCAAAATTGACGCCTTCCCAATAATGCGTGGCTACCAAGACTACTCCATATGCCGCTACTTCCTCAATAAAGTATCTCAATCCCACTCCATAGTCGGCGGTGACAACCATCGCAGCTTTGTCCATCACAATTTCTTTATTGTAATTTTGCGTGATGATGAGAATTTCGTTGCCGTTGTTGAATCTAGGGTAGACTAATTCGGGGATTAAGTTGGAGAAGCCACTGACAACCTTCAATCAATAGATTTGAGTGGCCTTTCATAGACCAAAGACCACCCACGATTTTTTCAAATGAGCATAACATTCATTGATGTGAGATCGTCCAGCGATTTCTGCACATCTGATATGAAGGACTGAAAATTACTAGTCAACAATCCTTTCAATTCTGACTCCGATTGATTTAGCTCTATCACCATAATGCTGAGAAGCTCCACACAATTCGGCAAAGATTTCACGCCAAAGATCCCATGTATTGCAAGAGAATCAATCTACATGATTCTACAAGAACTCTGGGGCTCTGATAACTTGATCCTTCCAGAAAGGAGATATAAACCTGCGATCAACCAGACCATAAACTGCCAAATCCAAAACCTTAGACAGCCGAACTAGAATCACGTTTCAATTTGCAGAAGATCTGATTTTATTTTCTCATAATTCAAGATCAGAAAGAGGCGTTGCCTTAAACCTCAGCGCCAATATAAATATCTTTCCTTTGCCTCAGAAATATTACAAAATTTAGCATCTGATTGAAACTCCAGACACCACAAACTAGGCTGATGATAAAGCTGAATCGCCTCCTGCAATATGCAGCATAATTTTTACATATGAAACATCCCACAAATGCCACTACAATCTTCCCACATTATCACTACATAATAGGCATAGAGTCTATATGCTCTGATACCATGTCAGAGATTTTAGGAGAGTTTGTAGAAGCTTTAAAAAAATCAATCAAATAATACGCTTCACTATACATTCAATACATATTACAAATATATATAGGACTGACATATCCTATATTATAGGAGGATTGTTATACCTCCAATAACTACTCCTCTATATTTATGAGTTGTTTTAACAACTCAAACAAACACATAAAATACTAACAATTACGGAAATGATACAATATTCCCAATACTCATAATAACTATGTGAGTTATTAATTTAACTTACTTTACCTCACACTAACATGTGAACACTAACATAAATTCCCAACACAACACATGATAATAAAACATTCTTAGTACTTAAGAAGCAAGACGCCTACCTCTCAAGGTAGCTTGTAAAAGATGGAAGACTCTTCTTCCTTGCTTGATCCACCTTCTACAAACACAAAGCAATTTTCCTCACCAAGAAGCCTCCAAAATCTACACACACAAAAGTGATAAGGGTTCTCCTAGACCTCTCTATTCTCTCTCAAAATCTACAAATACACACAAAAGTGGCAAGAGTTCTCCTATACCTCTCTCAAAATCTTTACATGTGAAAAGAAAAACTAAGCAATTAGCCCTCCAAAGGGTGAAGATTGTGACTTGAATGAGGTTACCATGTCATATCGTCATCCAATCGAGTGAGAACATATGGCCTCCCATTTGTGGATGTAACCATATTTTGGAAATCATAAATGCCAACCCATGGGGTAATG
The DNA here is from genome assembly GCA_007258455.2 of Sequoia sempervirens. NCBI lineage: Eukaryota > Viridiplantae > Streptophyta > Pinopsida > Cupressales > Cupressaceae > Sequoia > Sequoia sempervirens. The sequence continues at coordinate 370,630,215 of VDFB02281492.1, read as the reverse complement.
TATGGTGAACTGGACACACACTCTACTTACAAAAATTTTTGGCAAGAGAAGAGGGTTGACTTGGATAACCCACACTGAGCCCCTTCCATGCTTCTCAATGGCATGTTCTTCCCAAGGGCTTTGGATGAGTATTAAGCTTGCTCAACACCTTATACACAACTCCAAAAGAGTATCATGTCTATGGGTATTTGTCCAAGTGGTCTATTCTCACATAAAAATAAATTAAATTCATATTTTACACCCTTTTTAAAATAGCTCCAACAGCACAACCGATTTTGCACCCAAATTTTTTGTTTTAAAGTTTTAAATCTCAAAACATAAGAAATATATACCATTAAAATCACTAAAGTGAAGTATGGACACTTAAAATTTACAAAGTTTATAGGGTTCCTAGTTCTCTCATAGACTAAGATGATTGGTACAACCGGTAATCACAATCAAGTTCCCATTACTTACTTCATGAGGTGAAGTAGGAAGTGTAATTGGGGTTCTTGACTGATCTCATTCTTTCATTGTCCAACATGTAAGGTTATCTACACACTCATTGTGCACATCATATACACCAAGAACATTTATAACCGAAGCAACGTGATTAAATTTGCACTATTTAGCCACAACAATATAGATAAATGACATATACAAGAATCACAACTCATCATTATAATTAGGGTCGAAATCATGGTTCAACATGATTCAATCTCATCTTTACACTCATGCATATTACAATAATAATCCATAGCAATTTTGAATGTTTCTTAAATCATAGTTCTTGTTTGAACAATTAATTTAATATTACATTAAAATCATATCAACTTTTAATCTATCATTCAACTATATGTTTTCATAAAACTTATCAACCATTTAAACCATCTTTAAATCAAACTAACATTTATATTCTCCTTAAAGAAAAACATGGTAATTAGGGGTAGTAATCACATAAAGGTATAACTATCCAATTTAACTCAAATCAGCTGATTGAGAATCAATGCTGCTGTCTAAGCATCATATATTCCTGAGCTAAATAAACATCCATATACAACATATATGAAAGCACTAACTGTTAGTTTTATGATCAGATGTAATGCACAGAAAATTAATTCAAATTCCACACACAATAACACAGCAGATACCCTGGGAAAACCCTCCACTTGAGGGAGAAAAACCCAGCAACAATATATCACTTATATATTGAATCTCAACAACAATAATCTCCTTACAAGAGGCTGATATGGAGGCCAAAATATAAGCACCAGATATGATGCAACACAGAAACACAAAGAGACAATTTGCTGATGAAATCTCAGCCTCCAATAATGCTGAACTGAACTTGTATATAAACTCGAACTGCCTTGAGATGAATTCGCACCAAGAATGGATGAAGTGTATTGTATCAATGTCAAATGGATTGCAATGAAGGTGTACATATACAAGGTGGAGGGAGAGACGTGACTCTCCAAAAACAACATGTCGGCCTCATCCAAGAGGCATGTCCTTTACAAGCAAGAAGTCGACCTCCATAAATAATCGCACCTCTAAGGAAATCATGCAATTTATATTAAATGAATATTAATCATCTTTTATCAAGTGACATCTCATTTCATAAAATCGATTTCACCAATTAAATAGCCGTAAGGCTATGATTTAATTGTTTCCGGTTTGGGCTGGAATGAAGCGACCGACGCTGTATACATCAACATTCCTTCTCATCTAGGGAGAATACTTCCAGCTGCACAAGACATATCACCTCATCGTGATGTCTACCACAATGGCTACACCCATATGTGGAAAAGAAAAATATCACCTCATTGTGATATCAACCATCATGGCTACACCCATGAATGGTGTGTACAAGTGCTCATCACTTAACGTGATGTTGTCACCTCATTGTGACGTTCACCATGGCTCTCCTAGAGGGTGAAACACAAGTACATGAAAATCATCACGGACTCTCTCTCGTGATGCTGTCATGGAGTCACACACATGACATCCACCATGGCTCTCCCAGAGGGTGGAAACAAGGGCTTTCACCTCAAATCTCAAAGAGAAATGCATTAACAAGGGCTTGCACCTCAAATCTCTCTCAAAGAGAAATGCATTAAAGAGGATCACTGATACTAAGACTCCTTCTCAGCTAGGGCTTGATTCTCCACCATACCAAGCTTGTCTCAAAAGTACACAAACTTTATTCTGGAGAGAGGCTTGGTGAGAATGTCTGCCGTTTTCTCATCAGTGCTGATATACCTCAACTGTATAGCTTTCCTCAATACCATATCTATGATATAATGGTATTTGATCTCAACATGCTTGGCTCTGTCATGAAACACAGGATTGATAGAAAGCTTCACACAACTCTAGTTATCACAATGAATGATAGTAGGCTCCATTGATTGTCCAAACAATCCTGCAAGGAGCTTTCGAAGCCACACTGCTTCTTGAGCTAGCACACAAGCTGCAATATACTCTGCCTCTGCTGTACTCAATGCTATAGATGACTGCTTCCTGCTGCACCAGGATATCATAGCAGACCCCAAACTAAAGCAACATCTAGAGGTGCTCTTCTGATCAATGACACACCCTGCCCAATCAGAATCAGTATAACCATGCAACTTCAAATCCACACCTAAAGAATATCTCAGCCCATATCCAATTGTGCCACGCAAGTATCTCAGGATATGTTTCCCTGCAACTAGATGTATCTACCTGGGTTCACACATGAAGTGACTGAGAGCACTCACTACATAACAGATATCCAGTCTAGTATTGACTAGATACATCAATGATCCAATCAACTGCCTGTATAACGTAGGATCCACTAGATTTGAGTTAGCTGTAGCCTCTTTCAACTTATGCAAGTTGGTTTCCATAGGCGTAGACATGGATTTGCAATCCATCATGCCAAACCTCTTCAGAATGTCAATAGTATACTTCCCTTGACTTAGAATCATCTCATCTGGCTTCTGCCAAACTTCTAAGCCAAGGAAGTAATGCACGAGTCCAAGATCCTTCATTTCGAACTCAGAAGCCAGCTCCTTCTTACATTTGAAAATGAGGTGTTCTTCTCTAGTAAGAATTAGATCATCAACATACAAAACCAAAATCAATGCTTCACCATCAATCCTTGAAGTACAGGTTAGAATCAACATCGTTTTTGGAGAAGCCCAAGCTTGACAGGTAACGATCAATCCTTTTGTACCAAGCATGAGGAGCCTGCTTAAGACAATACAAGGCCTTCTTCAGCCTGCAAACATGAGACTCCTTCCCATGTACCTTAAATCCATCAGGTTGCTCAATATAAATTTCTTCCTTGATTACCCCATTCAGAAAAGTTGTCTTCACATCCATTTAATGAATCGTCCATCTAGATGCAACAATGGCAATGATGGTTCTGACAGAAGTATAGCGAGCAACAGGAGCAAATGTTTCTTCATAGTCAACTCCCTCATTTTGTGAAAACCCTCTAGCCACAAATCTTGCCTTGTACTTCTCAATACTTCCATCAGCCGCATGCTTGATCTTGAAGAGCCATTTTGAAGATACCACAGATTTGCCTTCAGGTCTAGGAACAATGTCCCAAACATCATTCTTGAGAATAGACTGATACTCCTCTGTCATAGCATCTCTCCAAACTTGTTGACTAGAAGCTTCCTCAACACTGGAAGGCTCAGACTCAATAATCTGACTCATCAATGCAACATAACTGGAGAACTTATGTGGTCTCTTACTTTCTCTAAAGGTTCCTCTTGGTGCTGCAAACATTTCTGCCTCCTGCATTGTTTGCCTAGCCTAGAGAGGTCTTTTTCTCCCAATCACAATATCGGTAGGCCCATCAGTAGGTTCCAAGGGCTCAACTGGATCATCATCTTTCTTTGGTTCTGAAGTCTCCCTCTGAATCTCAGGAGCATGGTCAACTTCCATATCCTGAGGGGACTCTTCATTATCAATCTCCATGTGAGTTCCCTTGGATCTTCTAAATGCAACATCTTCCTCAAATGTGACATCTCTACTGATCTTGATCAACTTCTGACTTGGGATGTAGATCTTGTAGGCTTTTGATGTTTCACTGTAACCTACAAATATCCCCATCTTTCCAGAAGGCTCCAACTTAGTCCTCTTTTCCTTTGGTACATGAACATACACTGGACATCCAAAGATCCTCAAATGACTCACTTCTGGCTTCTTACCAGTAAAAGCTTCTTGAGGAGTCATGTTCTCCAGGATTCGGTGAGGACTTCTATTCTGAACATAGACTATTGTCCTAGATGCTTCCGCCCAAAGGTAGGTTTGCAGATCTTGGTCATGAATCATGGCTTTGGCTGCTTCCATGATCAATCTGTTCTTCCTTTCAGCAACACCATTTTGTTGAGGATTATAAGGGACACTGAACTCCCTCTTAATCCTAGCTTCAATGCAATAGTTTTGAACACTGCCGGAAGTGTACTCTCCTCCATTATTAGATCTCAGGACTTTGATCCTCTTTTTGGACAAATTCTCCACCTGAGCTTTGAATTCCTTGAACCTTTCTAATACCTCAGATTCTTTAGATTTCAAGAAATAAATCCAAGTCTTTCTAAGGCAGTCATGAATAAGAAGAATGTAATACAAGAAACCACTCGAAGAAGCAACAGACATTGGACCACATAAATCAGAATGAATGAGATCTAGAATACATTTGGATCTATTTTCTCTACTATGAAATGGACCTTTAGTATTCTTACCCAAAGCGCAGCCTCTACAAGTACCTTCATGCTCCTGGTTGAACTTTGGAAGCCCTGTGACCATCTTCTCCATGATAGGTAGAGCTTGGAAGTGAAGGTGAGCCAATCTTCGATGCCAAAGATCACACAAGCTTGAAGAATCATGTACTAGTGCGTGAAGTGGACGAGTGCATAGCCTGTAGAGACTCTCATGTCTAACTCCAATCACCTGAGCAGTCTTGAAGTTGGAATTCTTCGTCCACACAAGAACTTTGCCTTTAGAGAATGCTTCTTGGTACCCCATGTCTTCCAAGGCTGAAATGGAAACAAGGTTTCGCTTGATGCCTGGAACATATAGAACATCACACAACTACAGGGTAATGCCGGAATCCAAGTGGAGAGTAGAGGTCCCAATTCCTTTCACCGAGTAACTAGCATCGTCTCCAATAATAACTTGTTCACTAGAGTCTCTCTCCACGAAGTTTGTTAAATGCTCCCTAAATCCAGTGATGTGCGAGAGGCACCACTATCAATCAACCAAGTGTTGGTGTCGGTAGGTACATTGCTTGATAATGCCGAATAGAACAAGTATTCACATGAGTCCTTCTGTGGAGAGGCATCATCAACATCTGCAATGGTGGCTTGCTGCTTAGGCCTAGTTGGACAATCTTTAGCAAAGTGACCAAACTTGTCACACCTAAAGCATTGGACTTCGGAAAGGTCCCTCTTCTTCTTGAATGCGGGAGCGCCATCTGCTCCTTTGTCTCTGTTCCTCTTAAAGTATCCTTTCTTCCCATCTTTTCCCTTCTTTGAAGATTGAGAGGCGATGACATGAATATCTTCATTAGCAGAGCTTTGACCCACTCCTCTAGCAGCCAACCTAGACTCCTCTTGAATGCAATCCGCCCTCAATTGATCAAACTTAGGAAGTTTCGATCTTGCATTGATTCCTTGAATGTAGGACTCCCAAGATGAAGGAAGACCATTGAGAGCAAGCATGGTCAAGTCTTTGTCATCAACCACATGACCAATTGTAGAGAGCTGATCTCTCAACTCCGAAATCTTCATGAAGTAAGCAATAACCGTTTCTCCTTTTGCCATTTTCACATGATGTAGTTGTTGCTTCAGTGCAAGAGCCCAGTTGGTGTTGTTGATTTCATACATCTCCTCCAAGGTTTTGAACATGTCTCTTGCCGTCTTCAACTTAGAGACAATAGGAACAATATGATCCTTTACGGAATCAACTAACATCTTCTTCGCCTTGATATCTTTCTTCCTCCATTGAACTTTCTCTTTCTCATCCATAGGTTCGGGAACTTTTCTCTTCACAAACTCAACCAATTCGTTTTCCGCCAAGGTGAGCATAATTCTGAATCTCCATGAAGTGAAATTTGACGCTCCTTCGAGTCTATCCTCAATCTTAAGACTGTTCACCATCTTGATGAAGAGATAGAAGTAATCAACAATGAGAAAGAGAATAAAGAGCATCGCTGTAATAAGAAATCTGATCACGATCTTCTTTCACACCCACTCTGATACCATGTTAGTTTTATGATCAGATGTAATGCACAGAAAATTAATTCAAAATTCACACACAATAACACAGCAGATGCCCTGGGAAAACCCTCCACTTGAGGGAGAAAAACCCAGCAACAATATATCACTTATATATTGAATCTCAATAACAATAATCTCCTTACAAGAGGCCAATATGGAGGCCAAAATATAAGCACCAGATATGATGCAACACAGAAACACAAAAAGACAATTTGCAGATGAAATCTCAGCCTCCAATAATGCCGAACTGAACTTGTATATAAACTCGAACTGCCTTGAGATGAATTTGCACCAAGAATGGATGAAGTGTATTGTATCAATGTCAAATGGATTGCAATGAAGGTGTATATATACAAGGTGGAGGGAGAGACGTGACTCTCCAAAAACAACATGTCGGCCTCATCCAAGAGGCATGTCCTTTACAAGCAAGAAGTCGACCTCCATAAATAATTGTGCCTCTAAGGAAATTGTGCCATTTATATTAAATGAATATTAATCATCTTTTATCAAGTGATGTCTCATTTCATAAAACTGATTCCACCAATTAAATAGCCATAAGGCTTTGATGTAATTGTTTTTGGTCTGGGCTGGAATGAAGCGACCGACGCTGTATACATCAACACTAACCGTCTATCAAAATCATGTAGCAAAGTATCAATATACAATAGGTGGCAATGATTGCAGAAGGAAATGGGTCAGACACTGTCAGTGATTGTAGTAGTAGAGAAGAGGAGGTCAAGAGTGGCATATGGATTTTTTTTATTTTTAATTTTTTCTCTTAAGCAATGTATTCCTGTCTGGTATGTCAGTGCCAAAGAAAAAGTGTAAGAAAGTCTTAAGAGTGTTGTGTTACTGATAAGTCTTCAATATTCTGTAAAAGCTCAATATATTATCAAAATGTAGCTCAATTGTATAAATCTTCCAATATTCTGTAAAATCTCGATATATTATCAAAATGTAGTTCAATTGTGATGTCTTAGATTGTTACTGATAAGTCTTCCAATATTCTGTAAAAGCTCAATATATTATCAAAATGAAGTTCAATTGTAATAATTAACAGTTCATTCAGGTTTATTAATTATTTTTGGTTTCATGTCTTTCTGTTTCCTTAATGGCTTATGAAAACAAATTTCATGTTGGAAGGAACTCACATTGACTATTTCTGCAGGAAAATGGTTATCAGTTACTATTTCTCAGTGCCCGTGCCATTGTTCAGGCTTATCTGACAAGACAATTTCTCCTTAATCTTAAACAGGTATTAATTTGCATTCAGTACTGATGTTATTGCATAATATTAAACAATATTCATTTGATGAATGTTACAAGTGAATTGTTTCCCTGTATGTGATCTTATGAGACTAAAAACATCTTCAATGTGTTAATAAAGTGTTTTTTAGAGATTTGAATGCACCTATGGACCAGGGTATAAATATTTGATGTGTATGTTTGATGCAGGATGGGAAAGCATTACCTGATGGGCCTGTTGTGATATCTCCCGATGGCCTGTTTCCTTCCCTGTACCGAGAAGGTACTTTGGTTCCCATCTCTGATTATTTTTTGTTGTCTTTCCCTCATATCAAATCTTTATTGATATTTTCTTTTAGCATTATCTAGACATGCTGAGAAACCAGCCAAAGATTCAAGATGAGTTTGACTGAGTTATATACAATTAATTTATGAACTAGGACATTAATGATTACTGTGAATTGAGAACACCGATGAAATATGCCTAACAATGATGATGCTATGTATCTGTGTAATCAAAAAATGTTCAAGGACAGTCTAAAACTATAAATGTGTCTGATGTTGAAAACTTTGACACATGATTTGAAATTTTTGAAAAAGTAATTTTGATGTGGTTTGCTACTTCCAAATTTTAAACAAACAGAAACTTTGAAATATATATCATATAAATCACATATGGCATCTGCCATCGACATCCCAGTTGTGCCTGTAGAACTATGATGACAATAAGCCTTTTTCCAGGACATTCCAAATCTATAGTGACTTTACTAATGACCTATGCAACTCTTCATTACCTTGCAGTATGTGTGTAGATTTAAATTTCAGTCTGAATGCAACAGTGGAAGGGACAGGTGACATACTTTTGAGTGCATCAAGTTTATTGAGCACAAAATATTAAAATAATGTTTATTATTTATTTATTAATGCTCAATATTGTAAATTATTGTAAGATAATGATAAGATCGTCTCCGATCTTATCTGAAGTTTCTTTTTAGAAACTTTCCAGTTTTTGTAAATCTTGTAAACTATTTATTGAGCGTCTTGTTCATTGTTAATACATCAATTAATTTACCAATTACTTGCGTAATATGGTATCAGAGCCAATTTGCTCTATATTGAATTTTTAATTCATAAAAATCTTTTCAAAGGTTTTTTCTGAATTTTGAATTAAAAATTTTAAAATCTTCCTGAAAAATTTTTCGAAGATTTTTTGAGAGTTAAAAATTTTGAAATTTTTTCGAAATTCGCGTGTGGGCTCTTCTGGGAAATTTTTTGACTTCTGATCGCATGGTTTTTCTGGAGAAATCTCATGATTTTTTGCAGACAAAAATCAATTTCCGCATCTCTCTTCTGGCCTGTGTCTTTCGTGTTTTTTTCTGAAGCTCGCGTTTTTGTGTGTTGATGCAATCTCCAGGCGCGAATACAAAACTCTGAGGGCGTCGCATCCTCTTCTACTCACATCTTACGAGCGCGATTCGGTCTCCCTTTGCCACATTTCCTCTGCATTTCTTGGTTGCGTATCTCCACTGTCTGAAAACGTGATTTTTCTGAGGTATTTTAGTGCCGACGGGAGTTTCTTCAGACGTGTTTTTTTTCAGACGACTTTGTGCTTGATTCGTGGTGTCTTCTTGCTCGTGTTCGAGCCACTTCTGGTTGTCATTGGCAACGCCTAGGGTTCTTATCTCTATTTGCCACGAGTTTGTGCAGATTTCAAGTCGTTTTTTGCATTTTTTTCAGAATTTTCAAAGCCGTTTTGCAATGTTTTTTCTGAAATCGCGACCTGCGGCTAGGGTTTTGAGAAAATCTCGTGTTTCAAGTCAGAAATTTTTTTCGATCACAGATTCTTGGTGGGTTTTTCGAGAGCTCAACTGGGTTGGTCTCCGAATTTTTTGGGTGCATCGTTTTCCGTGCCTCGAATTTTGTGCCATCAGTACACTGTACTTTCTGCAGTCTGTACCTGAATCTGCCTCTATTTTTCTGCATTGGAATTTGTGCCTCGAGTTTCGTGCATCAGCCTCTTCTTAGTACCTCATTTTTCGTGCCTCGAAAAGCGTGAAGATGGCCAGCTTAAGCAATTTAATGCTGGAGGGCAGTCAGAGATTTAATGGCAAAAATTACAACACCTGGAAGCAGCGGATGTTAACAATTTTTGAATATCGCTGCTTTGATCAGATGATCCTCGGCAAAGCTACTCGTCCCAACACGGCGGGTAAGGATCAGGAGAAGTTTGATGAGCAGAATCGTGAAGCGGTAATGCTTATTAAGCTTTCCGTTACTGATGATCAACTCCCTCAGATTCCACTTGGAAAATCAGCTAAGGAGATCTGGGATCACTTGAAGGGTTTGCATGAAACTTCTGACAAAAGCCGTGCGTTTTTCTTGAAGAATATGCTGTTTTCTATCATAATGGATGAGAAGACAACTCTGCAAGCGCACTTGAATAAAATCCAGGAGATCAGAGATTAGTTGGAGGCGATTGGTTGGAAAATGGAGGAAGACATGGTCGTGATCACCCTGAAGAGTCTACCGAAGTCCTATGAACACTTCATAGAGACTCTCAACATTACGTCTGCTAATGTTGATCTCAAGTTTACAAATTTGTGCACTATCCTGTTGCAGTAGGATCGCTAGAGACAACAGTTCGGTAGCAGTGAATCATCATCCTCCACTGAGCAGGCTTTTGTAGCTAAAACCCATCCGAAGCATCAAGGAAAAGGTCAGCCTTCACAGCAGAAAGGCTCCAGTCAGACTAGTCCGAAGAAGAAAAATGTTTAGTGTAACTACTGTCATAAATTTGGCCACATCAAGAAGGATTGCCGTGCTCGTTTGGCTTCTGAGCAAAAGAAGCAGGGAGGGTTTCAGCAAAAAGCAAATGTTGCTGAGCACTCTGAGCAGAAGGAATCTTCCTTTTATGCACTCATGGCAAAAAGGCCCGCAGACCATGTCAAATCCTCTGCTTGGTACATAGATTCTGGTGCCTCGCGTCATTTCTCACATAGGCGTGATTGGTTCACAGACTTTTCCCCTTGCACTGACTCAGTGATCTTTGGAGGAGGGGAGGAATACACAGTTGTTGGCACAGGCACTGTTCAGGTTCAATTTGGCGGGAGGGATCTCATATTCCTCAACGTGTATTATGTACCTGATATCGAGCTCAATCTTCTCTCAGTCAGTCAGATTATGCGGCATTCTCCCCAGATGGATGTGGTGTTCAGCTCGCACAGATGTTTAATTGTTGATCGTGAGTCTCGCACAACGGTGGCCGTTGGGATAGAGGATCATGGCCTTTATAGGCTTGTGGACACTGGTGATTCTCCGAAGTTAGCCTTGGCAGCTAGACATTTAGCTGTCACCAGTCTTTGGCACCAACGGTACGGGCACTTGAACGTGCACTATCTCTCTCAGCTTGCTCGGGAGGGACTTGTAGATGGCTTACCTGACATTCAGACTCAGCATCAGGGCGTTTGTGGTGCTTGTCAGGCTGGGAAGCAGCATCGCACACCGTTCAAGGATGGCGACTCTTGGCGGGCTTCTAAGGTACTTCAATTAGTTCATGCTGATATTTGTGGCCCTATGTCTGTTTCTTCTGTAACTGGTTGCAAGTACTTTCTACTTTTTGTTGATGACTATAGTAGGAAAATGTGGGTGTACTTTCTTAAACAAAAATCAGAGGTTTTTAATGTATTTCAGAAGTTTAAGGCCTTAGTTGAAAAAGAGTCCAGTTCTTGTATTATGACTCTTAGGTCAGATAATGGGGGGGAATTTTGTTCTAGTGCATTCTCCAACTTCTGTGATACTCATGGGATAAAACGTCAGTTAACTACACCCTACACTTCTCAGCAAAACGTGTTGTAGAGCGACGCAATCGTATGATTGTTGAGATGGCTCGCTCCCTGTTGCAACACAGGAGTGTTCCTACCAAGTTTTGGGCAGAAGCAGTCAATACATTAGTCTATCTCCTTAATAGGTCACCCACTCATGCTGTTAAGGGGAAGACTCCTGAGGAAGTTTGGTCTGGTCGCAAACCTAGGATCAGTCATTTGAAGGTTTTTGGCTCTCTTGTGTATGTTTGGATTCCAGAGGCCAAGCGCACTAAGCTGGACTCCAAGAGCCAGAAACTCATGTTCACAGGGTACAGTGACAACCACAAGGCATATAGGCTGATTGATATAGACACTGATCGTCTTATCTTTAGTCGAGATGTTGTCTTTGATGAGGAACGAGGTCCATTTCACTCTTCTTCACCTGTTCAACATTCAGAGGATCAGCCTCTACAGGCTCCTGATATGAGTGTCCGACTTCCGTTAGGTCCACCTGATGGGAGGGATGACGAAGACCTAGTCTTTGATGATGCTCAACCTGAGTTTCCTCCAGATGATAATGAACATCCCCATGCTGAACCTGTTCCAGATCCACAGCCAGATCCAGCTCCTCCTGTTGCATCTGATGTTGGCACATCTACTCTCCGACCGAAATGGTGGGCTAAGACTATCAGTGATCTTCGTGCTGATGAGCTCATTGAGGGTAGATCATCCAGAAACAAGAGCAAACAGCAGTCTACAGTGAATTTTTCTCTCATGGCCAACATTCACAGTGTTTATGAGCCTCAGACATATTCAGAGGCAAAAGGGATACCTGAGTGGGAAAAGGCGATGGAATCAGAATACCAGAGTCTTCAGAAGAATCACACTTGGGTCCTTTCCAATCTTCCTCCAGGGAAGAAGCCCATTAGTTGCAAATGGGTGTACAAGGTGAAGTACAAAGCGACAAAACCCTTGACAAGTATAAAGCTCGTCTGGTTGCACGGGTTTCTCACAGAAAGAAGGCATTGACTATGAGGAGACCTTTGCTCCTACAGCCAAAATGAGTACCATACGGCTCGTCCTTGCCTTAGCAGCCCAATTTGGTTGGAAGGTCCATCAGATGGATGTGAAGAGTGCTTTCCTCAACGGTGAGTTGAAAGAGGAAGTATACATGACGCAGCCTCCAGGTTTCAAAGTTGCTGGTCAAGAATAGAAGGTGTGCAGATTGGTCAAAGCACTCTATGGCCTGAAATAGGCTCCTCGGGCTTGGTACATAAAAATTGACATGTACCTCACAGATCATGGCTTTCAGAGGAGTCCATCTGACTCGAACTTGTATGTCAAGAATACTGGTAATGAGATCTTGCTTGCTTGTTGTCTACGTGGATGACTTGATCATTACTAGCAGTTCGACACATTTGATCACTGAGATCAAACAGGACTTGTGCAAAACTTTTGACATGACAGACTTGGGCCTCCTGCATTATTGTTTAGGTGTTGAGGTTTGGCAGACAGAGAGCAGCATTTTCATCTCCTAGTTCAAGTATGCTCGAAGTCTTCTGGATAAGTTCGGCATGCAGGATTGCAAACCTGCCTCTACACCCATGGAAAAAGGACTTAAGATGTCAGCTAAGTCCGATTCACCTGTGGTAGATGAAACATTGTTCAGGCAACTAGTAGGCAGCCTCATCTATCTTGCTGCTACTAGACCTGATTTGAGTTTTGCAGTGAGCTACATATCACGCTTCATGACAGCCCCCAAGGCTGATCATTGGGTAGCAGCGAAGCGTGTGCTGCGTTATGTGAAGGGCACTCCTGATTTTGGACTCTTGTACGCTCGGAGTCACGATCCTAAACTCAGTGGATTCACAGATTCAGATTGGGCAGGTTCAGTTGATGACAGGAAATCAACATCTGGGTATGTGTTTAGTTTGGGATCCGATGCAGTCACATGGACTAGTAAGAAGCAGCAGGTAGCGGCTCTCTCCTCGACAGAAGCAGAGTATCAGGGAGCAGTAAAAGCAGCATGTGAGTCAGTTTGGCTTCGCTGGATGCTTGCCGATATGCAAATATCTCAAGTAGGTCCGTCTCCCTTGTTCTGTGATAATCAGGGAGTTCTCAAACTTGCCAAGAATCCGGTCTTCCATGAGCGAACCAAGCATGTGGAAACTCACTGTCATTTCATTCGGAAGCTGGTTGAAGACGGATCGGTTCAGTTGCTGTATGTTTCGACAGAGGATCAGACGGCAGACATTCTCACCAAGTCGCTTAGTATAGATAAGTTTGTAAAATTCAGGGGGCATCTTGGTGTACTTGATAGATTGAGCATTAAGGGAGGGTATTAAAATAATGTTTATTATTTATTTATTAATGCTCAATATTGTAAATTATTGTAAGATAATGATAAGATCGTCTCCGATCTTATCTGAAGTTTCTTTTTAGAAACTTTCCAGTTTTTGTAAATCTTGTAAACTATTTATTGAGCGTCTTGCTCATTCTTAATACATCAATTAATTTACCAATTACTTGCGTAATACAAAATACTTAGTACATTTCTTAGTAGGTGGTTGATGTGATGTGAAGCATCTATGATTGAGGTGTGTGTGCATATAAAATGCAAGCATACAAGAACAAGTTAAACTAAGTTAACCTATCGTGCTCACGATACATGCAACACTCGGATTAAGCATTAAGAGTTAGTAAAATATTGATGAAAATAACAAATAATCTCACCAACACCAACACTTGTTGCACCAAGCTAGGTGGTTGTGCTCTAAGATGATATGTGAGTACCCCTTACCAGCAACATAACATTGCAAAATGATTGTATCATGAAAATGGCTTGGGTTGAGGCCAATTTATAGATTTTTCATTTTGGATGAAGGACTGGATGGCTAGAATGAACTCGAGGGATCAAGGGCTCAAATTGGTTGAGAGGATTGGGTTGATGAGGAGAGGACAAGTAGATCAATGCTGCTTCTAAATTAAATTGTGTGTAAGTTTTTGAATCAACATTTCAGATCACACTCTGTGATCCATCATTTCATCTTTTTTGACTCCTTTGGCTCTCTATTATCTTGATGATGATGGATCACAGAGTGTGATCCACAGTATTGATTCAAAAACTTCAATTTAGTCCAGAAGCAACATTGATCTATAGTATGGATTGTGGAAATCTTATATCATTAATTGAGAGGACAAGTGTTTACAACTGGTTGATGAGGATGAAGTGGTCCAAAATTAAAGGGAAATCAATAGTCGAGGATTCCCTTGGAAAAAGTGGATGGTGAGGATTGAAAGGGTACTTTGGAGGACCTTGCAGGTATGGGCAAATCTTTGACCCATGTGATGTATACTGAGACCCAAGTCATATGTACAAAGAACCCATACCTTGTGTATAAAAGCCCATGCCCATGTACACTTTTGAAGGATGTGCATGATTTGAGGGGATCAATGAGTTAGGAATGTGCAAGTGGGGGATTAGTGGACCAAATGATTTTAGCTCTCTTAATGAAAAGTGGATAAAATAGGCAATTAAATAAATAAGTTTGGGATGAGGATGGGAGACAGGTAAATAAATATTTGGATTTATTTACCTAAGGTAGTCTGAAGGATGATTAATGATTAAAAGGCTAGAAATAGGATTAGGTGAAATTTGGATTTTACTAATTAAATAATAAAATATTAATTAATTAATAATGGGATGAAAATTGGATAATTAATCAAATAAATAGAGATTTATTCAATCAATTACAGAGGAGAAGGCTGGGTAATGGGCTGAAATGACGATGTGTCAATTTCAGGTGTCTAGAAGGTGGTATTAATAGACTGAAAACTGATAATATATAACTTAGATAAAATGATTTATAAGGCTAGAGCCAGTATATCTCTAAATCAAATGAACATTACTCTTGGGGGCTACAGGGTCCTTACCCTTCTTGGAGTTCCCAAGATTGATCATGTGTAGGATAAAAGTCATTTTTTTAGGATAGCAGATAAAGGTGTAAGATCATCATAAAAAAATCATCGAAAATCATACTTTTAGATTCTTGAATGGCTAGAGTATTTACTCCCTAATTGGTTATCTAGTGTACCACTCTATTTGCTTCCCTATGCCATTGGGTTTCAAAATTTAGATCTTAATTGTATGTCTTCATAAAACAACATGTAGAGGTGCTAGTACACATGAGAGCATCAATTATTCAATTATAAAGAATTCTTTGACAAGAGAAATTATCATCTCTATGATAAGGGCTCTATAACTGCAATGGAATTTGTTGATCTGTTGGAGAAGATGCGATAACAACATTACATGTTTTATGCAGAATTACACTGCCTCCAGAGGCTGGGACCATCAAATGTGATTTCTTTGGAATTGCTTGTTTATTTTTCCATTTAGTGAGAAGGGCTTCCATTGAGCTTTCATTATTCTCACTATAGCAGCATCGATCTAGTTCTGAAGCTTATCATTAGTCATGCCCCTTGAAAGATCCCTGCATTATGTTCCAACCAAAGAAAGTTAAGACTCAAACTTCTTTTGGGTTGAATTGCCCCAAATAAGATCTAGAAAGTACCGAATTGAAGGAAGATCATGGTATTGAGCCAGGATAAATTGAAAGTTTTCATGAATTTTATCTATAAGGTCTAGTAGTCATTTCTTGTGAGCATTAGCATCTTCTACCATTATAGCTTACGTCAAGCTCTTATCTTCATTTGTTCAACAATTAGAGTTCTATTTCTTTTGCTAACCAAAGGAGTCCTGCCTTAGGCCAACCCTCATTTGAACAATTTTCTACCAATCTGCCTGCCTCAAATGAGTGGTGTCATATTAACATAAAGGGTTGGTGGAAAATTGTTCATTTGAACAGATCTGTCATATGAATAGACCATTCTCTAGACAAAAGAGTGCTGTCATATAAAGTAGTACTGTCTAATGCCAATTTCTTGAGAATACTCTTTTGTCTATTGAACAAACATTAAATCCTTCATCTGTCATTAATTTGCTTCAATAATCCATTTCTAAATAAGTGATTTTTATTACAAAAAATAGAGCACAAAAAGATTACCAAGATGTTCATTTAACTTAATGAAATAAGGAGCAAAAACATCTTTATATAAGGTTACAATAGACTTATCAAATATGGATAAGAATGACTAAACTAATAAAGCGAAAAAAAAAAAAGCAAATGAAAGTTGTAATGACTTTATTAAAGCCTAAGCTAAGAGCTTATTGACAATTACAATATAATAATACTTTAATACTCTCCCTTAATGGTCGATCTACTAACAACACCAAGCTTATCTCAAAATTTACAAATTTGTTAGGACTTAAAGACTTGGCAAGAATGTTTGTAGTTTGGTCCTTTGTTGGACAATACATCATAACAAATCAATCTTCTAGAAGTTGTCTAATGAAGTGACAATATAGTTCTATATGTTTGGTATTCTTGTGGAAGATTGGATTCTTGGCAAGTTTGAACACCCCTTAATTGTCACATAATAGGGTTGTAGGCTCAAATTATGATATTTTCATGTCAAATAGCATCCTTCTAAGTCAAATTGCCTCGCTGCTTTTACTGCTCCTTGATATTCTACATCAGTCAAGGAAAGAGCTACTGCATGCTACTTCTTGTTGGTCCATGTGACTACACTTGTGCCAAGGCTAAAAATATAACCAGAAGTGGATTCTCTATTATCCATAGAAATTTTCCAATTTGAATTTGTAAGCCTACACTTATCTTAACACCCTCATCACTGTAGTCCAATGTTTTATCTTTTGTGCTGTCATGAATATTGAATTGAAACTCATAGGATAGCTCAAATCAAGTCTAGTGGCTGTAAGCTATGATCTCTGATGTCCTTGATCTTGAGTAAATGCTAGTGTAAGGATGTTTTCTCATCCATCGTGATCGAAATAGTATATTCTTCAAAAAGAAGGCTCTGCCATGTTTGAAGTCTCATGCAGCGCTTGTAGAACTATATGCTTCCAAACTTCAGTTGAAGTCATACTTGATTGGACTTCTGACAACATTTCATCTGTAACAAATAATTTAATCAACATGACTACTTCTTTGTCATGTTCATTTAACTTGCCATGTTTTTTATCCATAGTTGCTGGTCGAGTATATTTATTGAGGATGATTTTTTGAAGCCATTTGTACGAAAAAATCGTCAACATACACTACTTCCACGTATTATAAATTTTATCAGAAAACCTTTGGTTGCCTTCCAACATGATGTTGGGTAAAGAGGCCATTTTTCCCCAAAGAAATAATACCTTTGTGTTGCAATATAACCCTTCACAGAAAAATATCTTCCACAAATTTTGCCCTAGCCCTAGACAAAACCTTCCACAAAATGCTTCCCAAACTCTTTGAAAAGAACAGAGCAAATCTGTGCCCTAGTCATGGAAGAAATAACCAATAGTAAACTGTTGATGAAAATTGTAAAAAAATACCTGCAAAATTAGGCTAAAACCCTAGCCACCTGCATTTGATGTTAAAAAAATTTTCACGAAATCACCACGATTCTGATTGGTTTCAAAACCCTGGCACGATTTTTATACATAACCCGTGATTTATTCCATACAAAAACTGCTATTGCGATTTTTCACAAGGCTTGGACGCAATTTCATTGAAATAGAGGGTGTGATTTTTTCTTTGAAAAATACCCACGTTTTTAAAAAAAATTGGTCGCAATTTTTCTTTGCTTTGGCCGCTGCGATTTCTTGATAAATTTTGTTGTGATTTTTAAAATATTTAAATCTGCACATGTTTGTGCCCACCTTTGGCCTCAATTTGCAGCAAAAAAAGTAGTTGTGGTTTTCACGCTTTCACTGATCCCAAAGCTCTAGTTGAGTTCTGATATAATATTATGGAAAATAGAGCACAGTAAAATTATCAAGACATTTATTCAACTTAATCAAATAAGGAGTGAAAGCATTCTTACATAAGATTACAATAGGCTTATTTAATATAGATAAGATTAACTAAATAATAAAGGAAAAAACATAAAGCAAATTAAAGTCCGAACACCTTTATTAAAGCTTAAGCTAAAAGCTAATTGACCATTACAATATAATAATACTTTAATAATCTTTATTATGAATTGTCACTTGGGCAATCTATATTTGCATGGTTGAGAATCATAGAGATCTAGAGTTACAACTCTCAAGGTGTGCCTTCTGTATTTGTGTGCCTGACAGTCATTGTGATCTAGAGGTATACCATATAACCTATAATATTATCCCAGAAATGCCTTGTCCTAATCTATCTTCCTCAATTCCACTTTCTGATGTTATAAAGTATAAACAGTCTTCAAGGATTACTACTTTGTGTACAAATTCTTAAAACATTTTAGACCGATTCTATATATTTTTGATACTTGGAAGGTCTGAGTTCAGTGTAAAATTAATTAGTGAATGTATGTGCTTGAAATGACAGGTGAATGAAATTATCTTTCTGACTCTATCTAAAATTTATTTTCAGTTTTCACTTTCATCATCAAGTTTCTGCAATCATTTGTTGATGCATTTTTGATACTTGGAAGGTCTGAGTTCAGTGCAAATTTAATTAGTGACTGAATGTATGCGCTTGAAACAGCAGGTGTATGAAATTATCTTTCTGCCATGTGTATTGGATTTGGTAGTGTTTGAACTTTCAGTACTAATGCATTCATGTATGTATTGCACTCTTGTTGCTAGGTATGTGAAGTTGGATTCTTATTTCATTTAACATTCCTTTCATAAAACAGCAAATCTGTCTGACATTGACTGTGCTAGGTTTTGAATCCTAGAAATGAGTATGCTTCCATTAAAACATTTCTTTTATGCTTTAACCCACTTTTGGGAGGCAGAGAAAGAAGGAAGAAAAATTATATTAATGTCCAGAGATGACCAAAATAGGTCAATGGGGATCAAAACTACAGTCAACAGAAATAACCTGAAGGAGAAATCGCTGGTATTGTAAAGATAAAAGGAGAATAAAAACTTAAAATACAGTTTATGATATATTTTGTGTATACAAGTCTCCTATTATAGTCATACCAACAGTCTTATTGTGCAATTACAATTTCATGGCATTTTGACAATTTGTACAGCTTGAATTTCTTTGTCACATTTTGAAGGATAGTGTTAGAATACTATATTCTTATATTGTTTAATGGTCAATTATATCTACAGTAGTAGGTAGTTAGAAGTAGGTCATGTCTTAAATGACTACAGTGCTGCTACAGTGCTTTGTAACTACTATATAATGTACTCTTTCTTGAGCAATAGATATCACATTTTTACCAGTTCACTTTCTGAACAGATAGCGTATGTATTTGGTAAGGCTTAATCATTTATTCACTAAACTAATATTTTGATTTATGTTTGCAGTTATACGAAGGACCCCTCATGAGTTCAAGATTGCTTGCCTTGAGGTAACTTTTGAGGCATCTGAAGTAATCCTGGTTAATATATTTACATAGCATGTCAAAATAAGAAATATGAAATAGTTAACTGCTTTTGAGGTCCATATTTTATTTTCAATACATAATTACATTTTCAAGAGGAAGGAAAGTAGGGAGGTTCCCACTCCTTAGAGGAGTTAATGTATTGTGGTCCGTGGTGTTTATGTGAGAGGTAATTCTATGACAAGAAATTTCTAAAAATTCTTGACTGGTACTTTTTTTTCATACTTGTGTGTGTATAACATATCTTAGTCTGAAGTATTTTCATTCACTGCTTTTGAGTTTTAGAACCTAAGAAGTTAAGCTGGATGTGCTCTTTTGAAGGAATTGACTATTGTAGATTTTGCATCTTTCTCATTTATGTTTCCTGAGATCATCATCTCCTATAGTTTCTTGAGTAAAAGTTTCTGATAGTTGCACAATTAGGGGTTGGTCCACATGGCCCTTTTAATTCCCTTTCTATCACATATTTATACGATGTTCAAATAAAATGTCATGACCACAAGGATGAATCTATTAATGCAATGTGGGTCAATGCATTTCATGTTTTTTGCACTTGGACAGGAAACTAACAACTCTATACACCAAAATAGATGGTTGGTCTATAGGACAGGTGTCTGTGAATCTAATTGAAAGAAGTAAGCAGTTTAGGAATGAGAAGAAACTCCTAAACTTGGGTATTCCATTAGTATAGTTCTAGAGGTTTTGTAGTCCTTGATAGTAGAATAGAGTTTCTGGAGAGAACTGTGTAATGTTTATTTTGACAAAAATGTTATTACATGGGTTTTCTCCAGAAACTCTATTGTACTCCCCTTAATTGGTTTTCTTTCTTTGATAGAAACAATTACATGCCATGAAAAATCTTTAAATCTGTTAACATACCATCTGTAGCATTAGTTCTGAATGGTTTCAGCTTCATACTGACAAATGACTACTCATTTTTCTATAAGATGGTAAGTTGCTAGTGTTGTTTCTAGCAATACCATATAATACCGCCATCCATGGAATCATCGGTGGTCTTTTGGATCACTTTATCTAGTATCCTTCTAAGTGTCATTTATGAATTCTTATATGTAATATTCTGCTCATTTCCATTTTTTCCTCTAGTCCTTTCAACCATAATTTATGATCTGTAGGTTATTGCAAGAGTTTGCATTATAAATTATAATAAATTCAAAAGACTTAAAATTATTACAAAATTTTCTTGTCCTATTTTGCAATTGGATTCTTTATTCTTAGAATCAAGAATCTATTTTTTAGTGTGTATACCAAGCTTTTACACTCTACAGCTACTTAAACTTTACTGCAATAGTTAAGTTTAGTTTGTATTTCTTATATGGCAGGATATACGGTTACTGTTTCCGCCTGACTGCAATCCATTCTATGCTGGTTTTGGGAATAGAGACACTGATGAGATTAGTTACCTGAAAGTTGGAATACCAAAGGGAAAAATATTTATTATTAATCCCAAGGTATTCATTTTTTACATAAGTAATAGGTGTTGGTTTGACCATTGTCTAGATTCTTCTGTTTAGAATTGAGAAATTAAATTTGTCTTGCTTGAGTCTCTAACCCTGGTGTGCATTTTGCCATTTGGAAAACAGGGGGAGGTAGCTGTCAATCATTCTGTGGATGTAAGGTCATACACTTCGTTGCATAAACTTGCTGATGACATGTTTCCTCCCATGTCTACATGTGAGCAGGTGAATCTATCAACTCTATACTTAGATATCTTATGGTGGCAACATAAAATTTCTGAGCTTTTTTCTGGGCTTTATATCACAGGAGGCTTTTAATTCATGGAACTACTGGAAAGTACCACTTCCTGATATAGAAACTTAAGATTAACCTAGCAAACAAACAAAGCATTCATTTGGAGAATTGCTATATGGGCATTGCCACCGATTGACTGGACAAACTCAGGTGGTATATCCCCTTTTTGAGAACTACATAAGTTAGCTTTTGTGATCATCATTGCTACATTATTTCTAGACAATTTTGTAACTGATGGTTTATTGTACTGATTATCTGGGCAGATATTAAGAGGGTTTGTTGAAGAACTATTCAAAAAGTGGCAACATTGTATCATATTTTTAGAACTGATTCTTTTGTACAACTTGATCCCTTGTTTGTAAGTTGAATTTATCCAGGCTTAACATAAAACTTATTTATTTATACCTATAGGTCTTAAGTTTACCCCAGGGGGTGATTCAATTCATTCTTTCCAATTTATCAAAAAGTTAGATCATATGTAGTTGATGAATCTAGGAGGCCTCTCTCTATGGGCTGCTGGTATCGAACATGTTCCTTGGATGGCAAGAGCAGTTTCTATATGTCAGACACAACTTCTAAAATAAATAAATGGCACAATTTCACAGAAGTTTTTGTAAGATTTGGTGTCATTTCCTTCGTTTTCAGTGTGAATCTGCTTATAGTCTTGTGTACAGCATATTTGAGAATTTCCGTGTTTGGTCATTATCCAAGATAAATTGAATTATGGTTTAATAATTATTTCTAAACACAGACTACAGTGTAAGACATCCTACTTCTTGTTAAATTGGATTGTTGATTGTCTTCAATCCAGTTTGTTAAGAATCTTTGTAAACGCTTACTACAATGTAAGCTACCTTGATTTGGGATTCTCTTTAATCCAGTTTGTTGAGAATCTCAAACAATGCATGGAAGAGGTGTTGAATGCATGTTAAGATTCAGTTTTATAGATGTCAAGGTCAAATTTTCATTTTAAGAATGCATAATAGAAGTTTTGTAATTTATCTTGCAATGCATTTTGATGTAAAATATTGTTGAGCTTGTTTTAGATTGAATCAAAGATATGCTCTATAAATAAACTACTGATCTACTAATCATCAAATAAAATTCCATTTGTCTTGGAAAGGGATCAACTTATTTAATAGATAAGAAAGCTAAATTGGATGTGCATGTTGCATAAACTGTTCTTAGTTGTCATTGATATTGACTACTAGGATATTTTCTCTGGTTGTTTTCATCCTCTTCTTTATATTAACTAATCAATAGAAGCATATGCCACACTCAAATCGGTTATTTTTAGTAAATTTTACCCATTATTAGCATGCATCAATAATTTATTAATGCAATGGGTAAAGGTTAAAGGGGTGGTGCTATGTGATCATTATAGCAAATTTCAACAGAAGGCCACACCGTTCACAATTATGACGTTTGATAAATTTTACAATGTGCCTAATCTCATAGGCTATTCAAGGCACCTCAATAATGTGTTCTCTATGGAATGAATGGATGTGAGGTTGAAGGGGTTTATGTGCTTTGTCATTATCAAGGCAATTTTCAATAGAAGACCATATCACCATCAGGTAGGTATTTCCGGTAAATTCTACCTTTTGTGCCCAAATTCCTTAGGCTATTCAACACATGCATTTAATAAATTTCCAATGCAATTAGTAGAGGAGTGCTATGTAATCATCAAGACCAATTATGGATTCATAATTTCAGCACTGTTACTAATAACATGGCCAAGGTTGCTCTGCATGTTATTAAATCTTAATTGGATGTTGAAATCAAGAATTTGATAGTTGGTGGAAATCCCATTCTGGCTGTAGGCGTTCTCACAAGCAAATCGTTTGATGCTGCAATCCATTGACAAATTAACACTTGCCAGAGATCAGAGACCTATTCATTTTCATTTGCCTTGCCGTGTTTTAGCCAATGCTGGCTTTGCTTGGGCGTATCATAGGAATTGATATTTTCAAAGAACATTGATTGATCTTGCAAGTCCATTTGAAATCCTTAACTATTTTTCATGGTATACTGTCGACGTATAAGTCACATGTAGAAGTACAAGGCAAATATATCGTTCTCCTTTCAAAATATGCACCTCCTCTACACCAGCAAATCACTAGTGATCATTCATTGAATGCATGGCTATTTACACATTTATAGCCATTTTAACTTCAAATATTTGTGATTGTAACTTGCATTGATGCCTGTCGGTCTCTTCATAATATTACATTGTGGTCAAAACTCCCACACGACTCCCCAATGGTATTTCAGTGTTGGTGGTTTTTTGACAGCATGTGTCATGAAATAAATGCTTGATGTCTGTGGAGGCTGTCAAATGCAAGTCCTTAGGATGGTTCAAAAAACAGCATTTATTGTTTGGAATGCACCTATCTATTTATTGGGATAACATCTATCACATAATTAATTTGGTTTAAATATAGGATTCTTGTATGGAAGGGAATTAAATGGAATGTCGGGGGTGTTCTCTTTGGGAAGATGTTTGGCTTCTTAATAATCTCTGGGCTCTTCGGCACCTTGAAATTTCTTTAGTATTTCGATCAAAACTATATTGGTTGAAAGAGTGATTGTCTAATTTGAAATCAAAAATTCATTTAAAAATTCGAAACTTATTAATTTCGATTATTCCAATCTCGAAGTTCTTGAACACTTTAGCTTTCTATTAGACTTGCTTAAAGGCTTTCATATTTGCCATGATGAAATTATGTGGACAGCTACTCTAGAATGTATCTAGAGTGCTCATTTTGCATATTCGGTTCTCATCAATTTCCAGTTGGATGGATTTCCATTGTCTTCGGTTTAGAATAAATGTCTAATTCTGAAAACCAATATTTTTTTGGACAGCTTGGAAGAACAAAATCTTACGTAGGGCAATATAATGAGAAGGTTTTTGCAGCCCGATATATGCACTCTTTGTGAAGGAGACCAAAATGGCTTTTCAACTCTTGATTGATGGATTCGCCCCTTTGCATGGAATACTTTTAATTTCATCTTAAGTAAATTCAGTATTTACAAGGTTCAGCCTTATTTTTTTCGATGCTTTCTCTTCTTCTTCTTC
This sequence comes from Sequoia sempervirens, assembly GCA_007258455.2. Lineage (NCBI taxonomy): Eukaryota > Viridiplantae > Streptophyta > Pinopsida > Cupressales > Cupressaceae > Sequoia > Sequoia sempervirens. The sequence goes on along the minus strand of VDFB02281492.1, from coordinate 370,605,613 downwards.
TTTTTTCTTTTTTGTGGTGGTCTTCTTTTTTTAACATAAAGGTAAAAAAAATTATATTAAAAGAATTTGATTACAAAGTAGGCCTGTTTGTCTTAAAAAGATTCAGCACACTGTTTCCAAAGAATTAAAAAAATCGCGGACTAAAAATGACAATTAGCAAGAGAGAACGAAATCTCTAAATCCCATGGACAAGGCATCAAAAAAATCTAGGACTAAAAATGACAATTAGCAAGAGAGAACGAAACCTCTAAACCCCATAGACAAGGCATAAGCATTTAGACAAGGCATAAGCATTTGTTCCCTTGAAGATTGTACACATTTGTGTATTAAAAATAATGTTTGCCCTTATGTTAAAAAAATGGACCAATGGGAAAATTATTTAAAAATATTGATACTAAAGTTAATCACAATGGATTAAACATGAAGAACACTAGAAGAATCTACACATTAGCAAGAAACACAAGAAGAGGAATCACAAACCCTAAGATGCATTATAATCACCATTCATAAAATCACTTAAGTGTGTACTCATATTCCAATTAGGGCAATTTTGGTCATTTCTATTATCAACCTTAATGTCATTTCAATTAGATGTTGACTTAGTCAAGAAATTAGTAATGTGATTTTTTCCCCTTCTAGTATGGTTCCACTCAACAACATTGGAACCATGAATAAGGATGTTGATTTCTTTTGAAATGGTCAACGGAGATTTTAAAGTTAGATTATAGGATTATATTCGTAAAATGCTTTTGCGTAGCATGTAAAAGAGCTTGGTGAATAGCCATAGCCTTTACAAAACTATTAGAACCGAGACCGAGCTTACTTGTAAACTAGAATTCAATTTTGTTGTTATGATCATGAGAAACACCTCTCATGCTAGGATTTCTAGGATTGTCTTTTGAAGCACCATTAACATTAATTTTAACCAAGCCTAGAGTAGGGCATTCCCATTGAGTAAGGTGATAATCTTGAGGGTTGTTATTGGAAGATGCAAAAAAGGGAGAAGCTACAAGAATACAAAGTCTTATTAGAACTCTAAATTTCCACTAAGGACTCGTTGATAATCTTGAATCCAAACTTGATAGGTTTTCTTTTAGATTGGCCACTATTCTACACCAAACTTGACTTATATGCCTTCTTGTACCATTATAAATCTTTTGATTTTTCTCTCACCAAATATTCTAGTAGATCAAACTAGGACATATATCATGCAAAAGATGAAGGGATTTTAGCTTTAAGGAAGGTCATAGTTGATTTACAAAAGAGTCTTGGATATATTTAAAATTATTCTATGAAATTTTCAACAAATCACACCATAATTAGTGAAGAAAACTCACACCATAATTAGTGAAGAAAACTCACAAAGGGGCAAGCTAAAAGATGTCCATTTGAATCTTCGTCTTGAAGGAAAAGAATACACCTATTCAAACCACTAACCCCTCTTTTTTAAGGTTATCCTAATGAATAAATTTGTCAAAAGTTGCAAGTCACACAAAAGCATTAACCCTCAACCAATATTTAGGATGCTAGTTCCTCTTCCAAAGCTTAGAGTTTTTATCTTCTAAGTTATCTTTTATAAGAGTTTTATAGCCAACTTGCACAATGCAAATCCCAAAACCTTTCAAAATTCATCCTAGGAAGTTTGAATGTTTTCCTAGAGACCTAGGATGCTAAAATATGAGCTAAACAATCAGTGAGTATGTAATGTCCTAGGCCAAAACAATAATGCAAACCTAAGTACCAATCTTCACAAGTACTTATTAGTTGACTAACAATATTCTTGTCTTATCCTATTATTAAATAACATCTTAGACAACTCATATTTAAATTACTATATATACATCAACAATTTCATTACACTCCGATCAACAATGACAACATAACTCCCGATTTTCTTATTATAATGAATAACAAATAAAAATATAAAATCCACACTTTTTTCTTATTACAATAATGATTGCCTTACATTCAAATGATTCTACAATAGTAGCAATTCATACAAAAAATTATGGAAAATCAAATCAATACAATGATGTTAGAATCTATGTACAATAAAGCTCAAATGCAAACTTTGTGTGAGATCGCCCTCCAAAATCATTAGGATTTTCATCCTAGGATTCCCACACCGAACATGAGTGCTCAAGAAGGATTTTAAAAGGAATTTAGTTAAGTGTATATGAAGATCCCAAATGCGAATATTTTCTCTTTTATATCCCCTGCAAATAAAACAAGTTGGCCATCATGCACACTCACAACTTCAATTTTGAACAATGATTATGGATGAGAAATATTCCACTTTGAAAGTAATGGTGCCCAATAGACTACTAGAAGCAATATGATATGTAATGGGAAGTTATAAGGGAAAAACGAGCATAGGAGAAAATATCAAGGATTAAGAATCAACCATATTACAAGACTCAAACTATATGACAAGGTATTGAAGGTTGAGCAATGGGCATGCCAGTAAAGGAAAGTTTAAAAGTTTGACAAGTAAAGAGAAAAGTTGGAAGAAAAAATATGCTTATTAAGAGAAAACACATAACAAAAGGAAACATGGAAACCACAAGTATAAACTTAATATGTACAAACTTAGATTGATTGAAAATAGGATGCAACAAGTTTGCCCTACTCAAAATTGCTCATCCTCAAGCAATTGTAAGCATGGATGTTCTAATTTTTGTGGGTCTTCCCTAGTTGGATCCTCCATCGAAAGATCTTTCCATCAAATTAGGTATTACTTTATGCTTCTATTTCTCATCTTCCTCTCTCCTTAGATCCATGACTACTTCAAGAATCACAACTAGTTTTCTATCTTCAACCATTGGGGGAACTCATCTGAGGGTTCTATATGTTTGTGTAGCGCCTTTTTGAGGTAAGATATGTGAAAACATTAAGTATCTTGCTTCACTCTGGTAACTCCAATTAATACACTACTTCACTAATCCTTCTTAGAATTCTATAAGGTCCATAAAAATGTGGTTTGATATTTTTTGAACCACTTTTCTTCAATAAGATTTCTTGTATGATTGTAATCTCATTGAAACAACGAAAAATGAGTTTTGGGGTTTGAAATGAGGGGTTCACCAAAATTATAACAAATAGACCTATTCTCCTTTATTTCATTAGGAAATGAGATCCACACAAAGAATTGACTTGCAACCCTCAGGTGAGTCAACTCAAGATGTGAATATACATATTTCCTTATGCTTGAAGGATGGGGGTCCTAGTCAAACAGTACTTTGGGGAGAAAAACTAAAAATTGTAAGTCATCACCAAAATGCAATCTAACACTTGGAACAACAAGATTAAGCTCAATACTAACAAAAACCAAAAAACAAAATGTAGATCAGAGAAGGGCATAAGCATGTGTACTATCACCAAAAGTGTTTTTTTGAAGTTGATCTGGGACTCATTTGCCCAGGGGCGAATGGGTCTTGAGTTGGGGTTTTTTTGCAACCTTTGGGAGCCTCTGCTATAGATCCAAGTCTTCCAATTTGCTCAGGTTTCAGATTTGGAAAGCCAAAAATAATTTTTGTGAGTTTCCATGAGAATATAACAACTTTGACAACTTTTGCAACTTTGGAAAGTTCCCCAAATTTGATCTTCAAAAGGTCTTCAAGATTTCTTCCACCTAAATCTGCAATCACAAATCAAGAGGGAAAAATGTTTTGTTTTTGGTGAATGGGGGTTTGTCTTGGTCAAACCCCCTTTTGGTAATCAAACCTTGAAATGAATAAAAACATGAAAGAGGGAATGAAGAATGAACAAAGCTATGTTACCACTCAACAAACCCTTGAATAGATCTTGAATGAAGGTCTACAAATTGCATGAAATGGCCTCAACGGATGAATAAAAACATGAAAGAGGGAATGAAGAATGAAGAATGAACAAAGCTATGTTACCACTCAACAAACCCTTGAATAGATCTTGAATGAAGGTCTACAAATTGCATGAAATGGCCTCAACGGATGTGGATCTTGACACTTGAATCAGGAAAAATTTTAGTGGCGAATCTTCACCAATTGGAAAATTTTAGATATCGGCTTAGTCAAAATTGGTGAATTAATCGTACCCAACAGGGTGGCCAAATCGCCCGGATTTTACGAGTTATCGGTCCAATGCATGTTCATTCACCATAACAAATTACATGTTTCAAATGGACTGATTAATATTTTCATCTGGGAATCTTGGAAGCATGTAATAAAACACCTACATATTCGCCAATACTATTAAAACAACATTGTATTAGGATCTATTTCACCAATTAAAATTTAAAAATAGTTGCTTGTGAGGACCCATTTCACCAATTAAAATTTACAAATAGTTGCTTATGAGGACCCATTTTTCCAATAACATTAAAAAAAATTACATTTGAGGACACATTTTTCCAATTATCGTGACACCTCCATGCTAATCGTAGGGCCATAATCGCCTTCAAAATTACAATGTATCATTGTATAATCACGTGAGTGTATAAGAGCGAATTTGCATCCCCTATGCAAATCCCCTTTTTTCCTTTACACACCTTAGAAAACCAAGTTCAGAGGCTTAATTCCACCTAAGCCTGCTATTGGCATCCCACTTGGTGCCTATTTTGAGTGTCGGTGGAGGCGTTTCTGTGGAGGATGCCTGTGTGGTGCACAGATGTTTGCGAGACGTGCTTACATCCCTGGAAAATTCCTACGGCTGAACTTGCAGAGGTGTTACTCTTCCCATTGGCAGTGAAGTTGTAACGCCCCCTTCGGCCGATTGACTCATAATATGGTTGTTTCTATTCATTCCTTCTTCAAATTCATCTCTTGAACAAGCTTTGTATCTTCTACACAACCTTCTAGGCATTCAGTTGAACTCTTCATCACATCAAGCTTCCATTCCATCACTCCACAAGCTCACTTTCTCACTCACTTCAAGCATCTAAGCATTCCATTACAACAAAGCCTCACTCCATCACTTTGGTAGAGCATGTTTGGGACCACACCATTGCAGTAGAGGCTTGACAACTCTCATTTCTCCTCCAAGCAGCCTTGCATGCTCTTGTTGGAGGTGGTAAGCTTCCTCTCCTCTCCTCTATCACTTGGTTGAGTAGCATAATACTGATTTGTAGTGTTTGTATTCTCTTCACTATATTATTTCCTTTATCTCATTTCCTTGGCTATCTGTGGAGGTGGAAACACCTAAACGAGGGTCTAACTGAGGCAGGCCCCTATACAACCACCCAACATTTTCCCTCTTTCTGTGTGTAGGTGTGTGTGCTTCTCAGAAGATTAACTGGAAAACAAATTCCTTGGTGAGATTCTCCTTGCTTTCTTTACTCTTGCTTATCTGCTTTATAATATTAGAGAATACTTTATTTACTTGCTTGTGTCATTTTGGCCCTTTAGATAGTCAGCTGTGCTACTAGCCTATTTTGATAGGTTTGACCTTGTCTCTAGTGTTGTTTGGACGTACATACGCCAACACACTTTAGAGACGCCAACGTGCCGCACTGTCATCCAAGAACCATGTTTACATCCTCGGGTAGAGAGCTTCTTGAGACACAGTGTTGAACTTGAAAATTGGCTCGTCTAGCTCCACTTTGAAACTTAATATTGCAGAGTGGTTGAAGGACTTCATATTCCTTATCATTCTCATCCTCATACCCTAAACATCACATTCAACTGAGGTAAGTTAGGGAAGCCTCTTGCATCTTGACCCTCCATGACCTGGGGTCTTGCATGTGGTGGTCCCCCTCTCTTACATTTTTGGTGAACCTGACGTGAACCAACGTCTATTCATCTGTTGGTGTTGAGGCTTCCCTTGGGTACTTCATGATTGTTGTGCTCTCAAGTGTTGTGATGTTTATGAGCATCACAACCCAATCCACAACTTTCGATTATATCGTAAGAAGTGTACAACACCTTTCGATGGAAAGGACGAAGGTCTCGATTGGTCTCTCTTTAGGGATTTTCTTTGGTCCCATCGTTAGTTTGGCTGCACAAGAGCAGTTATCAGGGAACGAGATGGGATTCACTGACGAAACTGATCACGTCCCCACTCCCCTTGCGTATCCTATGTCATCATTGGTGGATGAGCATGAGGCCGTTCAAACTCCTACATAATATGTGCCTGCCCTTGCTAAAGGATTGGGCAACCTAGAAAACCACTTGGAAAGAAATCCAAAGATGGCTAGAGCCAGTCGGGTTGTTAGTGAATTAAGACATATGATGGGTAAAGATCGAATAGGCATAGAGCTTCTAAGTAGTGTTATCACCTGAAATTGCACCCTTGTTGAACCTGATGTTTAACACCTCAGTGTAACATGGGAAGACCTCCAAAGCTATGGGTCACTTATAGACAGAGGTCAACCTCCAGAGAAGGCCGACTTCCTTTGGTGTCACCTAAACTACTGATTCTGTAAGGAAAAAGGAGTGGATGAAAATGAAAAATAAACTAAATCCTATGGTGATACACCTAAATGAAAAGAGCAATGAGACACTTAGGTTACACTTGAATACTGATGATGGATATGGGACTGCACAACTAGATTTTTTTAGATTATACATACAAACAGGTTTGACATGTACACACTTTTAAGAAGGAAAAGCGGATTTTCACCAATTAAAAGCTCATGTGCAATTGAGTAAACACAATTCGTAACCTACATAATGCTAATTTTGCAAAGAAAGGCATGCTAACATGAAACAAAGCTATAAGGAAAAGAAAGATTTCACGAAATAGCTTGATGAATCACCTGAAAATGCACAATATTTTGCAAGAACTAGAAGGAAAATTGAACCATCAATGGTAACCAAGGTAAATTTTATATATCATGCTCCAAAATGAGTTACATAAGTTTGCTAATATGAGAAAGGACTATAGAAGTCACATAATTTTGAAAAGCATAAGAACTCCTTAACAAGAAGGCAAAAATGCCATGTATACCAAAGTGTCGGCCCCCCTGGGCTTACAAAAATATCAACATTTTAAAAAGGATTTTCCCTTAGATCTTTTTTATGAAGTTAATGTTGCATCCCCACTGTCCATGTCGGTGAAGAGTCACTCCAGGAATGGCCTCCATGTTCACTTTCGAACTTCCTTGAAGAGCTGTCTCGAATGCTCCTGAGCTCAGAGCAAATCCACATCGCTTTCACTATGTTGATCTTCCTCTCACCGGTCAAACTACCACGGCTTGCTTGTAGCTTCCTCTGATTGGTTGAAAAGATTCCACGCAAGCTTCCTCGGGTGGTCAAAAGTTCTTCCTGCAGAATCGCATGTCAGTGAGACACTGGCCGTGTCTCCCCGATGCGATTATGCCCTTCAATAGTTATCATATCAATCTCTGGGAAAGGTAAAGTCGTTGCGAATGTAGTAGCTACTATTGATGAAAACGGACTCAAATGCAATCAGAAGTTCACAAAGTTGTCAGAATCTTATACTTTCATCTTAAAAAAGTTGTTGAAGGATAAGATCGTAACTTTACCAATCCCTAAGCATGTTAAGGAACCCTACCCTAATTGGTATGATGGGAGCACTTATTGCCAGTACCATCATGTTAATGGACATGATACCAAACAATGTATGTGGTTGTGTCATGAGATACATGACCACATCGAGGACAATATCGTTTGTCTTGATGGGAATAAACAAAACACTAAAAAATCAGTGGCAAAGGCTAATAGTGAATTGTAGATATACACAGACCCGTTTCTGTCACACTTTGCTAACATGATTATTGATCCCACTGATTTTGTTACCCAACCTAAGGCCTATGTTAATATGGTCATGGTAACTTCCACTGTTCTACCCACACCTAGTTCGCCAGATGTTACATTTACATCATAGGATTTAGCCTTAAACAACAAACCTTCACCTCTCTACATTGTTGCTCATTTCAATGGTAACATTGTGACAGGAGTCTTGATTGACCCTGCAAGCCATGTGAATGTTATTACTGAAGAAATATTGGTATTAAATTCACTGCAAAAGGAAAAATATGAAGAAACGAAATCTACCATCCATACACACGATGGTATGAGTCTTAAACCTTATGGATCGATCACTTTGTCCATCCTGGTTGGACCTAGGGCTATTGAAAAAGTCTTCAATGTTATCCTGGAGTTGGATTTGTTCAGAGTGAAGTTGGGCATTCCTTGGTTAGCTTCCACGAATGGGGTCACCTTCGTTATCCACAAATGTTTAAAGTTTTCCCACGAGGGTGTTGTGCGTGTAGTGCATGACACCATATATCAACCCTTGGTGTCTCATGGTGGATATTCATTGGATCACTTCTGGCCATCCCTGGTTGGTCCACTTCCTCCAAGAATAGACCTACTTTACAAGAACTATGTGAAGTATAAAACTGGGAGCAAAGGGGAGCTAGAGCTGACCCTTCCCGTGACGGAACAATCAGTTGCCTCCTCTTCTCGAGAAGAGAAGAAGAAGCCCGCACTTACTACTATTCCTTCTCCGAAAGAGAAGGAGAAGTCCATGCCAACTCCCTCTCCTTCCCGTAAAGGAAAAGAGAAGGCTACATCGACCACTCCCTCTTCTCCAAAGAAGGAAGAGAATCCCATACTAGCTTCCTCTCCTTCTAGCAAAGGCAAATAAAAAGGTGACTTTTCCCCGAACTGCCTCGTTCTCTCCCCTTTTCTGGGAAGAGTACTGGATGGGCAAGCCTAGTGGCTACCCACTGAGTTCGATGATCCCTCCTTGGCATAGGCCCAAAGTCACGATCGTGGACCTCCCTAATGAATATCCTAGACCGTGGTATTATTTATACGGTAGAAAGAAAGGTTCTCATAGAGAATTCGATATGTGACCTCCTACTATTCTTGCTCCTAAGGTAGTGAGCGGAGAGAGGCCCACTGTCGAGACTCTCTGTCGAGACTCTCGAGTCAACTCCTTTTGTTGCTCCTCAGCCTGTTCCTCCTACTCCCGTGCATGAACCTATTCCTCTACTTGAAACAACCATAGTGGACGTTCCTATGATTGAGCAAGAACCTCTTGTCCCTTTGCAAACTCTGGCCTCTAACTCCAAGAGCCATAGAAACTGCCTTGCGCATGAATGCAAGGATCGATGAAAAGCTCTCTTGGCCGAGCAGGCCGCCTTCCAACAGAAAGAGGAAGGAACGACTGCTCCTGCATTAGGGCCTCCTACAACGTCTTCTTCCTTCCCTCCTGCTTCTCTCCAGGTTGGTTTTCTCCCGGCTTTCGTTGCGAGCACAAATGAACCTAACCCTAATGGGTGTAGGTGTTCATCGCTCCTTCAGTGGAGCCGCCTTTTGTGATGTCTGTTGCAGATATCCAACCCTTCCAAAAGCCTGTGGCTATGGTTAATACTTTGATTGTATCTGCTGCGGTTATTTCTTCCTCTTCCTCTACACCCTTGGCTTCATCTGTGGAGAGTTCATCTCCTCCAATGAAGAAAGAGGTAGAGGGTGGTCCTTCCAGCGACAAAGGACGTAAGAGGAGCCCACCTTCTTCGCAAGGTGGTCCTGAGCTGACTTATTCTATCCTTGTGACAGAACCAGTCCTGGCTTCCCCTGAGTTCGTCATCGCTCTCAAGTCATTTAGTGAGCTTAGTGGTGAACCTCAGGCACAACTCGTCCTGTTCGCTAAAATTAGGCATGGTTCCCTTTATGGGGTGCATGTTTAATTCCATGGATGAAGTCCTGACCTTATCAGCGATCTTCGTGAACTCGTTGACCTTGAATCCACAAGAGATTTATGGAGAGGACCTCGAGGGGATCTCTTAGCCCTTGTTGCGGGAGGGCTGGACGCTCCTCCTCTTAACATCCCACCATTGCAGGCTCGTCCTCCCTCTCCTAATGAGGATTTAGATTGGAAAGCGGACAACCTCTTAGCCGATAAATTTTAGGAGGATGCCCTTTCTTGATCTTGTGTGTGTGTTTTGTGATGTGTTCCCCTGTGCTTGTGCTATGTGTGCCCATATGACCCTCGTCACCACTGTTTGTGCTTGGATACAAACATGGTTTTTGTGTTGTAAAAATTCTTCTATTTGTATCATCATTCTTCCATTTGTTAAATTGGGGATGATGCAGAGCGTTGGGGGCATTTAGGCTCCCCTTCCATGTTGACCCAATTTTTTATTTTCACTTTGTTTTCCATGCATTCTTCCCGATCTAGTTGGGGATTGATGATCTTTTGCCTTGCATTGCAGTTACCTATTATTATATGAGCTCGGACAGATCTGACCCCACTAAACCAAATCCCCCTGTGTCCTTTTTTAGTATTTTTCTTCTTTCTTTTGCTTTCTCTTTGTCTTTCTCTCTTCTTTGCTTGAGTTGTCCCTTCTATGTGTGACAATGCTCTTCTTCAACACTTCAATTTTCAGAAAATGAATTCGTTGACAACAAATCTTTTCTCAAAAGTCTTCACAAATTTTTCCTTAGAATCATATTCTCAACATGAAACCCTAATGGAACATGTTTCTTTCATGATGGGTTCATAAAGAAAGGACTTGAAGACCTTCCTCCGAAGTGGGAACAACTTTTATTTCCCCTCACGCGGGGGAATATCCTTCCTTTCAAATTCCTTGATGAAGTGAACATCTTTCAAAAGGATTCCTTGGTGATGAATCGCTCTAAGAAGAACAACTTCTTTGGAATTGCGTGTCCCTTGAGTGGACCCCCCTTCTTTCTCATGGCGGGTTCCCAAGGGACCCTTCTTTCAAAGTCTCTATTCCAAATGAAATTCTTTCACATCTAGCCTGGGGGTAGCCCGACTAGTCTCATTCCATTCGCCTCTTTGCATCTAGCTTGGGGGTAGCCTGACTAGACCTTACCTTTCAAACAATGCATCCCTTGAGTGGACCCCTCTCCTTTTGAAGGGTTCCTGAGGAACCCCTTTGAAAGTTTTACTTATTGACGGTCTGCGTGATTGTCCGTTTATTTTCCTACATGACCACTTTGGACATGTTCTATCTGTGGGTAGACATGTTGCCACTTCCTGACTCTACGGAGTCCACTTTCGTGGGTTTCCTCCATGCAAGAGATCTTGGGGGATACCTTCCTGCAAGACAAAGAACTTGTATGGTGCTTTCCTTTGAGCTTCCTCCATGTGAGAGATCTTGGGGGTGGCTCCCCTATAGGATTGAGAGCTTGTGGAGTGCTTCTTTGGGTGTTCTTCATGCTTGAGTTCATGGAGAATACCTTCCCTATAGAACTGAGAGCCTATAGGGCGCTTCTTTGGGTATTCTTCATGCTTGAGTTTGTGGAGAATACCTTCCCTATGGGATTGAGATCCTATAGGGCACTTCCTCGAGGCTTCCTTCATGCAAGCGATCTTGGGGGTTGCCACCTTGTAGGTTTGCGGGCTTGTAAGACACTTTATTTTTCTGACTTCATAGTTCCAAGTAGCTATGGAGTCCTTTTCTTTTCTTGTACCTTTAGGTTCACCAAATCACAGTCTGCTTCCTCGACAGTTTAGGTATACATTTCTAAGCTTACACTCTTCTTGATCTACTTTACCGAGCACTCATTAGTATTTGTGCTCGCTAAAGTGGGGGAAAAAATGTATAAGAGTGAATTTGCATCCCCTATGCAAATCCCCTTTTTTCCTTTACCCACCTTAGGAAACCAAGTTCGGAGGCTTAATTCCACCTAAGCCCACTGTTGGCATCCCACTTGGCACCTGTTTTGAGCGTCGGTGGAGGCGTTTCTATTGGAGACGCCCACACGGTGCACAAACATCTGTGTGGCACACTTATGTCCCTAGTAGATTCCTGCAGCTGAACCTGCAGAGGCATTACTCTTCCCATTGGCAGTGAAGTTGTCACGCTCCCTTCAGCCGAACGACCTAGAATATGGTCGTTTCTATTCATTCCTTCTTCAAATTCATCTCTTGAAAAAGCTTTGGATCTTCTACACAACCTTCTAGGCATTTAGTTGAACTCTTCATCACATCAAGCTTCCATTCCATCACTCCACAAGCTGACTTTCTCACTCACTTCAAGCATCCAAGCATTCCATTGCAGCAAAGCCTCACTCCATCACTTCGGTAGAGCACGTTTGGGACCACACCATTGCAACAGAGGCTCGAGTACTCTCGTTTCTCCTCCAAGCAACCTTGAGTGCTCTTGGTGGAGGTGGTAAGATTCCCTCTCCTCTCCTATATCACTTGGTTGAGTAGCATTATTTTTCCGTAGTGTTTGTATTCTCTTCACTATATTATTTCCTTTATCTCATTTCCTTGGTTTTCTGTGGAGGTGGAAACACCAAAAGGGGGGTCTGACTAAGGCAGGCCCCTATACAACCACCCAAAATTTTCCCTCTTTCTATTTGTAGGTGTGCGTGCTTCTCAGAAGATTAGCTGGCGAATGAATTCCTTGGTGAGATCCTCCTTGCTTTCTTTACTCTTGCTTATCTACTTTATAATATTAGAGAATACTTTATTTACTTTCTTGTGTCATTCTAGCCCTTTAGTTAGTCAGCTGGGCTGTTAGCTTGTTTTGATAGGTTTGACCTTGTCTATGTTGTTGTCTAGACGTATGGATGCCAACACACTTTAGAGATGCCAGCGCACTGCGTTGTCGACCAAGGACCGTGCTTACATCCTCAGATAGAGAGCTTCCTGGGGCACAGTGTTGAACCTGAAAACTAGCTCATCTAGCCCCACTTTGAAACTCAAGATTACAGAGTTGTTGAAGGAATTCATTGTCCTCATCATTCTCATCCTCATACCCTAAACATCGCATTTAGCTGAGGTAAGTTAGGGCAGCCTCTCACATCTTGACCCTCTATGACCTAGGGTCTTGCACGTGGTGGTCCCCCTCTCTTACAATGGGATTTCCCAAATTTTTAATATACCAATTAAAAATCTTGCGTAATTTTCCTCGCATAATTTTCCAAATATGGATTGATATAAATACAATCGAAATTATCATTTATTCTTACACATTTTTTTTTCGGTTCTTGATTTGGAAGTTGGACTTGGAACCTTGAAGTTGATCATAGGAAAGTTACAAAATTACAACATAGGCATTCCTACATTAACGAATAGCAAGTCAGTGAAAACCTAAACTTAAAGGTGAGTGATCATTTCTTCATAGTGTTATAAGATTTCTTTATCTCTTTCCATTCTTGCTTCAATATTAGACATGATATTGAGTAGGGAATGGGATCTATATTCTCTATACTTTTACAAGAAGATATTTTTTTTCTAGCTTTTATTCGAAGTGAGAGATCAATATTTTGAGCAACAAGTGCAACAAGGGTGACTCCTCAGGGTGGTGAAGGGATTGGGAGGCCATCAAAACGCCCAAAATGTGGAGGTACCATACAATCTTACTTTGGAATTGGAAATGCTTATGATCCATTAGATCAAGATGGAGCTACATCATCAACTCTTCGAACAAATATAAATAAAGGAATTCAAAATACCTTACCACCACCAGTAGGTAAAGGTGAGATTGTCATTGAGTCAAATGAGTCAAATGAGGATGGAAATATTGCAGAAGATGTTCCAAGGGATACCCTGGTTAGCTAGAATGAGATAATTGACTTGGATGATGATGGTAGCAAGAAAATAAAAAGTGGGGCGTGAGTGGGAAATGACAAGGAATTTTCAGCTTTGTTGGTTGTTAAAATACCCATTCATTGTACTAGTGGGGAAAGCAAACAAAGATGAAACTGCAACATAATGCATGTGTATGATTTGTAGTTGGAAATGTAAAAGAGACAAGAAGTTGTAGCTAAAGATTGACACTATAGAAAAACATGTTGGTAAAGTTTATGAAAAACAAATCATAGATGGAAAGGAACAATCAGTCGTACAATGAAAATGGGTTGCTAGTCCTGTCAAAACTGGTCTGTAATGGGTTTTGGGTCCCATCAAAACCTATTTTTCCTCATAAAAAATAATCAATCGTATGAAGGAAATCAAAGGAAGAATGTCTTCATGTTAAGTATGCTGCAGAATATAAGTATGTTGTAGAATATAAAGAACATAAGCAAATAATGTTGAAGCTTGTTGCATGTTGAGGTACAATTGAGGCTCAATTTGGAAAAGCAATGGAAGGAGCACATCTGTCAAAAACTATTCAGATGAGTATTTTTTCTCACATTTTTTCTAGAGAGTGTCCTATGACAAACTACCCAAAATATTTGAATTTATTATCTTTTTTGCATTTTCCTCACTTTCCTAGCTCACATTGGTCAGTAAACACTGGATGGGAATGTGAAAACTGTCTTGCTATAGTGGAAAAGCAAGATTTAAAGGAGAAAGTAAAAGAGTCAAACTTCATTGCATTATCTTTAGATGAAGTTATTGTGGTAGATAATACTTCTTGGGTTTGTATGCATGTGTATACTGTAAAACAACATGTCTTCCAAGCTCATCTTCTTTGTGTTCATAAAATGAAGGATACTTCAACATCGTAAAATCTATTTGAACTAGTCAAGAAATATTTGAATGAAATTGCAAGTATGGATGAGTTGAAAATTGCCAAAAAGTTGGTGTGTGTAGGAGCTAATGGAGTTGCAGTGATTCAAAGTCAAAGGAGCGGTGTTTGAACAAAGTTACAAACTACTTGTCCACCATACATGCTTGGCATTCACTGCATGGCCCACATAATGAATTTAGAATTCAAAATTGTAAGCAAGTTTCCTACAGTATTAAAAATTTAAAATCTAGTCCGTGAGCTCTATGCATAATTCTGCCAAAGTCCCAAACATTTCGCTAAATTTCAAAAATTTTCTAAGGGAATAACAATAGGAAACAAGCTTCTCAAGGATGTTGATACCAGATGGATCTCCCTGCATGGACCAATGCAATGAGTTCTTTCAGAATATCGATCCTTGATTGGTGTAATGTATGAGCATTGCAACATAGTAGATAAAGCTCTAGACCTCTTACATAGTTTTAGTCTTCTCCCCATGCTAGATGAAATGAACAATCTTGTGAAGAAATCCCAAGACATAACTATGTATATTTATGAATATTTCAAACTATGTAGACATACATGCATGGACCTCGATCATCTATATCTAGATCTAATAGAGGAAAGCCCAAATTATTTCATGTGGTAGAAAATTACTGATTTGAATAAGCCTGATAATTATTTACAGTTTAATGCAAGTGAGAACTTATGTATCTATGTACACGGATTTGAGATACCAATGTACCATTGTAAGACAATAAAGTGGTCTATTAGAGAAGTACTTGTTAGAAAGGAATATTTTAATGACATTATTAAATCTATTATTGATAATTTGAAGGAAATTGCAAAATGTCTTTCCTCAGATATTTATGATATATTCCCTTGACATGAAATAATTGAAGCCATGGGTATTGTGTATCCTCAATTTTGGGTACACGGTCACCGAGATAACTCATAATATTTTCATGATAAAGTAAATATCTTGATCGAGTAATTTTTGAAAAGTGTAACATACAATGAGCAGACAATATAAGGAATTATAAATGCAAATAAGCTTAGACAAAAATGGAAGATTTTTTCAAGAAGTATGTTGGACCAGTATGATTCCATGGGCATGGAGAAGTCCTTTGAACTGGGATCAATAACAAAGGTTTGGAAAAAATTAGGTCAAAGTGAAATATTGTGTGGTTCGATATCAAAATATTTCAAACTTGCTGATTTATGTCAAACAATGATATTGGGGTCGGTGGAGGATGAGAGAGTTTTCAGTTCATTGGAATTTTTGAAATCAAAGTTAAGAAACAAGCTAGACAATAATTTGGAAAATTGCTTGAGGAGGAAAGGAACTACATATAATGTCAAAATTTTTCCTTTTGAAAGGGAACTCACAATTTGGAGGTCCATATGTGAAAGAAGAGGGTTGTGCAACACTCCAATTCCAAACGCTCGTACTGGTAGTGGCAATGGGACAAATAACAGTGACAATGAATGTTGAATTTGAGATGTAGGTCGAAGAAAATGAAGACTAGACTTGGAATCAACTTCAAGACAACTCTTTTACTTTATCTCAAGTTGAATGTCAGTTTTAGGACACTGACTCCATTTGGGAAATGGAAGTGAATTAGAAAATTTTAGGTATTTATAGTGCACTTCATGAATCATTTTCCAAACTATAGTTGATAGTATTTTATATTGTATTCCGTGAAATTGTGAATCATTGCACTTCATGAATCATATTCCAAACTGTAGTTGACGATATTTTATATTGTATTCCATGAAATTGTGATATTTTATATTTTATTCCATGGTATTGAATTTGATATGTGATTCTGCATCAATTTTAAAGAACGACACTTATCACACTACTTATAAATTCCTATTGCATTGCCATTCACACAATCTTTGATAAATAACTGAAAGGAATATTAATCCATTCCTTGAATAGAAGCTAATAGTTCAACTTCCATAACTTATAAATAACCATTGATTATTTTGATTCAGAAGATAGTGAATACAATATTGGAGAGAAAGATATGTTGATATTATATTCAAAATTAAAGAAATACACTTAAGTATTTGAGTCATTTGTTGTTATTATAGAGAAAAATTACATTTCCTAATATCCTATATGTGCTATCAAATAGCTTATAGTAGGCATCCCAAAAGATGCTTAAATATGGTTATCTTTCTAATATGGGTGTTCTATTGATTTGGAATGTGTCATAAGGCTTAGGGTTCTAGTCGTTCTTCTATTCTAGGGTTTATGTGTGTTCTAAAATCTCAAAAATTCTAGTTGTCTTTTCCTTTTACCTACATTATAATAATCTAATTCAAAGTTGACTGGGTTTTACCCGTTCTCGATCTCTTAGGTCATATAACTGAAAGGAATATTAATCTATTCCTTGAACATAAGCTAATAGTTCAACATCCATAACTTGTAAATAACCATTGATTATTTTGAGTCAGAAGACAGTGAATACAATACTGGAGAGCAAGATAGGTCGATATTATATTCAAAATTAAAGAAATACACTTAAGTATTTGAGTCATCTTTTGTTATTACAGAGAAAAATTACAACATTTCCTAATATCCTATATGTGTTATCAAATAGCTTATAGTAGGCATCCCAAAAGATGCTTAAATATGGTTGTCATTCTGATCTGGGTGTTCTATTGATTTGGAATGTGCCATAAGGCTTAGGGTTCTAGTTGTTATTATGTTCTAGGGTTTATGTGTGTTCTAAACCCTCTCAAAAATACTAGGTGTCTTTTCCTCTTAACTACATTCTAATAATCTAATTCGAAGTTGACCAGGTTTTACCCATTCCCAGTCTCTTAAGTCATATCTTATGCCTTTGCGTTTGTTTACTCACTGGCCCCTTGAGCCTAGTGTTCCTGATTGTTACCTGTAGAATCCTTATAAATATTTCCTTGTCTTATGTGGGTCATAAAATTCTTTAATTCTTGTTCTTTCCCTAAGTTTGGGTTTTAATATTCACTCAATATTGTTCATGTTATAAACCTAGGCAGACAGCCCCTTTTAAGTCATGTAATAAGTGCACGTGCTTATTAAAATCCTTTTTTTATGCTTGGCGGGTCCCATTTACTGCTTTCTATTGGTTCCCCTCCATCCCACAAGATTAAATTAATCAAATCAAGGAGCCATTGGGATAGCAGGAAGGTGACACCTAGCCACCCTTTTGGAAGGTCCTACCACAACTCGAAGGCACCAGTGACTAAAGGTGTTCAAATCAATGATTACTATCATTTTTGACAAACAAATCTCAGATGTTCCGTGCCTCCTCACTATCATAAGATGCACACAGTTTAAACCTAGAGGGGAATTGGGGAGGTTGACATGTAGATAGTTTCAACGCTTGTGGAGATGGTGGAGCCCATGGAGTGACATGGAGATAAATCCACATGGAATTTTTTGGTTGGTTAATGGAAACATCCGTTTGTAGTCATATTTTCAAACTTATTTGACCAAATTTGAGTTGTCTATTGGGCCATCTCACTGCAAGATCAACGGTTAAAATTCAAAGTTCAAGATTGAGGGAAAATGAGCCGTATCGGCCAATTTGGTTCACATGAGTTAACCATAATGGCGGATATGACATAGAGCTACCAAATTTCCAATTGGTATTTTTAAAAGCCATAAAAATTTCTTTAAAGTATAATTGCAAACTATTAAAGCATTTAACGTGTCTAAGGAGTTCTTGCTAAAATTCTCAGGCTTGTTCGATGACAAGAATTAGGGTTTTCAAGTTTGCAAAACCAGTAAGTAAAATTGCTATCCTGATTCTCATTTGTTTAAAAATATGCTGTAAGTTCTCAATCTATCATTCTTTCATTAGAGTTTCAGGTTTCATTGCATTTCTTTTAAGGTTTGACATTTAATTCGAATGATTAGCCTTTTTAGCCCTATTATTTCCTTGCATCAACCTATACCCTAGTTGTAAGCTTGTAATTTGTTGAGTAGTAAACCCTAGTTTGCACAAACTCTATTACTATGGCACCCAAAGTCAAAGAATCTACATCAAAAGACAAATATTTTGAGTCGAATCCTGTTGTGAGACCTCTGTCACAGGACTTAACTAAACAATTGGTATCTTGAACCTCTAAGAAATCAAAGGAACATTGTATGTATTTTGACCCTGGAACTAAATTTGGCATTACTGATTATTATTGTACAATTAAAGATGTTGCCCTACTGTACTCTAGATGGAGTCTTTTCTAGGGATGGTTTGGAAATAGGAATGCTGGTATCCCTTTTTGCAACCCTTGGAGGTTGGACATGGGTAAACTGAATGTACCCAACATGTTCATATATGCTGATCTTCTCAAAGCAATTGCTATGAACTGTGACCCTTTGGTTAGGGTTGTTAGAGCTCGTGATGGAAAAAATATGGTATGGGTTAACAAGGAAGAAGTTGCATATGTGTTCAAGTTGAACACTTGGAGTAGTGACATGGTTAAGATTGATGAGTAGATATTGAGGGAGGAATAGAAAAGGGTAAAACACAACTTCAGGGTGTCGGTGTTGACCAATTTTTTTATATAAGTAGGGAAGAGAATATACAAAAGAAAGATTATTTTGGGACCCTCTGATGTTGAGCCCCTCCCTATTAAGTATTTCCAACCATATTTTCAGAAGACCTTTTACTCCCTCTACCAAATTCTAGGGTTTTATCCTAGCTCTAGCATGCCAATGGCCCATATGTACATGGCCGCAAGTATCCAACACCTTAAAATAAATACCTTATATGATTTTTCCACCTATATAGCAGAGGAAATTCATAAAGGGTTGGTGGCCTTAAAGGGTGGGAAGCTTGGTGTCAAATTTTGGTGGTTTTCACTCTTTATGCATATGTTTCTTTTTAAAGGTGTAGACTATTTTGGTTAGGAGATGGAGATTAAAAGGGTTGTGGATGGTATTGAGATGTCGGTGTAGTCATGGAACCCTATATTGGATTGGAATGAACAAAGACCGACTATGTGACTGCTACAAATATTTTTGCCACCAAAATGGGACAGACTCTAATGGGGGATGTACCTAGGATCCCCAAGGAGTAACATGAGTTTTTGAGGCTAGTTGAAAGGAGGCCTAATTTTAATATTGCTCACAACTGGGGGGATGTAATCCCTTATAAAAATTGTACAGTTCTACAGGTATTTGACACACAATTAACACCCCACATACTCCTCATGGAAGTGCCTTTGAGGATTAGCTTTTTGGAGGTGATGTGGCAGCTAGGGAATGTAAATGATTTCTTCCTAGATGAGAAGTGAAAGGGAACTTTCTTCCCTACATACACTGTGTTTACTAATTTTGTCATGATTACACATGGATGGAGAAATATTGTGGACCACTATCTCAATCATTACAATATGAATATTTGGGCATACAAGACATATGACCCTGAGGGATTCATAGATTGGTTAATGAAGAGAAATAGGGGAGGTCGGTATGTTCACACCCCCACTATGCCTAATGACCTCATTAGAAATATTTTTGATCTTGATGTCTAAATTGACAAAATGAAGAAGTGGGGTGTTTTTGTGAAATTGGAAAGAGAAATTAAGGTTAAGGAGCTTGATTCTATAGCTTTGTAAGATATTAGTGATCCAATTTTAAAGATTGAAGCTGTGATACAAAATTTTGATAAAGTAGTGGCAAGATTAAAGGAGATAAAAGTTGTGCAAGATAAGGGGAAGGCCCTTATGATGGAGGGAGAGTCAATTGTGCAACCTTCCAAGAAGGTGCACATATATTCAAGGAGGAAAGTCACAATAATGAAGCAACAAATAGTTGTTACTCCTGCACAATTTGGGGAGTCAAAAGTGCATTCACCACAACAACTAGCTCCATTGTCACCGCAAAATTCTTCTGCCCTTGGAATAATTGAATTGGATTCTCCAATTAGAGAATCATCCCCTCCAAGGGAGCCATGTCCATCAATAAAGAAGCAAAAGGTTAAAGCTTCTGGTTTGGCTGACTATCCTACAGAGGAGTTAGATGATGAAATTGCTATAACTGATGAAGAAATAATGCAGGGGATGTCATCTGCTCAAGGGGAAATAATATCACAGACTTTGAGCCTTAGGTTGAGTAAAGCTGACCTAAGTGGAATAAATAACTTTGAGGATGTTAGATTCCAAGCCTGTGGAAGCTTTATGGAAGATGAGCAATTTTTCAAGACACAAAATTTCAAGGAATATGTATGGAGAGCAATGAAGGATGAGTATGCGACATTGGTGAAAACAAGGAGAAGTGAGAGCCCCAAGAATCCCTAAGATATTGTTGAAGCTAAGGTCCAAGATGAAATGAGGGTCAAGTATTTGAACATTTTTGTAGAAGAGGGTAGGGAATTGGTGAGAAAGATTGGAGTGTTATTACTCCCAGAATGGGACCTAGCATTAGCAATTCCTTTTGACATTGTGAGAAGAGAAGATTCCCCCATTTTTAACAGTGAAGAGGAAGTCACATTGAATTTATAAGGGTCAAGTTTTAGTCAGCAGTGGGACACTCTTTCTATTTGGGTTTTAGCCCCAACCACTAAAAATCCTAAAGTTGCAGAACCTACCCTAGGTGTAAGAGAAGGCTTAATCATAAAAATATTTTTAGATACATCTTCCTTGGAGGCAACAACCACATGAATGCCAATGTGGCATAATTCACCAAAGCCACAATTGAGTCATTAACAGAGGAAAGGGATAGTTTTAGAACAAAATATAATGAGGTGGTTTCTAAATACAACTCAAGCTAGCAAAAGATTGCTCAAATACAGACTTAAATGACTCCATGGAAATAAAAATTCCAAGCATTGTTGCCTGGTACCTCACATGCTGCAATATTTCCTCCTCCTTCCCCAATTCTTTCACTTCCTCAAAATAATGAGGAGATTACCCCCATTGAATATGAAGATGTACACTAACACAATCAACTCCTAAATCATCAGATGCCCCTCAATTTGAGGAAGTTACCAAGGAGAAGCTAATGGAAAATCTCAATACTTATGAAGATAGGATGGATGATCTTGTTCATTTGAATAATATGAATATTGTGACAATAGTTCTAGAGCACTTGAATAAGGGGGTAGAGAAAATATTAATCAGTATTCATGCTAATTATGCTTTGATGTTTGATGCCATTAAGAACCTTGATATAGATAAAGAAATTGCTATTCCTTTAATGGATAAATGGATGCCATGGGCTCAAATGCTGATGGATATGGTTGTTGCATCCTCTCGTGATATAGATAAGCCTCCAAAGATACTTCTAACCCTAAGATTTGTAATAGATATAACTAATTCTCAAGGGTTGGTTGAGTCTTTAGAGGTGAAGATTAGAGAATTGGTTAAGAAGTTTGATGATTGGAATTTTGGTCTTCTAGAATTTCTAAATGATAAGAGTGAAGTTAAGTCCCTACAAGAGTGGAAAGACCAGGAAGCTCAAGCAATAAATTCCTAGGCCAAATTAATTATGTGATGAAATGGATTTGGTTATGCTGAGGAACAATATGGGCAAGCTCATCCATACAGGGACTTTCCTTGAAGAATTTGATAAGGAGGAAAATTAGGTGGTAGTCAGGTATAATCCATACAAAAAAAAGATAGATCGTATTGCTGTGTGGTCTCACAACAATGCCCCATTTTTACCCTTGGAAAAATGTGGACCCCTCTTTTCTTTATTTTCCATTTCATTTTCATTTGCTTCGGTGTTGCTCTGTGGTTTGGTCAAATGCGGTTTTCATTTTTAATTTCTTATTGGTCTTTGTTATATCCCTTATTGTTTCCTAGATTCAGTCTTTCACTCTTTTCATGAAGTTAATATTTTCCAAGAAACCAGAATCCTAGAGTTGTGCGGTTGTATCAAGTGAATTGTATCTTTAGTTGGTCTTGGCCCTATCTGGTAAGTCATTAGTCGATAGTGTTAATCTTGATAATATCATTTTTTTCTACCATAGTCTGGTAGTTTTTATTTCATTTCCTTTATTCGAAACTCAGAAACTAGAGATTTTGTTTTGTAATGTTTTAATCATTTTTTTTATTCTTTTTGATCTCTCTTGAATTCAATTCCTAATCTTTTCTTTTTTTCCAGTTTTCTCTCAAGCTTGGAGGTAAGTGCCCCGGTTCCTGATATTTCTTCTCAAAGGTTAGTACCAAAAGTTTTAATCCCAGTGATCACAAATTAATCACATATCTTAATGGCTTATGCCTTGCAAAAAAACAAGTGACACCAGAGTGCCACGTAAGATCGTCGCGCTGTCTTTCTCCTCTAGTAGCGAGCCTGCGTAGAAATCTAGGCATTCGTAATTTGAACCCTAATTCATAATGATTGCACCTTTATTTGAGGAATTAATGCATTATAGCAGGTAATCAACGAAGGAGACAAACTACTCTCGTACTTGGAACCATCTTAAGCATGCAATTGCGTTCATAACACTCCAGTTTGCGTCATGTTGCAAATTTACAAAGGACATAGAATGAACAAAATAATACTAGTGTGAAAGGAAAGGTAAATTTTGAGAAACTAAGAACACAACTACCAAGGGTTTTGAAGCTCTATTTTGAAAAGATTGTCATCGTCAACCAGAACCAGGTATGTTTCAGATAACAAATATTCTATTAGTTATTTTCACGCATGAAAATCTCAAAAAATAGTATTTCCCTTTTTGAAATTGAGGCGTTGATTATATTTTTGATTTAAATTTAACCAAAATGGTAAATTGAAGGTTTTGTAAAATTGTAAGAAATTTGGTTAAATTTAACCCTAACTTGCACACAAGACACACATTTGAAAATGCAAAACACACCAACAAGAATGAGTACTTCTGATGCAAGAGAAAAAGATGAATTTAAATATTTCAGTTCACAAGCCATACCAATTGGCGTGGTAGTCACATATACTCATATGGGGTGTACTTCTGATGTTGAAATTCACACTCAGGTATGATAGGAAAATGCTTCTTAGTGTGCGAGAAATGTTACAAGAAGTGGGTTACTTTTGGCAGGATGGTTCCCACCAACAATGGAGGCCTTGAAAATTGGTCATGGAAGGTATGAATTATTATAACCCAAATAAAAGAATCATCGAGAAGGGGGGATGAACTTATGCAGATCTCTCCCAAAAAGGAATTATACACACATTTTGGCTTCCTATATTCACCCAAATGTATAATATTGATATGAGGGAAAAAGCCAAAACTTATCAAAATGTTGAAGGGTCCAACAGAGAAATTATGAATACCCAATGGTGCCAAGAGATGGTTACACAATAAACCAAAGTAATTCTAAGGTCTATGTTCAACCAAGATGTTCAAGATGTTATAACCATGCTGAGTATGGTAGCTGGGTTGTGAAATACTAATAAATTTGAACCCTAGATGTTTGTGATAATATCCAGATTGATGGAGAATCCCATGCAAATGCATTGGGGAAAGTTTATTAGTGACATATTGCATGAATAGATAATTGCAGTTCCCAAAACCAGATGTTTCTATATGGATTCATATGTGATCTATTCCTGCACCATGAGGGAAACTAAACAAGGGTTGAAGAAAATTGGTACTCTGGACAGAGAAGTAGGAAATAGTTTAATATATGCTCATTTTCCCCAAATCACTATCCATAGATATAAAGAGCATTATAGAAGAGTTAATGGTGCGTTCTCTATGAAAATGTTCAGAACAATGGAAGGTGACAAAGCCAAAAGATTGTCATTGGAGGCACAAAGTGTTATTAGACAGATGGGAGGCTGGTATGTTCAGTTCCCCACTTTCTCCTACATTCGGGTGGAAGGGTTTGATGGAAATCCTTTCATGTTGCCTAGGTATCCTATAGAAAAAATTGTTTTATTAGAATTGGTGAGACAATTAAAACCATCTCAGGCTCTTTACAACAAAGATCATAAGAAGGCTTCCTTCAAATTTCCTATTGTGATAGGGAATTATAAATGCAGTGCAATCAAGGCAGCTGACTTGTGTGAAGAAGAAATAAAAACATATAAGTTTGAAAATTTTCCACTCCAAATAATGTCCAACACCTAGAAGATTATTGGCTTAATTGTGAAGATGAACACATAGTAAGAAAAATAAAATATGAAAGATTATCCTTAAGATCTGCTCAGATTCTTATGCTTCATGATATTATAGATCAATTGGAAGAGGATGATGGAGAAGTGTTGAAAAAATATTATAATGAAGACATAGTGTATGATGAACCTATCCCAGAACCAAATTATGAGGGTGAAGAAATGACATCAATTGATGAGTTCTTTGCACAAGTTTTGTTACACACTCAACACTGGATAAATGATTTCTGTAAAGAATTAAGAGAAAGGAATTGAACCCACACTCTTAGAAGATAAAAGAATAAAACAAGCAAATGAAACTACATTTGAGAGTGGGGAACCTGCCAAGAAGAGAAGGAAAAATAGTAAAGTGGCTTTTGGTATAAGAATTGAAGAAAAAACCCCCGAGGCTTCAAGTTAGGGAGTTTCATTAAAGCCAACTGATAAACAAAAAGATGTAGAATCAAGTAAAGATAACTCAAAAGTAGGACCTAAAGGTGAATCTTCCTCTACAACAAAGCCAAAGACTAAACCCACCATTGATGAAGAGGTAGAAGTAACAAAAAATGTTGGTGCACAAACAAGGTCTGCTTCTCAGAGAGCTACAACATTGTTTACTTCTCCCTTTGTTAATACGCCTAATGTAAAACAAGCACTAGGAGGAGCTCCTATTGTTTTGGAGGAAATTTCTGAGGAAGATGAAGCCAAAATTAAGGAATAGATGGATAGATGGGGTGCCATGTGGGAAAAGGTAAAATAAAAGAAGTTTAAAGATAAACCCATGGTACAACTAATGGTAGAAGAAATTATTCCTATTTCAGAGGACATGAAAAATAAAATTGAAGTAAGAGAGGAAGTTCCTGAATCAAGTGGAAACCAAGAACAAAGTAATATTGTAGAGGTAGAATGTGATGAAGATGCACCTGATTGGTTGATTAGAGAATTGGCTTCTCCAATGTAAGTAGAAATATTGCTTTTGGATCTTAATAGTTTTATATAGGAAGTAGGTACTCCTAAACTTAGGTGGAGAGCTAAAGCAAAACATGTCATATAGAAAAATGTAGATGGAGATGAAATGGTCCATATAGCTACTCCAGTAGCTGAAAAAAATAGACATGAGATAACACCTAAGGAGTACAAGATAACAAGTATTAATCTTGGACACTCGTCTTGGAGGAAAGATTTGGAAGAAATAAAGATGAATCTGGATGCTACTGTTGCCGGAGTAGAAAAGTATAAAATGAAGAAAAGAGAATTGAAGGAACGGGTTGCTACCTTGGAACATTTTATAAAATCACTAACTTTGTCTGGTCAAGCACAAACTGAATTGCTCCAATATCTAGTACTAATGTCATAAGAACAGGTGGATGCAGTTGTCACAGTTTTCCATAAAATGAATGTATTTGAAGAATGGATTGAGTATTGGGTGAGGCAGTGAGAAGAATTTATTACAGATGCAATAGGAAAGTACAAGGAAGCATGTCATTGGTCTGAAAAATCCAAAATATTTGAGAGTGAATGGAAGGTTCACTAGGAGTAGATTGATACTAAAAGGAAAAATGTTGAAATACTCACACAAATGGATGTCCAAGAATTAGTACATAGAAACGTAATTTCAGAGCAAGAAGTTGCATTTCTAGAAAAGTGGAAGAAACAATTGAAATGGGAAGGTGACATGTTGATACAATGTATAGAAGAATTTAAAAAGGTCACCGTGGAATGTAGAAAATTACTTGATAAAGATCAAGACTTTATTGAAATGCTGGCATGTCAAGGTTGTGATCCCCAAACACTAGGATAGGAGGGTTAACAAGCTAAGGCCTTCAAGGAATGGACATAAAGGATAAATAAAGACCCTATTTAGTTGTTAACTCGAGAGGTCATTGATGAAATTATATAGTGAAGGAACATTATAGCTAGATATGAGACATGCAAAATGCAAAAGAATGCTAATATACTCTAGGTATAAGAAGAATACACTAGGCTTAAGCTCACTTGGGAGGAAATACAAGGGATTTCAAAAGAAATTTTGTATCAAACATTGAATGTTTTCTGAGAATACCAATTGAAGAAAGGCGAAGAAAGATCTCAGAGCCTGAGCCCTAAATGATGAAAGGAAGTACTGGATATCAGATATTGGAAGTGTCCCATAAATATTTTGTAGCATTTGAGTTTTTCAGGTTCTCAGTTTCATTAGACGTTTCCTATCTAGTATTCTGAAGGATGTTGATAGCCTTGATCTATGCAAAGTATTATGTACTAGAGTTTGAAAGTGAAAAGTGTTGCTGTTGAGGAAGTCAAAGCTTTGACTTCATCTAGAATATTCTGATGAAAGTTGGCTTATGCCATGTGCCACATTTTAATTTTCTATTTATGATTCTTTGGATAAACTTTAAGTTTGAACTCTTGGGGCCTTGTTCCTATAAAAGGCCATTTACTGCTTTATTTTTTTTAAGTTCATAATTTGTGGATTCCAGAAGAGCCAAAACTTTTCTAAGTTTTGTTCTTTTTTTCCTATTTTCTAAATCATTCTGGTCTAAAAACTTGTATGCACATAGATATTAATCAATATTGAAGCAAATTTGATAGCTACCTATCTCATGAATCTTTGTAGCTGGTTTTGTTACTTCAACCGAACAAGACTGTGTGCTGCGCTGTTTAAGGGTGCATGCAAAACCTACTCGGTGTCCAAACTAAAACCCCTCTCTTTAAAAGCTCCCATTGTTTTATATGTAGCTATGAATAATTCCGATGAAGTATAAAGTCGTCTACTTTGATTTGGTTAATTCTTTGGGGTATGCACGAAGAAGAACCAGGAGAAATTTTAATTTTTAGTATTTTTATGCTTTATTTTAGAATAGATGTTTAAATTATGGAAAATGTTTCAAAAAAAAAAGATGAATGGATGGAAATTTATTGAAAATATTTTGTTTCCTATAAAATTGCTGAATAATTAAATCTAAATCTACTTAAGTGATAGAAAATTTGTTGATATTCATGAAGTATTATTTCAAATCTTTTGATTTCATGATGTTATTCATGATTGAATTGGAAATCTTGTCTAAAACATTTTTGATTCTTAATGAAACTAGAAACAACCATATTCCCTTTGAGATTAACAACAATATCACATCATACCCTGAAGTGAACCTAGTACTGTCAAGACTTGACTACTAGAGACTTGGGATTGAACTAATCCAACCTTTGTCCTATCATACGAATCCCTTGGGGTTGTATTTGGTTAAATATTTCAAGAAGGATAGGATCTTCATGGTTTGTCTATGGAGAATTTATTTTCCTTGTTGCTATGAGTAACATCACCATCAACAGGTATCATGGGATTTGAATGGCCTACAGAGGAGGAGTTTGCATTATGGAAGTCCAGCTATATTAACATATTGGACATATAAATTGCTGCAAGTGGGAGTGGGTGACATCAATTTTGGTTGGTGGTTTGCAATAAGAAAGTTTAGTAGGGAAGTGCAATACATTGCCTGAAACGAGTACAAACTAGGCCTTGGATATATCAATGTTCAAATATTGCACTTTCTTAGTTTCAAATGTGCTAACAAGGATTGCAGATGTGGAATTACTTTGGTTTATTCTCTCTTTCACTTTATGCTTTTCTTCTACAAGTTTTTAAAGCACGTGGACTACAGTGTTTGCTCATGAAAAATATTACTTTACACTAACTAAAGGAGCCTTTTGGAAGGTGAGAGAATCTTCACCAGCAAATGGAAATGGTTTTTGTCTCATATGAAATTCTCCCTTGTATTTGGAAATGCAAATGTAACTACCTTTGGGAATGTTTTGAAATTGAAATTGAAATGTATGTCAAATGTAAATGTGACTAAATGTGTAATTTGGCCTTAAGATTGTTTTCTCCCTTGTTCGTATAAAAGGGAATTCAAGGCCAATTGCACGGGTCTTTGGTTGAAAGAGCTTTTGAAATCATGTAAGAGAATTTTGTAATTCAAGCACAAAGAAATAGAGTTAGTGTTGAGTCTTAGGTATGAACTCAAGTCTGTAATAGGCATAATGGTTTTACAACAGTGATGGTATTTGAATGAGAAAATGCATATTTTGGAACATATTCTCTCCTCTTGTATTTTTTCATATGAATTAGTAATAAAATGATCAGGGATCCTTCTATTGGTCTTCAATCATTTTGGTTGAATGCATGATTTTGTCTCTCATTTAATTCAAAGAATTAATTAAAATGCTTTGATGGAATCATAGCGTTGTATGACTAAATTAACATATTATTAATAATTTCATATTTTAATTACGTTAAAAATTAAACAAGTATTCAATGATTCATTACTCAACTCAATGCTTAATAACATATTAACAATAGTAGCATATACAACAATCGTTTAATGTGTATCTAGTAGTTGATGTAACGCTCGTCGTGCAAACCCCAGAGAACAAACATTGCAACCAATTTTTTTTTTATAATAACATAAGGTAAACATGCAATTAAACATTAAATACATTTACATTGCACATTAACCCCTTAACGTTAAATCCTCTAGGGCATGTGAGGTCACATCGCAACACAACTAATAAAAAAAGTAAAAGATAATTATTAAACAACTTGCCAATAACATTACAAAACCATTTATAAAAGTACATCCATGAACCAAGAGTGAAAGTATCACTAAATCCCATATTAAAATCATAAAGAAACTCTTACAATAATGTTTACAAAGGATCCTAATTATTACATCATTGTTTATACATTACATTAGATTACATGATCTTGATAAATGAATTACAATAAGTTTCCCATACATGTGGGATGATACAAAGTACAATAATATTAGAATTACAAAGTGAACCACTGGTAACACTCCAACTGAAGAACGCTGAGAAGGTAGAATGCTGATGGGGGACCCAATGGGTGTGGAGCACGTTCCACCCAACCATGTGGGTTATAAATAACCCACCTCCCGTGCTCAGAGGTGACAAAGAAGTAATCCCGACCATGAATGCCAAAACTGACTCCAATAGAACAACATAGTACAATAACTTAAATACAACATCAAGGATTACAATGACATAACCAAAACATCCAAGAGACAACATAATAAGATAAAACCATAAACTCATCACAATTAACCAAGGCAATAACCATCAAACAAGTTACCAAAGAACACTCATAAATCATTCTCAAAAGAATCTGAAACAACAATAAGAATACAATTCCAAACACGATAAATCACCAAGAGACATAACAATAGATCACTTTCAAAACATAACAATAAATCACTTTACAGATGATACAACAGTAAATCATGGAAACACATCATCAATAAATCTCAAGACATAACATCAAAGACTACTTCCAGAGGACTTCAATAAAACAACACAAATGGAATGTTAGAGTCAGTGTCATCGCATGGCTTCACATGGATTATCCAGACAACCTATCACAAGGTGCCACCTCCATCTATACATGGATTATCCAAACAACCTAGTTCAAGGTGCCGCCTCCATCTATGGTTCTCCTGATAGCCTATCTCAAGGCGCCGCTCCATAGGGTAGCTCACGTGGAGCCATCAACCCCTCGCGAGGATGAGGTTACGACTTTGTTGACCATGACCTTCTCAGTCTATCATTAGTCTGCGATATCCCTAATGCATAGACGAGGTATCCAATATTATTATCTTATGTGTTTTACTACCCTTTCCCCTAAGTTCTATTATTAGGTTTTCACTTGTTACACTACCCTTACATGGGTTATCCTGAGCTCTTCCTCCTTTTGAGGCACCAGCCCCCACGAAGAGCCACTCTCCCTGAGACCCCGAAACAATAACAACTCAACAAGGCAAGGGTTGTACCATAAAAAATAAAGCATATAACTCAAAACAAGGACATGCGAGGCATTACCCATCTCGCGATAACTCATAACCAAAATCTCAACAATCTCGTACAACCCTTCCAAGACATAATACTACTAAAATCATGCAACATCAAGAGAGCATAAAATGAGGATAACCTCCAAAGATAAGAACATGCCTTGAGAAAACTAGGGTTCACCAATTCCAAACATTGGGTTCATACGATCGACAGGGTTCCCACATAGGTAACACTTAAATGATTAAATAAAGATAAGGGAAATAATCCAAATCAATTTTGTCAAAATCCAAAAAGAAATAATACAATAACTATGCATGGATATTACAACACAACACTAAATAATACAATTCATTTATTCCTCACACGACTAAACCATCTAACCAAAATCCAACCTTTGAAAGGGAAAATTTCAAAATGAAACTAATAATTCAAGGATATTACTTGGCCAAAACATGTTACAATTATATATATAATCCTAAAAAAAAAACTTTATTTATATTCTATATAAAAATTCCTTTTAATATAATTCATTAAATATTTAAGAGTTAAATAATTTCCTACAAAATTAATTCATATATATAAAGAAAATACATACCGGATTTAAAATATATATATACATACTTATATATATAAATATATATATATATAAAACAAATAAAAATAAAAGAAATCGCAGCTATCACCGCCACTTGGGGATTGTACAACAGTCCCCATGGCTTGCTGTACGCAACAATCCATACAGAATGCTATGCATAGTAGTCCTTATGGACTGCTATGGCAGTCGCTGCCACAGGGGGAGGGGGTGGGTATGGCCTGCCGTGCCCCCCCCCAAATCCATATATAATTAAAATAATTTTTGTATATATATATATATATATTTGAAAGATATTTTGATAAAAATGAAACTCCGTCCTGTACCAGGTACGAAAGCTGATGGAAATTCGGCCATGATTTCGATTTTGAAACACAATTTTCAAATAATTTTAAATGCAAAGAATATAGTTTAATATATAAAAAGAATATATATATATATATATCAATCCAAAGAATATAATATTTTATAACACAGATCTTTGTAAAAATCTTTTGATATATTTAAATATATAAGTATATATATAAGATAATATCCATTCTTTTCAGCAGTAAATCCTCAATTAAAAAAATATATATATCTTTTATACATCAATAAATCAATTAGGCTATAATTTCCTCTGTAATAAGAAATCAGAAAGTAACTTTCTCTGTACTATATCTGTGTTCAACCTATAATATATTTATATAAGAATATGTATATATATATATACTTCTTAAAAAATGTATATATATATATTCATATTAATCTATTTATTAAAAGAATAATGTGATTTATAAACAAATTATAAAAGAAGCTACAAAATATTTTCACAGATCACATAAATTTCTTCATGATGGTTTGCTATTTAACAACCATGAAATTTCTAACAAAGATCCTCTTTTCAAACGTATTTATTCATTCATTTATTTATATCTTTTGAATCAGAAACTAAAGGAGAAAACGAGTGGAACTTGGAATCCTTCGCTATTTGAGAATCTGATGAAGCTTGCTTGATCCCGATGGCCTCTTCGAATAGCTTTTGTTCCTTCCTTTAGAATTTCTCCAGATTTCCTTGCTCAGATTTCCACTCTACTATAATATTCAGAAAATCTCTCCAGAATAAAGAAAACAAAAGAAAATTTCCTTTCTTGAAAACTTCAGAAGATTTCAATTCAAAACAATTATTTTGTTATATTTTTGCAGCCTCTATCTCAATCTTTCTCTGTGTGTGAAAAAACTCACAAATTTTACAATTAAATAAAAGATATTGCCCTTCTTTTCCAAAAGCTCTAAAAATCCAATAAAAAAAGAAATTATTTATTTTAAATCAAGCTTTTCAGTCAACACTTAATTCCCATTCGTCCTTTTATCTTTTCTATTCTTTTATTTATTTATTTTTCCATTTATCAATACATTTTGTTTTAAATTTACTTTTGCAAGCTTTACTTGCAATGCACATAACTTAATTTATTTAAATTATTTATTTTATAATTATCTTCAACAAGATAATTTAATTAAATTAACAAAACACCATTTTATATTTAATTAACATTTAACTAAAACACATGAATTTTAAAATATAACTTTTAAATATTTTAATACAAATTAATCCAACACAAATATAAACATTTATTACCACCATATAATTAAATAAATCACAACATATAAAATAGTAACATAACACAAATACGAACAAGACACGCACACAAACCACAATAATAAAATATAGAAATGACAACACAACGATGCACAATACCATTCAATCGGGATGGTTTGACAACACAGGATGGGGTGACTTCTTTGTCATCTCTGTTTCAACATCATACCATTGGGTAATTTGATGCTTGCCCTGTCCTGCCGAAGCAGGTGGAATCGAGAATCTGTATCTTCAATCCCTGCATCCAAACAAGGTCGTGTACATGTACATATATATAAAAAATCAAATCATTACATTGTGAGAAGGAATTGCAGTGTAGCAGGACACTCACGAATGAGTGATGCTACACTGTCCTTTCATCACATCTATTCTAACAATTATAATATTAATGATGAAATAGCATTTCTAAACTAACAGATCATATCATAACATAATTTACTAAATCACTGCATCATAATATATTTCTGAAATCAAATTAAACATCATAGAATCAATGTAATCATAATGTCATCAACTGAAGTAACGTAATCCTCAATCAATCTAAACTAACCAATCCATCAAACCAAACCATAAGGAGTACAATCACAGTCACGAAGTATCAAACCAAAGCATAGAAAGAAAACAAGTATAAATAGTAACAGGAGGGGTATCACAGTTAAAACCAAACTTTTTCTTCAAATGATAAAATAAATAATATAGATAATTGAACATCAACACATTACTGAATTTGAGCTTTTTTATTGATTTTCACATGAAGGAATACATAGAGGCATTGTCAATGAAAAATATTGCTCAAAGACAACTCTGCACAGAGTTGAGTTGGAACATGGAAACTCATTTTATCAAATATCAAATCACTATATCACCTTTTCTAGCAAATTTCACTATTCAGGTGGTGGAATTGTCATTTGTTGTAATTGATGTTGTTTGACTTGAAGATTTGTTAACAATTCATGATTGAAATTGGAACCTATCTTGAATTATTTAGTCAATTTTTTATTCAAGGTTATCAGTGGTTTGATGGAATCCAAATAGTTCACCACATTTGGATTATGAGGAAATTGGTCCAAATCAATCTTCCTTGCACCCTCCATCTTCTTTTTGAAATCATCCTTTCCAATGAATCACTCATTTATGTCAAAAGCCTCTAGAAAACCAAGCTCTGTGAAGTTCCTTACCTTTTCATCCAACTTCTTCATCTTGTTTTCAGCCAGATGCACAAATTCCTTTGTTTCACACATTCTCAAACACTTTT
This sequence comes from Sequoia sempervirens, assembly GCA_007258455.2. Taxonomy (NCBI): domain Eukaryota; kingdom Viridiplantae; phylum Streptophyta; class Pinopsida; order Cupressales; family Cupressaceae; genus Sequoia; species Sequoia sempervirens. The sequence goes on along the minus strand of VDFB02281492.1, from coordinate 370,571,813 downwards.
GAATGATAGATCATTAAGGTAGCAAGCCAATTATTAATCCATTTTTATTTCAAATCATTGTCACTAGCTTTGTAGACTATTTGTTGAACTTCATTTGCAGATTTCTCTAATGCCAACACATTTTTGTTGTCTACTAAATATTTTTTGAGCTTCTTACAATATAGTCTGATAGCATCAATCAATTGAAACATGTCACACAAATGATCAATCCTTTGCATTATTTCATCCCAGATCTTTTGTTTCATATGCCTCATTGTTTCTCTACAAAATGTAGATAACTTATTTTGATAAGAGTTAATTTCATTTTTTGCTTCCATTAGCTTAGCCTCCAATCTTTCATTTCTTTTTCTTTCTCCAATTTTTGTTCCCACTGCGCATTTCCTTTCCCAATGCTTTGTCTTAATTTTTCTGAAGTGGATTTTTCCTCATCATATTGCTTTTTTCTCTCATCTAACCTTTGCTTCAGTTCATTCAATTCTCTCTCATTTTGTTTATCCTCTTTGCTTGCTGATGTAGAGAATTTTTTTTTATTCTTTTTTATAATTCATTGCTCTTGTTATTTGCTGCTTTCCTCTTTTCTTTCTCATTTGCTAGGTCTTCCTGTAACTTTTCTATTTGAGTCTACAACCTTTTCTTATCTCTATCTTGCTTTAGCAATGATGTGTACACAAATTCATTGTTCTTCTTTGATACATTAATTTTGTTAGTATTTTTGAGTCCAAAAAAATCCAATTGTAAATTGCTCACCTGAAATTTAGATTGATCCATCTGATTTGCTGGTTTATTTTGAATTGTGGTAACAACAATTGTGTACTCCATGATTTCATTATTTGTGTCAAATGTGGGTGATACCATGGTTGTTGGATGATCTAAAGTTATAGTAGACGCACTCTCTATCAGTTGCTTCTTTTCTTTTTTATACAATTATGATTTCTTTTTAAACTCTTCAATGTAATCAAAACCTGGGGACATAGGAACAATGGAATGATTGAATGGCGAAGGAATAGGAGTACTTGTAGTTGCTAATGATGTTGTAGCCACACTAACTATGGGACTAGGAGTGCCTAGAAATAACTCCTTTGTGGTGGAAATGGTAGTGTGACTTGGACTTGTCAAAATCTTTTTCCTCTTCTGTATGCCTTGATCACCTAGTGTTTGTGTGGTATCTTGTATTGTTGTCCTCTTGTGTGTAATTTTTTGTTGTAGCACATGTTGACCACTAATAGTACTAATACCCATACCATCACCACTAGTGGTAATGCCAATTGCACTAGGCTCTTCACCATGGGCATGTCCTAGTTGTGATTGTATCTGGCCATGAGGATGAGGATTTGGAGCTCTAACAAATTGAATTGTTTTGAATGTACTTGTATGCCATTGGTCTACTTTCTCAGCTCCAAGGCCAAATTTATCATTTGGTTTTCTTTGCTCTACATATGTTACCATAAAAGGGCTTTGTCATTGGGACCCCAAAGGACCACCCTCATAAACCTTTTTTTGACTATGGCTTCTCTTGAAGTATATGCTTCTTTTATGGCCTCACTTAAACCAGGTTTGAAATTGACATAGATTTTTTCTTCCCTACCATCATTAGATTCATCATCAGTTTCTTGATCTTCATGATCATTGGGATGCTCTATATTCCACAATTTTCTAATTTCACGATCTTGTTCATTATCTCCAAAGTCTGTAAGAGCTCTTGGGTCACCTAACTCCTTCCTCATAGACCAAAAGCCAATAATTTTGGATTGTGACCAATTTTTATCTATAACTTCCTTATATAGAGAATCTGAAATTTTTACTCTACTAGATGGTTTATCATTTTCTCATAAAAAATGTTGTACATCCTGATTGTCTTTCAGTGCAATGCCATAATTTTTGCTGACAATTGTTCAAAAGAAATACTTTTCTCAATAACACTTTTCTCCATTGCTATTTTGACATCATCCCAAGAATCTTTGTTTCTCAAGTTTTCAAGCAAGGGTTTAATTTGATGTTGAATTCTACTTGCAGTATCTCTATTGGCCAAAATCATTGATTTAATGGTGTCACATGGATCATACTACTAATGATAGGAAACATCAAAATTAAAAAAATTCAAAAGATCACGAGCCAACTTAAATGATTTTCTCTCGAATGTGAATCCTCCTCATGAAAAAGTTAAAGAAATAAATAAGGTCCTCTTCTGCTGATTGAAAAAGTGTAGTTCATCAATAATCTACATCTTCCTTATATATTCCAATGCAAAAACCCTTTTTGTCACATGTATTGGAAGTTTGTATGGCTCTACTCCTAATCCATAAAATCTTAGCACAATATATTCTTCCATTAAGTACCAATTATCCAATTTTATTTCTTTTACTAGTTGAATGCAATTTCTACATGACATAGGCAATCTAGGCATTGGAGTATTTATAATTGCTTGATGTAATGGAGCCAAAAAGTAATCTACAAAATGATTGTAGTTCCTTTGAGAATCATGCATCCTTATCATAGTGGTCCAATCATATACTAGAGTCATTTTATTTTCCCCAACATTACTATAGGGTTGAATTCAAAGCTTGTTGGTTTGAAACATTCCACTGAATTTGAATAGAAAAAAATAGCACAAGTAGGTTGTCAACCTAAATGTCTTGGTGGAACCTCCTTTAATCATTAAAAATTGTTTATGCATGGATTCTACAATGTGTTCAATAAAGTTATATTTGATATGTGGAACACCGTAATGGATATTATATACCATTTCAAGGAGGTTTGTACCCACTTCCCAATTGCTATCCTGTCCGAGGAAAAATGATAGCTTGGAAATAATATCCTGAACCCATGGTCTAAAAATATCAAAATCATAAGGAGGCTTATAATTACCTTTCAATTTGTTTCTAACTTGCATGTTATCCTAAACTATTTTAATTATGAAAGAATTTAAATATCCCTTTCATCCACTACTTCATAATCACTAGCAAAATTTTCTAGGTCAATGTGAACGTTTCACAATTCTTTGGTTGTAAACCCAAACACTTTTCCAAGTTCTTCCGCATTAATAGACAATTCTTCTTTGCTATCTTTATTAATAATTTCTCTTTTTTAATCATCATAATTTTGGGCACAAACCATGACAAATTTTGGGTAAGGGAAAACCTCATGTAACATCATGTGCCCTAATCTACCCACGATGCACTGTAACTATTAACTTGCATTTTCTTTGCAACCTTATTCTCAGATGAAAATCTAAGTTCTTAGGTACACTTACCATAGATTTCAGGATCATAAATATCATGGTATTCATCAATGAAACTTGGGGTTTTAAGCAATCCAACATAATGTATTTTTTTATCCAATTTTTCTCTAGTGATATTGGTGGTAGACATGCTTATACAATGTGAAATTGTGAATTCCCTCTTAGTCCTTAATTTTTCTTTATTCTTAAGTCTCTCAACCCTAAGCCCAAACTTCAAGGTTTGACAAAATAAGATTTTAAGAAACGATGAAATTTGAAACATAGCCGTAAGAATTTTATCTTTCACTTACCCAAATTTTGATTCTTGAAAAGATTAATACTGACAAGCATGGACTAGCGTTGTTGGATGTGGAACCCATAATCTCCCTGGTGCACTACAATGAGAAATCTGAAATCTCCCCGTGTGCTGATCCTCTCACTTAAAAATAAAATCACTTAGCACTTAGCAGTAGAAAGCATACTTATTAGTTATTTTTTTTTATTATTAAAGTGAATGAAATGTCAACATGTTGCCACTAGAATACACAATTAGTACATTACATTTCCCTTATGACACTTAGAAATAAATTCTCAAACAAATTCTTAACTGTTGATCTTTCTAAATCTAACGGTTATAGGGTGATTTCAGAGGTTCGAGTTGGAAAGCCTAGTGCACTGTGCATTTCATTCTGGAATGCAACTACAACCATCCATCAAATGTTAATCAAACAGTTGAGTGATTTATGATATAAACAATAAACATGTGTTTTACATTTTTCTTAAACTTTAGAAATTAGTGTGCTAGGATTGACATCAAGGCCAAGGGGTTGGTAAGTTAACAATGCAAAGGACTTAATAAAATGAATAATGACACTGAGAACCGGGGGAGAAGGTAAAAAAAAAATTAGAAATCAATATTTCGGTAAACCCTAGCAAGAGTGACAACTTTTAGTGTTTATAATGTTTTTTTTTCAATTTTATGGCAATTTTATTTTTTCTTTTGTATTAATTTTTGTTTTAAATATGTATGCAAATATTTCATAAATAGATAATACTTAATTTCTTAAAGGAAAAAAAAAACTAATTTGAATATTGAATAGAGTCATAAACACTGAACTCATAAAATAATTCTTTATTGTACATGAATAACGAAGAATAACATAACCATTTATTTTATTGCAATTGAATTACAATGTTACATTATTCCATATCTTTTTAAAGATGAGTAGTTGTAGAGCATGCAAGCTCCTATTTTGTATAAATGACATATGTCACATTACATAGAAATAATTATTTCCAAGATGTTGCTCATGACAATGGATTAAAAATTGATTCCAAGCTTTTGCTGGTGACAACGTAATACAAATGTGGCTCTAAACATAAATACAAAGGGATTTTTTGGGCCAACCATTTTGGGGAAATGGGAGCTATGAAGATACACAATGCAATTATCCCATTTGAGAACCAGAGTCATGCAAAAGATGAGGGGTAGTAAATCTGCTCCCATCTTTTGCATGTAGCTTCCATGCACTAGGATAACACTTATCTCCATTTGAACTCCTCATCTTGGTTCAAAGCCTGCCTTTGAAGTTAGGTGACCTAAATCAACTTCTTTCCAATTCCACCCATTCTAAACTAGAAGGAAATTGGTCTTTTACTCTATAACTACATAACTAGAGGCAGGAGAATTTAGAGTATCCCTAATAACACCACATCATCTTCTTCCTGAATCCTTATTAACCCTACAAAGTGGAAACCCTTATGAAAATTTAGAACATTGCACTAAATAGTAAAGCCTTTAGCCTTCAACAAATGATTTCAGTTGTGCTCACTATCCCTATTTATGGGCCACCAGTGCCACTGCCATCTTGATCCCTATTTACTTATGAGTCATGTCATGTGTGAGGCTAGGTATAATGATAATTGCAATTCATGCAAACCAAAAAGACAACTTAATCGATTTGTGTAACTTAAGCCTTACATTTACAATTAAAATATTTAATTTGATTGACGTCTGGCTACATGCAAAATCTACCTCAAGCCAACAAGCTATCAAAATCGCCACTCAAATGATATGAAATCATTAAAAATCTTGTTTCACTTGATCACTGGATTAATGAAATCATCATCTATAGTACATCATGCAGTTTTCAATATAAAGCTATCCAATCAATTATTTCAGATGTCCATATGGCATTAATCCAAGCCATCGCCTGCAATACCACAAACACACTTTCTTCAAGAAGATTGAGAATTAAATGAAAGGTAGAGTACTTTGAGGAATTGAAAAGGGAGAATTAAATGGCTCATTTTACCTTAATCATAATCAATGTCCACTAAAAAGTCACAATAAATTTCACTCACTTATGATTAGAACTATATGTTGATAATTATTATTAGTTTTAAAAGCCACATTTTTATATTGAACAAAGTAAAAAGGATTTACAAGAATTGAGCCACGAAAAGTATTTTAATTTAAGTAGCTAAAGACTAAAGTACATACTACATAGCCAGCCTCGCCAAAAAGCCACTAACTGTGACAAAAAACCAGTTACAAAATACATATTACAAGAACTGTTATGTTGTATAATGAAATATAGACATGTGACATATCACACAATTCATTTTTAATTTTTTTCGTAACAGTGGTTGAGGCCATCAACTTGGTGTTTGAGTAGAATGTGAATCGAATTTAACAAAGTAATAGTAGAGAAGAAAAGTGAATCACCCAAAACCTTCCTCCAAAACTCTAGACTCTTTAATGATTCATTTTCATATCACACATCAGACCACATCTCATATTAACCAAGGCAAGAGTCAACATTGTAGAAGAATGCAATTCCACTTTTTGGAAAATTCCACCAACATGTGCTAACCCACTTTCAAAATTGTAATGCTCCAGTGCCAACTCCAATGAAGAAATAGAGTAAATGAAAGGCTGCAAATAACATATTTTCAGTGTCTTCACCAAATCTTTATTGAGCAAAATATCCATGCAATTGGAAAAGAAAGCTCAAGCTACCTCAGAATATAGAGCATGAGGGTCATTTTGAAGCCATTCCCTACCCACAATTATTCTTATAGCATCCTCAACCTACACACAAGGAATTGTAAAAACCATACCCAAATTTTGTTTGTCATATACATCGTCACTTCTTTTCTCCCAAAAACATTTGGGTAGCATGAAACACCATGAAGACTCCATAATATCATAGTTAAATTAAGAATAGAGAAGAAATAAATCAAATCCAAATATATTATAAATGATATAAAGAACATCATGTTGGTGAAGTATATATAGAATTTAGAACGAAGACAATGACATCAAATACTCACACTTAACATTTAATTCACCACTTGATCATTGATGTGACAATATTATTTAATTTTTTTTTTTATTCCAAGTTACCTATGGGATCCACCATCTTCATGAATGCTTCTAAAATCCACGCGTTAGCCTGCTCGCTTCCCCATTGGGTTTAACCCGTGTGCAAATTTCAGCAATGGGGAGGTGGGGAGCGGCCAAGATTAAATCTGGCACTTCACATCTGTGTGCTCTTTACCTTAAGGCCATTTTACCATGCATAACCCTCAGACCAAATGGATGACCCAAATTAGGATGTCTTTCTTACCTTTAAAACATGTACTTAAAAGGCTCCTTTAGTAGTGCAGGCTTTAACACTACTCAACCTTATGTCAAAATATTTCCTTAATATTTCACACCATGCTATAGTTCCTTCGATGGTTCTGATCGTTCCATGTGGAACTTCCCCGCCTCCTTGTTGAGGGATGAGAGATGTAGGTGGGTCCCCTGCGGGCTGGTGGGGAGCGACCTAGATTAAATTTGGCACTTCACATCTATGTGTTCTTTACCTTAAGACCATTCGCCTGTGCATAACCCTTGGACAAGATGGACAACCCAGGTTAAGATGTCTTGCTTACCTTTAAGACATGTTCTTAAAAGGATCCTTTAGTAGCGTAGGATTTAACACTATGCAATCTTATGTCAAAATATTTCCTTAATATTTTGCACCTTGCTATAGATCCTTTGACGGTTTTGATCATTCCACGTGGCACTTCCCGCATTCCCGTTGAGGGATGAGAGATGTAGTTGGGTCCCCTATGGGGTGGGGAGTGATCAAGATTGAACCATGTCATCTTATCTCAACCGTTCATTTCTCAAACCCATCATTTTCCTAGGTCGAGGGGCTGGTCACCATGATGACTCCAAAGGCTTAAGTCATAACTTAAGCAAACTTCAATTTCCAATAGCCAATCAACGATAAAATATTATTTTGGTTGTCATGAATTTAAGTGATTTAATAAGTAATAAAATGTCAACCATTTATTTTTGGAAATCTAACGGTTCTAGTGCTATTCCAGAGGTTTCAATTCGCAAGTCTAGTGCTTCATAGATTTGCTTCCGAAATGCAACTACAATTGTCCATCAAAAAATCATCAAACAGTCATGGGTTATATTAATTTGCACTGACATCTAGCTTCAGACATAATAAATATGTTGAAACTTGTCCCCATTCTGGATAGTTTATCAAGGAATTTGAATGTGTGGAAAATTTGTCCCAGAATAGAACAATATATAATTTATAGCATTTGATATTTTTGCCAACCACACTATGAATTTTTATTGACATACCAGTTTATTTCAACACTGAATTTTTTCATTAGTTTGAGATTATGTTTAATTCACCAATTTTTTTTTATTCATTTCAAAATAAGTTTAATTTTCCAATGAAAATATTTTTTTTGGTTTGAAAAAAGTTTTAATTTCCAACAAAAATATTTTTTTGTTTTGAAAACATGTTTAATTCGCCAATGGAAATATTTTATTGGTTTGAAAAAAGGTTTTAATTTCCAATAAAAATATTTTATCGGTTTAAAAAAAATGCAATTCGCTAGGGTTTTCCATAGACTTCTAGTGATTACAAAAGATTCATCAATTGAGATTTTCTTTTTGAAAATGAAAAAAATTGCTAATAAAATTAATATTTTTATAAGGAAGTATACAATATTTTCTAGGATTTTATACCTTTTCCAAGGGGGGGGGGTTCTTAATGTTATCCCTTGAATCTTTTCTTGAAATGATGCTTTGAACACTTGATTTGATCATGAAACCTACATCACAATGTTAGCTCCAAAAACATGCATGATGCAAGAAGACTTAGACATGATAATTGAATCTTGAATGCTACAATAAAACTCTGATAAATCTACTCTTGAATTCCTTTAAATTTCTCCAAAATTCTCTTGAATTTCTCTCTTAGATCTTGAAAATCTGGAAAATCTTAGGTGAAACATAGTGAAATAACCTTATACTTCTAGGTATGTATCCTCAATTTCTCGAAATTCAAATTTCACAAGCTGACATTGAAATATATATTTGAAAACATTGAAATACCGCCAAAAAAATAATTTAAATTTAGGTCCTAGGTCTTAGGGAGGACTCATTCACCCATGGGTGAATGGGTCCTAGGTCCCTAAACCTAGGACACACATTGTTCAAGGTAAAGTGTTATGTTTAGGCATTAATTATTATTGGGTTTCCCTTTGGAAAATGTAATTTAATGGGCTCGAAAATGAATTAAAGGGCTTATTAAGGCCTAATTAAGCTCAATTAATTAAAGGATCCCTAAATAAGTGTGAAAGTGTAATTAAATACATTTTACAACACAAATTAAGGCATAATTAAGTCCATTTTAACTAGGAGGGCCCAAACAAGTGATAAAATGTAAAGGGATACAGTTTCCATCACTACATTTAGCCCCCACTTTAGTGAGAGGATGAGCACAAGTGAAAACTCACACTAAAGTAGAAAATCAACATATGTATGCAAAAACAACAAGATACTCAATCATACAATGTCAGACTTAAAGAAAGAGAAGAATAAAAAGGGCAGATCAACCCTCAACTATCCAATGCAATGTCAAACATGCCTCAACTATTTGTCCAAAAGAAAAGGGTGGATCAAGCCTTAACTGTCCAACACAATGTGGAACATGTCTTCACTGTTTGTCCAAAAAACATTCACACACAAAACTTGTTGTCCACTATGCGAACAACACACACACACTCACACAAGCTAGTATAATCCACTATCCACTAGATGAGCCCCCAGAAAGTGGCTAAATGATAAAGTCATGCCAGGTCTATAGGCTCTCACTATACAATGAGAAAGCTATGCCAGGTCTACAGGCTCTCATCGTACTAACCATACCAAAGTTATACCTCTGATAACTTCAATAAGGCACTACAAAACAAACATAAACTTTGAGATTCATAAGGCATAACAAGATTCACTATGCTAAGCACCTATGAACAAAATGCAAGGCTCCACAGGAAAGAAAAGTGTGTTATGCTTGGTGGCCATAAAATGGGTTTGAGCTTCACAAGGTTAGCAAGCTACGTTATGATAAACACTTATGAGAAAAATGAAAATAATATAAGATATGTTCAAAGGGATTTCAATTAGGTCATGTAAGGTCTTCAACTTGAGGAACATCATGCCTAATGTCTCCAAGAGAGGACAAGTCAAGGAAAAAATATTCACAACTTAGGGAATGCAACACGTAGCATCACCACTAAGAGGAAAGTCGTATGCCCAAAAAGGTCACACTCCTAAAGGACATCAAACCAAATGACACCACCAAGAATATGAAACATCACATGAAGTAAGAAGATCACACAATGAAACATAAAATATTGCCAATTTTTTTCAAAAATTATAATGTCAATGTACATGTCCCCACTTTAAAGAAATTGCTAAACACCAAGATGTGAGTAATTACTTTAAAGTAGCAAATGATCAATGCTAACAATAAAGAAGACATGAGAGGTTATTAAAAAATCTCTATGTCAAGTCATATGTTTCCAAATGAAGTTATTGTTGGAAATTGAGAGGTTGTCATTAATGTCAATAGACAGTGGAATTTGGATAATTGCCACAATGGAATTTTGATGTTTATCAATATTCAACTTCTCCGTAAATGGAAGTCTATTGATCTAGTTTTTTGGTCTGGATTCTCTTAGAAAAATATATCATTATAGGAATTTGTATATAGGTTTGAGACTACGAGATGCATTCTACATTAGAGTTTCATAATGATATGTGAAGGAATTTGGAAGATATGAATGACAATGTTACGCTCTGAAGTCTACAGTGAGTTTTCATACAATACATTGGTGTCCAGGAGATTCTGCATTTTCTCATATTTGATTATCTTATTGTGTGTTGTTGAAGATAAGTAGCTTGATGTCATCCAAGGGAGAATTCATTGTGCTAACAAGTTTTTTGTGTTGCAAACATGATGGATTGCGTGTTTGATATATTAGGTCTAACTCTGGCCAACCTAATTATGTATTAATATTGAAGTTGTATGATGTGCTAAAGGGACCTATCTTAGGTCCACACCAACTATTTATATGAGAATATAAACATGTTTTGAGGACAATTACCACAAATTTATTTTTTGATTTAAAATAAGGGTTCTCTAATTAGGCCAACCTAATTAGTGAATATGGATATATATGTAAGACATCCTGAAAGAGAAGAGGAAGAGAATAAAGCGTGAGAGTAAGATACATGAAGACAGAAGAATGTATATGTGTGAAGATGATATGATGAGCATATAAGTGTGTTATTTATACATTGTGCTTCACCAGAATTGAACTCTAGCACAAGGAAGGTGCATTCTTTATCAGTTCATACTTTTGGTAGTGAGCCATATCTTTTTGTATCTTGGCAGTGAGCCAGATCATTTTGTATTTACTTCAGGCTATGAGCATTTAGGGATAGTGAGTGCTAGCAGTGAACCATTGTAATATTCTATATCTAGATATATTATATTGTGGGATAATCCTCACCATGTTTTTTCCTATTTTGGGTTTTCCACGTAAAAATAATGGTGTTCATGTATGTTGATGCATTGTCTTGATTCCATGTTTTCTCTTGTTGATTCAATTAGATTGGTGATAATGTTTAGATGGATTTTATGTGAATGGTTTTATGGAATACTAATTCACCCCCCCTCTCAGTATTCTAGATGTTCAACAATTGGTATTAGAGCTTGGTTCCTTTGAAGAAGCCTAATAGCTTGGGGAAGATCCTAAAATCTGAATATATGGAAGATATTTTTTTTTCTTATTCCTCCAGAAAAGATCTCTACAAGACATTTAGAAGAATAAGCTAAAGGAAGAAAATGATTGTATTAAGAATCTGAGGGAAAGATATGGAGAAGCCAGTAATTAGTTAAAGGAAATAGATAAGGACATCACCAGACTATTGGAAAAATTGGAAGAAAAGAGAAAGATTGAAGAATATAAGAAACTTGAAATTCAAAGGAAGATGGATGACTATACAAAGCTTGATCAAGAAGTGGTAGTTCTAAAATTAGATTTGGAAAAGGAAAAAAGATATGAGGATAAATTTGTTTCAATTTCTACAATGCTAGATAGATTGATTGCAGGACATAAGTTCTCTATGGATAAAAGTGGTATGGGATTTGAAGGACAGGGTTCAAAGGAAAACCAATCCTCTGATATGAAGATTCAAAGCAATGATGAAAAATTCAAGAATCTATGAAGAAATACTGGAAGGATTCCTATTAGACAACCTAATGCTCAAATGTATTTATATTTTAATGGTATCTATTATCTTTGCAATAAGTTTGGACATAGAGAAAAATATTGTAAAAATAAGATGAAGCAAAATGATGGAATGAATAAAAATACTTGTTCATTCTCCAGTCAATGTTTTGAATGCAAGAGAACTAAAGACAAAACTAAAGAATGTAGAAATCATAAGTTGATTAAGATGATTTATCCATTCAATGGGTACTGTTATCATTGTAATTAATTTGGACATAAGACTAATTAGTGCAAATATAGATTGAATAAATGAAAAGTTGGATGAAAGAATGTTGTTTGCTATAATTTCAACAATCCGAAACATTTTTCCAAAGACTGTAGAAGCAGAAATATGAAGATACATGAAATAGTCATTAAATTTGATCCGACATAAGTGAAGAAGGAAATGGAAATAATTTGGAGAAGGGAAGGAGAATATAAGCAAGGTGAATTAGAATCATCAGTCTTTTCTGTTCCATCCTCCAATGTAGATACATTTGTCAAAAATTGATGTAGGCAGTGCCTAAGGGGGAGCAATAATCAAAATATTTAATGAACCCTGTTTTGATATATGATGCCATATCATGACATGAATACATTTATTAGGATAACGAATTCATATTTCATGCAAAATGAAGTTGTAGATACACATATGTGAAGAATGAATTTCACAAAGTTTGAAAGGATGAAAGTTTACACAAATTTCAAGATGATTTACTTGTGATCTAAAACATTTATTACAAAAATGTTTGAGATGAAAGAAATAAATGCGAGTGAGTTAGTGAAAATTCATTCAATGAATATCATTTGTGAAAGGAAAGTTGCATGCAGAAGAAGCTTGAAGAAACCAGAGCAATTTCATACAGCAAAAATTTAGGATTTGGTGGAAAAGGAAAAGGTAACTAATGCAGGAGCATCTAGTGGTGTAGGGGAAATCTTGCATCACCAATTTTTTTTAATTTGTTTTCTTTAGTTGTTTTGAGTCACATGATGGCACTTAAGGGGTGTAAGATAGTCAAAAGTCAAAAATAGCGAAAAATGGTTACTTACTATTTTTAGTAAATCATCCTAAACATGCTTGTCTGAACCTAAAAAATTTACCCCAATGAGTGGAACTGAAAAAAAATTCTGGTTGTGAAAGAATCGTCTCAATACCTTGCATGGTTTGGGAGAAATTAAAGTTTCTATCTTGAGAAATTCCTCTAATGCAACTTCAAATTCAAATATGAAAACCTTAGAGGCCTTGAAATAGCTCGAAAAGTGGGTGAACCGATCTTTGATGGTTACACTTTCTAGAACATTCTAGGGTGGTTATTGGGTAAGATAAAAGGGGTTAAATGGAGGTTGTAGAAAGTGGCTCCATTAGTGCAAATTGTGGCTCCAAATAATATTTTTTTTTTTTAGAGTTAATTTTGTTGTAATGAATCAAGCCCACGAGGCTGTAGCATTGTAAGTTCTGAATTTGTAATTTTATTTTCTGAAAATAATTGAAAGTGAGTTATTTTCTATCTCACATCTTCTATGTTGGTATCTATTTTTATGATTTGTGAGGATTTTGAGTAGTGTCACCCTCACCAGTAAGTCACTATACACTTTCATCTAAAATACTTCTTGAATTTTGTTGAAGGAATGGATATACCTCGAATCATAGACAATTCAGTGAGACTAGAACTAGGGCTCAAAATGTACCTTGTTAAAACCTTGGAACTTGATCCTTTGGGTGCTCTTTTGGAAATTCCTCTTGGTGTTGTACCGATTGAAGATTTTTGAAAATACATTCACCAAAAACTGGAAGAAAGTACTTATAGAAAATATTGTATGATATGGTTTAAAGAATTAGCTGAAAATGATTTTACCCTAAAACCAGAATACAATGCACTTAAGGAAATGAAATTGGATGTATGGAATGATTTTCTGGACTTTAGTAATGAAGAACAATGTATCAAAATTGATCTTAGCCGATTTCATGGTGAATATGTGTGGCTTGATGAAACATATGCTATAACCAAAGATGTAATCAGGGAAGTAATCGACTTACTATCCTTCAGACCGATTCCTAAATGCAATTGTGATAGAGGGAAAGGTTTAATTAGGAACACACATTCTGGAATCACTAACCCAACAATTCAGTATGTAAGTCTAATTGTTTCATAGTTAATTCTTGGTGACAATGATGTCTCCACTACTTCAATTGATCTTGCATTGGATATGGATGAGAATAGAAAAAATTATGATCTTTGTGAGCTGCTCCGGAAACAACTATTGGAGAACCTGAGAGATATTAAGAAGAGGAAAGGTACATTTAGATATGATACATTGGTTTTATGTCTAAACTTCTATTTTATGAAGGAGATTACTATAATAGGTGAAGTTAGCTAGGAGAATACAAGACTGATCTCTCATAAGATCAAGGAACTTATGGGAAACATTGGGGACTTGGATGCACAAGGAGATGTGCTTGCTACATTCTTTGGAAAGTTTCAAAGAAAAATGAATAGAAGACTTGGAGATTTCCCAGAGAATTGGTTACAAAATATAAGAATGATATAACTTTATTGGTAACCATTGATAGCTACATTAACAAGGCAGTTGAACCAAGGAATTCGTGGCTATTTGAGTTTGGATATGAGATCAAGAAGGACTATGCTACTGATTTTATTAAAATATTGATTAACATCCCATGAGACCCTAGTAAACCTTGGTTTGGAACTTACACTGAAGTAGCTAAAGTTCTTGAGAAGAATGAATTAACCTTAGGAAAATCAATGTTTTCCTCCAGAGAGAAGAGAAGAGTCATAGAAGTTCATGCACTAGTTGCAAGAATCAAGAAAATAGCAAGGAGAAGGGGACAACTCCAATTGGTTCCTAGTGTATTCACTACTCATCATAGGTCACTATGATAAGAACAAGTTCATTAATTGATAGATTTGATGAATTAAAGAGTAGAGCAGTAAGTGACATGGTCACTTGGGTTGAAAATAAAGAATTGTAAGAAATTGTAGAGAAATGCAAGTCCACTCATAGTATTGCACTTGATAGACTCAAAGATATTCAAGAGTGTGAGAAAGAGGTCAAGAGTTTATTCACATTCTATTGGAATTGGCCTGATGCAATTCAAAAATTCAAGGATGTTGAGAGCACAATTGAAACCCAGATCAAGTTTGTATCTAGCACATTTGATCTTGCTCTTGATTTGGATAATTAGACTTGGTATGGATTGAAAAAATTGCATGAAGAATATCTTGCATCTCATAAAGGGAAAGGAGAAAAGATTGAATTGTATGGGAAGCTTAGAGATTTAATCAAGATTAAGTGTACACCTGTCTATTATGCTCTCTCTGTAGTTGACATGATTTTGAATTCTAATATTATTCCCAAAACTGTGGTTGAAGGAAAATACATCTTAAGTGATTTCAATAATCTATGCAATGCATTGTCAGAGGTGAAAAGGCTTTGGAATGAAGGGAAATCCTCATGGAAAAATCATTAGCAAGCTTCAAGGATCAACAACCTCTGATTATCATCTCTATCTGGAATATACTCCTTAGGGGGAGTGTTTACGTATGTAAAGGATCCGTTAAAGAAGTATTTTTTTTTCCTTTGCCATTGATGTCAAAGGGGGAGAGAGAGTGAGAGGTATCATGTGAAAATAGTAAAATTTGATAAATTTTGTAAGTATCATTTGAATAGTTTTTGGGGGAGAAAATTAATTTTTTTGGAAAAGGTATTTTGATGGTTTTCACATCATGTGTTTCCATCAATGACAAAGGGGGAGATTGCTGGAAATTTAGAGGTTTTAATTGATGTCAAAAGATAGTGGAATTAGGATAATTTACACAATGAAATTTTGATGTTTATTAGTATTCAGCTACTCCAGAAATGGAAGTTTGTTGATCCAGTTTTTTTGGTCTAGATTCTATCTCAGAAAAAGATATCATTACAGGACTTTGTACATAGGTTTGAGACTACGAGATGCATTCTACATTGGAGTTTCATAATGATATGTGAAGGAATTTGGAAGATATGAATGACAGTGTTTTGTTCTGAAGTCTACAATGAGTTTTCATATAGTACACTAGTGTGGGGGATTCCACATTTTCTCATATTTGATTAAATCTTATTGTGTAGTTTTGAAGATAAGTAGCTTGATGTTATCCAAGGGATAATTTTTTGTGCTAACAAGTTTTTGGTGTTGCACATGTGATGGATTGTGTGTTTGATATATTAGGTCTAACTTTGGTTGATCTAATTATGTATTAATATTGAAGTTACATATGATGTGCTAAAGGGATCCATCTTAGGTCCACGCCGACTATTTATATGAGAAGACAAATGTGTTTTGAGGACAATGTTGACAAGGTTAGTTTTTGATTTAAAATAAGGGTTCTCTAATTAGGCCGACCTAATTAGTGAATATGGATATATATATGTAAGACATCCTCAAAGAGAAGAGGAAGAGAAGAAAGAGTGAGAGTAAGATACATGAAGACATAGAAGAACGCATATGTGCGAAAATGATATGATGAGTGGATAGGTGTGTTATTTTATGTATTTTTCTTCATCGAAACTAAACTCTAGCACAAGGAAGGTGCATTCTTTATTAGTTCATACTTTTGGCAGTGAGCCATATCTTTTTGTATCTTGACAGTGAGCCAGATCATTTTGTATTTACTTCAGGCTGTGAGCCTTTAAGGATAGTGAGCCAATATAATATTCTACATCTGAATATATTATATTGTGAGCTAATCCTCACCGTGGTTTTTCCCATTTTGGGTTTTCCACATAAAAATACTAGTGTTCATGTATGTTGATGCATTTTTTTGATTCCATATTTTCTCTTGTTGATTTAGTCATATTTGTGATAATGTTTAGATGGATTTTATGTGAATGGTTTTATGAAATACTGATTCACCCTCCCCCCCCTTGCTCAGTATTCTAGATATTCAACAACTACATGATGAAGAGGGGTTTCCCTTGGACACACTTAAGCTATAAAAACATAGTATTTTTCTTTTTTATTTATCTTGGCTCCCCATGGAGATCAAAAGACCAAAATAGGGGCTTGAACACTCTTAGCAAGATCCTAAGCAACCCCAAACATTCTCCTCTTTCTTCAACTAATAGGTATTTGGGAATTTAATGATCGACCATATGAAGGTTTTCAAAGTTTCCCTCTTCTTAATAATTTCTAGTTTTCTATTTTAAATACAAAGATTTATCTCTATTTTTTATCATTACATTGTATTTTATCATATGGATTGTTACCATGTTTCTCATGTGCTGAGTAGGATCATCTAGGTGACAACGTGAATTTACCAAACCTTTGAATATTTTTGTGCCATATGGATGACAACATGTCGCACATATATCCACAAATATCATTGGGATCATGGATAGAGACTTCTAGATTTTGTTTCTAAGTTATTCTTTACTAGTTATTTCCTATTTTTCTATTAATTTTTTTAAATTCCATTCTAGTTTCAATTTATTCACATGCTTTCCTCTTAGGTTTTTTATTTTTTGTTGCGCCAGAGGTATCCCCTCAACCCAGCCCAACAACCCAACCAAACTCTTCTAGGATAATATAATATATTTTCTCTTTTCATAACATAAATGGTAGAAAAATATTTTATTCTTAAACAATAGAATCATCATAGAGTAATTTGGGATACTAAAAGGATTCAGACTAAACTTAATTTGTTTTCCTTACATTACAAATAAGTCACATAAAAAAATGACACATAATGATTTGTGAAATAGGGTAGGAAAGTTATATTTTAAAATTTGGTTGTTTAAATTAATGTTTCAATTTCATGTTCCTTGTGAATTAACCAAGTCAATCACATACATTGGGAAAATGATCCAAGTAGGAAAAATGATTACATTGAGGTAGAGATCAAAGGTATGGAAGTGGGTGTGAATACGAGTGCAACAAGTAGATAAAAATAACTAATATGTAGTTGTATGTACATAAAGAGGATGAAATAGAGGCAGATAGGGATTGTGTTGTGAACCAAAGTTAACTAAAAAGTCACTTATTGATATATAATTGCATTAAACATTTCATAAGATTGAACTTAAAACTAAATAAAAATAATATGATTATCTAAATTCTGTCATCATATATATACTTATATATATCTTATTAAAAAAGTGAATTGCTAATTATAAACTTAAAACTTATTATACAATAATAATACTTTAAGAAAAAATATTTTTGTATCAAAATATTTGATTAGTATCATTCATTTTATAAAATTATTGATTTTCAATGGTCACAGACAAAAGTGATCTATAAAAGTGAAGGTCACCACATCTCTACAAGCTAAGGCTGGCATGTCTCTTTGCAATAGAACTTCCTTTAGTTCATATTTGTTTAAAAGAAGATAGGCATAAGAGAGGGGACAACAATCCAAATAATATTCTGTAAATTATCCATGGTACAATGAATGAAACGCTCCATATGGCAATACCATGAAAAACCCACAAGATTCATAGCTTGGAAATATCAACTAAATTGTGAAAGATAGAATTCATGCTGTCATGATGAAGACCATTGTCAAATCTGGACCCACCTCAATACTCAAGAACAAAGTTCCTTCCCTGTGATGGTGATGAACCTGCTGTTTTCAGTGGTACCACCCATGCCAGCCTTCTTTTTGTCCTGAAGATCTTGGCATTATAGTTTCAGTACATAGCACAATGTAAAGAGATTCTTGACTACTAAAGCCTACTAAGCTATCATGCTTTTTGTCCCACCTTACAATTCACACAATAATTGGAAACATGACTGATAATATATCAATCATAGAATATCTAAAGCAAAATTTACCGTTCTGCTACTTCATATCTTCCAGATACCCATCTGGACCACACCAATTCAAATGGACTCTCAGCAAGCACAAAATGACAGAAAGAGGCTACCTACACCACAATTTTGTGATACAGATTAGATATCCCATATCATTCATTTGGCATTTGTGATATTCCAAATCTTCACCAGTAAATGGCATACAGACTCATTTAGAACTCTAATGGTGCATGTACTGACTCTTATTGTCCCCACCTGCTTTCGTTTTCTCTCAACATCTCAACTTAGCATATAAACGGTTTGTCAATCAGACTGAACTCTTTTCTCAAACACTGTGACCCAATGCCATATATTCTGCTGTCTCATATTTTGTTCCATCTGTGAGTCACCTGCCCTAACTTTTAGGATGGTTTCCTTGTGCTTTTAAGCAATCTCTTCTTCAACATCCAACCATGTCCAGATTAAGACCACATTCTGAGACAAAGGCAGAGGCCCACATCTGTTTTTGTGAGAATATAATAATTATGTATTGTTCTCTACTCAGGATGATTATCAGATGTACAGAGTTTATTGTCAAGCATATGGGTAGGGCCTGCATTATGACTTTTTTCCTCTCTCTCTCTGTCTGTCACCTTTTACATCTTCTAGTGAGGTCGCCAAGCGTGTAAAATCTAACAGACAACTAAACGCTCTCACTTCATTAAAAGTTTTGTTAACTAAGCGCTCCCGCTTCATTAGAAGTTTTGTTAATGTGGGAGAAGATCGATCAAGAATGCTTTTTTATATCAATATTTTATTTTACATTTTATACTTTATTATTATTATTTTTTTAAAAATATTTAAATTATTACGTGTTGTACAATTGATAAAGATGATGGGATATTTCATAATTTGTTATTGATGAAGTTTTAAATTTCTTCAAAATATAATTAAATAAGATGAAATTAAAATGCTATTTTAAAGTGCATTGATGAAACATGTACCTTTCAATTTTAACTTGTAATGAAAAGAGATATCGACTCTAGTTGTAATGAAAAGATATATCTGCTCTAGTTTGTATTATAATCAATCTTTAATTCTTAATAAAAAGAGATCTCTACTCTAACTTGTATCTTAAAAACCTCTCAAATTTTAATTTTCTTTTCTTTTTGTATATTATTAAAATGGATAATTTTACTTTGACTCATATTTTAGTCTAAATGAACCTCACTTCCCTTCCATTACATCACTTCTTAGAGAAGGATTTTAAGCTTGAAAATATTAATCTAAAACAATAAAATGAGTGCAAGTCTCCTTTAATCTTAGGTTATTTTTTTTAGATTACAGCGGGTATCCGCCCCCCTATAAACTGTAGTGCACTCGGTAAACTTTTCTGTCTCCCTATAAACTGTAGTGTGTCTGGTAAACTTTTTTCACGTGACCAATGATGCTGGTGCGACACGCCCTTTGGTACCATAGGAACAATGGGGATACTAGGCCTCGTGACGTCTTTCCTGCAACATGATGCTTTAGCCACACGCCCTTTGGTACCACAGGAACAATGGGGATACTAGGCCTCGTGATCTCTTTCCTGCAACATGATGCTTTAGCCAATCAAGCTAGGCCCACTGCCCCTTAGGTTACTTATCTAATTTCTAACATATTAATTATTTTTAATTGCTTTCTTTTAGATGCTTTTGCTAATTCTAAAAAGTAAATGTGGAGATGATTTTAATGATATTTGTTGAAGGCATAAATGGGTGAATTTTGTTTAGTTTTTTCTTTGTATCAAGTTTGAACTTGTTTAATAGATTTATATTTTTATATAAACATATTTTAAAATATTAAAAAATAAGAATTTTAGGTGTTTATATAGTTTATGTCACAAATATAATAAAACAATTAAGTTATAAACAAAATTCTTATATGAAGTGTAGCTCTTTACTCCTTCATTTATGTTTATTATTAGTCACATAATGCATGTAATTGTGCCTTCTAAATTTGAAACTTTTTTCATTATTAATTAATCCTAAAATTGTTATATGGATTGGTATTGGATTCTTAAGTCTTCTTATGATTAGTCTTCCAAAAACATTTCGTCTATTTATTTTTCTCACTCTTTGTTCATGCTTTATTTATTGTTGAAATTGAGCTCATTTTATTCTTTATTAGTGGAATTGATATTTCCTTCTAGGTTTTATTGATTTGTTCAAATGAACCAATAGGAACAAAGAATTAAAATAAGTTGACTATTTTTTCTAATGTATATATTTTTCTAAAATTTATTTCAATATATGAAAACTATATTTTTTAAATTCTATTGGATGATAGTATGTTATGAGCTAATAATTTTGATTAATGTATCACTATTTGATACTATTCATTTAAAACCAACTTATTTCTAATAGTATAAATTTTGTGAATTACGCACTAGTAAAAAGTGGAACTATTTGATTTGATTCATGGATTCATAGAATTGATTTTTTGTTGTTTTTTCTAAGGTATATATTTTTCTAAAATTTATTTCAATATATGAAAACTATTTTTTTATTTATATTGGATCATAGTATATGAGATAAACGTTTTGACTAATGTATCACTATTTGATACTCTTCATTTAAAAACATGTCTAAATAGTATAAAGTTTTTCTATAATATGACTAGTCAATTATGCACTAGTAAAAAGTGAAACTATTTGATTTGATTAATGGATTCATGGAATTGATATCTTTTTGTTGTTTAATGTATTAATATATTATATACTATAACTATATTATAGTAATAATAATATAATAATATTATAATATAATATATAATTAGTATATTATTGTTAGTATATGTTATATATCTATACTATAAATAAATAAATTAATATTTTATATAATATAATAATAATTGTATTATAGAATATATATTAATATTTTTTTTGATATGTAAGGAGGATTCTATTAAATATAAAAGATAATTACAATCGTTTGCAATGTAGGAAGCATAGAAAACCATCACCAGTGCAAATTTTTTAGACCCATCCACTACCAATCATTGCTCTAGATCGAAACCCCAACCACCTATCAAAAAAGAGAAAAAAACTAGCCAACATGCGACTCCCAACCAACACCATGCTATCCTAAAACCCCAAACCCTTGATTCTCAACCAAATCCATATGTGATTACAATATGTTCATATAAAAAAATCCAGAGATGCCACCATTATGTTAATTAGTATATTATTATCGCCACCTAAAAAGAATTCATTTTTGCAAATTGATCAAACACACGGACCTGTCGAAATCATTCATAGGTTTGAGCATCAACATCTTCTTAAGGAAGCTTACCCCATATGTCATAATTTGTCGGTGTCTAACCAGGGCCATTCCTTTTAGCTCCAACAATAGGGGATATACTTTGACAACCTCACCAAGAAGCTTTATTAGTGAGAGATCACAAGGCTGAGGTGCACCATGACCTAGGAATGTCACATGCAGGATCTTGTCCAACCCAACCAAAAGCTCTTTCTTGAAGAGTTTGTAGATTATCCCCTTCGCCTCCACTTTTGGTGTGAGAACACAAAGCATAGATGCCAAGAACCAAGAGACAATGTGGGTGTTAACTTAGAATGTCTCCAAGTTCAATAAATTCCCCTTACCCAGAATCATTTTTACTGCCACCACCATATGATGATCAATCCTTAGCATGATCCTCTTTAATTGCTAATCAGTTATCGCTTTGAAAGTGATTTTTTGAGCTTTGCAGTCCAAATAGATTGGGGTGTTGAGGCCCAAGCTCACTAGTGACTCTGCAAACAACTCCACTATGAACTTGGATCTTTTCGCCATACTCACAAATAGAGTGCAAGCCAAGAAAATGAAGCCAAAATTTTGGCGTAACAATGACACCCTCTGTTATTTATGGTTCTTGATATGACAAAGTTTAGTGCACTTACAACACTATGCAAAAGCATGCATGCTACCCAGTTTTCCCTGCGCTTCTGCCCCCCGACGACTAGCATACATGAAGTGGAGTCATGATATGCTAGCTAGGAAGCATGCCATATCTAGCCTGGTCATACTATAGATTTACCTCTTATTGCCATTATTGATGTTGGTGAAAATGGTGAGCAAGATGCATCAATGAAACATCATATCATTAGCCATCGAACAACCCAACTTGCCCGAACCTCATCCCCAATAGGATACCTTGTGAAAAGAATTTCCTTTGCCACCTCGGATTGCCAACTCGACATACCCAGTTTTATCACCTACTTGCCTTGCCAAAACTTGACCTTTCCACAAGAGGATATGTGGAAAGGCACTCGCCCAACCTCCCACATAGAATATATTAATATTAATATATTAATATTTATTAAATTATATTAAATTATATTAAATTCATAATGTATAGACAATATATATATATATATATATATATAATTAAAATTATATAGATATATAAAATTCTAGATATATTATATATAATTACTACTAATATGATTATTATTATATATTTATGATATATATAATCATATATTAGCTATTAATTAATATAATAATTTTTAATATACAATCGAGTATTCCTTTCAAATATTTTTTCCTACTACACATTTAAAAAATGTATTACTGGCTATGTGTAGGATCATGTGGATCCAAACTAGGCCTCTAAGTGACAATGAAAATTCAGAAAATTAGAGTTAGGCAACTTTCACATAAAAAATTGAATAGGTTATTAACATAATTTGAAAAATATGTAAGAACAAAATTTGTAGCAAATTGAATTTAGTTTCTAGGCTGCTAGTTCTTTTTTGGAAAAAAGTAAATTTGTTATGAGAAAATTTGAAATTTCAATGCAGTGGTACTAAATTTTCAAGAAAAAGATAAGAAGCAGGTGTGTGTCTAACCGCCCTAAGTACAAGAAAAACATAATATTTTTTTCTAAATTTTTAAATATAAGTAGAGGACACATGTCCGGATGTGTCATTTTTTTATGTAATTTTTTTCCACATAAATAATTAGTTATGATTTTTTTACTAGAACTTTTTAGAATTATTAAAACGTTTGTGTCTGACCACCATAACTTGGTCAAAAAATTATAAAATTCAATTTTTTTTAATCCTATAGATGCAAAGCATAGAATGTGATGCATCTTGTAGATTCAAAAAATGTTAAGTAGTTTGAAAGCTATAGAAGTTTTTCAATCAGCCTATCAATCAGGACTTTAGACGTAATGTAGGTAGAAAATCAATAATAATTATTTATTTAATTCAAAATAAGGCAAAAGTTATATTAGTGGAAAGCTAACAATTTTTTCTATAAACCCTTATTGTTTGATGAAATTCGGGTAAAAAAAAGTCGTCAGCCACAAGGGCGAACTTCGGAAAACTAAACAAATTTTCAAAAACATGTTTTTTGGGTTGACTTTCTAGGTCAGGAAATCCCAAACGGATATCCATTTTGTTTTTCAAAACGGAAATCCGTTAATTATATATTTTTATATTATTTATAATACATAAATACATAATATTATGTTATATATATTAATATATATATTATATTATTATTTATACTATATAGTACATATTGTCTGTATAGTATACTATATATTATATATAGTATACATATTAATTTTTATATATAGCATATAGTATATATATAAAATATTATATATTATATTAATATTATGTAATATATATTATATATATTATATAATATATTTAATACATAGTATATATTATATATTTATTGATGTGTGGCCAATTCACAAGAAAGAGAGAGGGAATGAGGGGGACTTGAGAGACAGGGAGAGAGAAAGACCTTAGAAGTGGGAGTGAAAGACCTGAGAGGGATGGGGAGAGAGAGCTGAGAGGGAGAGAGAAAGAGAGGGAAAGGGAGAGAGGGAGGTATAATATATTATATATTATATATTATATAATATGTAATATGTTTATTACATTGTCTCGCTTTGAAAATGAGGCAGAATTTTTCTAATTAGAATTAGAAAAAGGTTGTCACATCAATCATATCTTATATCAGGTAACACTATTATTAGATAGATTTCCCATCACTTGCAATAATGGTAGGATTTGAAATATAACTCGTATGGCCTTATAAATGCTTACAAAAAACTTAAAAGCAGCTAAATATTAATAACACCAAGGAAAATGTACCACCATTGACAAAATTATTGATGTGCGGCCAATTCACAAGAAAGAGAGAGAGAGGGAGTGGGAGGGACTTGAGAGAGAGAGAGAGAGAAATACCTTAGAAGTGGGAGTGAAAGACCTGAGAGGGATGGGGAGAGAGAGCTAAGAGGGAGAGAGAGAGAGGGGGAGAGAGGGAGGTATAGAGGGAAGGAGAGATATATATATATATATATATATAGTTTGGAGGGAGAGAGGGGTGAGGGAGAGAGAGAGCGAGAGAGAAAGACTTGAGAGGGAGAAAGGGAGGGAGAGAGTCCAAGAGAGAGACTTGAGAGAGATAGAGGGGGGCCTGAGAGTGAGAGGGAGAGAGAGAGTTGAGAGGGAGAGTGGGAGGCAAAGAGGGAGAGAGAGAGACTTGAGAGAGAGAGAGATAGAGAGAGAGAGATACTTGATCTAGGGAGAGATAGAGACTTGAGAGGGAGAAAGGGAGGGAGAGAGGAAGCTTTGAGAGACATGAGAGAGAGAGAGGGGTGGGAGGAACCTGAGAGTGAGAGGGAGAGATAGAGAAAGAGTTGAGATGGACAGAGGGATAGAGAGACAGAGAGAGAGGGAGAGAGAGAGGGAGAGAGAGGGAGAGAGGGGGCGAGAGGGAGAGGGAGAGACCTGAGAGAGAGGGAGAGGGAGAGACCTGAGAGAGAGGGAGAGAGAGAGAGTTGAGAGGAAGAGTGTTTTCTAGTGTTGGGACGGGCTCTAGAATAAGAAGTGATACAACCATCAAACAAAACCATTGCAACTCAATTCAACATTCATGCCATTAAAACCTTCAAGTTTAATAACATGTCATTAGATCATTCATGTAAAAGACCATAAAATCATCATGAATAAGAATCACTATCTTCCAATCATGGTACATAAACAAGAACATTATGCAACTTTCAAACAAAATCCTTAGAAGACATCAAGATACATGTTAATTAGATTGTTCATGTGAAATCTATACAATGATTATGATCAACAAATAAGTCATCAGTCAACCATGACGCATGAATAAACAATATATATACACATTATATACATTAACAAACACAAAATTAATAGATTATTTAATATTTATTGCTAAATTTTTGTCTCATCATTATACTATTAAATATTCATAAATTCAACACGAAAAATATCCATCCAACCAAATTCTTTATAAAATATCCATCCAAGATCATTTTTTTTATAAATATAAGATCATTGTCTTAATAAAGTTTTGCGGCTCTTAGTTCCATCTATTCATTTCTTTGTGTTTTCCTTTTTAGATTGGGACTATCTCCTTTCCTCTAGCCATCATTGATGCTCGTCTAAGTCCACTTCCATGGACCTACACGCATCAACAACAGTTTGCATTTTTTTATGTAAAATGCCTCAATAATTGGTGAACAAATTCTTCATTTTGAATAGCATTAACTTGATCCTGAATGGTTCTAACATTCACATTCACTTGTTCTCAAAAGCGAGCATCGTCAGGTGCAGGTGGTGGAGGTGGGGGGTTTCGATGTGGAGTGGGTGGAGGTGGAGTGGTTGGAGCTGGAGGGAATGGATCCATGATTTATATATGCACATTAAATTTGTAATTGAAAAATGTAAGATACATGTTTAAAATCCCCTTAAACCATTCAATATAAATGGCTTAATTGAATACAAATGAAAAAATGTGTAAATCTCATTTATGTCTAAGGCGTGTAAATGGAAAATAAATAATTGTTAAAGTGATGTGAAATCTCATTTAAAAATACATTAAATTTTTACCTCGCTGCAATGTGGAAGTGTTAAGCTTCAAATTGATTCAACAAAGGTGGAAGTGTTATGCTCCAAATTGCCAATACTAAGTGAATCTGTATACATAGTTAGTAATGGTTAAACAAAAATTGTCCCTGCAGCCATAAGGAAATGGGAAAAGTTAATGGGTAATAATCAATGGGATGTGTGAGAGGCTATCATTTGTATATGATTCAATATAATAGCCTCTGCATAGCACATCGATTATTACCCATTCACTTTTCCCATTTCCCTATGGTTGTAGGGACAAGTTTTGTCTGATCAGTACTAACAATGGATCAGATTCACCAAGAATTGGAAATTTAGAGCACTTCCAACAAGGATCCTTTCTATTTTGAGAGCTAAGGAGAGTCAAAACAATTAAAAAATTAATAAAAAAACAAATTGTTTAGCAAAGAAATACTAATTTCAAAATAAGAAACAAAGCAAGAATTTAAAAAACATGAAAATAAGTGATAAAGAATAATGAAAAATAGACAAGAATGTAAAATAGTTTAAAAAAATGGAGAAAGGAGGTAATGAAAGTTCTATTTTATGTTTGTTTAGTATGCTAGGTTCAATTTTATGTTTTTTTTTGTTTTCCACTGACTAGGGTTTCAAATTTTTTTGTAACTTTAAATAGAAATGAAAAAATTCAAAAAATCTACAAAGAATGCAAAACAAATCTTAAATTTATCACTAATTAGCAAAAAAAATTGAAAAAATGCAAAAACAACATACCTGGAGGTCATTGGAGGTCGCTGCTCGACTACTGAGTCACCCAAAATGAGGATTGGTTCGTGAAAATGAGGAATAATTCATGTTATAAAGTCCTCAAAGAAACAAATATCCATTATAAATGGATATCCGTTTTGTAGAACTATATTATATTCCCATGCGGCTTTAATTAAATGGATAAAAAATGGATATCCATTAATAACAGATATCCATTATTAATGGATATCCATTTTTCATATCATATATTTATTTTATATATATAATATATTATATTATAATATATATATTATATATTATCTAATATATTATATTATATATATTATATATTATATTATATATATTATATAATATATTATATAATATATTTTATTATATAAATTATACAATATATATTATATATTATATATTATATATCATATAATATATATTATATAATATGTAATATCTAATATATATTAAATATTATATTTAATACATTGTCCCCGTTTGAAAACGAGACAACAAAATAGATATCTGCTAAAAATGGATATATGTTAAAATTAGATATCCATTATGCAACACCATATTGATTTTTCACGGGGCATCAATATCCAAAGGAGTTGATAACGGATATCCGTTTGGAAAGGATATCCGTTTTTTTATTACAACTTTATTAAATATAAATATACTATATATTATATATTAAATATATTATAGTATATATTATATATAGTATATACTATAATTTATATATTATTTATATTCTAGATATATTGTATATATATTAAATATATTATATAATAATTCAATACATCGTATCCCTTTGAAGTCTCCATCTCCCTTTCATATATATTGTTTAGGGTTTAGGGAGAGAGGGAGAGTGGGAGAGAGTGGGATAGGATTTATAGAGTGGGTATAGGGTTTATAGAGTGGGATAGGGTTTAGAGAGTGGGAGAGAGGGAGAGAGAGGGATGGAGAGGGAGGGAGTGGGAGAGAGTAGGAGAGAGGGAGGGAGTAGGAGAAAGAGAGAGTGGGAGAGAGGGAGGGAGAGGGAGAGAGTAGGACAGATGGAGGGAGTGGTAGAGAGGGAGGGAGAGGGAGGTAGAGAGTGGGAGAGAGGGTGGGAGAGAGTGGGAGAGAGTGGAGGAGTTGGTGTAGGGTTTATAGAATGTGATACTATATATTATATATTTATTATATTAAATATATTAATATAATATTAATATATATAATAATATATTAATATATATAATAATATATGAATATATATTATTTATTAGTATAATATTAATATATATATATATTAATATATAATAAATATTAATATATAATAAATATATATCATATGTCAAAATAAATCATAATTCTTAAAGTTCAAATAATGGATATCCGTTTATTACGAATATCCATTATTATTAGATATTCGTTATTGTCGGATATCCATTTTGTGTATTAGTGATTTATGCACTTGGACGAGCAACAAAATATATCAATATTAATATATAATAATTAAAATTAATATATATTTATATAATATATAACGTATAGTATATAATATATATTAACATATAATATTATATATTATATATTAACATATAATATTATATATTATATATTAAAATATAATATATTGATGAGGATGCAACCCGAGACACAAAAAATTAACACACCAAATAGAGAATGTTATTTTATTATTCTGAAAATGATCTTCTTACAAGCAGAGGATTTGATACCCTCAAGTTCTCGAAATATGCAAACTACAAAATTACAGAAAAACCCCTTTTCGTAGTATGTGAACTTGTCCCAAGAAAGCTACACAAAAATTAGAAACCCGCCCATAAATAGAGCTCCCTTTTTAGTTTGGAGCCAAAACAACATTCAAATTTTAGTTTTTGGTTGTTTGGCGCTGAAAATTACAAATTCAAATTCAAATTTCAAAAGTACATTTGAAAATTAGTATCTTCTAGAAAGTGTGCCAACTTTCGGGAGCCATAAATTTTGATCCGGGACTCCATTTTTTGAACCGTTTGAATCATTGGAAAGGTCCCAAAGTGAAGAATGTGCTCAAAATCTGCTATACTAATTTTGGCAAGTTTTGGGGCTGTTTCGGGACTGTTTACTGCCTCAAATCTGACCTAGAAGGTTTTCAAGTGCAATTATGGGAGACTAAAATTGCAATATCTTTCAACACAGGAATAAAAAAGAAAAACCATGAGTTGGGAATTACATTATGATGAAAAGGGTATCCAAAAATGCAAAAACATCTTAGAAAGTACCAACATGAAATGAAACTCTTGTTTGGGTGATACAGGTTGCCCTTACACCACTGGATGCTCCTGCATCAGACACCCAGGGTAGTTTGAGAAGTAACCCCATCACGTCTCAGATGGTTGAGGAAAACTCAAATGGTAAACCTCTGCTTTAGATAGCCAAGATAATCTTCCATAGGCCTTCCTCTCCATTTCACCAGATATTCTTCATACCGCTTGTTTTTGGTACTCCTTCCCACACGACTATCCAAGATTGCTTCAATCTCCTCCTTCTCTGAAGTAGGTGTTGGAATGTCATACTACCCTATTGCTAGTGCATCCTCTGTGCCACCTTCATGATACTCTTTCAAATATGAAATGTTGAACATAGGGGAAATGTTGACTCCATTTGACAACTCTACTTCATATGCATTCTCTGAATCGTGCTTCTTCAAAATCTTGCAGGGAACAAATTTATTCATCTTTAATTTGTTATAGGTTCCCACTGGAAACATTTCTTTCCTCAAGTGGAAAATTACTTCATCAAAAATCTGAAACTCCTTATTCCTCCTTTTCTGATCTTCCTTGGCCTTATACTGCATATTCATCTTGTTAATATGTTCTCTTACCTTCTCATGTATATCCTTGATTTGCTCTACAAAATCTTTGGCTTCAATACTTATATTAGATTCTCTTGGTCCATCTTCCTCAATTCTGGTGCTGTTCTGGGGCTGTCTCCATACACAATCTCGAATGGTGATCTACCAATGCTTCTGTTGAAAGAGTTGTTGTAAGAAAATTATGCATGGGGTAAGATCATGTCCATCCCTTGGGTTTATCTCCTACCAAGCATCTCAATAGGTGACCTAGACTCTTGTTCACAACCTCTATCTTCCCATTTGTTTGTGGATGGTGTGCAAAACTGAACTTCAACTCCATTCTCAACTTCTTCCACAAGGTTCTCCAAAAGTATCTCACAAATTTGGTGTCACGATCTGAGACAATACTCTTTGGCATACCATGTAGCCACACCACCTCTTTGAAGAATAAGTCAGCAATGTGGACTGCATCATGGATCTTCTGACACAAAATGAAATGTGCCATTTTTGAAAACCTGTCAACCACCACAAATACTAAATCATTCCCTTTCCATGTCCTTGGAAAACCAAGAACAAAATCCATACTTATATCCTCTCACGACCTCTCTAGAATAGGTAAGGGCTGATATAACCCTGTATTCTAGCTCACTCCTTTAGCCATCTGACATACCTTGCAACTCTGTACATACTTCTTTACATTCTATGACAACTGAGGCCAATAATAATGCTCATTGATAATGGCAATGGTCTTATCCCAACCAAAATATCCTGCCATTCCTCCACTGTACTTCTCCTTAATTAGGTTCTCCCTCATGGAACTCCTCAGAATACACAATTGGCTTCCCTTAAACAACATGCCATCCTAAATTATGAAATCCAACCACCTTGTCCTGTCCACTGTAACAGGCTCCTTGCAAGCTTTCCAAGCCTCTACAAAATCAGGATCTTCTAGATATAATGTTTTGAGTTCATTGAACCCAACCACTTCAATTTGCATCTCTATTATCAATTTCTGCCTCCTAGTTAAGGCATCTACAACCCTATTCGACCTCCCACTCCTATGCTTTAGAACAAAGGTATAGCTCTGCAAAAATGCTACCCATTTCATATGCCTCCGATTTAATTTTCCCTGACTATTTAGATACTGCAATGCTTGATGATTAGTATAGAAAAAAAATTCCTTCAACAATAGATAATGCTTCCATTTCTTTACTGCTTGAACTATTGCATAAAATTCCTGATCATATACATAATAATTTCTCTTGGCATCATTTAACTTTTCACTAAAATAGGCAATGGGCTTACCTTCTTGGCTCAACACTGCTCCAATGGGACAACCACTAGCATCACAATGCACCTAAGACACCTTATTGAAATTTGGGAGGGCTAGAATAGGCTACTCTTTCACCTTTTGTTTCAACAGTTCAAAACTTTTCTTTGCTCTAGTGCTCCACTTGAACTCTTTTCTATCTCCTCTCATTGTTTCAGTTAGGGATGCACAAATACTACTAAAGTTTCTAATGAAATTTCTGTAAAAACTAGCTAAACCATGGAAAGATCTCACCTCAGTAGCAGTTCTTGGGGTAGGCCATTCCAGAATAACCTTCACCTTCTCTGGGTCCAACTTGAGACCTTTTGTTGAAACAACAAACCTCAAGTACACTAGCTCTTTCTTCACAAAACTACACTTCTTCAACAATTTCTCCTCTCTTAACTTCTCAAATGCTCTCTGAATATGCATCAAATTCTCATCCAAATTCCTACTGAAAATCAAGATATCATCTAAATACACAATAACAAAACTTCCCAGAAACTCTTTCAGTACCTTGTTCATGAGCTGAATGAATGTGCTCGGTGCATTGGTTAGCCCAAAAAGGCATGGATAACCACTTGTACAGGCCCTCTTTGGTCTTGAAGGAAGTCTTCCATTCATCTCCCTCTTGAATCTAGATCTGGTGATAACCACTCTTTAGATCAATCTTTGTGAAGTACTGAGCTCCACTCAAATAGTCCATCAAGTCATCCATCCTTGGTAGGGGAAATCTATACTTTATTGTTATCTTGTTTATGGCCTGGGAGTCTGTACACATCCTCCACTCCCCATCCTTCTTTGGTGTTAGTACTGTAGGTACTACACATGGGCTTAGGCTCTCTCAAATCAAACCCTTTCTCAACAACTCCTGAACTTGTCTGTTTAACTCCTCATTTTCTGTCGGAGTCATTCTGTGAGCTGCCTTATTTGGAAAACTGGCTCTGGGGATCAAGTCAATCTAATGAATCATCTTCCTCACTGGTCATAAACCCTCAGGTATGTTATCAGAAACAATATCTTGAAACTCATCCAACAACCCAAAAAATTCTACTGGCACCTTCTCACTATCCTCCTTACCCACTCTAGGAATCAATGCATAGCACACATGCTCATGCTTCATACCTTCTAAAATTTTTCTTCCATCAGCATAACATATTCTAGCACTACTGCATACCTTTTCTTCGGCCTCCTTTAGGGGTTTCAACTTGTGACGAACCCCATCCTTCATTAGGGAATAAGTGTTTTCATGGCCATCGTGTATAGCTCACCTGTTGAGCTGCCACAGCCTCCCCAACAACATGTGACATGCATCGATGGGAATGATATCACAAAGTACCTCATCATGGTAGCTCTTGATATTGAACTTCACCAGGAACTGCTCATTGAATAGAACTTTGTGGTCCTTCTGCAACTAGGCAATCCGATACAGATGTGGATGCCTTTCCCTCTTCAGCTTCAACTTTGTAACCATCTCCTCTGACACCAAATTATCGGTGCTCCCACTGTCAATGATGACATCACAACATTTTCCTTCAAATTTGCACCTTGTACAGAACAAATTCTTCCTTTGTTCGGGTTCCTTCTCTTCAGTCACCAATGCTCTTCTAATCACTAGGGATTCTCCCCTTTCAACATCATCTAAATGTTCAGATTGAGCCTCGTCATCTGCATGTGCAATCCTTCCATGACCTTCCAGCCTTTTGTCTGCCCTTCCTTGATTTTGCAGACATTCATAGGCTTGATGTCCTTCTTCACCACACTGGAAACACATTCCTCTAAAACCACCTCTTCTGGATCCTTTTCTAGATATCCCTTGTCCTCTACCTCTTTGACCACCACTATTTTGATCACGAGGGTGGTAGAAGTTATCATTCTTCTGGTTTTGACTTGTACTCTCATCTTCATTTTTCTTCTCATCATCATTTCGGTTTCCAAAAGGTCTTCTACTACCCTTTCCACTCTAACCTCCTCGTCCTTTTTGCTTGCTATCAAATATTTTGTTCAACTTCTCTTCAAGTTTCAGAGCAAACTGGTATGCATCCTCAATGGTGGTCATTCTAACCAGGCTTAGCTCCTCCTGAATGCTCGCCTGTAACCCATTAAGATAATGAGCTACCTTCTCCTTGCTGGCCTCTGTATGAACCGTTCTAATGATCATCTTGTGAAAATATTTAGTGTATTATTTCACAGATTTGCTTCCTTGCTTCAACTCTTGCAATTTCTTCAGCAAATCTAGCTCGTAGTCCACTAGTATGAATTGATTTTTCAGTTTCTCCACCATGTGATCTCATGTGGTGATCTTTCCTTTTCCTCTTCAATTTCTCTCCAACTAGACCTCTTTCCACCAAATACTGGCATGGCGCTTCAACTTTTTTTTTGAAAACTTGACCCGATCTGGGTCCTCTATCTCCTCATACTTGAAATATTCTTCCAACTCATTGATCTAGTCAATCAAATCTTCTGGGTTTAGACTTCTGGAATAACTGGGGACTTCTGCTCTAGGTCTTTTCCTAATCTTTGAAATGGCCCTTATCAGCCACATTTGGTCTTGATCAATTGCTTCTTCTTCTTCTTCCTCTTCTACATTTGAATCTTCCTCCTCTTCTTCATCCTCACTTTATTCTTTCCTTCTTGGGTTTAACCCTCTTCTCATCTGCTCCTGTAATGCATCAATCTGTCTCTGGAGGGCTCTGAAACCCTCAGCCGCTAGTGGATCTCTTCCACCAACATTTATGCTGCCTCAACCACCTTTGGTACCACCATACCTACCAGTCATCACTCTTGGAGGCATCTCTCTTGACCTCGACCCACAACCATGGTCCTAGTGTGAACTACCTCACGATCGACAATCTATCCACACACTCAAGAAACCTTGCTTTGATACCACCTGACAAGGGTGCAACCCGAGATACAAAAAATTAACACACCTAATAGAGAATGTTATTTTATTATTCTGAAAATGATCTTCTTACATGCAGAGGATCGGATATCCTCAAGTTTTGGAAATATGCAAACTACAAAATTACAGAAAAACCCCTTTTCGTAGTATGCAAACTTGTCCCCAAAAAGCTACTCAAAAATAAGAAACCTGCCCATAAATA
Source organism: Sequoia sempervirens (assembly GCA_007258455.2). Lineage (NCBI taxonomy): Eukaryota > Viridiplantae > Streptophyta > Pinopsida > Cupressales > Cupressaceae > Sequoia > Sequoia sempervirens. The sequence goes on along the minus strand of VDFB02281492.1, from coordinate 370,537,249 downwards.
GAGCTCCCTTTTTAGTTTGGAGCCAAAAAAAAATTCAAATTTGAGTTTTTGGTGGTTTGGCGCTGAAAATTACAACTTGAAATTCAAATTTCAAAAGTACATTTGAAAATTAGTATCTTCTAGTAAGTGCGCCAACTTCTGGGAGCCATAACTTTTGATCGTGGACTCCGTTTTTTAAACCATTTGAACTGTTGGAAAGGTCTCAGAATCAAGAATGTGCTTGTAATTTGCTATGCCAAATTTTAAAAGTTTCAAGGCTATTTCAGGACTGTTTAATGCCTCAAATCTGACCTGGAAGGTTTTTAGGTGCAATTATGGGAGACTAAAACTACAATATCTTTCAACCCAGGAATAGAAAATAAAAACTGTAAGTTGGAAATTACATTATGATGAAAAGGGTGTCTAGAAATGTAAAATTATCTAAGAAAATACCAACATGAAATGAAACTCTTTTTTTGGGTGGTGCAGGATTGCCCTTACACCACTAGATGCTCTTGCATCATATATAATGTATATTAATATATAATATATATTATATAACATATGCCATTGTAATAACACTAGAGGTGATGGATATCCATCTAAAATGGATAATCATTATAGACATATATCCATTTTGTGTATTACTAGGTTACACACTTGGAGAAGCAACAATACATATTAATATTAATATAGTATTAATATATAATATATACTATATATAAATATATTAAAATATAATATATAATATATATTATATATTAATTTATAATATAATATATATTATATATTAAAATATAATATATAATATATAATATATATTATATATTGATATATAATAAATATTATATAACATATGACATTGTAATAGCACTAGAGGTGACAAATATCTATCTATAATGGATATTCGTTATAGATGGATATCTCTTTTGTAGGTGCAAATTGTTGAGACTTGGGCCATGTCAATTATATCACATAACGCATATCCATTTTGTAAGTTATATAAAAAAAGGGACCGCTTTGAGTATTTCAACGGTCCCTGCATTCTTTTTGTCACGAAAATGTCATTTTTCTATATGCATCAGATAAAATTCATCTTTTCAAAGATTCTCTTACACTTTTTGTAGAATTCCAATCATTTGTGTGTGTTTTTTTGTTTGTGCAATGGGGAGTAGCAGTCGACGTAAGAGAAAAGGTAAAAGGAAACTTACAGTAGATCAAATTGAAGCATATAGAGCAAAAGATAGAGAAAGTCACAAGAAAAGAAGACAAGGTATGAAAAATATTCAAATTGAAGCTTCTTTTGAACCATTGAATGTTAATTCAAGTGAAGATGAAATAGGAATTGAAAATATTAAACATCATATAGATTTAGTTTTTGTTTCTCGAACTTGGTTGCACTACCATTTCACCATCATTTAGGTTGTTTACAATAATATACATTTGTTATTCTAAGTATATTTAGATGTTGATAAAAAAGTTATGATAACACAGGTTCAGTTGTTGTTTTCAGAATTTGGTTGCGAACATATATGATTAGAAATAATGACGTACTTGCATTTGAAGACTATGAGAAAAATAAAACCATTCTGATGTATTCACACCTTGTTATAGCAACACATGTTAAGTTATTGAGATATCATGCTAGACCAAAAACAAAAAAAATATGGACAATTAGTAGTGCTGATCATGAAGCATTACTGGAAAATCTAAAGGTAAGAGATGACCCTATAGGGACACTTGAGTAGTAGATCATTTGTTGTATGGGATATGTATGGTATTATTCATCACATTTTGATATTACTTATCTACTAAGGTTCATTATTTAGGTTGTTTAGAATAATATAGATTGGTTATTCTAAGCATCTTTTATAGTTTTCATTACCAATTCATCATTATTTAAGTTGTTTAGAATAATATAGATTTGTTAGTCTAAGCATCTTTTCCATTGTGATGATATAAATATCTCATTTGAAGTATATTTCAATGTTCCTAGCATGATAGATCATGGACTTGCTACAACAATAGCCAACTCTGATCGTTTGGGAGAGGTATGTGACATTAGAATAATATAGATTGGTTATTCTAAGCATCTTTTATAGTTTGCATTACCATTTCATCATCATTTAGGTTGTTTAGAATAATATAGATTTGTTAGTCTAAGCATCTTTTCTATTATAACATATAGATTTCTCTTTTGAAGTATATTGCGATGTTCCTAGAATGATAGATCATGGACTTGCTGCAACAATAGCCAACTCTGATCCTTTGAGATAGGTATGCGGGAGATTAGAATAATATAGATTGGTTATTCTAAACATCTTTTATAGTTTACATTACCATTTCATCATCAATTAGGTCATTTAAAATAATATAGATTTGTTATTCTAAGCATCTTTTCTATTGTACATAGTTTAACTACTACCTTAATGGTTTGTATAGGTGGTTCACTCTAGAACGTCAACATGCTGCTCTTGTGGAAGACTGTGCTGACTGTGAAGGAAATGTGAGCTCTATTTCCTTCCTCTATAGGAAAATGACTATGTATTAAGGTCATTTTTTGTATGCCTATGTGGAATTTTGTAAATCTTATATTTGATAGCAATTATTTAATGATAATATCATGCATATTGTGTACACTTTACGTGTATTCAAGTGTATAGTTTACAACTTATGTGTATACTTTGTCACTTATGAGTATTGCAATGTATACTTTATGACTTAGATGTTTTAAAGTGTATACTTTCTATTCATGTGTGTAGTTCATGAATTAAGTGTATTTGAGTAGATGAATCACTTTTTCACTTACTGACAAGGAACAAAACAAACCCTAAACCCCTTTGCACCTTTACATCGCATCCATCTAACCCTTTTTTCATCAATTGAAAACTCATCACCGTGGGAAAATGCATCCAAGATAGAAAAAATGGAGAGAGGTTATTGTAGAGAAACCCAAAATGATCCCATTGCCTCAGACAAAGAGTCTATAGGCATCATGGTTTTTGAGAAATAGAGATTCAAAGATTGTTGTCTTTTAGCACTTTGGACTCTTAAGGGAAATTGTCGGTCCAATGTAGCTTGGAGTGATTCAGCGTATTTGGGTGCAAAAGAGGACCATACCTAGTGTAAAAATACCCATACAGATGTGTTGGAACGGTTTGTTTGGTCCTACATGTTGCAGAATGAAAGTTTTGCCACTTTGCAACTTTACACTACTTTCATCTGACAACTTTTTCCTCAACTGAAAACTCATCACCATAGGAAAATTCCTTTGAGATAGCAAAAAATGAGAAAGGTTATTATAGAGGGTCTCAACACGATCCCATAGCCTCAGATGGAGAGTCTATAAGCATCACAGTTTCTGAGAAATAGCCCTTCAAAGATTGTTTCCTTTTAACACTTTGGACTCTTAAGGGAAATCACTGGTCCAATGTAGCTCAGAGTGATTCGACGTATTTGGGTGCAAAATAGGACCATCCCTAGTGTAAACGTACCCATCAGGATGTGTTGGAACAGTCTGTTTAGTCCTATGAGTTGTAGAATGAAAGTTGCACTACTTTACAACATTACACTGCTTGCATGTGAACTTTTTCCTCAACTAAAAACTCGTCACCACGGGAAAATACCTCTGAGATAGAAAAAAATGAGAGAATTTATTGTATAGGCTATCAACAAGATCCCATAGCCTCAGACGAAGAGTCTGTAGGCATCACAGTTTTCAAAAATTAGAGATTCAAAGATTGTTGCCTTTTAGCACTTTGGACTCTTAAGGGAAATTATCAGTCCAATATAGCTCAGAGTGATTCAAAATATTTGGGTGCAAAAGAGGATCATCCCTAGTGTAAACATACCCATCTAGACGTGTTGGAACAATCCGTTTGGTCCTACAAGTTGCAGAATGAAAGTTGCACCACTTTGCAACTTTACACTGCTTGCATCTAATAACTTTTTTCTCAACTGAAAACTCATCACTGCGGGAAAACGCCTTCAAGATAGAAAAAATTGAGAGAGTTTATTGTAGATGGTCTCAACACTATCCCATAGCCTCATACAAAGAGTCTATAGGCATCATGGTTTCTGAGAAATAGCCCTTCAAAGATTGTTTCCTTTTAGTACTTTGGACTCTTAAGGGAAATCGCTGGTCCAATGTAGCTCAGAGTGATTCGACATATTTGGGTGTAAAAGAGGACCATCCCTAGCCTAAACGTACCCATCTAGACATTTTGGAACATCCCGTTTGGTCCTATGAGTTACAGAATGAAAGTTGCACCACTTTGCAACTTTACATTGCTTGCATCTGACAAATTTTTCCTCAACTGAAAACTTGTCACCATAGGAAAATGCCTCTGAGATAGAAACAATGAGAGATTTTATTATGCAGGGTCTCAACATAATCCCAAAGCCTCAGTTGGAGAGTCTGTAGGCATCATGGTTTCTAAGAAATAGAGATTCAAAGATTGCTGTTTTTAGCACTTTGGACTCTTAAGGGAAATCATTGGTCCAATGTAGCTCGGAGTGATTCGGTGTATTTGGGTGCAAAAGAGGACCATACCTAGTGTAAATGTACCCATTTAGACTTGTTGGAACAATCCGTTTGGTCCTACGAGTTGCAGAACGAAAGTTGCACCACTTTGCAACTTTACACTACTTGCATCTAACAACTTTTTTCTCAATTGAAAACTTGTCACCGTGGGAAAATACGTCCAAGATTGAAAAAACCAAGAGAGGTTATTGTAGAGGGTCCCAACATGATCCTATAGCCTCTAATGAAAATTCTGTAGGCATAACGGTTTCTGAGAAATAGCCCTTCAAAGATTGTTTCCTTTTAGTACTTTGGACTATTAAGGGAAAGCGCCGATCCAATGTAGCTCAAAGTCATTCGACGTATTTGGGTGTAAAAGAGGACCATCCCTAGAATAAACATACCCATTCAAATGTGTTGGAATAGTTCATTTGGTCTTATGGGTTGCAAAACAAAAGTTGCACCACTTTGCAACTTTACACTACTTGTCAAAATTGTAACTTATTGTCAAATGATGGAAGTTCAAGAATCATCTTGTTGTAGTTCATTGGAAAATAGTTGGAATTTGTTTAGTCATGGCCCAATTAGGTAGGAATTAGATGTTAGAAGGGTTTGGGAGAGCAGGGGAGGTTAATCGAGGTTTGGGTATGATGCCCTAGATGTGAAAAGTGTGGTTTTCGAGTGAAATTGAGAGGTTTAAGGGTGTTAGTGATTGAAATATGTTGGGGCAACAATTTATAAAGATGTATTAAGCATATGCAGACTTCTATAAACATGTTTGAGGTGTTTTTTGAGTGAGATAAGTGTGGAAATGCATACTTTTAATTATCCCCCTTATAATCTAGGCAAAATTAGGGTTACATGATTGAGTGACTTAGATGGAATTTACAAGGATGATAGTTGTGGAATTTGGATGTTTATTTCCCGGTGAGATACTATCCAAAGGAATATTGGAGGGGAAGCAGTTTTAAAGAGGAGTTGTTTTGCAAATTTGGGCTAATTGGAGCCCTGTTCAGCGTAATAGTTCAATTTCAGTGGGGTTGTTCCAAAACAAACACATTAGGTTTTGAGATATGTTAAAGAGAAGGGTAATGGGTGTCTCTCACAACCTTTATTTTTTGTGGGTTTGAGTTGATTTTGTGAAGATATTGATTCTTACTCAAGATGATTTTATACCTTTTACATGTTATTATGCTTCAATGAACATTAAGTGACTTTGATTTTTATCCAGATGATTATATTATTTTTGAATGAACACTGTAACATGAAATTAATTTCATTAAGTTGTATCCACTTTTCATTAATGTTAACTTATTTTGAAATAAAAATTAGCTGCACACTTCATTACACGAGTTTAAAGAACAAAATAATGTCAAATGTAAATTCATTTTACAAAGTTTGAAATCATGGGTATTCTCAAAATGAGTGTTTGATAAAAATGTATTGGTAGGTAGGTATGAAAAATATGGTACAATAGAAAAGGAAATTCATTGTTTGAAATATCTCCTCAAAGAAATAGATGGATTACCAATTGTAATTCATAAGTTATATTAAAATGTTATTTCATTAATCTATAACATACATTACCAATCATAACTTTAAACAATTCTAAGATATTTATACATTCCATTTTGAAAATTCAAAGTAGAAAGACATGCACACGAGGAACAAATGAGATCGAATATCAATTCTTATATATTAAACTATAGAATAATTGTGTTTGTGCATATACAAATTTGGCATATGCCTACTTAGAACAAGTTTTACAAGTTTTACAAATTGTGGCACATATGCCATCTCAAGATCTATCAAACCCTAAGTACATGTCAATCTATATCATATCCTAATCCTATACTGGACCATCAAAATCGAGCCTCCTCGAAGAAGTTAGATGCTTTGAAGTTTCCTACATAATAACATTTCAAACCACAAATTAGATTATGTGAATGGTTGACAAGATAGACTAGTAAATAGAAACTTATATACCATCATTTATAAATTACAAATTTAACATCAAAATCAATATACATTTACTATATTATATCAATAATGCAATTCTTTTTTACCTCAAATCTTACTCTCTTTTCTGAAAGACGATCTACATATGATTGTACCTTAGGACGATCAAGAGTCCTTGTATACAGTAATGGTCTCTCACTCATCACAATGCCGAGTCGAACAAAGGACTATTAAAGATAAAACAAAAATGATACAAATTAACATATAATTGTTGACAAATAATCATATCTAATAATCACATATCTACTCCTATCTAAACATAAATGATCTACAATATAAAATAAACACATACTTGCTGTGATGCTATGACACTAGATGGGCTCATAGTGGATGGATCAACTAAGATGGTTTCCTATATAAAAAATGACAAGAATGTAAATGCACATGAACATATAATTATAATGTCGACAATAAAAAAAATATATACCTGTTGTGCAACTTCATCCAATGGGTCAAACTCGATCAACAAGGCTGTATAAGAACCAAGTTGCTGCATAAAAAGACGAGATTACATTAGACTATCAATATATGTATTACATGTATTTAAACATAATAGATTTCAAAGATTAACGTCTAAAATAACAATTTAAATTATTTACCGTGTACTGATTGTCTAAGGAAAATGAAATGGTAGTATGTGTAGCCTGCTACACTTTCGACAAATGCTCCTTTGTCAACAACTATTACAGATTCCAGCACATAAACATATATTAGTACAAATATCCTTCATAAAATATGAAAGAATTTACATAAAACACACTATGAAATTGCTTTAAGAATTATCGGTCCTCCCATATCATCCCTGGCAGTCGATGTCTCTCTTGTAAATGCTCCACTCCATGCTCTATCAAGTCCTACATTCGACATATGATGAACCTCAAAGCCAGATGCGTCTATGGGAGCCTCAATGGACCGTTGGAGAGGACCAAAACATAAATTGTTGCATGTCATGCAATGATGAGACACACAAATATTTCCCAAAGAGGACAATGTACCAGTGGGAGTTGCTACAACAGGTGCACCACCATCATGTTGGGATATATTAGGTGCAACACCACTATGATGGGATGCACTGTCAAATGGCTGCACAACATGATGGCTCCACCTCACCAAATGATCACACAATGAATGTAATGCATAAATTCTCAAATTCCCCACATCTACAACAATCTCAAGGTAAGGTAGTGGAGTCAGAGCAACAATAGGTGGAGGGGGATGAACTAGGGTGACTCGACGTTCCCTAGGTCTATCCTGTGGCATTCCTCTACCAACACCTTGGAAATATCACATGTCAAAGTAATTGACATTTATCCCTAGCACAAACTCAACATATAATTTTTGGAGAAAATACTGAGGGACATCTAGATTGTTGTTGGGTGGTTTATCAAAAACCATCCACCAACGTCTCCAAAAATGATCTAATATGCCTTTATGGGTGCACCATTTAATTGAATTTTTTTGTTTTCACACATTAACAGCTGTCTAGTTCTCTAATCTATGAATAATTGGGCTAATTGGGATTTTTCAATATCAAGAGCCTTCACCTCATCATACAATAACCCATCAACATAAAATTTTCTTTGTCCATCTCGCCATTGTGCAAATCTATTATGCTGAGTTGCCAAAGTTTGAACATTTACAATGATTGTTTCCAAAGTGTTTTTCATATATGATAGTTCATCGAGTGTCTCATAAATTTGACATACTTTTCTTAATATATATAATATTAGTATATTAGTATAATATCAATATAATATAATATAATATTATATTATAGTATAATATAATATAATATAATATAATATAATATAATATTATAGTATAATATAATATAATATTATATTATAGTATAATATAATATAATATTATATTATAGTATAATATAATATATATTATATATATATATACTATAATATTATAGTATAATATAATATAATATATATATATTATAATATAATATTATATTATAGTATAATATAATATAATATTATATTATAGTATAATATAATATATTTATTATATTATAGTATAATATAATATAATATATTTATTATATTATAGTATAATATAATATAATATATTTATTATATTATAGTATAATATAATATAATATATTTATTATATTATAGTATAATATAATATAATATATTTATTATATTATAGTATAATATAATATAATATATTTATTATATTAATATAATATTATATTATAGTATAATATAATATAATATAATATTATATTATAGTATAATATAATATAATATTATATTATAGTATAATATAATATAATATTATATTATAGTATAATATAATATATTTATTATATTATAATATATTATAATACATATATTATATTATAATATAATATAATTTATAATATAATATGATATTATATTATATTATAATATAATATGATATTATATTATATTATAATATAATATGATATTATATTATATTATAATATAATATAATATATGTATTATATTATAATATATAATAATATAATATAATATAATATTATATAATATGACCTCTTGGGGTTATTTTTTTAATTATAACACAAAGAGTGAATATCTGTTATATAAAATATAATAATTGGTCGGGCCAGACCCGACACAATTATAAAGACTGCTTTAAACAAAATAAATATCCGTCTCATATCAAATATCTATTTTGGTTCAATATTACCAAACCAAAACAAATATTGTACTTGGGGCTGCAAAAAGTCAAAGGCGTGAATTTCACATTTTTGGACGTGTTGAAAATTCCTTTTTTCACATCGCCACTTTATGGAACCCCATGATCTTGCACAGACCCTACTACTACTTAAAGCTAATTACATATTAAACAAAAATAATCTCTCCATAGCCACCTTCATACAATTTTTGCAGAAAGCAATGAGTTGCACATATCCATTACACAAACAAAGTTGCAGCTGAAATGATCTTTGTTCTCTTCAAAAATGTTTGGCTTCTAATATTTGACAAGTAGAATCAATGCAACATATTCAACAAGCACAATGAATATTTGTAAATGTTATAGGCTTCTCATCTCAACATATTGACTATAAACTTCAATTATATAATTATTTATTAAAACTTGTAAGTATTGATCAAAGTGGTCTACAAATAGACATTGTGTATCATTTTTATTTATATGAATTTATAATCATGTAATAATTATTCTATGTAAATATCATTAACAAATAAAATGTTACATATTTTATGTTAGGATGCAATGCATCTCTTGTTTTATTATTGTGGTGGCTATAATAAAATGTTTTATTATTATTTTTTAAGTAGAAGGCATTAAGCTTATATATATATTAATATATAAAAATAGATTTTTACAAAATAGAAGTTCAATGGCTCTTGATAGCCAAAAATATCAACATAATAGCTTGTAGTTGACAAACCATTTTGTTTCCCAATCCCATACTAGTTAAGTACAAACATTTGCATACTATTCATTCACTATCCGATAGAAAAATTTAACCCCCTATATACTCAACTGAAAACCTTTACAATCAAAACCACTATATAAATTTTTTCCTTATTAGGAATGACTTTACTCCTCCATTCTATCTAATTGTATTTCATTCTCTCCTTGTTGCTCTTGAAGATCACTAATAACAGATTGCAAAGGAAAAGTAGCATTCAAATTGGGAATTTGAAGATGGCATAGATGAAGGAATTTCCATGTAGTAGAAAGTGATGCGGGAAGAGGCCCCCAATGTTCCCTTGGCCTTTCCATAGGTCATAAACTTGCACAGCTTTCAACAACTTGCTATCATGCAAATACACCTCCCTAACCACCTTTCCAACGATTAATTGAAGTAATGAAAGGGATTGCAGCAAATCAAAAATATTGGAAAGAAAAATAGAGAGTAATTGAGAAGGAAAAATAACCTTCCTTCCCTGTAGATATAGTATTTCATCCCCTACTATTCTCTTCACACTTTTTCAAAATTGGAAGCAATGAATCTTAAAAACCTGATTGAGTTGATCATTGCCAATAGTGTCTGAAAACGATAGCAACCATTTATTTACAAGCAACCATACTTTGTAATTACGTGGATAGTATTCCATTTGAGCCCTTTGATAGGCACTACAAACTTGATAGCACCCACAATCTTTTCTCTCTTCGTCTGAAGAAAATTCTCAATGCATAGAAATGATTAGGAAACCTTTCCAAATTTGATGATAGAGACCCATTGAAATGTGAGGTAACCTCGGGAATGGTTAAATCTTACCATCCACACACTTGGTCAGGAGAACACATTAATGCTTAGGTGATTTGTTCCTTTGCCAACATAAGGAAATACAAAACTTAGCATAAAAAAATCCATTCACATGCTTCAATATTAATATTGTGTCATTATTAGCAAGTATGTTTTATATCCCTTAAACCTGCATCCATACAAGCAAATGTTAGAATTTAAAATCATGTCCATTTCGCTCGCTTGAGGAGATCCTTTCGACCTTTGTAGCAATCCTTCTCATGTGTCATTTTGGAATTCAATACACTACACCCTTGGAACTCATGAAAATATGACATGCTAGTATGATTTACTCCATGTGAAGGATAACCTAGCCATATACTTTTAGATTTTGTACTTCATCCCTCTTTTTTATCCTGAAGTTGTCTGACCCTACCAAAACTATTTGTTTGAATTCCTAAATGAATTACCAAATTTAGTTGTCTTCAATTGGAGATTAGAATTAAACCAAGCATTATCCCATCATAATTATGCATCAAACTCTTTCCTGTGCACTTGACACAACTTAATGTGGATGTGCGACTAATATGCCATCACCATAAATTCAAAATGATTGCACTTTTTCCATTACTACACACACATGTAATCATCTTATGAAGAAGCTTGAATTTTAATTATATCATTGCACAAGTTCTTTCGCTACAATCTTAGCTAGATTTGGAAATCTGTCAACCTTGACACTATCCTCTAGAATGGTCAATTTTTTTTGACATCCCATATTTGCAAGGCAATCTGGCAACATATTTCCTTCACGATATGTGTGTGAAATATGGAAAGAGTGGAACTTTCTAACAATTCCAAAACATTTTGCAAAATATATTGTAAATGCCAATTGTGACAAATTCTCTGCTTACATGCATTTATGATTAGTAAAAAATCACCTTCCACATGAATTTTAGATATGCCTAGATGTCTAACAAGATTTAAGCCATGCATTGATTTTGCCACATTGTTTGTGCCAAAGGGAAGAGAAATTGACTTAATTGCTTTTAACACCCCACAAGAATCCTGAATACATACCCCTGCACCTGAAACACTTGGGTTCCCTCTCAATGCACCATCAAAATTAAATTTAAAGAAACCTAGGACCGGAGGTTGCCATTTAATCAAGTTCCTATTAATCATTGAATTATGAAATTATTTCAAATTTCCTTTGAAGGGTAGAACTCTTCCTTTCCAATTCATTAGAATACTATTATCCAATGATGTGAAGAGAGAAGTTCTAACACTTTTATGATTTTGAAAATATGCATTTGTTGCTTATGTGATTGATTTTTCAATTATAGCTTGAACATTCTACATTGATGAAGATACCTTTCAAAAAATATACTTATTTCGTTCCCACCAGATAGAATAGATTAATGTGGTTGGGATTAAGTGCCAAATGCATGCAAACAAAAAATATTTTTTGAACACCGACCAAGCTGAGAAGAGATCCCAAGCTGTTTTTGGCAAAGGGGTAAAAAAATATAATTTTTTGTAAAATAAACTTCCAATAGAGCTGAGCATATGAACATTGTAAAAATAAGTGATCAACATCTTCAAAATTTTCACCACATAAAACACATTTGAAAGGCTCAAATAAACCTAATTGGTTAGCCTATCACTTGTCAACATCCTTTCTCTTAGTACTAACCATGCGAAGCTACCTGGTTTTAGAGAAATCATGTTATTCCAATAGAAAGTGTAAGCTCTTTGGGATCACATTTGAGTATCTTTGTTGAGAAGAGCTTTATACCCCTTCCTAATCAAATAACATCCATATTTGGAGGGTGCCCATATGATTCGATTAGGTTTTCCTATTAAAAACACTAATCTTTATGCTAGAATATGCTGAACCAAATCCTGTTGAGCTAGTGTTATTTGTGCTTTAGAAAAATCGTTCCATCTTGATCTACCAGTTACTTCATCTATTGAGAAAACATAATCAATTAGCCTACTGCCTGATAACTAAGATAACACTAATATGGCTGATTGCAATTCTTGGATGTCCTTCAGAGGAGGACATCCATTCTAAGAGTCATTCCAGAAGTGAACTTCTTCTCCTTTATGCACTTCCTAGGAAATGTATGAAGTGACAACTTTTCAACATGAAACCATAAAGTTCCACACAGCTAAATCATCAGGGGGATTGGATATAGTGAATATTCTTGTTGTGTTTTGACTATCTAAATAATTGGCTTGCATTATCCTACACCATTTATAATTCACCATTCATGTTCCCTTTCCCTAAGAAATTCATGATAATCTTCTCAATCTAAAAAATAATTAATTTCAAAGCCTTGAGGACTGCTATGAAATAATTTGGAATCATTGCTAATATAATCTTTATTAACAATATCTAAATAGATAATGATAACCATCTAGCTTTCCAAGCTGGAATTCTAGACTTAATCCTTTCTATAACTTTAGTCCAATATGAAATCTTATTTTTTCCCATAAAGAATGGAATCCCTAGATATGTGCATGGTAGTTCTACCAACTAGAAGCCTAAAGTCTTTACAATTTTTCTTCTTATAGTTGGTTTGGAATTAAAGACATAAATGCTAGACTTGTGTGCTTTTATTTTCTGTCTTGATACTGAAGAATACATGTCTAGAATCAATTTTATTTGTTTGGCCTCTATAATTTTTTCTTTCCCAAATAATAAAGTATCAACAAAGAGGGTATGCATAATTGAAATATTTGATTGGGGAATGTGAATGCCTTTCCACAAACCCTAATTATGCCTTTCCTTTATTGTCCTACTTAATGCCTCAACCATAATTATAAACAAGAAAGGGGATAAATGATCCCCTTATCTTACCCCTTGTGTGACACTAAAGAAGCCTAAGGGTGATCCATTTATTATAACTGAAAATTTTTCTCTTGATAAGAAAGAAAAAATTCACTTACACCACTTATTACATAAACCAAATTCATTAAAAAAATCCAATCAACTCTATCATACACTTTCATCATATCCAATTTTACAATGAAAGATGATAGATTATTATAATTAATAGTATGAATCACTTCATGCCCTACCAAGGCTCCTTCAGTCATTTCTCTACCTGGTACAAATCCCCCTTGCTCTTGTGAGATGATTTTGGGAATGATATGCTGTAGTCTAAGGTATATTTCCTTTGTGAAAATCTTATGGATTGTATTGTATAACAAGATAGGTCTGAACTCTACAAAAGTCTTTGACTCCTTCGTCTTTGGAAAAATTTCTATGTTTGTAACATTAAAGTGTTTTAACATTGTTCCAATTTTCCATGACTCTTTCAAGGCTAAGAGCAAGTCAAAACCCAACACATCCCAACACTTTTGAAAGAAAAAGGATATGAAACCATCAGGCCCTAGAGCCTTATCTGGAAAAAGTGAATATACTACCTTCCTCAATTCTTCTAAAGTGAAAGACTACCTGTAACCTTCTAGCTCAAGGGTGGTTTGTGAGAAAACCTATGGTTGGGAGGTGAGCACTTCCCATTGGCCACAAAGGAAAAATATCTAGTGTAGTTTGCAAGTTTGAAGAGTTACAAAGATGGCGTTCTTTTATTGCTTGGAGAATTTGTTCTGTTAGTTGTAAATCCTATGGGGAATTTGTCCTACTAAATGCTGACAAGTGGAAAAGGCTATAACTATATATTGTAAAAAGAAATAGGAATTCCATCATTTCAATATAATTTGTGTTTAAACTATTGAATAAAGCTATGGACTAATGAAAATGAATTAGAAATGAGATCTATCTTAATCAATTAGAAAAATAAAGGACAATAAATACTGTTGTTGCACTATTTCTATTAATCACTACCTATCAAGAGGGAAGTAAATGATATATATGTAACTTTTGTGTAATACAAGTATGTCTTATTCTCTCTAGTTGCGAAGAAAAGAAAGCATGTGTTTTATTTTGGAAAGGAAAAAGTATTTTTGATATTAGACTACTTGTCATCATATATGAAAGGATGTAACAACATGCAAGTGTGTATTCAGTTTATCTTTAAAAAGGGATTCTTTTTCAAACTACATATTGATGTCCATATGATTCGTATGTTGAAAATGAATTTTCTTGCACCGGTGAAAAGGGAAAAATACTTGTTACTTACAAAGAGAAGGAATATGTGATGAATGCATAGGAATGGGATATATAATTCTATGTAAGATCAATATATCAGTCTTTACAATTAGAGATGTAATATTTTTAGGTGAATGTAAGAACTGGTGATTTATTTGGGAAAGATTCATTATGTTTTTGGGTGTTCTCTATGCATTAGTGATAGGGACGTGTATTCTTTTATAGAGCCATTTGTTTTAGAAAATGAAACTTGTATATTCAAAGTTTTGATAGAACTCTTGAACTCGTCCTTCATCATTAAGCTTTCTTCCTTTGATCCATGTACCACTATCCAAAGTCAATGAACTTTCTCCTCTAGCATCGATAAGATTTGGGATAATATATGCACTTAGTGCGTATACCTTGCATCGTCAGAATAAAACTCTAAACCTTTCCTTTGAATTAGTTAAGGTAATGAACATTTTCCAAATGTCACTGACCCGCTTACCTTCACTATTCAACTAAAGTAAATGCAAGCTTCTCATGGAATAGCGGGTTTTTTCCACCATTCATACTTTTTAGGGGTCAAGGATGGCTAATCCCCCTTACCCCATACTTGAAGGGCTTAGAAGGAATTAAAGAAACAAGTACGAACACCTAATTCTAAAGCTCCTTGTCACCTGTTGAGGTTCGTCCATTGACCTTACTCTTTACCATCTACCTTTCTTACTCCATCACAAAACATTACACTAACCCCCAAAACATTGAAGTGCGAAACTCTAACTTTTCTTTAAGTTGTTGGAGATCAGGGTTCTTTCTTCAACCTTATGGCTTACATGCCTTGGAGTTAAGGTGTAAGGAAACTTACCGACCTGTGATGCCTAAATTGATTCTTTGCAAGCATTGAAAGAATTTTTTTTGGGAGTCAACCTTTAGAATTTCATTCTACCACATACTTATCAAACTATTAAGGCATAAGCCTTAAGTCTGAATCCGTGAACACTGAAACCATTTTGGGTGTTGGGGTTCGAGGTTTTACCTTACCTCTTCCTTTGCTTCATGTTAAGGCATAAGCCTTAACATTGAAGCGTGATGTTTGACACTATCAAACTTAACCTTTTTCATCTCTTTATTTTTGTTTGAGGCATTCAGTATAAGGTATTATCGAAGCCCGATGTATGATGCTATCAAACTTAACCTTTTTGATCTTCTTTTCATTTGAGGAATTCAATATAAGGTATTACGAAAGCCCGATGTCTGATGATATTTGACTTAACCTTTTTGATGTTCTTCTTTTATTTTGAGGCATTTAGTATAATGTATTATTGAATCCCAATGTTTTACACTATCAGAATTAACCTTTTCTATCTTCTTCTTTTCAGTTGAGGCATTTGGTATAAGGTATTACCAAAGCTCAAAGTTCGATGCTATCAGACTTAACATTTTTGACCTGCTTATTTTTGTTTGAGGCATTTGGTATAAGGTATTACCAAAGCCTAATGTTTGATGCTATTGGACTTAACTTTTTTGATATTCTTCTTTTCATTTGAGGCATTTGGTATAAGGTATTATTGAAGCACAATGTTCAGCGCTATCAAACTTAACATTTTTGATATTCTTCTTTTTGTTTGAGGTATTCGATATAAGGTATTATCAAAGCTTGATCTTTGATGCTATCTATTGAAGATGATTTTACTCACAACAAACAGGGTGAATAAATTCTTCATTAAGACTTCTAGTTTCACAGTGCCAAACTTATGCTTAGTCCTTGGGGAAAGATATGTTGCATCTAACTACTACTTTCACTTTTACTTTGACATAACTTCTCACTTTGTAGCGTCACTTCTAGACATTGGGCTGCCCAGTTAAGACATTCGCGTTGCTGCCAACTTGATAGTAAAACCTGAATTCTTGGAGCATCTAGATACAATTTTAGTTGTTGCACATCTAACTATTGGGATTCCCTCCATGGATGATATTCCTTGGTTCCTGGAACATGGGAAAGTGGTTCCACTTCAGCCTTTTCTTACTTATCTCCATATCCAAGACTTTGAAGCTCACCGGGAACTCGCCTACATAGGGTGTTTAGCCCTCATGGAAGAGGCATCCCACGTTGAATGAATGACTACTATCATCTACAACTTTGCTCACCATCTTTTTGACTCTCTTTTTTTTAAAATTTTTTTGAATGAGGATTCCGTTATCTGATGTATATATGTGATATACACACACACATATATATATCTCTTTTAAGACATTTTCAAAGCATGTTTTACTGTGAATGGCTTTATTATTTCTCTTTCTCAGTTAAATTTTACAAATGTTTTAAATTCACTCTCATATGTAAGATACATTTAAGCAAAATTTGTTAATGCAGAGGCCAAACAAAAGAAAAGAACAAAAACGAAGAAATAAAACAAAGCAAGCACATAACCCTACAAGAAAAGAAAACTAACCCTAACTACCCTAACTCTAACACATCAAAAGATTAATTCTAATAAATCAATTTACTTCAATTTTTGCGGTTATTTCTTATATAGTTTTGGTACAAATTACAATAGGTTTGTCTTTAAATTCACTTATCAACATTTTCAGTATTCTACTATAACAATGAATTATCTTAAATTTTTTGCGTTTAAACATCATAAATTCAAAAGTGTACATACCCATAATTTGGCTCAAATGTATGAAAATGATCTCATTAGAGACCAATTGCAAACATTTTGTCTGATGTGACCATATTATACCTTCCTCCAGCCTTGGTCCATTTCCATGAACAACCACATTTATTTCTCTGCTTCCTCCTCCTCTGAAAATCTTCATATATTTGGCCCTGTTTTCACTTTGTATTTCGTTAGACCAAGACACATCACTATTTATATTGCTATTAGAGAGAGAAAAACTAAAAAATTGATATTCTACATCTTGTATAAAATCAGGAAAATGTCTTTTTATAGTTTGTGAATTTTTGGCTTGAAGCACAATACACGCATTTCCCACTCCATCTCATTATCCATTTTTCCACGTATACAAGAAATGATGATTCATCGATGTTGTTTCCTTGTTTGTGATGAAATATTTGTGAATCTCAACATCCTCACCTATTTTCCTACAAAGCGTTAGAATTTTCTTTATAATCATCATAGTTTTCCAACTGTTTTGGTAATATCGGTTGATTTTTTAGTATTTCCAACTCCACTAGGGAAAAATGTTTTTCTTCTTAACACTCCTTTTCTATTAGCAGTTAAAAATTCTTCTATTAATGAAATCACTTTACTTATGGCCAAACTTAACCTAGTTTAAAAAAAATCACATTCAAGTTCACCGTGATCAGTTGTATCATGAATTCTACACTCGGTGACTCTTCCAAAAGTAAACAAACTCAAAGGATGCAACTTCTAATTAAAAAATTTCCAAATTTTTTGAACTTCCATAATGAAAACTAACTTGCATTCAATTTCTCATTCACAAGTTCCTTATGAAACTTAGAAATAGTGTTTTGAAACACAATTCTCCAATCCCGAGGAATGATACCTAAAATATTAGAGGGAGGCCCTCCTTCTAGTACCAGTTCCTGTTGATGATGATTTTACTCATAGAAAATAGGGCGAATAAATTTTTCATAGAAAAAACTGCAAAGAGCCTATCCTTCTTGAAAGATATGGAACGACTACCTAAGGGGGAATTCTACATTATAGGACAAAGATTGGCTTTTGTTCAATCCCAAGTCTCTAGTAACTAGGTTATGGTTGCACTAGGGTCACTCTCGAGTATTGATGTGATATTGTTGTTAATCTCAAAGGGACTATGGTTGTTCTTTGAATATTTTAGGTGTAAATTCCAAATTGAAATGATCAGTTCAAATATCATGAAACCAAAAGATTTTCCATAACATTGCATGAACATAACTAATTCTTTTCTATCACTTAAGTAGATTTAGCATTAAGCATTCAACAACTTTATGGAAAAAAAAAGATCTTCAATAAACTTTCTTCCATTCATTTAAACTTTGGAAAATTTTACAAATATTTAAACATCTATTCTAAAACAAAGCATAAAGAATTTACTGAAAATTAAAAGTTTCTCCTGGTTATTCTCCATGGATTCCCAAAGAATTAATCAAAATAGAGAAAACTACTTTATACTTCACCAGATTGCTTCACATCTACATATGAAACTATGCAAGATTTTAAAGAGAGGGGTTTCGTTTCTAGACACCGAGTAGGTTCTGTATGCACCCTTAAATGATGCAGCATACAGTCTTGTTCAGCCAAATGAAAAAACCAACTACAAAAGATACTAAGATAGGTAGCTATCTAACAAGCTCTAATATTAATTAATGTCTATGTGCATACAAAGTTTTACGCTAGAATGGTTCATAAAATAGGTAAAAAGAACACTTAAATTTTTATGCTCCTCTATCATCCACAAATTCTAAACTTAAAAAAAAGAATGAGGATGCCCTGGCCTTTTATATAACACAAGCCTTAGATATTATAAGACAAATACATGAGAGAAAATCCAGGGGACCAATCTCATCAAGGCACATGGAATTTTGAGACCAATAGGAGAATTGTAATTGAAGTCAATGGAAGTCAACTCCAATCACTCATTGAAGCTCTTCGAGTTCTACTTTTTCATCTTTGTCAGGATTCCTTTTGAAATAAAATGAATCCACTCAAACAAAATATAGGAACTTCTCATAAAATCGAAGTGATCAGGTGAAAGTATTATTCCTATATTTCAGGTTCCTTCTCAATTTGAACAATCTAGGAATAGACCACCCTTGGAATGAGACACTTCTGCACTACATGCTTGAACTCCAACATCCCAGTATTTTGATATCTGACACATCTTTGCAACAAACTCTATTCCAGTATGAGCTTGTAAAATGTATTGTTGAACCTAACAATATCATCAGATTTGTTTGAAAATACAATTTTCCTGACCCTCCATACCCGAGCTTTGCATCACAATCTACATCTCTTGCAATCACAAATTTCATACATTGAATCCCCTTTAAAAAAAAAACATCTATAGCATCTCATGTAAATAAAACTGTTATTCAAATTTTAGTACACAAATCTCATAATAAAAATGCCTTTCAAAAAGCATATCATGAATCCTCATACACACACACAAAAACACACACACACACACACACACACACATATATATTAGTTTTCTCTTTTCACTTCCGATGATCTTCCAATTTGCTAGCTCCTAGCATAATAGTTATGTTTTTTTACTTGGGTCCCCAAGTCTTTTCAATCTTAGGGCATGTTGTGAGACCACACAACACTATCAAACTTAACCTTTTTGGATCTTCTTCTTTTCATTTGAGGCATTCGATATAAGGTATTATCAAAGCTTGATGTCTAATGCTATTAGACTTAACCTTTTTGATCTTCTTCTTTTCATTTGAGGAATTTGGTATAAGCTATTATCAAAGAAATATGTTTGACACTATTAGAATTAACCTTTTTGATCTTCTTTTTTGTTTGAGGCATTCGGTATAAAGTATTACCGAAGCCTAATGTCTGAAGCTATCAGTCTAAACCTTTTGAATCTTATTATTTTTCATTGTAGCATTTAGTATAAGCTATTGCCAAAGCTCAAGCTCTGATGCTATCAGACTTCAAATTTTCTATCTTCCTTTAATTGCGGCATTTGGTATAAGGTATATTTTCAAAGTTCGATGTTTGAAACCTAGTTCAAACATCATCTTTTTAATCTTATTTTCTTTCAGGTACTTAGTATAAGGTATGACTGAAGCCTGAAGTCTGAAATCTTTCAGAATTAGCTTACTTTTCCCACCTCTTCCTCTCTTTGGAAAATGATATAACTTAAGCTTGAGGCCCGAAGCTCAAACTTCCACAACCCTGCAAGGGTTGAATTGAAACTTCAAATGCATCAAACTATGATGCCCTAATGATATCAATAACAATCATATTTCCAAAGAATGTGTTTAATACTTTAGAGCTAGCATTTTTTACTCTTTCCAAAAAAAAAATTATTTTTGTTTTTTTCCTTAGTACAAAACCGTGGGCATTAAAGAATCCATCCTCACCCATAACATAAAATGCCATGGGAGTGTTGATGGTGGAAGATTTTTTTTTTGAATTTTTTTAGGAACATGTGAAAATTAGAAATATATATACATGTCTATCAACCAAGGGAAGTGACAAAAAATTACCATAATGATGAATTATCTAAGTGTGAGAAGATGTAATTAAATGTATATACTATGTATACCTAAAACATACTCAAAGTATGATAAATATATGTGAATGGAATTTAATATAAATCTTGAATGATAAAATAATCATTATATCATATATAAAAACGAAAATAGAATTGAATGTACATCTCGAAAGTCAAACCCTAAGAAGTTTAAAAATAAATAGTTTTATAAAATAAATATATGAAAATATTTTTTTTTGTTATGGATTAACCAATAATTAAAAATGAAACCATAAAACATAAATTTACCTAGACTAATTAGAGAAATAAATTTATAATTAAAAAAAATTATTTAATAAATTAATGTGCAAAGATTAGGGAACTTTGTAGCTCTTAGAAAAATCATGAAAAAGGTTGATGTAGTGCATAATTTATAAGACTTTCACACTGCTGCCAACTTGATAGTGAAACCTAAATTCTTGGAGAATTTGGATACCATTTAGCTGTTATGCATCCGACCATTGGGATTCCCTCCATGGATGATATTCCTTGGTTCTTGGAACATAGGGAAGTGGTTCCAATTCAACCTTTTCTTATTGATCTCCATATCCAAGACTTTGAAGCTCACCGGGAACTTGCCTACATAGGTTATTTAGCCCTGATGGAAGAGGCGTCCCACATCCACTGAACAACTACTATCATTTGCAAGTTTTCTCACCATCTTTTTGACTCTCTTTTTTTAGTTTTTGAACGAGGATTCCATTATCTATTGTATATACTTGATATGCACGCGTATATATATATCTTTTAATACATTTTCAAAGTGTGTTTTATTGTGTATGGCTTTATTATTTCTCTTTCTTGGTTCAATTTTACAAATGTTTTAAATTCACTCTCATGTGTAAGATATATTTAAGCATAATTTGTTAATGTAAAGGACAAACAAAAGAAAAGAACAAAAATGAAGGAAGAAAACAAAGCAAGCACAAAACCCTACAAAAAATGAAAACTAACCCTAACTACCCTAACTCTAACATACCAAAAGATTAATTCTAATAAATCAATTCACTTCAATTTGTATGACTATTTCTTCTACAGTTTTGGTATGAATTACAATAGGTTTTTCTTTAAATTCACTTATCAACATTTTCATTATTCTACTATAACAATGAATTATCTTAAATTTTTTGCATTTAAACATCATAAATTCAAAAGTGTACTTACCCATAATGTGGTTCAAATGTATGAAAATGATCCCATTAGAGTCCGATTGCACACATTTCATCTGATGTGACCATATTGTACCTTCCTCTAGCCCTTGTCCATTTCCATCAACAACCGCATTTATTTCTCTACTTCCTCTAAAAATCTTCATATCTTTGGCCCTGTTTTCACTTTGTATTTCGTTAGACCAAATACATCACTATTTATATTGCTATCAAAGAGAGAAAAAGTAAAAACTTGATATTCTGCATCTTGTATAAAATCAGGAAAATGTCTTTTTATAGTTTGTGAAGTTCCAGCTTGAAGCACAATACACACATTTCCCACTCGATTTTCCCGTGCCATTTTGTTATCTGTGTTTTCCACGTATATAAGAAATCATGATTTATCAATTCTGTTTCCTTGTTTGTGATGAAATATCTGTGAATCTCGACATCCTCGCCTATTTTCCTACAAAGCGTTAGATTTTTCTTTATAATCATCACAATTTTCCAACTATTTTGGTAATATCAATTGATGTTTTAATATTTCCAACTCCACTAGGGAAAATTTTTTTTCTCGTTAACAATCCTTTTCTTTTAGCAGTTAAAACTTCTTCTATTAATGAAATCACTTTACTTATGGCCAAACTTACCCTAGTTAAAAAAATTCACATTCAAGTTCACTGTGATTAGTTGTATCATGAATTCTACACTAGGTGACTCATCCAAAAGTAAAAAAACTCAAAGGATGCAACTTCTAATTAAAGATTTTTCAGAGTTTATAAAATTCCATAATGAAAACCAGCTTGCATTCAATTTCTCATTCACAAGTTCCTAATGAAACTTAGAAATAGTGTTTTGAAACATAATTCTCCAATCTCGGGGAATGATACCTAAAATATTAGAGGGAGGCCCTCCTTCTAGCGCCAGTTCCTGTTGATGACGATTTCACTCACAACAAACAGGGAAAATAAATTCTTCACATACAAAAATGCAAAGAGCCTATCCTTCTTGAAAATATGGAACAAAGACAACCTAAGGGGAATTCTGCATTACAGGGAAAAGATTGGCTTTTGGTCAATCCTAAATCTCTGATAACTAGGTTATGGTTGCACTAGGGTTGCTCTTGGGTACTGATGTGATATTGTTGTTAATCTCAAACAGACTATAGTTGTTCTTTGAATATTTTAGGTGTAAATTCCAAATTGAAATGATAAGTTCAAATATCATGAAACCAAAAGATTTTCCATAACATTTCATGAACATAACCGATTCTTTGCTATCACTTAAGTAGATTTAGCATTAAGCATTCAACAAATTTATGGAAAATAAAAGATCTTCAATAAAATTTCTTCCATTCATTTAAATTTTGGAACATTTTCAAAATATTTAAGCATCTATTGTAAATCAAAGCATTAAAAATAATGAAAATTAAATGTTTCTCCTAGTTATTCTCCATGGATGCCCCAAAGAATTAATCAAAATAGAGAAAACCACTTTATACTTCACCAGGTTGCTTCACATCTACATATAAAATGGTGCAAGATTTTAAAGAGAGGGGTTTCATTTCTAGACACCGAGTAGGTTCTATATGCACCCTTAAATGACGCAACATACAGTCTTGTTCAACTGAACTAACAAAACCAACTACAAAAGATACTAAGATAGGTAGCAATCTAACATGCTCTGATATTTATTAATTTCTATGTGCATACAAATTTTTACGCTAGAATGGTTCAAAAAATAGGAAAAAAGAACATAACTTAAAAGTTTATGCTCTTCTGACATCTAGAAATTCTAAACTTAAAAACAAAAATGAGGATCCTCTCGCCTTTTATAGAACACAAGGCTTAGATAGGATAAGACAAATACATGAGAGGGAATCCAGGGGACCAATCTCATCAAGGCACGTGGAATGTTGTGACCAATAGGAGAATTGTAATTGAATTCAATGGAAGTCAACTCCAATCACTCATTGAAGCTCTTCAGGTTCTACTTTTTCATCTTTGTTAGGATTCCTTCTGAAATCAAATGAATATGCTCAAACAAAATATAGGAACTTCCCATAAAATCAGAGTGATCAAGTTGAAGTATTATTCCTATATTTCAGGTTCCTTCTCGATTTGAAAAATCTACGAATGGACCAGCCCTAGAATGAGTACACTTATGCACTACATGATTGAGCTTTGACATCCTGGTATTCTGGTATCTGACACATCTTTGCAACAAACTATGTTCCAGTTTGAGCTTGTAAAGTGTATTGTTGAACCTGGCAACATCATCAGCTTTGTTTGCAAATACAATTTTCCTGACCCTCCATACTTGAGCTTTGCATCAAAATCTACATCTCTTGTGATCACAAATTCTATACATTAAATACCTTTAAAACAAAAAAATTTATAGGATCTCATGCAAATAAAACCATTATTCAAATGTTAGTACACAAATCTCATAATCAACACACCTTTCAAAAAGCATATCATGAATCCTCATACACACACACATATATATATTGGATTATCGAGATCATTAGATAAATTTAAGTTTCTAACATTTTACTTCACATTGCAACCTAGTACCCGGTACCCGGTATTCAGCTTTACCCACTTACTTTCCCAGAGCTCGGTTATATTGAAACTCCATTATACCGAAATGCTTCATACCGGATTGCTTCATACCAAACCAGAGCATTCTTATTGAACTTACATTACTTTTTTCCTTTCACATGTTTCTGGTACCCAGTTCCTGATGCTCGAAACATTTACCTTATGAAGTACTTTTATTATCAAAGATTTTCTCTTTTCACTTCTGGTGATCTTAAAATTTGCTAGCTCTTGCCATAAGAGTTATATTTTTTTATTTGGGTCCCCAAGTATTTTCAATCTTGGGGCATGTTGTGAGACCACACAACACTATCAAACTTAACCTTTTTGGATCTTCTTCTTTTCATTTGAGGCATTCGATATAATGTATTATCAAAGCCTGATGTCTGATGCTATCAAACTTAACCTTTTTTATCTTCTTCTTTTCATTTGAGGAATTTGGTATAAGGTATTATCAAAGACCAATGTTTGATGCTATTAGAATTAACCTTTTTGATCTTCTTATTTTTCATTTGAGGCATTCCGTATAAAGTATTACCGAAGCCTAATGTCTGATGCTATCGGTCTAAACCTTTTGAATCTTATTATTTTTCATTATAGCATTCGGTATAAGCTATTGCCAAAGCTCAAGGTTTGATGCTATTAGACTTCAAATTTTTGATATTCTTTTCATTGTGGCATTTGGTATAAGGTATATTTTCAAAGTTCGATGTTTGAAACCTAGTTCAAACATCACATTTCAATCTTTTTTTCTTTGAGGCATTAAGTATAAGGTATGACTGAAGCTTGAAGTTTGAAATCTTTCAGACTTAGCTCAGTTCGTCCACCTCTTTCTCTCTTTGGAAAATGATACAGCTTAAGCTTGAGGCCCAAAGCTCAAACTTCTGCAACTCTTCAAGGCTTGAACTGAAACTTAAAATGTATCAAACTACGATGCCCTAATGATATCAATAACAATAATATTTCCAAAGAATATGTGTTTAATACTTTAGAGCTAGCATTTTTTACTCTTTCCAAAAAAAAAATATTTTTTCTTTTTTCCTTAGTACAAAACCGTGGGCATGAAAGAATCCATCCTAATCCATAACATAAAATGCCATGGGAGTGTTGATGGTGGAAGATTTTTTTGTGAATTTTTTTAGGAACATGTGAAAATTAGAAATATATATACATGTCTATCAACCAAGGGAAGTGACAAAAAGTTACCATAATGATGAATTATCTAAGTGTGAGAAGATGTAATTAAATGTATATACTATGTATACCTAAAACATAATCAAAGTATGATAAATATATGTGAGTGGAATTTAATATAAATCTTGAATGATAAAATAATCATTATATCATATATAAAAATGAAAATAGAATTGAATGTACATCTCGAAAGTCAAACCCTAAGAGGTTTAAAAATAAATAGTTTTATAAAATAAATATATGAAATAATTTGTTTTGTATGGATTAACCAGTAATTAAAAATGAAACCATAAAACATAAATTTACCTAGACTAATTAGAGAAATAAATTTATAATTAAAAAATATTATTTAATAAATTAATGTGAGAAAATTAGGGAACTTTGTAGCTCTTAGAAAAATCATGAAAAAGGTTGATGCAGTGCATAATTTATAAGACGTTCGCACTGCTGCCAACTTGATAGTGAAACCTAAATTCTTGGAGAATTTGGATACCATTTTAGCTGTTGCACATCCGACCATTGGGATTCCCTCCATGGATGATATTCCTCGGTTCTTGGAACACAGGTAAGTGGTTCCACTTCAACCTTTTCTTACTGATCTCCATATCCAAGACTTTGAAGCTCACCGGGAACTCGCCTACATAGGTTATTTAGCCCTGATGGAAGAGGCATCCCACATCCACTAAATGACTACTATCATTTGCAACTTTTCTCACCATCTTTTTGACTCTCTTTTTTTTATTTTTTGAACGAGGATTCCATTATCTCATTTATATACGTGATATACACATGTATATATATCTCTCTTTTAATACATTTTCAAAGTGTGTTTTATTGTGTATGGCTTTATTATTTCTCTTTCTTGGTTCAATTTTACAAATATTTTAAATTCACTCTCATGCGTAAGATACATTTAAGAAAAAATTGTTAATGCAGAGGCCAAACAAAAGAAAAGAACAAAAACAAAGAAATAAAACAAAGGAAGCACAAAACCCTACAAAAAAAGAAAACTAACCCTAACTACCCTAACTCTAACATAGCAAAAGATTATTTATAATAAATCAATTTACTTCAATTTCTATAGCTATTTCTTGTACAGTTTTGGTATGAATTACAACAGGTTTGTCTTTAAATTCACTTCTCAACATTTTCATTATTCTACTATAACAATGAATTATCTTATATTTTCTATGTTTAAACATTGTAAATTCAAAAGTGTACTTACCCATAATTTGGCTCAAATGTATGAAAATGATCTCATTAGAGACTGATTGCACACATTTCATCTGATGTGACCATACTATACCTTCCTCTAGCCCTGGTCCATTTCCATGAACAACCACATTTATTTCTTTGCTTCCTCCTCCTCTGAAAAATATTCATATCTTTGGCCCTATTTTCACTTTGTATTTCGATAGACTAAGATACATCACTATTTATATTGCTATTATAGAGAGAAAAAGTAAAAACTTGATATTCTGCATCTTGTATAAAATCAAGAAAATGTCTTTTTATAGTTTGTGAATTTCTAGCTTGAAGCACAATACACGTGTTTCCCACTCCATCTCGTTATCCATGTTGTCTGGACGTATACAAGAAATGATGATTCATCAATGCCATTTTTGTGTTTGTGATGAAATATCTTTGAATCACTACATCCTCACCTATTTTCCTATAGTGTTAGAATTTTCTTTGTAATCATCATAGTTTTCCAACTGTTTTGGTAATATCAGTTGATTTTTTAATATTTCCAACTCCACTAGGGAAATTTTTTTTCTCGTTAACAATCCTTTTCTTTTATTAGTTAAAACTTCTTCTGTTAATGAAATCACTTTACTTATGGCCAAACTTACCCTAGTTAAAAAAATTCACATTCAAGTTCACCGTGATCAGCTGTATCATGAATTCTACACTTGGTGACTCTTCGAAAAGTAAAAAAACTCAAAGGATGCAACTTCTAATTAAATATTTTCTGAATTTTTTCAACTTCCATAATGAAAACCAGCTTGCATTCAATTTCTCATTCACAAGTTCCTTACGAAACTTAGAAACAGTGTTTTGAAACACAATTCTCCAATCCTAAGGAATGATACCTAAAATATTAGAGGGAGGCCCTCCTTCTAGCACCAGTTCCTGTTGATGATGATTTTACTTGCAACAAATAGGACAAATAAATTCTTCACAGAAAAAACTACAAAGAGCCTAGCCTTCTTGAAAGATATGGAACAAAGACAACCTAAGGGGGATTTCCGTATTACAGGGAAAAGATTGGCTTTCATTCAATCCCAAGTCTCTAATAACTAGGTTATGGTTGCACTAGGGTCTCTGTTGGGTACTGATGTGATATTGTTGTTAATCTCAAACGGACTATGGTTTTTCTTTGAATATTTTAGGTGTAAATTCCAAATTGAAATTGTAAGTTCAAATATCATGAAACCAAAATATTTTCCATAACATTTCATGAACATAACCGATTCTTTGCTATCACTTAAGTAGATTTAGCATTAAGCATTCAACAAATTTATGGAAAAAAAAGATCTTTAATAAAATTTCTTCTAGTCATTTAAATTTTGGAACATTTTCAAAATATTTAAACATCTATTCTAAAACAAAGCATAAAGAATACTGAAAATTAAAAGTTTCTCCTAGTTATTCTCCATGGATGCCCCAAAGAATTAATAAAAATAGAGCAAACCACTTTATACTTCACAAGATTTCTTCACATCTACATATAAAATGGTGCAAGATTTTAAAGAGAGTGGTTTCGTTTCTAGACACTGAGTAGGTTCTGTATGCACCCTTAAATGATGCAACATACAGTCTTGTTCAACCAAACTAACAAAACCAACTACAAAAGATACTGAGATAGGTAGCTATCTAATAAGCTCTAATATTAATTAATGTCTATATGCATACAAAGTTTTACGCTAGAATGGTTCATAAAATAAGAAAAAAGAACAAAACTTAAAAGTTTATGCTCCTTTGACATCCACAAATTCTGAACTTAAAAACAAAAATGAGGATCCTCTAGCCTTTTATAGAACACAAGGCTTAGATAGGATAAGACAAATACATGAGAGGAAATCCAAGGGACCAATCTCGTCAAGGAACGTGGAATGTTGTGACCAATAGGAGAATTATAATTGAAGTCAATGGAAGTCAACTCCAATCACTCATTGAATCTCTTCGGGTTCTAATTTTTCATCTTTGTTAGGATTCCTTCTAAAATCAAATGAATCTTCTCAAACAAAATATAGGAACTTCCCATAAAATTAGAGTGATCAAGTGGAAGTATTATTCCTATATTTCGGGTTCCTTCTCGATTTGAACAATCCAGGAATGGACCACCCCTCGAATGAGTACACTTCTAGACTACATTCTTGAACTCCAACATCTCGGTATTTCGGTATCTAGCACATATTTGCAACAAACTTTGTTCCAGTATGAGATTGTAAAGTATACTATTGAACCTAGAAACATCATCAAAGTTTTTTGTAAATACAATTTTCCTGACCCTCCATACTCAAGCTTTGCATCACAATCTACATCTCTTGCAATCAAAAATTCCATACATTAAATTCCCTTAAAAAAAAAATATTTATAGCATCTCATGTAAATAAAACCATTATTCAAATGTTAGTACACAAATCTCATAATCGCCACACCTTTCAAAAATCATATAATGAATCCTCATGTACACACACACACACATATATATATATCAGATTATCGGGATCTTTAGATAAATTTAAAATTCTAACATTTTAGTTCGCATTTTAACCTGGTACCCAGTACCCTGTATTCAACTTTACCCACTTACTTTCCCAGACCTTGGTTATATCAGAACTCCATTATATCAAAACACTTCATACCAGATTGCTTCGTACCAGACTAGAGCATTCTGCGTGAACTTACATTACCTTTTTCCTTTCGCATGTTTCTGGTACTCGGTTCTTGGTGCCCATAACGCTTACCTTATGAAGTACTTCTATTATCAAAGATTTTCTCTTTTCACTTCTGGTGATCTTCCACTTTGCTAGCTCCTGCCATAAGAGTTATATTTTTTTACTTGGGTCCCCAAGTATTTTTAGTCTTGGGGCGTGTTGTGAGACCACACAACACTATCAAACTTAACCTTTTTCGATCTTCTTTACGTTTGAGGCATTCAATATAAGGTATTATCAAAGCCTGATGTCTAATGTTATCAGACTTAACCTTTTTGATATTCTTCTTTTCATTTGAGGAATTTGATATAAGGTATTATCAAATGTAACGCCCGCCATGCAAACCCCAGAGAACACACACAAGCAAATATTTTTTTTTTTAAACAACACAGTTGAACATGCAAGAACATTAACCATAATTACATAACACATTACATTACACTATTACACTTAGTTCTCTGGGGAACGCGAGGTTACTTCACAAACAACTAATAACGAAAACAAAGATAACAACACAATTCACTACTTATAGCTATATTTAATGATCACACAAGCTACAAAAAAAGATAGAAGTAAATTATTAACTTTGGCAATAGAGTCTACTTACTTAGGTCAGCTTAACATACCTCTTACATTCTATTTTATTGACAAGTCCTTGCTCCCAATGCCTATACCTGCAAGGTCTATATGACTTGGAACACACATCAGATAAAAAATAGTTAGCACATGATCACTAAGAGAAGCTATATATATCAATGGTAGTTTTTACGTTATAGAAAATAAACGACAAATCTCAAATAAGACTCAGGAGAACAGTCGTAGGGGCCTGACCTAATGCCTCGGGAGCTCATCACTCGATGGCCTTGCCTACATATATAATTCGCAGAGGCACCGTAGTTCGACAACTTGAGCTACTCCAACTCATTGACTGACCAACCAAGGGTTCACTCATAAGACTTTCAAGGAGGAATCTACCCCAACACAAAAGTAACACAACACCACAAATACACACTAACCTCAATCCTCTATGCATAAGCATTATGTGACCCATACAACATTACATACTAGAGGAGTGGGTATGCAATCCTTTGTAGGGTCCATCACCCCAGACAGTTTCTTAGGCGGCTACCACCCACTTAGGTGAAGCCGAAGACTGAAGAACAAGGTAAGCATAATCTTGCAAAAATAAAATAAAAATAGCCTACTCAAATATTTATTCATACTTGCACAAGGAAGATCACAAGACATAACAACATTTCCTTTTAGCTAGATAGCTCACGATAAAACATATACTTATATATATTATAGCTATCCATCGTGGAAGAAAATAGTGATTTCACATCTTTTTTGGTTAACAAATAAATAGTTAATATAGGCACTTACAATAGATATCAAATCTTTATCACTAGTCAAATACCACTTAATAAACTAATACTCAAAACTTAAACATTCAACGATATCAATTTATAATATACAAATTGATTATTAATGTATGAAAATATTTCAAGGTCATTCAAAATGAGAATTCAACAATATAATATCAACATTTGAATTATATGATAATACCATTTACAATTATAATCAAGATAGTAATCTACACTTGAACTATGTTATCCTTTACTATTTCTTAGCTCCTATTCACTAACATATCAATCAATCATCTTTAGAACCCATGTATAGCTAATAAATTGAATTAACATAATATATGCAATTAATAAAGTTGAATCTTAAAGCTATCTAAAACTATAGTCCATCAGTTATTGTTCCAATATTAATAATTGCAATGAATAAATATGAGTTCGTAGATATTCTAATTGGTATAAGTATATCAAGTAATGGTAATGGATAATAAGTTAGGTTTATCACATCAAAACCTAAACGATAAATTTTTTAAACCAAAAATAATTGAATATCTCATAGGTCTATTATAAAAACCAAGTAACCAATAATATACTGATTTTAATTTAATAAACCATACATGCTAAGTCCACATAAGGAAGAATCTAAAATGATCTCTATTTTATCAAAATATTTTTTAGTTGGGCAATTCTAAAATCCACAAGTGAAATTATTTAAGAGTTCTCACTAAAACCAAAGATCCAAGAATTAAATTAATATGATTATTAAAAGATTCCAACCTTCAATATAACCAATTACAATTGTCTCGATATAAACTATACAATAAATTAAGGCTTATTTTCTTTTAAAAATATCTATTATATCAAAATAACCAATTAAACAAATATATTTAAATATATATATATAATACATATAATTAAACATATATATAAATACTTATTAATTAATACATTAAAATAATTTACTATATTCAAACAATGCTAATAATAAAACTAGTGTATTGCGACTTGTATAACTTTTGTTTTCGGATCTGGGTCTTTCTATAATTTTTACTGAAGGTGCGCCATTAAGCATTTTAACACATATAAAAAATTCAGCCATACCTAGTTCGTAATTTGTGAGTTATGATGAATTTAGTGACTCTATGTCTTTGTTGTTTTCTAAGGAAAATATTTATTATTTTATCATAGGATTTTCATTTTTCCTAATTTATTAGAGGATTTCCTTTGTTTTTCAATCCTACAGAGGTCTTCTAAATTATAAGTGAGATTTTCTAAATTATCTATTATTTTCTTTTCAAAATTTCTACCATTTTAAATTCATTTCTTTAGAGAGGATCTAAGATTTTCACAATTCTTCTACAAAGATTTTTTTTTTTTAAATTTCACAACGAATTAATAGACAATATTTCAACATATGTAAACAAATTATCTAATTCTTTTTTTTTTTAAATTTCACAAAATCAAAATAAATATCTACAATTTTGTACAGATAATCTTTTAACAACATAATTTAAATAAATATTTAAAATAAAGAACTTGGAGTCCTACGCTTATTTGAGAATCTGATGATGTTTGCTCGTTCCCGATGGCCGCTACGATGAGTTTCTCTTTTCTGCTTCGAATCTCCTCTTCAGAAAACTGTGCTCAAATCTTGAATTCAAATCCTTAATCCCACGACTCTTTTCAAAGTATTTCCCAAAATAAAAGAATGGGAAAATCCCTTTTGAAAACTTCAGAAGATTAAAAAAAAGGCATCACAATTCTTTTTTTTTCAATTCTTGTCTCCATAAAATCTCTGTGTGAAAAGCTCACAAAATTCTTAATTAAATAAAAGATATTCCAATTTATTCAAAAAGCTCACAAAAATCCAGAATAAAAGAATTTAATTATTTAAAAGCAAGCTTTTCAGTTAGATATCAAATCACATTCGCTCTTTCATTTTTTTCATTTATTTATTTATTTATTTTTCTATTCTTCAATACTTTTTGTTTTAATTCAATTTTTGCAAGCTTTACTTGCAAGAAACATTATCTAATTAATTTAAATAATTTATTCTAACAATTATCCTCAACAAAATAATTAATTTAAAATAATAAACACTATTTAATATTTAATTAACATTTAATAAAATACATGAATTTTTAAAAATAAATAAAATATTTAAATATTTAAATACCATTTAATTTAACATTTTAATAAACAATATTACCCTTATTTAATTAATCCAATCACAACATATAAAATACCATTAGAAGCTCTTGTTCCATCTTCCTCTTCCGCTTCCTTAGTCAGACTACCTGCACATTCTAGGTGAGAATGGAGGGCTACTACATCAAAGACCAATGTTTGACGCTATTAGAATTAACCTTTTTGATCTTTTGTTTTGAGGCATTCGGTATAAAGTATTACCGAATCCTGATGTCTAGTGCTATTAGTCTAAACCTTTTGAATCTTATTATTTTTCATTGTAGCATTCGGTATAAGCTATTGCCAAAACTCAAGGTCCGATGCTATCATACTTCAAATTTTCTATCTTCTTTTAATTGCGGAATTTGGTATAAGGTATATTTTCAAAGATCGATGTTTGAAACCTAGTTCAAACATCACCTTTTCAATCTTCTTTTCTTTGAGGCATTCGATATAAGGTATGACTGAAGCCTGAAGTTTGAAATCTTTCAGACTTAGCTTAGTCTGCCCACCTCTTTCTCTCTTTGGAAAATGATATAACTTAAGCCTGAGGCCCAAAGCTCAAACTTTGACAACCCTTCAAGGCTTGAACTGAAACTTCAAATGCATCAAATTATGATGCCCTAATGATATCAATAACAATAATATTTCCAAAGCATATGTGTTTAATACTTTAGAGCTAGCATTTTTTACTCTTTCCAAAAAAAAATATTTGTGCTTTTTTCCTTAATACAAAACCTTGGGCATGAAAGAATCCATCCTCATCCATAACATAAAATGTCATGGGAGTGTTGATGGTGGAATATTTTTTTGTGAATTTTTTTAGGAACATGTGAAAATTAGAAATATATATACATGTCTATCAGCCAAGGGAAGTGACAAAAAGTTACCATAATGATGAATTATCTAAGTGTGAGAAGATGTAATTAAATGTATATACTATGTATACCTAAAACATAAACAAAGTATGATAAATATATGTGAGTGGAATTAATATAAATCTTAAATGATAAAATAATCATTATATCATATATAAAAATGAAAATAGAATTGAATGTACATCTTGAAAGTCAAACCCTAAGAGGTTTAAAAATAAATAGTTTTATAAAATAAATATATGAAGATAATTTTTTTTTTCATGGATTAACCAGTAATTAAAAGTGAAATCATAAAACATAAATTTACCTAGAATAATTAGAGAAATAAATTTATAATTAAAAAAATTTATTTAATAAATTAATGTGAGAAGATTAGGGAACTTTGTAGCTCTTAGAAAAATCATGAAAAAGGTTGATGCAATGCATAATTTATTTTTCAATGCTTAGATTAATACTTATAATATAATTTTTGTCTTATAAATGTCAGAGATAAAAAATATTTTGTGGGTTAATGTTATTTACCTTAAGATTGATCCCATGAAATATAGAAAATGGAAATAAATTATTTTGAATTGATTAACCACTAATTAAATAAGTGAAATCATAATTTTTTTAAATTTAAATTAATTAGAGAGTTAAAAATTATAATTAAAAATACTATTTGATAAGCTAATGTGAGGATTTGGATACTTATAGCTCTCAATAAAATTATGAACAAGTATAATTGATTTTTTAATTCCTAGATTAATGCCTATAATATAGTTTTTGTCTTATAAATGAGAGAGATGAAAAATATTTTGTGGGTTAATATCATCTAGCTTATGATTGATCTCATGAAATATAGAAAATGTCTTGTAAGGTTTTTTTTTTATATTAAGGATAGTGCAGTTAACCAAATTACATCATAGAGTGCTTAATCAACAGTTTTATCTTCCCACATTTTAGAGTTTTCCCCCCATATACAGTTATGCTCTCAACTGCTATGCATTAGCTAGTCAGTGCATATACAAGAGTTGTGGATTTACATATACAAATCTAGGACATATATAAATATGAGCCATATACAAAACTAAGCAATATCTGTGCATTAAGCTACCTATACAACTTATAAAAAATACATCTATAGTTAGTGCATATACAAGAGTTGTGGATTTACATATACAAAAATGAGTCATATACAAAAATGAATCATATATGTGCATTAAGCTACCTATACAACATATATAAAAGACAATGCCATATATAACATCTATATACTAAATACTTAGTGTAGTAGAAAACTATGAATAGGAATCACAAAAAGTATCATTATGGACCATCTTTCACTGGTTCTTGCACTCACTGATTGTGTCAAGATCTATCTAACCTACCATAACCTCTGCAACCATCAGCTCATTTGAAGAGAAGAACTCTTCCACCTCCCAGTTATCATTTAGGTGTAGTCTTGGTGCCCTTCATGTCATTCCTGCTCAGACTAGACCTTTTCATTAAATTATTTCTAAAAGTTCTCTAGTGCATTCATGAATATTGCAAGGTTGGGTTGCCCTACTTACCAGTTGTAACCAAATTTCACCTCATTTTGGTTGAGAAGCACTACCCCATCTTTGAGAAGATTAATTTTTTTTTCCTCATATACTTTCACTATCATGACAACCTAAAGCCTTCCAGCCAACGATAGGAATTTCCTATTCCATCTATCCGTCTTTTTTTTTAATTTTCTCTTTGATCCACAACCACATGTCTTTGAGGCATGGGCTGATTGCAAATGGGATGCCTAGATACCTAACTTTTTTTTTAGTTCCACCCATTGAAAATCAAACTTGTGTAGCCATTTTGGAGGCTTATCGGACCACCCCAACAAAATAGGTTTTTTTCTAGAGATTTTTGCTCCCAAGGCCTTGCAGTATATATTTAGGTTACCTAGTAGCTTCTCCATGTTTTCCTCATCTAGATCAACAAAGATTGTTTTATTATTAGTAAATTGGATATTTGGTAACCCCTGGATATTTGGAAGACCGAGTCCCCTTACTTTTTGGTTTGTAATGTTTTCTCTTAGCAGGAAGTGCAGAGCATCATAAGCTATAACAAATAAGGGCACCAGTGCTAGTGGGAACCCCTGCCTTATGGATCTCCCTAGAGCAATTTTTTTAGAGAGTGAACCATTAATATCCACATACGTTGAAGCATCTTTCAATAATGTGTACACCATGTTACAAAAGTATAGGGGGAAGCCAAAAGCCTCGAGGGTTGTTCTTAGGAAGGACCATTCCACTCTATTGTAGCCTTTTTTGAAATCTAATAGAAGCATAGCTAAGTTTTGTCCAGAGACTCTACTCCACTCCATAGCTTGCCAACTTGTGATCAGGTTTTCTAAAATGTATCTTCCCTTAATGAAACCTATTTGTGTATTGTTTATGAACTTTGGAAGAATTTTGACTAGTCTCAAAGCTAATACTTTGGCGGCCAAGATCTTGTAGCAGACATTTAGCAAGGTTATTGGTCTCTAGTTTCTCATGTTGGTATTATCTCCATCTTTGGGTAGCAATTTGATGATACCACTATTGATGTCCCCAAGTGATCCTTTTTCAAAAACCTCCAAATAGACTTGATGTAGATCATCATAGATCCAATCTGGAAAGGTATTATAGAACTCAATTGGGAGGCCATTAGCTCCTGGTGATCTATCATTGCTCATAGAGCTAATGGTTGTTCTAATTTCATCTATGTTTATCACCTTATCGATGGCTCCAACATCATCCTTGGATATTTTTGAGGCGATCATCCCTTTTATCAGATTCCTTGCATGCCTACCTTCCTCTATTTCACCTTTATATGTGAATATTTCTATAAAGAAATTGAAGAACTGATTTGAAATATCTTCCTAAGTGGTGAAAAGGATTTCATTATGACAAATCTAGTTTATTTTTTCTTTCACCCCTTTCTCTTTTAAAAATATGAAAAATAATTTAGAGCACTTGTCTCCATTTTCAGGCCAATTGAGTTTAGCTCTTATTTTTAGGCCTTGTAGCTTGTGGGCTAGAATCCTTTTGAGGGAATTCTCTTCCAATTCCATTTCCTCATTGGCCTTTTGATCAGCTAGGTTATTTTGTAGTTTAATTCTATCCTCAATAGGTCTTCTTGCAAGAGATTCTCATTCCTCCTCCTCTCTAGTGCCATGTGCTTCCTAATAGTTTGATAGAGAATTCTCCACCCCTAAACATTGGCTTCACACCTTTTGATTTCCCCCTCCTTCCCCAAGAGGCTTTTATTTATCTCTCTAAGGGTGCATATAGTCTCCCTACAACTCTCATCCTTTAGAAAAATAACTTTTAGTATGAAGTTTTTCCCCCACTTTCTTTCTTTTTTCCTCACTAAATTCAAGATTAAGGTAGCTTTTATCGAATGATGATTAAAGAGTGTATAGGGGTAAACCTTCACACTTTGACCACCATCCAAATGGGTGAAACTATACCAATATTTATTTGCATAAAACCTATCTAACTTGCAGTATATCCTCTTTCCACCTTTATGTGCATTGCACTAGGTATACCACATAGTATTGCATTGGTTCTTACTCTTGTCAAGAGGGTAATTCAGTTTGAGTTTGTTCTTGATTTGTAACCAGAGGTATTTTTCACTACCTTTCCATTCCATATTGAGGCCCCTTGTTTTTTCTTCCTTATTTTCCACCATATTAAAGTCCCCCCCAAAAATCCAAGGGATTTTAGGAAGGGTTGCTAGCCATTTCCAAAGCTTAGTACACTTTCTATAGTCATTTGGGGGTGTAGATTGAACATATACCAAATTTGGCTCCTTCCTTCTCAAATGTTTCCCAAACAACCCTATTATAGGTGGAAACACCATTTTAAGTGAGGAACTTCTCCCAAATTTTGGCCATAAGTATAGAAGTTCCTCATATTCCTATAACGCCCACCATGAAACCCTAGAGAATGTCACACATAATGAAAGCGAACAATTTTTATTTTTTAAAGTGTATTTAAACAAGGAAAACTACACTTACACATACATTCTCTAAGGTACATGACAATGCTATTTGCAATCCCCATTACTAACAAAAGTTACTAAACATAACATAATATTATTACTCATGAATTAAAGATCATACATCTATTAACATTAAAATACATCACATAAAATATAAAGTACAATAATGATCCATTCACACATTGCATCTATTCAACATTACAATTACAACTCTCATTCCAAATGAGATATTTTATACAAAAGTGTTACAATTAAAAATTACAAAGATTCTCCTCAAATACAATTGAGGAGTGATACAATTACAAATTACAAGGTATCCAACATATACAAGTGAGAACATGATAGAATTACAAATTCACTGGTACACACGAGCTTTCCAATCCGGAAGTATTCATCATCACGAACAAGAACTAGGGACCCAACAGTGTAAGGTGCATGTTCCACCCAACCATGTGGTACCCGAAGGACCAACCCCCATGCTAGGAGATAGTAAAAGAGCTTCCTAGGGAAAATCTAGAACCTCTAGACATAGGCAAAACAATATTAAACTACACAAGTACAAAAATTACATAATGGTTACAATGCTTCTAGATAACAATGATCATCTACACAATACAACAAGCTGACTCACGATTGTCATAGGAGGAATGTCATCACAAAGTTGCATAGGTTACCCTGGCGAACCTTCCTAGGCTCCGACCCCCATCTTGGGTTACCCTGGTGACCTCATGAAACCCGGCCCCACATGCAATCCAATGTAGAATCGATAATCTTTCAGAGAAATAAGATATCAATCTTGCCATTCCAGGCCTTCTCGTCTCATCCCAAGTCTTTACTAGCCCTTAAGTCCATGAGTGAGGCATTAACAAAAGTTAAGTGTTTAAACTACCCTTTTCCCCTAACATATTTATTTAATTTTCACTGATTAAACTAACTCTACATGAGTTATCCTGACACCAATTTGTGTGTCGGCCCTCATGAAAAGCCACTCCCCTATTAACAACCTAAGGAATCAATTCCACTAACATAGGGTAAACCAAGTGCACATAACCAATTACAAATACCAATTTAATAACAATGTACAACACAACTTGTTCGTAGAACCAGGTGACCATACTTGATAAAATACCACATGCACTACCCAAGATATTTCAAAGCTAAATCAACATAAGTTACAATCCCCATCTAAAGAAAACACATATGGAAGTCTTACACAAACAAATAACTCCATTTACCCAACAATGAGAATGAGAGAGATAACATAACGATTACAACTAATGTTAAAAATCAATTTTCTAATAACATCATTCTCTTATAAAATCAATATTTGCATCATTATAATAAAATCACCTTAAAATAATTATATTTAAATATAAATTAAACATATATATATTTAATGTATATACAATTATATATGTTTAAAAAAAAACTATTTAAATTCCAATTCATACATATATTCCAATTATTTAATTAAAAACCAAATATTTAAAATATATAATATATATATTATATATATAATATATAAATATTATATATAATATATAAATATTATATATAATATATAAATATTATATATAATATGTATATTATATATATTTTTTAATAAAAGATTTTATATTAAAGTCAAACCCCACATAAGTAGGGACACTGCCCTGCTGTGGGGAAGGCTGCTAGGTAGCCTCCCATAGGGGTGTGCCGTGAAGGCAACGACACTACCTCCATAGTCGCCTCCCTATGGGGCAGTTGTGGGGTTGGCCCCAACCTTCCCTTTTTAATTTAATTTAATTTATTTTTTTAAATTCAAAATTTTAATAAATAAATTCCCCTATTTTCTGTAATTTCCAGAACATGATTTTTTTGATAGAAATTTTTTTAATATAATTTTTTTTACAGAAATATTTCCCAGAAGTTTATATAAATAAAATATGTGTATATGTATATATATATTAACAGAATATATATATACACACACACACAAAATTTCCATTTTACAGTTAAATTGGGCAACTTTTCTACATAAATTACTATAGCAAATTCATTTTCAAGCACAAATTTTTAATCTCAATTTCTAAATTGTAATGGAAAATTCCAACTCCAAACACAAAGGTTTCAAATTTTTCTATTATTAAAATTTGATTTGCCAGAATTTTTGTTGTTTTCTTTTGTTTTCTCTATAGAAAATCTGAGAATTTCTCCATTTTTCTATAGAGATTTTAAAGAATTCACAACAAGATTTACAACCTCTTCAAAATTAAAAATCAAAGCTTCTAAAAAAATAAAGCAAT
The DNA here is from genome assembly GCA_007258455.2 of Sequoia sempervirens. Taxonomy (NCBI): domain Eukaryota; kingdom Viridiplantae; phylum Streptophyta; class Pinopsida; order Cupressales; family Cupressaceae; genus Sequoia; species Sequoia sempervirens. Next base: position 370,496,566 of record VDFB02281492.1, on the reverse strand, counting down.
AAAGAACCTATGTTTTGAAGTTTGAAGAAATACAATTTGATGTTGTGCTTCCTTGCCAAATCCAAAATTCCAGATCCTCCTTCAAAAATCTTCACTTCCAAATCCAAAAATGTATGCAATATAGAGAAAACCTTCCTCTCTTTTTAACAGCAAATTTTCCAAAAAAATAACATAAAATAAAATACCTCCAATTAATTTTCCTCCATTTTAGTCAAATTTTAAAAATATCCCCTCAACCACCATAGTTATTTCCCCCCCTTATGCATTTTTAAGATATTTGTCCTTTTAAATGATTTAAAACAAAATTCCATCTCAAATAAATTAAATCTTTTAATTTATGCATTTTTCAAAACAACTTTAACTATTTAATTTATTTAATCAATAACTATAATTTAATTAATTAATTTATCCATTTACTAAGATTTAATTATTTAATTTATTTAATCAACAACATAAGTTTAATTAATTAATTTATTTACTCAACAAAATAAATTTAATTAATTAATTGGTTTATTTACTTAATAACATAAATTTAACCATGAGGATTAAATCACCTTACTAACTGAATAAAATTAAATTAACTAAATTAAATACAATTTTAATCTAAATATATAAATTAACATTACCACCACTTAAATATTAATTCCCACATATAATTTCCACCGATAATAAATTATCAAACATCAAATACGACATGACCCAACAATAAACCAGACACAAACTGACGACACACTATGATAGGGTTGTGGTTTGACAAGGGAACCCTGTTACTATCTCCCAATCAACAAAACCATTGGGATTTGGACACGCTAAGACCTGTGAAGCTAGGTGGAGACGACGTCCTGTACCTGCAATACTACAATCAAGACGAATGTCATACATGGATAAAACATAACAATCACACCATGAAGAGAAATCATGGAATCACAGGGCGCTCACATGCGAGTGATGTAATCCCGTCCCTTTCACCAATATAGGCACATCACGACTGACGAAAGTAAAGCATCATTAATCAACATATAAGCATATATCAATATTGACAACTATGCTAATTAAAAGCATAACATGAAACATAACATCCATATAGTGAATCATCTCATCACAGTATAACATCCACATTGCTCTAAAGCCAGCAATCATAAAACAATAACAAATATCCGAGTCTATCAAAATAGACACATTGTCTAACAACATAGCAAATATAAACATATAGTAGCAACGACTAGAGGGGCACTACAATTCCTTTATCATGATTGGAAAATAATGCTAGGAAGTTATTTTAGATGAACCTCAAATTGGTTTCAAGGGTGAAACCATTCAACTTTCATTCTTGTAGGAGTACAAAGTATTTATCCTTTTCTAAATTTAGGAACCTTCTCACTAGGTATTTCTTGTTAGGGGATTCTAGGCCCGTCACATTCCATGAGGTGCAGTTAATGTTCATTAGTAGTAGGAGTTGGACAAACCTCTTTTTATTTCCTATACATCTCAAAATATTTAGGTGAGGAGTCTCCACTTTCCAACCTATTGGTATTTGGAGTAGGTAGCACAATACTTGTCTTTTTCCTTTTATTTTTGCTCAACATAAGGCTGCCTTCATTTATCTTAGTGATAGTTCCTTTCTTCATGCCTCTCCTTTTTGGCCTAGGTGGGAGGTTGACATTTATCCCTAGGTTCCCTTCACTAGCATGCTCATCATCTAAGCACCCAATTGGTCTTGTTGAAACATTATCAATTTTTCCCCCTTTCTAGTGGATTGTTCAGTGCTTGGCTCACCTTTTTCCCTCTTGACTACCCCCCTTAAGTTTTGAGTAGTCCAGAATAACATCACTTCTTTTAATTAGGGAGTTTAAGATTTGTTGCATTTTGTTCACACTTTCAATGACATGTTCAGAGATTCTTCTGTCACTCCCCATTAAGGTGGAGTTCCCCCCCTTTTGACTCAGTGGTAATAGCCTCAATGTTCCCAACCTAGTAGGTGGGTGCCCTTGGGGTACTACCTCCCATTAGTACCTCCTCACCTTCAATGTTCAAGTTAGAAATAAGATTATCAATCCTAGTAGGGCATGAGGTTGGATGAGCTATAGTGCCCTGGGGGGATCCATCACCCTATTGGAGACCCCCTAGAATGTGAGAATCTCACCCACACCATATTTTGAAATTTCTTTAACCAACCTAAAATTAGGGGTTCCACTCAAATGTGGGTCAAGAGTTTAAAATTTTTGTACAAGAGAGTTTATGGCTCAACTTTTTCATTCTCAGCTCCTTTAATTTTTGGATTTTTTTGAATATTCTCTCTTAATCTCTTCATTAATAACTATTGTGCATTTAGTTTGGAAGCACTAGAGGAATCATTTATTTCTACCTCAATGTGATCATTTACAATAGGGTTTGTACTAGAAGCAGTTTCAACACCTACCTCCAATTCAAGTAGGGGGCGAAGGGATTATCCTCGACAGAGATGGGGGAGTCCAAAACCATTTCAGAGGAGGGATGTGAAGAATATTTTGGGCCAGAGACTTGTTTAGAGATTGGTTCAAAGATGACAATTCTAGGAGTCGATGAGGAGCGACTAGGGTTTTCAACCTCTTGATTTCCAAAATGAAAAAATAGAGGCACCTTTTGGCATGCCAGGGTTAGGGTTACCCTTAGGTTTGGTTTTTAGAATAATTGGACAATCCTTTCTTAAGTTTCCCTCACGTTAGCACAGGTAGCAAGTGTTAAGACCACCTAGCACTTCAATATGGCATAGGTGAATTCCATAATCCAAGTGAATGTCAAGGAAGTCTAGGACTTCCTAGTTTGGAGTGAGGGAAATCAAAACCCTTGTGTTCATGTCTAAGAGAGAGACCCTTAGACTGTTAACCCTCATTATAGTGCCTAGAGGTGCAAGTAACTATGAAATGAGAGCCCAAAGCTTGTGTGGAATGTATTTCACCAACATCCATCTGGGGCTAGAAAGAGCTAGGATTTCTTTCATGTTTTCCTAGGTATGTGCCTAGGACATAGCCTTGAAGATGCTTTTCGTAATTTTCCAGAATGGGTTTTTGGTTAATTTTTGTTGCATCTCATGATTTTTCACAAAGAAAAGGAACAATCCCTTTTGTACCATTTGACAAAAGGAGACAGTAATTCCTAGTTTCTTATGCCATACATTTGCAAAGAAATTATTCAAATAATTTCTAGATGGAGCATTATTGATATCGATAGCAACAAAAAAGAAAGCCTTGTTTTTGAATTTTTCCCTTTCCAACATGATCACATCTTTCATTTGATTATTAGCAGAAACTAGGAGTCTTAATGGTAGGGAAAATGGTTCCTTACCTCTTTCCCTGCTAATGTTGTCGAAGCCCTCGCCAATGCAAGAGCCAACGTCAAACCTTGCCCCCACCACGATAGGAGTCGACTCCTCAACAATGAACTCTTTGAAATATTTAGCACTCTCTTTTCCCACCATATGTAAAGAAATACCAAATACTAGGGGGTTAGGGGGTTTAGAGCCCCCCTCCATATTTAATTTTGAGGCCTCTAGAGCCTTGCCAAGAGGAGTAGAAGTAGGGAGGCCGATCCTAGGGGAGAAGAGCCTCCCCCACACGCTGAAAGCACAAACCCAAGTGAAAAAATGAGAAACTTGTAGACTCTCCTTCACATCCTTGTAAGGTTTAGTTTTAGTATAGTATCTTATAAATTTTGGAGCCTAATCTTTTATGATCTCTAATATCTAAACTTGCACAATTATTGGTAGTATTTTAAATATCCTTGAGAAATTGCTGAACTATGAGGGTCATGTTATCCTCAATAAAATCCTTTGATAGGATAAATTGATGAGCTAAATTCTTAATGATTGAATATAACACTCTTAAAGATTCAAGTGTGCTAGATGCATATGCATTTTGATTCTAATGTAGACTAATTTGTTTTAGGTGTCAAATTGAAACATTTCTATCATTATTTCTTTTTATAGTTCCTTGATGATTTAGTTACATAATTAAATAAATATAATCACAAAGAAAGTTGTACAAACCTATACCAAGTTATCTCTTAATGACTAGTATGAAATATTAGGATTTGACCAGTTAAAATTTAAAATTAATTATACATGACATTAGATTGATATGTGATAAAAAAATGTCTACAAATATTATGAAAATAAATTAAAAATAAAATTAAAAATTAAAAACATAGACATAACATATAAACATACCATTATCACAATATAATTTAATTAAAATAATCCATTAAACGAAACTCAAATTTCAATAAAAAAATTACATGTTACCATTGCATCTATTTACTCTATTCTAAAATAAGTATAATTATATCCATCCCTATAACATTAAAAATGTTTATTTATAATAATTAGAATGAAATGAAATATAAATGTTTTATATTGTAGATTGCTTCATAATAAGAATCTATGGGGCCAACAGACAAAAAGGCTTGACAAGAACCATCACAAATTTCTAAAGAACCTTTTCATTTGTAAGTCTTTCATTGTCAACTTTCCATATTTATTTAATGGCAACCATAACAAGTGTCATTCAACATGAAATGTTTGTACCACTTTAGAGTTTACAATTCGTTTAGAAGAAAACAAGAAGCATCTCATATTATGATTTATCTCATATATTTTCTTTTCTTTTTGTTGGTGGCCAAAAACTTCCATGACATAAAGCTTTTAAAGCTCCTCCCATCTTTCTAAAATTGGGCCAAATATCACTTAAAAGTACAAAATGAACTTCACACTAAAACTTATGATAAGTTAATAACAATCTTGTGTCATATGATGATGAACCATTCATAATTATTTGTGTGACTTAAATTTTTGGTGTTCATTGATTGGCCATAATTGTGGAATATGGCCCCTCGAGGATTGGTAGTTAGTGTAAGTTGGATTTTTAAATAGAAAAAGTTATAAATGTAGAGATAGGCACTAAATGAGGATTATTTTAAAAAAAAAATGTGCACCCATCTTGTCACTTATATTTCCCCACTAACATGGATTATGAGACAAAAATGATTACTCATATAATTATGCTTCATAGGAAAGGAATTTTAAGTGTATACCAACAAACAACTTTTACATGTTATCATGATCAAGAAATTTGGGCACAAAAGCCAAGCAACCATCATTTTGGAGTTCATTATATTTATAATAAAATTAAAAGATATAAAAAGCAATTTTAGTGTTTCTATTTTTATAATATTTTAAACTAAAGTTATAGAACTTCATGTTTTTAAATCCTACTTTTTGAATCATTTTAAAAATAAAATCTGCCAATAGTTAGAGGACACTAGATTTAGAACTAAAAGGCTTATTTAAGATATTTTAAATCTAAACTCTTATTAGTAATTACATTATTCGTTTCATGGGGAAAAAATGCCTTATGTAGATAGGGGTGCCCACCTCATTAAAAGGAAAAAATAGGGGAATGTTACTAAGTTTCTCATAAATTATGATAGTGCACCTATAATACATATTTTTCATTGCTAAGAGATTTTTTTTTTTTTTTTAGAGTATTCTCTTTTTAGCTAAATGTATAAAATAGTGACATAGATCTTAAACTAATGTATATGTTTTTATTTAGTTAGGAATATAATACTTCATTCTTAATATTAATGTGTGGATGGTTCGTTGGGTGATTTAATTATTATTACTTGAGACACTAATAATTATTTATATATTGAATTATTTTTAATGATATTTTAGAAGTTTATAGATTTTTTAAGAAGTCAAAAAATCAAGTTATTAATAATAAAAAATGTTATAAAAAAATATTAAAAAAATCAACATAAGAAAGTCAATATACATAATTAATTTATCAAAAAACACATTGATATTAATTATTCATTTTAACTATTAATGAATTTCTCCTACTCACAAACATTATAACAAACACCACCTCCTTTATTTTCTTCACCAAATATAAGCACTCCAACATCCTCATCAATTGTACACAAATGTAAAACCAAAATTAGTTTAGGGTTATTGATAAAGTTGTTACCACTATATCTTATGGTTGAGTACTTTATACCATGGATAATTTGAGTGATCTATCTCATACCCATCTAGGGGTAGGAAGGAAAAAAATGATCACCTATAACATCCTTTTTAAATAGGAAATAAAGAGGTTTTTAACCACCAAACAAAAATAGAGGTATAAGAGCTATAAATTTTTCACATTTACATGCACAATAAAAATATTGTTAGAAAGTAGACCATACTCATTTGATGAATCCAAACTGTCATCACCACAAACATCTAGTTTTAATTTAATGTTTAAAAACCGTACTAACTCATTTCATCTCTTTTTTTATTAGACTAAACTAGACTAAGCACCATTTTTTCCACACAACATATAATAGATAACTAAAAGTTCCTAAAATTCCTCCATATTAAATTCCTATGACATGAATAGGACACTTTTCTCCACACTCTTGAGACCAAGAAAAAATTGTTCAAATTAAATGAGATAGTATCAAGAAAGTGGAAAATAATTCTTAACCTATGATCTAAGACCAATAAGAATCTTGTACTTTGTAAGTGATCTTCATTATATCCATCAAATGTTTTATTCAAAAATAACACCACAAAAAGCTACCACATATATGTATTGAATTTACAAATGAGAAACTTAATATGATACAAACCATTTACTAAGGAAAGAAATAATCCAAACCAAATCCAAGGCACCTCTATATCATATAAATCCCATACCACATAAAATAAATAAATTTCACATGTAGAAAAAGGTATGGGAGATTTAGAGAGCATACAAACCATAAAATAATATCAACATTAAACATAAAATAATGAAGGAAACATACTTTCACATAAAACATGGACACACCCATTAAGGTAGAAAAATATTTTTAAATAAAATTTCCAAGCTATATCATATGTTCTAATGATCACTAACCAAAGACAGACTAATCTTGATCCACAACACAATTCACTAAATCATTAGCCATTCTATTCTAGAATCAAAATAATAGTGAAAGTTGTCAAAAATTATACAAAAATATTTAACTTCATCCAAAAAATATGAAACTAATAATTCAAAAATAATCATTAAGAACTACCATTGATCATAGGTATCAAATCAAATTTCATCAAAATTTTATGGTTATTCAACAACACAACCAAGGAGAGATCACAAACAACAACCTCTCATTACACAATTTTATTTATTTAAAGAAGAAAAAAATGAACCTCGTTTAATAAAATGTGTCTTAGAATAATGGAACACAACCCTAGTACCCATGACACTCAAATTAACCTAAGAAACCCCATTAACATTAACATATAACTTAATGTGTTTTCAGGGGTTTTCTGTGTGGAGGGCTCTAAACCTAATGTTTTCATTGATTCTTGGCTGAAGGCTCTCATTTCTTCTTTTGAGCTTGGCTTTCTGGAGGTTTTGCTATCCTCTTTTCCAATCCCTGTTGTTGTGGTCGAGGGTGTGGTGTGGGGATGCAACGAGCTTTTTCTCTTAAGGAGTCATTTTTTGTCTATTGTTGTTTTTTCTTTGAATTTGTCTTTGGTGGAAAAATTCCTATCATCCTTGCTCTCTCTATGCTGTGTTGGTTCTATTTTTGGAGCCTTCATTGCCTATACTTCGGGGCTTTTGAGGGGAGTGTCTCTTTCTTTGGCTGAGGGCTCCTATTGGGTGTTTTCTGCTTAGAGCATTCTGTTTCTTGGGCAGTTTGTGATCTCTTTTTGTGCTCTTTGGAAAAGCTGGTTGTTGCTATGTGGAAGGATTTCCTGGCTTTCCTTCCTAGAGAGATCTTTTTGGGAGAGCTTTTCAAAGCTATTGGAGCTTTTGGGTACCCATTGTGGGTTCTCTCTATTGAGGAAAGGGTTTCTCTTGATGTTGCTTGTAATGCCCCGCCAAGCAACCCCAAAGCATACAATACATCTAACATTAATGGCACCAATTTTTTTTTAAAGTACTAACATACATCATAATAATCATATATCACATGAAATAAAAATAAGTATGAACTACTTATAACAAATCCCTCGGGTTTACATGACTGCATTACTTTTCACAACAACATCACTACATCACATGGATGGTAAGTATACACTAGTAACCATAAGATAACATGAACATGAACAATACATTAATCAAGGATTACAATATTACAATGCCGCTTCCCAACATGAATGGGGAAGATACAATAAAATAGAATGATACATTTGAAATGAAGGAGTACAAAGTTGCAATACTAGATTCAACTCTGGTTCAACTCAGGAGTCACTACAACGTACAATTTCACACTTCTCGATTGATGATTGGGGACCTAATGGGGTGTATAGCATGTTCCACCCAACCACGTGGACCCTAGGGCCCACCCCCCATGCTAAGAGATGACAAGAAAGAACCCCAACTAAACCATCATACAAAACAAGGATACAAGATTTTACAACAAGATCCACAATAAAATAAGACAATCTCCAGTACAAGAAATATCCAACACAAGATGTGCCCAACATAAGGAATAAACAATAAAGCATCAATATACAAATGCCAACATGTGCTTCCAAAGGCCTAAGAATAACATAGAGGGAAACAAAGCATACTTGGTTGTTAAAGGAAGAGTGTCATTGCAATGTTGCATGGGTTACCCTGGCGAATCTTCCTAGGCCCCGGCCCCCATCATGGGTTACCCTAGTTACCTCTTACGAAACCCTGCCTCACATGCAATCCAATGCGGCATCGATTATCTTTCATAAGGACAAGACAATGATTTTGCCATTCCAGGCCTTCTCAACTCATCCCAAGCCCATACAATCACTTGAGCCATGAGTGAGGCATTCACTTATATCTTGTTAATGTGTGATTCTATCCAAAACCCCTAAATAAATATTATCATTTTCACTTGATTAATAAACTTCCAATGAGTTACCCTGAGACCACTTCTGGGTCTCGGCCCCCATTGAAAGCCACTCCCCTTATGAACAACAAAACTCAAAAGACACTATCAGGGTAAGCCCCCATGGACAACATATAAAGTCACAAGATAAATTGCATTAAGCAAGGCATACACCATCCTACACAAAATCCTCATAACGAAACTATTTTCAAGTGCAAGGCTAAACCCAATCATCAAATAGATCATACGAGCAATAGCTCACAAAGAACCAAAAGTGAAGGCCAATAATAAAGCAACACCCTTCTTTCCCTTTCTCTGGAAGACTGATAAATCACTAAAACAAGGGTTTCCCAACAAGGTGGCAACAAAACTTGATCTCAAAATCAACATCAAACTCAAAGCCAAAAACAACCTCCATAAATAAATTCATCATAGACTCCAAAAATACACACAAAATTTCACCATAGGAATACACTTCAAACATTCCAAATTTTCCAATTTACTAACATGATATGTCATACAACAACTATTCCAATAATGTAATAAGGACATACATGATAAATTAACCTGTTATCTATTAAGTAACTACAAGAAAATCAATTCTCATAAGGAAATTACTTTCAAATTCATCCTTGAAAATAGATACTTTTGAAACCTATCTAAGCACAAATTATAGTATATCAATAAAGAAATATATCATATTATCTAGTAGCTAACCTTATAATAAGGGTGATATTTCTACCCTACTCCAGGTTTTAATCCAAGCCTACTAAACTTTCTTTTATTTAATAATCACTAAATAACCATCTTTTATGAACACTCAAAGGTATGCGAATGTAGTATAAGAAGTTAGATATCTCCTAACCTGGTTTTCAATGTTCCTAAGTTATAGAGAGTTTCGCTTCTAAATTTCAAACTTCGACTTTGGAATAAAAATACCCTATTATATCAAATATACTATGCATTGTTAAATTACTCTTTCAACAATAAACCTTCCAATGCATAACTCTGATCAAATTAACTATTCAATCTCTATATCTTAAGGTATACTCATGTTCTACATTGATTAGACTACTATGACACTCAAAAGGAAAGAAGCTATTGAGCTGAAGATGATCAAATGATCTTGCTTTTACAATCACGCTTCTAACCTTGTAAGTTTTATTTGTGTCACCGATGCACTCAGTCATGCAAATTTGGTGGATGAGGTTATAAGTACTTTGCACATTAGTAACCTTATTGCATACATATGTAATTAATCAAAATTTCGCATTGTTACCCTTCATGTCGGTGTTGGCAGTCTTGGGACGCCCTAAACCTCATTACTAAATGCTAGATAGCCTAGTGGTTCCTACGAGTCAAGAAAGAATAAAGGCTGAGTGTTTCTAGCAACTCTGCATTTTAGTTGGATCCTATAAATGCTACATCTGGAAAGGTTCCAACTATATCAAGGAGGTATTTTAAATTTATACACCCTACCATGTTCAAGTGCGCGGCCAAGATAGGCTAACAATGAAATCAGGGTGATTATATAATTTACTACACCTTTGCAATCTGGAAGTTGCAGCTGTGATAAGTTACCAAAGATTTCAGAGAGGCTACTTAATTCTATAAAATGCCTCACTCTAAACAATGTAACAGTGACAGGTTGCCAAGTATATTAGAAAATGAATATTGGAACTTGGAAATATTGCCATCTTCTTGCTTCATTATTGTTATTTTCAAATGCTGAAATGATGATAGATTGTCAGTAGAATCTAGCAGGTTATTTAAACCTTTAGACTCCCTGTTAAGTTCAATATTGTATTCACATGTTCAATAACTCTCAAATCCATTAATGGAGTATCTTCATCTTGGATAAGTGAGTCCTAGCCTCTTTTTGATCCTCAGATTCTACTTCCTCCCAACCAAATGTAGCCATATTAATTCCATATTAAACCCAAATATTAACCAAAATCAAACTAGAGATATTTATTCTCTCTTATCTCCAGCCCTTAATCTCATCAGTTATAGATTCATAATTTAAGTGATACCTGTGGGCCATAATAATGGAATTGAAGGAAGTAAAAAAAATATAAAAGAAATTAAAAATAAATTAGACATAAATGAGCAACAACATAACATATAGGTTTGGTGCATATAGCCTAAGCTTACAGTTACTTTATGTAGACAAAAATATGCTTAATTAGGTATACATATACTATTTAGTATTTACAATAGACATATTCATATCAAACTAAAGTTCAGTGAATCCAATAAGTCAAAATAACTACACAAGGATATCACACACCTCACTTGAAAAGGATACCTCTAGAATTCAGAACTACAAGTAATCCCTACATGCAACAGTTTTATAGATACGAGAACAATGAAATCAAGGCCACATTGAAGGCCAAGTTCAGATGACCTAAGCATATCAATGAACAAACAGTGAATTCGAAGCTTCCCACTACTTTGCCATTAGAAATTCAAGATTGCTTAAAAAAAAACTTTTTTTTTTTTTATTGGAAAAATCACCCTAGAGTTTAATTATTGTTTATAAGTCATCCACACCGATCTTTGTAATATCCTTTGAATTTTTCTAGATTTTATAAATTTACTTCTTTGATATAATGTAGATGCTATAATGTAGACCACAGGATACCTAGCAGACATACAAATAATGTTTCATTTTGAGTACTCTGTGAATATAGCTACAATAAATGTAGGAAATGTGAAGAATTGTCAAATATTTGATGTAAAATCCAAATCTATATGGCATCTGTGTCATAAGGTTCAAAACAAAGAATATCAATACAACAGCCCACATATGCATAAACAATACTTTAATATTGTTACAGGATGACTTACCTCAGCAGCTTGACCCAACGCACCTGCTCTCCTCTGAAGCCCCCTTCTTTCTTCGGATTCTAGCACCTACTTCTTTGGCAAGGTCCATAACCTAGATAGAGGTGATCCATGAAGATGGATATGGCTCTACCATGCCATTCATTGTGATGGATTCCTACAAAAATGTGGATGATAACCCCGTTTCTAGAAAACTAAAGTTTCAGGTTGATACAAAAATTGATGCTACTCTGGTACCCATATACGACATCATTGTTCCATTTCATGCATCCACCATCGAAGGTGTTACCAGCCGTCAAGATGGAGGAAATTCTTAATCTCTGAACTGCCCCTTGATGAAAATCAAAATACTTGGACTCCCCTCCACGCCGAAAGAGCAGGTTTAAGATAATGATGATGTGCATGGGATTCCTTGTACATTTATTGCGATTCGATAGGATTCCCTCCAAATAACTCCTCGTATTGCATAAGTGGTTGATCATTAAATGTGCATGATTGAACTGCCTATCCACGCACTGCATGAGGTGTCCCAGTAGAGTCTCCTCCCTCCTTACTTCTCTTCCTCTTTACTTAAGAGCCCGTGAATATCTCTCCATCATGTATGTAAAGAATTTATTGGATAAATATTTTTTGATGACAAAGGATTTCATCATGGCGTTATTTCCACTGTTCTTGGTCTATGGTCTATCAACCTTATATCCCTTATGTGCTATATTTTATTTTCACTTGACCTCTAACTCTATTCCTTCTAGCACTATCAGTATTATTACACCATCCCTTGTGGTCATGGCTGCCCTTCTATATCTGACATACACTTTGTTCATCTTGAACTATAATACACTCTATACTATTATTTTCTTTGTTACACTGTACATTGCCACCTTTTGATTCTCGACTATGTAGAGTTGTCTTTTAAACCTGTCCAACTATTCTATTTACATGTTACAAGCTCTATCACTAGAAATTGGATGCCTTTGTTGTTATTCCTTATAGCAACTCTTGTCTTTGTCAATGTGATTGTCCTCTATGATAATTCCATGAATCTTGCATACTTTATCCATAGAATGATCCTTCATTTGATAGCTTAAATGAGTGTAACCACTTGATTGACTTTATCCACCCGCAATTGTTCACAACGTGTTGGCTTATAACAATTTTTTTTATTAATTTCATAACTCAATCTCTATTACCGTTATCAAGATATTTGTTGCCTATAACTTCAATTAACTTTATGGTTAATATAATAATTAATCCAAATATTAATTGACCCAAAACCACATTATATAATTTATCCTTCATTCATATAAGAGCTTATCATGAAGCCTTTTAAATCCACTAATTCCTAGTTAACAAAACAATCAAACAAGGACACTAATCACTCACATTATTCACAACATGCTATCAAAAAATTATCTCTAAAGGAGAGACCAAATCACATACGACTTCATGGTCAAGACGAAGTGCAGAGAGGGTATTACATTGCTTTAGTGATGCCTACTGGGAGGTGGGTTTGTGTTATTTATGGGCTCTATATAAGAGCTTTTGGGTACCCTTTGTGGTTTTCTTGCTTATCTTTCTCAAAGGGGGTTTTCTTTTACTTTCGGCTCTAGGCTTTCTCTTGGAGGTGTTCTTTGGTTTTGGGTTTGACTTGGATGTTGGACAGTGTTTTATGTTGGTGGAGTGGAATGCCCTTCCCTCTTGCTCCCTTGGAGATACCTATTGGTTTGGGTATGATTTCTCTCTTGGAGCTCTTGCATGATCAGCCAAAGGATGGTGTGGCTCCCCATTTTTTTGGAGCTCTGACTCTCTTCCATTTTTTGTGCACTTTGTCTTCTGTTGAGGCGAAGACAACTCTTGATGGTCAGGATTCATTTCCTATTGAGTTGGAGGTGGGTGTGCTAGATATGGATGGTTGTTCTCCTTTCTGGTTTCCTCTAGTGGTGTTCCTATTGAGGTGGAAGTTTCTCCTATCGAGGTGGAGGCAAAGGTTATTGGAGAGGTGTGCTCTTGGTTTTCTGGGTTTTCACAGTATCCTCTCCTATAGAGGGGAGCTCAGTCTTCTTGAGGTGGATTTGGAGTTGGTTTGTGGTGCGCTTGGGAGCTTCAAGGGGTGTCTCTCCTCTTGTGTGCTGGTGTTTTTGATTAGGTGGTTGGGGTTTTTGGTGGTATTTTTCACTAATTTTCCTTTTCTTTTGCTGGGTTATGGTCTGTTGCTTTTGAGCAGATGGTTGGATACTGTTGTGTTGGTCTATTTCCTAATTGTTTCATGTGGATTTCTACAGTCAAAACTTGGGTGGGGTTTTTGGTCCTAGATAAAACTAGGTTGCATTAGGGATTTGGGCCCATGCTTGTGTGTCTTTAGTAGCCTGTGATGTCTTGATTATTTGGTAGTGGTTGCCATTGGGCTGCTAGTGGTTTGTGAGCTATCTCTTTTTGCAGCTTGTTGTTGGTGGGCTGATTCATGCTTACTGTTGTTATCTTGAGGTTCAACTGTCTTCCTTTGTAAAGGGTTCTGACCCCCTTCAAAACCTATTTTTTACCCCTAATCAAAACATATAACTTAAGGAAATATTTAGAAGAAATAATTCACTTAACCTCACAATGATTATTATTGGAAACTATTAAACCATATGGATCTAGAAAAAACACAATAGAATAATAAGTGATCAATTGTTTCATTCTCCTTTTAACATAAGATACATCTATTAGCAATATGAAATCTCCTTATTTTTATTTTTATATTATCCAACTTGAGGATCTTTTTTATTAGCAATAACCCACCAAAAATGTCATTTGGAAAAATCTTATGATTCCATATCTTCCTCCAAAGGAATTCATAATAGGGGATTGATTAGCATCTTTTAAGTATATTTGACCAAAAATAAACCCTTATTATCTTAAATCCATAAGATTTCATCCTCAATAGGGAAAATTGGGATTATGTAATAAATGAGTTTTCTATAGAAATCTCTATTAATTTAGTGTGCAGTTCCCTTTGATCTTGATAGTAATATTGATTTTTTTCTAATGATTTATTACTCTTTCACTAAAGAAGTAATCTTTCATAAGGGAGCCAAAATTGTTTAATGATTTTTTTTGAAGATAACTACATGTGGGATGGGACATAAGAACTTGTTGTTCCAACCATCTTTTTAGAAACTTATATTTCTCCCATTACCATTTTTTTACTTAATTATTTTATCAATAACACTATAAATTCAATAACATCATTCCAAATTATAGGATCCCTTTGGGATACCATTAGAAAATAAGATCCTCATTTCAATTCTCCTCAAGTACTTGGATTTCATTACAAGGAACATATAATTATTGTCTTTCAATAGTCCCCAACCAATCTAGAGGGCCTTGCTATTTAAATGAATCTTTGTAATTCATAAACCTCCAAACACCTTAGGATAATAGATTTTTTCCTAGCTAACTAGAGATATTCTTCTCTTTTCCTCCAACCTAGTCCATTGGAACATCCTTTTAATTTATTCATTTTTTCTACAATAAATATTTAAATTTTTGATTTAAAAGAGGAAATATATAGGAATACCCTCGAGTGAGGCTTTTAGAAGCTATAAATTTCTTTCGTGGATTATAATTTTTCCTTTCTAACCTACCAAATCTCTTTGACTCCTTTCAAAGACATTATTCCAAAAGGTAAGGATACTTTTTACTATAAGAGGAAGACATATGTAGGTGGTAGAAGGATAAGGACAACCCAAAATGTGTTTTATCTTATGTTGAAGGTTGGTTCTAATATTGAAAAAAAAAATTAACTCTTCTCATAATTGATGCATTGTCCAAAAATAGCAACACACTCATCCAAATTTCGTTTCCAAATTTTAGCTTCTAGGATAGAGGTTGTACGAAAAAGGATAGTATCATCCATAAATTGTCATATTACAGAAGGAGAAATTAATGAGGAAATTTTTATCCCCTTAAGCATCCTAGAGATTATCATACTAATGATATTTTTACTAATCACTTCCACATAAGGGATGAAAAGTTAGAGAGATAAAGGCTCACCCTGACTAAGGCCTCTGCCACTATTAAAAAATCCTCTTAGGGTGCCATTAACTAGGACTAAAAATCTATTAGTAGTACAAAATTCCTTAATCATACCCAAAAATTTATCTTAGAACCCAAATTTGTTAATAAATTTGAAGAGAAATCCCAAGAATCATTTTCATAAGCTTTGGAAATGTTAATCTTCAACACCATACCTTGTTTATGGCTTCACTCAATAGAGTGTATTATTTCATGAGTATTGATAGCCACATACAAGATTTATCTTCATGGAACAAACCCTTTTGGAGAGTTATATATCATCTTATCCAATAGGGGTTTAGTTGTAGAGACCAAAATTTTAGAGAACACTTTATAGATTATATTATTGATGTTGATAGGTCTAAAATCGGCCATAGATTCTAACTTAGTATTTTTGGGAAAAAATATAACTTCCTCTTTAGTAATATTCTTGGAAAAATTAAGGTTATCATCCATCACCAATATTGAAGGGATACTATACAACAATTTATCAATTACAATAGAGATACAATGTGTTTGTCCACTCAAAAGGTTATGAAAAAGTAGAATCTATTTGACCCAACTCTTGATCAATACTAACCTCCATGATATTTTAATCCCTAAGCTTTGTAATGGTATTGATATTTCTATTAAAATTCACTAATTTATGGGAAAATGGGTATTTCCCCCCTCATTCAACCATTGGAACCTAGATTTTTATTTCCTAAAAAATCTATTATTTTTGCATAATATCCTTCCAATATTTAGAGAGATAGTTTTCTTATGAAGGGTATCCTCATAAACATAACAGAACCTTGGAATAGGATATTCCACCAAGTAGCAATGAATTCTCTAAAGTTTGGATGGGAATACCACATAATTTTATATCTAAAGGAATGGGGACCTTTGTGGGATTGATCAACCTATTTGAGTAATAGGAGGTTATGGTTAGAGCTAGCTCTAAGGAGAATAGAGAGTTTGATATTTCCACTAATGTCTCAATTGGAAGAGATGAGAAATATATCAAGTATAACCTAGATGAGATGTTTCCCCATATGCCTATTAGCCCAAGTGAAAGGTTGTTCATTGATATTCACATCTATCAAACCTATAGGATTAAAAAGTTCAAAAAATTCCACCACACTATCAGAAAAGTACATAATACCCCAAATTTATCCAAGGGAAAAAGGAGAGTATTCAAATCTCCCACCACCATCCAAGGGGTTTATTTAAAGGTATTGATTAAATAGGTTGTAGCCTCGCAAACCTTCTTTCTTCTTGATCTAGAGTTAAGGGCTCAAATGTTTGAAAGGATCCATTTCATATGGAGAGAAGTAAATAGAAGCACTAAATTGTGACTTGAATGGTTGAAGTATTTACCACTCAAGATTATTTTATTTGAAACATAGTGAAAATACCTCATAAGACACCATTGGCCTCACTAATACAAAACATGGGATTGGGCCATATTTTGTAAGAAGTATTTTTCAAACTTGTTTCATATAATTTGATCTTTGAATTAGGTTTTATGATATCTTTCTAGAGGAAATGTCTAAGGATTTATACCTCCCATTAGAAAATTTTCTATATATATCTTTTTTCATAGTCTCTTTGTGTGGAGTTCTTCCACTTTGATCATCCAAACTCACATCTATTGTTTTCATACCCAGGGTTTGCTTAACCTCTTGGGGTTATGCTATCTTGTTTCTCAAGTGTTACATTTCTTAGGTTAAAACCCCCTTTAATCAACTTAGGATCCTCCCAAGTACCAATATCTAGCCCTTGTAAAGACTATGCTTTTATAGTAGGTAATGGATCTTTCCACCTCAATAACCTCTTTAATACCTTCTTCAAGAAGTTTTGGCTTCTTATTTTCTTGATCTATAAGGTTAGAGACATCTTCAATCAAATGAAGAAAGGAATCCTCAATTATGTTGATTTATTTCCATTTAACTTGAACAAAACCACATTCCCTCTCTTTTTCATCCTTTTCTCTACCAACTAGATCCTTATTGGGAGCCACCTACACATGTAGAGTCAAAAGTATTAGTGGTACAACTCAAAGGGATAACCAAAAATCCAAGGATAGAGGGCAAGGGGAATGTACCCCTAAGTTCTCCAATAGCATTACCACTCAAAAGTATATTAAAAAAAGGAGTTATAAAACATGAAAGAAAGAATGTGCCCAATAAATTCAAAATTTTGGGGTAAACAATCTCAATTGCTAATATGGTAGAGGGTGATCCCATGAGGTTCAAACTTGGGTTGATGGCTTTGCAAGCATAAATCCCCACCATCATAGCACAAGGTATCCCCTAAAATGTGGAGGTAGGAAATCTTAATTTTTGACATAATAGAGGGTGAACCCATGAGGTTTGAACCTGGGTTGATGGCTCTATTGGATTAAAGCTCCATCATCACACCATAGGGTCTTTAGTTTAATTTTTTATTACTAGTTGAGATATTATTGCATTTTAAACCCAAGTGATTAACTTAAAAACCTTAAAAAGTTCCACATATTATGAATAACCTACCATGCCTTTATTTCTTATGATTTGGTTAATTTATTAGCTAATTTGTTCATAACTTTTAATTTTTATATCCATTCCAACATATTTTTTACCATCCTCATGCACTATAAATCAACAGTTTATCCACTCACTTCGTAAATGTTAGCATTTTATGTTTGATGGAATGATCTCATTCAATAGTATACAATATTAGGAAATAAAAATAATGTTAATGTATGTGTTTCTATTACCCATTGTTTACTAATTGTTTAGTCTTTATGCCCCTACATTTCCACCATTTGTTTTCATAAATATTAAGGAAAATTTAGCACTTTATGTGTCTTGCACGAGAATGTTTTTTGTTGAAAAATATATTACCTTGATGAAGGAGAATCCTGGGCTGTGAGAGAAATCTTGCATCACCCAAAAATGATCTAGTTAATTTTTGTAATAGTTTAGATTTTAATGTCCTAGGTGAATAATTTTGTAATAAATGGCCAAATATTTTATTAAATATTTTTGGTCATATTTTATGTAGCAGCCATATTATAATTTGGAAGCATTTTGGTGGCATTTACAAGGAAAAATATTCAAATATTCCTTCTTGGGTGTGGGATTTTGGGAGTTATAGATTTTTGACAACTCATTAAAGCTCCCCAACTATAGCATGGAAAAATATGGGCACCCATGTTGTGTTGACTACAACTTTTCCAAGATTGAGCCCATTTCCTAGGAGTGGAATCCGATTGGTTGCCTATTCTTGGGAGTGGTTTTTATTTTTAATTTTGTTGAGAATTGAATACTTTTGAATGTATTTTCAACGCATTCTTCTCAGTTTGGGCATGGAATATGGAGGCCACAGGAAATAGAGGTAGTGGACGCCTTATTGAAAGGTGATTTGACAATTTTTGGGGAAGTGAAAGGGAGGTGTGGATAATCTTGGAGAAGGTGGAAAATAAAATTTTATATAGGTTTTGAAGGTGTTTTATAAAATAAAATGGATTATGAAATCCATGGTGGAAGATCAACACATTGGTGATTGAATATTGCAGATTGGGGAGCCAATTTCATAGTGTATGAGGATGATTTGAGGAAGAATATGGGGTTTATTTGTGAAGTTGTTTGTTTTCATATAACATATTTACATATTTTGGCTGCACAAAATTTTATAATAAAATCTATTTGAAATTGTGAAGTATTGTTGCAAGTTAAATAGAGAGGATTAAAGTCTATTGTTGCAAATTGTTGTTTCATGTTTGTTGTTGTGGGTGTTGAAAGATTGTATGTGAGGGTTGTGTGAGTCCCATCTTACATTAGTGGTATTAGAGTAGGAATTCTTGAGTGTGTAGGAAAAAGTGCTAATGTGAGGCAGTTTACACCAAGACCTAGGGGTGGAGTGTGTGTGGTTTGTAAATAGATCACCAAATGAGGTAGTTTATATATGCAGAACCTGAGGGTTTTAAAAGAAAAAATTGTGTTAAGGATTTGTGAGGCCTTAAGGATGGAGAAGAGGAAGAAGAAAATAAATTTTCTGATTGGATGGGGGTGATCCTGCAATATTGGGTTACATTTTTTGGCCAAACTTGACATTGAACTAATTTTTTTAACTAAATCTTTACTTTCAGGCACCTATAGCTGCTAAGACATGAGGAATTTGAAGATGATGAAAACTAGTGATTTCTAAAATTTTTCTATAGATTCTAAAGATATATTAAAAAAAAAAATTGGAATCAAATTGCATTTCTTTTTCCATCTCTGAAAACTAGTTTTTAACAATAAACACCTTTTTTAAAGAGTGACATGTACTTGCTAACACATAACCTTTTTTCTATGAAGGATAATATTCTATTTTTTTTAATTTAGATTTGTAACTACGATATCTAGTGCATGCAATTGGTTTCATATTGTTTTATTGAATATTTTTTCTTAATTAAGTTTTGAAGTCAAACTAGTTACGATTTAGACATACACTTACTTGCTAACACAACTTTTTTTGTATGTATCACAATTCATTTTTTTGTTGGATCAAGGACATCAATATCTAGTGCATAGATAATTTTCAATTTTTTTTGATAATATACTATTTTTTGATGCAATAGCAAGGGAATCACCTCTCTACTGCTGCAAAATCACATAAAAATACAAAAAATATATTGAAAGAACAAGATAATTTTATGCCAAAAATTGACAACAAATTTTTCATTGAAATCTCCAGGTGATACAAACTTGTTTCAAGTTTTGTTTTCTAATATTAAGCTTTGTCATTACATGAAAATTATAGTAATATGAATGATATAAACCCCACAAAAATTAGTTCTAAATCCTAAAAATAAACACCTACAACATTTTTCCGTCAAACTGAAAACTTGCAAACAACAATCCTCTAACAATTTTCAACAAATCACTGCCAAATGAACCTCTGATCTCCAAACTTGTAACTATAGAAAATTAGCTTCAAAACCTGAAAATAAAAATTCATATGAATCTCTCAAATCAATTTCTATGCCCAAGGCTAGCACTCCTCAAAAATCTGCAAACACCACTATGCATCATTGCAAAAACAATGCATCTACAGAGACTCTTCAACCTTTGAGCCTTAATTCTTTTGCTGATTTTAAATCATCATCAGACCTGAAATAAAACATTTTTGATGGAAATATTCATCACATACTATAACTTCTTGAGTCACTCCTTCCCAAATTCCACTTTCCTTCATTTTTCCAAGTTTAGAAGGCAACTTGGTCCCCAGCTACTAAAAAATAGGGATCCTTTAAGAGTTGTAACTGCCACTCAACTTGGGCACCCATATATTTTTGCAATATTTTTAGGAGCATTAAATTAGTAATCAATAATTATAACTCTGAAAAATCTAATTCCCTCTTTTTTCTTTTAATATTTTTCATTGAATGATGAGGATTGGATTGCTACCTAAACTAGGAAATTTGGTAGTTTTACAAAATATAAGGCCAATATTTATTTTACATATTTTTGGCCTATTTATTACATTTATTTATCAAATTCTACCTAATCAACCTCAAGGAAAACAAAAATTTAAAATAAAATGGATGAAAAATACTTTTGGTGATGTTGGTCACCTATGGACTCAGATGCTCCTACATCATTTTTTCACATGTGTAGAATAGAGAGCTTGATTTTTGGTGAAAAACCTATGTTTTTTTATTCAAGGGGTAAATGATTTTGACCGGAGCTATGAACTGGATACAACCATTCAACAATACCACCCCAATAGGGTTTGAAACTTGGTGGAAAGAACAACAATGCCACCTATAAACCATCACACCATGCCAATACCGACATGAAAAACCTATTTTTAATTAAACTAAAAAAAACATAATAAAACCAAAAAATATTAAAATTATACTTGATGGATAGGTCGTTTTGAGGAATACCATCATCCAGTTAGGTCTATGAAGTTGCCTCCATTTTTATCCTCAACTTGAGCCCGAAAACATAAAATTCTACAAAAAATTGTTAAAAGAGGGGAAGAAGGGAAAAAACCGGTGTTCTAGCGAACCACCCTTTCGCTAGGAGGGGTTCACTAGAACTCTCATTCTAGCAAACCCCCCTTTAAATGACATTAGTAAAGAAAAAACCCATTAAAGGGGGGTTCACTAGAACCCCCTTCTTCTAGCACACCCTTTAAGGGGTTCTAGCGAACCCCCCTAAATTTTTTTCCCACCCAAAATGCATTTTCCCTTCCTCAATGTAATTGTAAACCACTATTGTGGGATCACCCATGGATTCTTAAAATTCCTATACCTGAGAAAATTAGAGAGAGACAACAAGAAGAAATAAGAGTTGGAATGATAGAGTTGCAACAACGAGTGGATGAAGTGAGTGAAGAAATTGAAAGGAGAAAACAAGAAAAGAGGAGAGTTGGAGGTAATTGTGATTATCTTTTAATGATATTTTTTATTTCAAGAAATAAAGAAGATGCAACAGGGTGTCATGCATGTGGCATAAAGGAAGAAGAGGATGGATACAAAGAATTGATGAACCTAAGTCAAGGAATGTCTATTGGAAGACATGAAGGATGAAATTACAAAGGTTGTAGGAAAAAACAAAAGAGTTGAGTGCAATGGAGGATGTTGAAGAAGAGGACGCCAGAGTTGTAACAGTCAATGGGGAGGTAAAACTTACATTTTGTGAGTTAATTGGTGATTATGATTTGCATAGGATTTATGTGAATTGTAATGCCCCCTGTCTTAATAACCTAAGAATGTTGCAAATGTGTAATAAAGGTGTAATAATTTTTTTTTTAAAGTTTAATTATAAGTTAATTAATTGCATACATTCTTAGGTTAAGCGACGTTACACTACTTTGAGTTTTCCATAAGTGACAAAAGTATTTCGCATTGCACATTTTATTAATAACATAAAGATAAACATTGCATAATAATAAATTTCCATTCATGTTAACATAATAAAGTACAAACATGTTTTTCCATACATTGCATTTGATATGATATTACAATACTCATCCATCTGATGAGGTAGTTCAAATAATAGTTACATTTTACAAATACATTGTTCACCTCTTATACAATTGAGGGATGTTTTTACATTACAAGTTTACAATATATAATGTTGAAATAAACATAAGTATCCGATCACGAGCTCTCCTTCCATGAAGCTCTCGATGCCATGATCATACTGGGGACCCAATGGAGTAAGGTGCACGTTCCACCCAACCATGTGGTACCCGTAGGTCCACCCCCCGTGCTAGGAGATAATAATGAGGTTACCTAGACCTAATCTACTAACCCTAGACACTAGTACAAACAATCTATTGGTTACATTGCTTCCAAATTTTGACAACTGAATGAACTACAATACAAGGTTTAACTGTTATTCTAGGTGGAGTGTCATCACAACGATGCAAAGGTTATCCTGGTGTTTCTTCCTAGGTTTCGGCCCCCAATCCTTGGGTTACCCTGGTAACCTCTTACGAAACCTGGCCCCTATTGCATACTGTTGCGGAATCGAATGTCTCTTAAGGAAACGAGACACTGATTTGCCATTCCAGGCCTTCTCAACTTATACTCATGACTGTAGTAGCTCATGAGTCATAAGCGAGGCATGCACATCTTGTTAAAAGTTTTAAATCTATCTACTATGTCATTTGATTATCGCTGACTTAGTTAACTATTTGTAAGTTACCCTGACACCACTTTGTGTGTTGGCCCTTACAAATAGCCACTCCCCTATACATAACATGGGAATCTAGGTTTTCATGACTTGGGTTTACAAGTGCACTAAGTACATCTGACAATAACAAATACTTTTCAACAATATCAAATCACAATATTTATCACATGTACAACCCAAGATAACACAAGGAATACAATCGAATAATTAAACACCCTTTTTAAAACACATCTCGTTCTGGAAGACTTACACAACAAGGACTTTTCCAAATTTTCCCAAAAGAACACAATAAAAATAATTCAAGGAGAATAATTGTTTTTAGTTTGGACATTTTATTTCCAATCAACTAGAATATGTGATACACCAAAGACAATCATTCAAAGTATCATTTGTTTTCTATTATATACCAATAAAGAAATCTACACATAAACATTTATTGCAATAAAATTTTATGATTATTTCAAAAGAATAATTCATTCTAATCTCAAACATCATAATCAAAATAAATCAACTGTCATAATATCTATTTCAGGAAATTTAATAATATAAATAATTATAAATATTATATATATATATTATATATACATATAATATATATATTAAATTATTAATAGACATTATATATATATATTTATACACAATAAATATAATTTAAAAAAAAACAAATATATATTACAATTACCAAAATCGCAGGTTTTATTTAAAAAAAACATTGAAAAACAAAATAAGCAATGGAGGTTAGGGCCCAAAGCCCTAACCCTTCATTCGATGCCACACATAGTGGGGAGGGGCTGCCATTGCAGCCCGCCCCACAGGCTTGGTCGTGATGGCTGAGCCGTGCACTGCCCGCATGGGCAGCGCTGGCTTAGCCCTCGCTGCCGTGCCCCTGCGAGGACGGCTGCGGGTAGCCCCCGCTGCTCAGAGCTTCGGCTCTGTTATCTTTTAAAACATTTTTTGTTTAAAAATAATTCACTAAAAAAAAACGTCGAATTTAATAAAATACAACTGCGGATTTCATTCCGCCTTTTTTTAAAAAAAAATACATTCCAAAATTTGCCCGTACAACGGAAGAATTAAAACAATATTTCCAGATTTTTTTTTTAATATGATGAATTTCGTCTGGCAATAAATAATTCTGTACAGCGATTTTGTATGAACATTTACATATAAATTACATTGCAATACATTTATATATAAATAAGTATATATAAATATATTTTTTTATAAAAAAAATAAATATCACAAGAATTTCCAAATACAAAGATTGATAAAATTTTCTACAGAAATTTTGAGAAAAAATATCCTTGTACAAGATTATTCTTCTCACAAATTTTTCATTTAATTTTTTTTAAGAGATTTCCCAAAAATCATTTTCTTTCATCAAAAACAGAGAGGTACAAATTTTCAAGAAAATTTTATAGAAAGATTTCAAGAAAATTCAAGAATTTAACAATAAAGATAATTCTTTTCAAAAGCATACAACATAAAACACTAGAGAAATACCTGTGAATTGAAGATCTTAATTTTGGAGAAATTCTTGCCTGTAGAATGCAATCTTCCCAAATCTTTTTTCAAAGTACCCAAATCCAATGAAAGCTTTGACAAAACACCAAGAATCCTCCACAAAGAATCACAACCCCAATAACAGAGAGATAACAACTTCTAAGAAAATTTCCCCGTGAGGAAATTGAATAACCCTAATGTATTCCCGAGATCCAAAATATCCTCTCCGTAACAAATTTTCAACAACCCAATCAATACAACTTGCACACTTGTCAAGAAGTTGCAAATATCTTCTCAACAACTTCTCGGCAATTTTTGCCTTTCAATTATTTGCATGCAAAAAATTTAATTTAAAATTTCAAAACTCAATTTTAATTTACATTCATATTTTAATTTTATTTAAATTTACAATTTTCTAATTCTTTTCACAATTTATTTAATTTTCAAATGCAATATAGTTTACCCACTTAACAATTTAATTTAATTAATTAATTTATTTAATTAAAATAGTTTAATCTTTTTTTTTAAGATCAACTATTTAACCAAATAAGCTAATTAATGCATTAAATTATCAAGCAAGTAAATTTTACTACATTTAAACATTAATTAAATAACAATAATTTAAAACACAATATTCTAACATTAAAATTAACCAAACTTTAATTTTCAACAATTTATTCAATCAGAAAATGACGATACAAACCTATGACTCAAACTAAAACAAACAAAGTACTAAGTCTAGGGTTATAGGCTAGACTAGGGTGAACCAAACTACTATCTCCCAATCAACGTTTCCGTTGAGTCTTGACACGCTTAGACTTGATTACACAGGTGGAGTCGGTGTCATGTACCTACAAATCCTGCAACCAAGCAAATAACATGCATACAAATATATATATAAAAAAAAACATTACACAGACACACCATGCAGAGAAAATCACAGATATCATAGGGCACTCGCATGCGAGTGATGCGATTCTGTTCTCCACACCAATACACTTCACATCAAACTGACGAAATAAATAGTTGTTAGTCCATCATAAACATGTACATAACAATAACAACTAAAAATAACATCTACGCTAAATCATATCATGTCTGAAATCAATAATCACCATACAAATTATCATCATGTCATAGAATAATCCACTATCGCTCAAAACCAGCGATCACAATATCCAACAAAACATCATAAGTCTAACAGTATGAAAGCATAAGCATAAACGGAGGGGTACTACATGAATGGAATGGGTAAGTATGAGGAAGATGAAAAGCATGTTGCACCAATAATGAAAAGAAAAATTTCATAATTTGATGAGACTGAAACTAAAGATGATTTTCATCTTGATATGGATGAGTTAGTGAATGCAGATGAAATGGTTTAGTTAGAGTTTGTTAGAGATGATTGGTATGCAAAGAAGGATTTGTAAGGTGTTGTAAGGTTTAGTGCAGATGCATTTTTGTTGAGGTGGCCAGACTATGGTGGGTTGAATCCCACAAGATTAGATGTGAGTTACACTTGGAGTAAGTGGTTGATTTATGGTGGAATTGATTCCACATTCAAGAGATTGAGTGTAAAGTAGAGTTGTCAAAGAAGGATACTTGTTTTGACTAGCTTCTAGAAGAGGAGAAAGAAGAATCAATTGGAGGTACCAAATTTAGTGACAAAGTTTTCTGAGGAATGCTTGCAATCTGAAAGGATGGTACTACCACTTAACTCCATTTTTTGAAATCCATATTCATACAAATTTTCCTATCCCAAGTGTTTGATGCAGGAGCATCCTGGGCTGTGAGAGAAATATTGCATCACCCAAAAATGATTTATTTAATTTTTACAATAATTTGGATTTTAATTTCCTATGTGAATTATTTTGTAATAAATGGCCAAATATTTTATTAAATATTTTTGGTCATATTTTATGTAGCAATCTTATTATAATTTGGAAGCATTTTGGTGGCATTTACAAGGAAAAATATTTAAATATGCCTTCTTAGGCATGGGATTTAGGGAGTTAAATTTTTTTGATAACTCAATAAAGCTCCTCAACTGTAGCATGGAAAAATCTAGGGGTCCATATTGTGTTGACTATAATTTTTCCAAGATTGGGCCTATTTTCTAGGAGTGGAATCAGATTTGTTGCCTATTCTTGGGAGTGGTTTTAATTTTTTATTTTTGTTGAGAATTTAATATTTTGAATGTATTTTCAATGCATTCTTCCTAGGTTTTGCATGGAATATGGAGGCTATAGGAAATGGAGGTAGTGGATTCCTTATTAGAAGGTGATTTGACGATTTTTGGAGTTGACGATTCTTCTAAATTTTGGGGGAAGAGAATGGGAGTGGTTTTTATTAGAGAAGGTGGAAAATAAATTTTGGTGTAGGTTTTTAAGGTGTGTTCCAGTAGTAAATGGATTATGAAATCCATGGTGTAAAATCAACAAGTTGGTGATTCAAGATTGTAGATTGGGGAGCCAATTTCATAGTGTATGAGGATGATTTGAAGAAGAAGAATCTGGGGTTTGTTTATGAAGTTGTTTGCTATCATATAGAAAATTTATATATGTTTTGTAATGATTTTCTTCAGCCTATGTGTCTGCACAAAATTTTGTAATCAAATTTATTTAAAATTGTGAAACATTATTGCAAGTCAAATAAAGAGGATTTAAAGTCTATTGTTGCAAATCATTGCTTCATGTTTGCTATTATGGGTGTTGAAAGATTGTGTGTGAGGGTTGTGTGAGTCCCCTCTTACATCATACCTTTATTAATTTTTCTATGTATTTGATCTTCAGTAGCCATCAACTAATCCTCATTGTGTTGCTAATTTTTTATCTCAAAAATAAATATCCCATTTTTTTGGGTGATAACTATCATGCATGTCTTATATATGTGTCCAATGAATCATTTTGGTATTACATGTTGAAAATTCTCTTGTAATAGAAAATTAAGAAAATATTTCCATGGACAATATGTGTACACAATGGTAATACAATAAAATTTCATGAAAGAAATGTGTAATATAACCAAATGGGCAAAGAAAAGATATCTTGAGCATTTATGAAGATGAACATGAAAAAAAATATCATATTTACCATAGTGGCATAGGAAAGATATCTTATGAATATTGTCCTCTAAAGTTTACATCGTAGCCTAATTTAAGTTCTATTTTTGTCAAATAAATTGATCCATGGAGTTATCTATCAAATAATCAATGATAGGGATTGGGTATTAATTTTTGATATTATTCTTTAGTGCTTTACATAGTCAATGTACATTATCATTATTTCATCTTTTTTTTTACTAGGACTATAGAATAAGTAAAAGGAATTGAGCTAGGTTAGAGACTCATATTTCTAATAGTTCCTATATTTTCATTTCAATTTCCTCCTTATGCCATTTAGGATGGTTATATGGAGTAGTCATAATAATACTTGATCCATCCTCCAACTCAATTAAATGCTCAAATCCTCTATTAGGTGGACTCCTAGGAGGGATTCTATTGAATACTTTATATTTTGTATCTATAACCTTATACACCTCCTCAAGATATCATGCCTTTCTTTGGATAGAGTTTTTCATTGAAACTAAACACTTCACCACCAAATCTATTTTTCCATGATTGAAAATAATTTCTATCATTTTTTTGATACCATCCTTGGTGTTTTACTTAAATTACTATAGATAACCAACTCCTTTCATTTGTATTGGGTCATTTTATGTAATTTCCCCAATGAGTGTAGCCATTGAATTCCCAAAACCACATATGTTTCTCTAA
Source organism: Sequoia sempervirens (assembly GCA_007258455.2). Taxonomy (NCBI): domain Eukaryota; kingdom Viridiplantae; phylum Streptophyta; class Pinopsida; order Cupressales; family Cupressaceae; genus Sequoia; species Sequoia sempervirens. The sequence goes on along the minus strand of VDFB02281492.1, from coordinate 370,467,847 downwards.
TACTAATGACATAGAATTCATACTTAATGTCATAGTCTCCTATGTTTAGGTTTAGCTAGGAAGTTTTTTGGGTGCGCTAAATAGAGAATCAATCAATTAAAATCACATTAAAACCCTCATTTTTTGTCCTATGTGTCCATCTAGCCAATAGTCCCTCATCTATAAGATTATGAGTGACACTAGTGTTAATGAGTATAGTGACCCTCTATCTCTTTAGCATTCCCTAGATTCTAAATGAATTATATTTTGGTTTACCTAAATCTTGGAAAGCTTGCTTCCTAAAATCTCATCTTGATACTAATTTTATCTTCTTCTTCTTCAACCTCTAGTACTATTTCTTCCTATTCTCTTGTTGGCTTGGTTTCTTCAAATCCTTTCTCATATTTAAATACTACATCAATGTAGTTTAATTTCCCCTTCCCTAATAAATTGTGACCTAATGACCACATTTCCTTGTAGGAAAAACATAGTTTCTTTCTTCTCAATTTATTTCTTTCCTCCAATTCCTATTTTGAATTGTAACTTTTGAACTTTTGAGTATTTTAATAAAAAATATTATTGGGAGGGAAGATCATTTTATGGAACTTATTAGTTAGAAAAAATGTCTCAAGGGATAAGGCCTTATTGATTTCCCCTTGGAGAGAATATAGTTCAAAAGAACCTCAAATAAATTCAATAGGTCCATTAAAGTGAATTGTTAACCTTTTTTGCAAAACATTAGGCACTAATATAACTAGTTTCTAAAATTTTGACATACATCACTCCAATGAGATAAAATACTTGAGCTAAGAAATCCCCCTAAATTGAATCTTAGTATCTCTCTTGTTAAACCTTTCAATTAGTAATATATAGAACTCATTATACAAGATCATGAAGTTATTGACTTGAGTGAATAGTCCATGATACCACAATTCATATGTAGTACCTCCAAATGAAATATAGAAAAATTTATGGAATTATCATTAGTAATGGGCCTAATCAACATGTATGTGTCCAAATTCTAAACTCTGTGGATGATGAAAATGTGAATCATAAAAAAAAGTAAAAATTCAATGAAAGTACACTAAATTTACACTCAACCATCTCTCAATAAAACTCAAGATCTATGCTCAACATGAAATATAAACATTTACATCATAGAAAATACCTTGATTTTATCCATTATTTCTTTGATAGTAGCTTGAATGTTTGATATGTGTTTTTCTCTTCAAAGTGGCACAACCATGAAAGTACAATGATAGTAATGATATTCACTCAAAGATAGTAGATAGATGATACTCTTGCTTGATAATTATTGATGATGATAGCTTGATAATAATAATGCTTTCTTGCTTGACAATGATACTCTAGCCCTTCTAACATGAAAATAATGCTCTCAAGATAATGTTCTCCTAATAATAATGTAGGCTAGCTCTTGTGATAGGAATATTATGCTCTTTGTTGGTGAGAGTAAATGGGTAATTACAGTATAAAGATTTGTACCCAAATATCTCTTATGTAGTTTGTTTATACCTAGAGGATACAATGGAAGAAAAGAGTAATTGCAAAAGGGAAAAATATATCTAATTGCATTCTATAGGTAACTTAAATAAGAACCATATTGACATGCATAACATCTATATTGAGCAAATCATCATAACTCCATATATATATTATCATATAACAGGTACAATGATAGGTTTTAGTGTTTTCTCTATATTATTTTTTGTTCCATATCCCTTATTCTTATTTGATATATCTTACATGTGTTAAATTCATAGAGGACACCTTTTTCTTTTTCTTCTATGTTGGCCTTAGGTTCCACAAGTCCAATGCAATAACTTGCACTACCTTTTGGCTCTTCCCTATAACTTGCTAACATCATTTTCCCCTTTCAAAATTTTGTCTTATCCTCAACAAATATTATTTAGTTTCCAGGGAAAATGTGTTTGTAGATGGCTTTTAATTGTGTCAGTGTAGTATCCCATTGTTGCTTTGCTTGTTATAGGAATTTGATTTTTCGTTAAGTGCTTATGTTTGTTGCATCTACCTTCATAAGAGTAGTAGGTATTTGTATATGATGTGCTGAATTATTTGACTCCCCTAGGACTCCAGTTAAATATACCAATTTGATGTTAATTTTCTCCTTGAGTTGTTTGATCTATATTTTTATCTATTCTTTCTGCTCTTAGACTTCTTGTAGCTCCAAGTGTGTAGGTTCTCTATATGTTCTCTTATAGTGCCATCCATATATTTTATTGGATCATATGAGGATGCAATATACGCTATTTGGGACTCTAGTTGTGTGATATAATCCTTGAGATTTTTGGCGAGGTTAGGCCACTAGAGACAAAATTGATAAAGAATATTTGACTTTACTATATTCCCTTCTATGATTTTTTTAATTTTTACCTCCAATTGTGAATTATTTTTCACACATCTCTTTGTGTCCTCCTTTGTTTTATTTTTCAAGATTTCTTCTTGATCCTACTACCTTATTTTTATTTTTGTGCTTATATATCTTCTTTTAGGTTGTCCACCAATTATTTGAGTTGTTGTAGTAATGAAAGGGATGTATCACTTTGTACTTCCAATATACTCACTGCTTCTTTCAATTGCTCCACAATTTCAATATGTTGTAATATTTCTTCCCTTACGGTGACATGGAATATATCCCCTAATTGAAGTTTTTTAATAGGGAGACAATAGAAAGATTCACTTGGGACCCGATTATTAAAAAATATGAGTTATGGTGGGGGTGTTGGCTGTAATTACTTGTATTGTGCTAGAAAATATTTAATTAGTTGGATAGGGGATTGAGAAGTAGAGATTTCTATAGTGTTTACCTCTTGTTCCCTATCATTTCCTTCACTTGTATGGCTACTTTATGAAAGAAGTATTGTTTTCTTTCTTGGTTTATCTTCTTCTAAGTGGGAATTTTTGAGATTTTTAGTCAAATCTATTGTCTCATTTTGTACCTTATATGACTATCTTTGTTCCCCTGGGAATTTTTAAGATTTTTAGTCAACTCTATTGTCTCATTTTGTACCTTATATGTTTATCTTTGTTCCCATTCCATTAATTTATTCACTCTTTTCTTTGTCTAGAGTTCCTTAGCTTGGGTTTGTGTTAGGTGCTCCTTTTGATTTTTGGTTAGGTTGATCCTTATCTCTTGTATTGCCTTATCTCTTATTTCTTATGTTTTTTTATGGATTTTTCTCCCTTTTCTTAGAGTGTGGTGATTGTTAGATCTAGGAACCCTTGAGTTACTTCCTCTAAACCTATATTGAATCTTCTAATATATTTTACCAAGAATTGTATTATCCTTTCCTTATTCTCTACATCGACTTCTTCATGCATAGTTAGGACTTGTGGTAACATATCGTGGTATATAATGGTGTTTGTTGTGGTGATGACATAAATTACCTGCTATGGTTGTTTTGGGGCCTCTTGTTGTTTTTATTTCCACAACATGTTCCTTATTCTTATTATTTTGAGGATGATTTTTTACTTCCTCAAATTATTATTCTTCCTCCTCTTCTCTAGAAAAGGTGTGTTCTATAGGGTATGTGTCACCCATATGCTCTTCATTAACATCCACCACACCTTGTGTGTTTACCACACATTTAAATGAATCATACATGTAAATGTGTAGTATTTTTTTAAAGGTTTAATTTTGTTTTCTTGGCTCTTAACAAATCACGGGAATATAGTAGAGCTAAAAATATCAACTGCATTTGATCATTTAACTTATTTGACACACCCTTAGCAATTTGTTCAAACAAATTTATGATATGTAGTGTGAGATTTATATATTTCATGATTCTATAAGGAATTATAATATCCCCATCAAACTAGATATTTTATAGTAAATAAATAACCACAATCCATAATTAATTTGATAGCCTCCATCAATTCCTCAAAAAATGAGGGATTTGAGCAATTAAACATATACATAAACTAATTTCAACAACTAATTAAAAATAAAAAAATTATTCTTCCCATACTTATTATGATGAAATATGTAAAAGTATAGTAATTTAGAAAATAAATTGAATCCATTTAAGAAAAATTGGTTAAACTAAACACACTATAAATTATATCAAGAAAGAAACCATTTAAAATTATGACCTAACTATGGCATCCTCAAACTATCTCCTAAGAATGTTTGAGATTAGTTGGACCTAATTGATCATGTTATCATGATGGAACCAAACATTATTCTCATGGTCATCAAATAGAGCACTAAATATTTTCAACATCAAATAGAATCAATAGCCTAAATGGATGGAGCAGCTTGTAATCAATATTCTTATTTACATAGGAATTCGAAGAGACACTTAAACCTTTATGATATTCATATATTTGATGATATTTTACCCATTTAATTACCATCATGATTTCTATAATATTTAAATATATCTTAAGTTCCCATAAAATAGAGCCAATGATGCTAGGGCAAGCATTGGTAATCACCATGTAATTATGGTTTGTAATTGTCCCTTATTTACATATAGAACATAAATTCAATAATTAATGGACCTAATATAACATACAAACATGTTCATCTTACTAAGAAACCTTTAAAAAAAATCTATATTTCCTTTATCTAATTAATTTTTTTATCTTTATTTAATTTTTCCATATACTCAACCCTATTGTAATTCTAGTAAAATACAAAAATTTCATTAAATCAAAATTTCTCCACTATTCTTCTATGTATCACATTCCTCTAAATTTTCATAACTATGTAACTCTAAAACCTACATCTTCATTCCTCATACTTATTTATGTTTTGGCATGAAAATAAATTTTGTGTCACTCTAAAAAAATAATTAATAAGAATATCCATTAGTACAAAATTTAGTGAAAAATAAACCCACACATCATGTGTTCAAATATCAAATCACTAGAATATTTTAAAATTCATACAAAGGTATAGTTTAAAAGTATAGAGGCCATTCATGACCCTCTTGTTTAGGATGTGGTTCTATCTCATTTTGTTAAGCTAGATGAGTCTATCCCAAGAGGGATACTACCAAATACTTTAAGGATACTAATAATTTATCAACATTCACAACCAACTTTATTCTAGATCATTTTGCCTCTCTACTCTTGCTTGCTAAGAGTCATCATTGTAAAGCCAATTGTGGGATCTCCTCCAACTACTTCAAATCCTTTGAAGGATTTCGACAATATTTCATGGGTGATGATACAAAATGGGAGGAAAATCCCTCTTAAAATTGAAACAAATAAAAAATTTATTTCTTTGATCTATATTTTAGAGGATAAAAAAAGAATTATATATGATTTAGGGAGTATTTAATTTTAGTTATACTGATTGGAGTTGTAATTTTTTTGCATAAATACACTATTTGGCTATTTTTTGGACCTCGTGTTTGTAGAAGGGTTAATATAATTTCAATTACCCTCCTTTGCAACTCTAAACTCTAGGAATAAGAATTTATCTCTAACTAAAAATACATAGCTAGGAATATTATATAGAATAGTCTATATATCATAAGAAAATCTATCTAAGAAATATTGAGATGTTAGTAAATAAATTATTATTTATTCAAGGGGTAAATGCTTTTGATCGGAGCTATGAACCGGACACAACCATTCAACAATACCACCCCAACGGGGTTTGAACCTTGGTGGCAAGAACAACAATGCCACCTATAAACCATCACACCAAGCCAATAGCGGCATTAGTAAATAAATTATTAAAGATTGTTTTACTTTTGAAAATTATTTTATTTTATTCATTAGATAAATAAACACAATTAATTATTTACTTATTTAAGAATCATCTACAATATTTACTTTGTTTTTATTTGAAGAGTTATTTTAAGAAATATATATTTGTTTTGATTTTATATATATAAGTTTTGATTTTTTTTTAGAAAAATCATCATTTATTATTGTGGTAATTATTTTATTTATTTTTTACTTTGAAAAGTATAGTAAACATTATTATACCAAAACATGTTCTAGTGACATCAATCATTCTCATGTCATGACTATTTCAATGTTAATAAAAGCCTTTAACTTAAATTTTTTAGAACTGTTTACACATTAAATAATTAAAATACAATAATACTAATATATTATAACTATCTTTAATACATCTATCTAAGAACGTTAATAACTATCACTTATTTACTTCATAATTATTTTTATTTTACTTTGTAACTATTCTTTATATATATATATATATATATAATTTACTCTATTTTGATTGAAGAAATATTTTAATTTTCAATGCTTGAAGATACCAATCTGTTTGAATCTTTTAAATAGGTATATTTAAATATTTATACAAGTGTATGTATATGTATATGTCTATGTATATGTATATATGTATATGTATATGTGTATATATGTATATGTATATGCATGTGTATATATATGTATGTATATGCATATATATATGTATATGTATGTGTGTGTGTATATATATATATAGTTTCACATTAATATATATTTTAAAAGGGGTAGGGGTCCAGTCTCCCCCTTGTTCCCGTGGTATCAGAAGGTGTGTCACACTAGCGTCACCGATCACACTATAGTTTATAGGGGCTGTAATCTAAAAATATGTATATTAAAATTTTGATATATTTATATTTAAAAAAAAAATATGAATTTTAATTTAAAAAAATCATACTCTATTACTATTATAAAATACTTTCAAATATAATTAGTCCATTGTAAAATATTAATAAATAAAAAACATAATAAAAATTAAAAATTTACATATTTTTTTAAAATTAACTTTATATCAATTTATGACTCATTGAGCACTCTCCACTAATAAATACAATGTTGTTTGGAAAAACCACCCAAAAAATTGAAATGAAATTAAATATGGATATTATTATAAATTAGTTGTAGGAAATTATTTGACCCATAAAAATTATAAACCAATATAAAACAACATAATAACAATCACTAAGCATAGTTATATAGTTTTCCAATTGCCTCTTTTTCACCTTGTCATTATTACACTTCAAATGTCTTCCATAAAGAGTGCCCTTCCACGTGAATGATAATTTTATTGAAAATTAAATTCACAATCCTAGAATGATTATTTTATAGAAATTTCGCAATCCTAGAATGATTTTCCTACATGATTTTTAAAATAGGCTTGTAGTGCATGTTGTCACTTTTATTTCAGCCATTAGGAGACAAAAATTATTACTCATTATGATCATGTTTCATAGAAAGGAAGTTTTGAATAATGATTAAAAAGTACATGGCTAAGAAAATATGAATCATAAGCCATGTGATGTGGGAGATTTTTTGGTTTTGTAGGTTAAGGTGTTATGATAAGGTTGTTTGGATTTGTTGGAGTAAGGGAAATGGTGATAGTGGAGTTGACATACTTAGATTTAGTGGAGTTAGATGAATGCATTTTTTTAAAGTTTTGATTATTAGTTTTTTTAATAACAGGTCAAAGGTCTAAACTATTTTTTATTAATATAGAAGCATACATATATTTTTATAAGTTGTATCGAAATTGTATCGAAAAATTGTAACCCCTCGATTATGTATCAACTTTGATTATTAGTTATATAATGATTTTTTTTCTTTCATGTATTATTTTTGGGTCTTTAATTTTCTATTTTTTTCATTTTTACAAATATCATTCATTTTATACAATCAAGGGTTGTAAAACCATCACAACAATTATTATAAAAAAGATTGTGAAACATCTCTAGTCTACTAGATAACTTTAACCGAAAAAAATATTTCTATCTTTTACCTTGATTTGTTTTGCAAGTTTATCTTCAAACATTTGGACTTAAAATTTGTGTCTTATTCTATTTACTAATGTGGAACTTAGTGTAGTGTTATGTTAACATGAACAATAACTCAACTCTTCTCTATATTTCTAACCAAGTATCAATATTTTCTTGATATGTGTCTGGTGATAATCCATATTTTTAAACATAGGGTTCAACATTTTTCTTCTCATTTTCACATATCTAACAACTATGAAGAATACACTATAAATATTTATTTATCTTGAGAAAGTAACTTTGTGTGTGTATGTAGTTCATGGGCATCTTAGGTGTCTAGCAATATTACATCACCCAAATATATTTATTTCATTTTTACATGTTTTAATAGTTTTATAGTTGCTAGATCCTCACCATAGTGAACTCTAAGTCCCATAATGTGGTAATTTTTTTATCTTTATAGTGATATGTGAGAGTATTTTTAATAGTATTGGTCTTGTGGAGGTTCATAACTAATACCACATTGAATTTCAATCTATGGATCTCACAACACACATTATTTCCCATATCGGTTCTCTTGATTAGAAAAATGGTAATATGCAAAAGACTCATTTGGATTCCATATGAAGTTTTGATTGTCTTACTAACTTCAATACTATAATTTTATCTTAGAAAAAGGTATAAATGAAGGCTTATGAACCTTTAGTCAATTATGTGATTATTTGAAGGTGTCCTTATAAATAAGACAACTTGATCTTGAAAATAAGATAGAACATTGTGGAATAAGTTTGAGTTGTGGGATTTGAGGTTAGTAATTATCTTAATGGGTGCATAACCTACAAACATGTGGAATTACAATAGGAAATTTGGTGATAAATTTTTAGTAACTTACAATATTGAAACTTTTGAAAGTGGGATGTCTATTGATTGTTGAAGATTGAATAAATATTTTTTATTTGAACCATCTCATATAACTTAATATTTTGGTGCTTCTACTCTTTTTGGTATATTTCCTTTCTATGTATAAACACATAGATATTAAAATATGTTAAAAATGAAAATAAATTTAAAAAGTAATATATTACTGGTGTTCCACCCTTTATTAAAAAAAATAAGAAAGGAAAAAAGAAAAAATATGAATCCTAATGCTCACCTCAATATTAAATAGGAAATTGTCATTGCCATAATTTTCACTATTTGATACAACACAAAACTCAATTTTTTTATTTAACCCCCCAAATTAGACAAGTATAGGGAATTTAGTCTTCAATCTCTATATGAGACTACCTATTAATTGAAGGGAATTTAATTTTTGTAAAAGACCTATTGAGATAACAAGGTTTAAGTCTATGGTTTTACTACTATCATAAAGAGAGTAATATGTTGTAAACATTTCTTTACCAATAGTTTTCATAATTGTCAAAAATAATTAGGCAAAATAAGTTCTGAAGGGACCCAAAACCCTTTACAAAAAGGACACTATCAAAGAAAAATTAATGCAAGAGCATCTAGTTGTGTAGGGCAATCTCGCATCACCCAACAAAAAAAAGAATTTTCCTTATTTTCTTTAGTTGTTTTAAGTCACATGATCGTACTTAAGGGGTGTAAGATAGTCAGAAGTCAAAAATAGCAAAAAATGGTCACTTACTATTTTTAGTAAGTTGGCCTAAACAGGATCGTATGGACCTAAAAATTTACTCCAAGGAGTAGAACTAAAAAAAATTCGATTGGGAAAGAATCACCTCAATACCATGCACAGTTTGGGAGATATTAAAGTTTCTATCCTAATAAATTTCTCCAATGCAACTTAAAATTCAGATATGAAGAATTTAGAGGCCCCAAAACAACTCAAAAATTTGATGAACCGATCTTTGATGGGTTCAATGTGTTGCAAGTATGAGTAAGTATGGTGGTGTTTTCATTGATGTCAACACAATATAGGTGGTTGCAGAGAAAAGAATCAAGTGATTCAGGTTGTGCATGTATAGTTGAGATATTGTTGAGATGTTGTGAGTACATGGAGCTATCTTTTTGGTGTTGTAGGTGTGTTGATATGATGAGTTACCAAGTGTCTTTGCGAAATAGTAAAGACAGAGTTGCATGTGTGTTTAGAATGTGATCCAATTTTTGCTCTGAATTTCTTCTATGTTGATCCTATGCTTGTACAGATCTAAAGTATTGTTTATGGGAATCTGTTAGTGATATATCCTAGATGAAGAGTGAAAGTTATGTTCACTGGTGTGTGAACTAGTATGGAAAAGTTGTTTGTTTATGGACTAGGAGAAACATATCTACTTCACAGTTCTCTATTGGTTTGTTTCAAGTCTTATGGATCCAAGAGAAATCTTGTAAAGGTGGTATCTATGTTCCATTGAAGGTGTTTGTGGTTTGGTGCTTCAAAAGATGAGGCTCAAAATTATTGTGTGTGTTTGTACAGTTCAGATGGATTGATGGAAAGTATTATGTGTATAAGTTTGTTTCATTTGCTGTGGATGAATTTGAAGGAATTTGAGATGAGTTTGAGTGTATGGTGAAGCATGTTATGTGGTCTACATGTTATCTTCTTGTTGTGGAAGCGTGTACTTCAAAGTTCATTGGTGTTTTCATTAGGTTTGGCCGACCTAGTGTCTACACTTCATGTGAAGGATAAGTATCAATTAATGAAGCATGTGATTGATCTGAGATGTTATTTTGGGTCTTGGTTAAGTGTTGGATTGGTCTGCTCTCATTCTCTTCCACCGCAGGAATGTTGAGTTGCCAACCTAATTTGAATTTGTAAAATGAAGCATGTGTAGCTAACCTTGTAGAAAGTTTCTAAGGTTGAATATGGTATAAGTACAAGTCGAGATGTTATGGATTGATGTATAAAATATTCAACAAGTTTGAGAAGCGAAGAGTGTGTGAAAGTGAATTGAGGCAATAGTACTTTAATGTGTTAGACTCCTAAAAGCAGTGAGATGATGGTGTCTGCAATTCTCTGATTAAGGTTGTGGATGTGTGTAATTTGTTGTGGTGTATTTTTTGTTATCTTTTGTATTTGTAGGAAGTGAGCCTCCCTTGTTGGATAGTAAGCCTTGTATCTTGGGTAGTGAGCCCTTTGGCAGTGAGCCTCTTTGTAATAAATTTTTCAATTACTTTATATTGTGAGTTAATCCTCACCGTGGTTTTTCCCTTATTGGGTTTTCCATGTAAATCTAGTGTTTCTTGTGTATTGCTTTTTGTTATTTTCATTTCATGTTCATACTTAATAACAAAATAAAGTGGATTTGAAGTTGACAAGTATTTGAGATTTGTGATTGTGTCTGGTGACAACTGATTCACCCCCCCTCTTAGTTGTCTTACACCTTTCAACAATTGGTATCAAAGCTTTGGTTCCTCAGAGAAGAGCTTAACCACTTGAGGTAGATCCGATGGCACATAAATTGTCAATCCTTGTGTTTGATGAATTTGACTACAATGATTGGAAAGTGCTGATGAGAGGTTACTTGATCTCTCTTGGTTACAAGACTTGGAAAGTTGTTGAGACAAAATATGTTGCACTGGAAAGTGGTCCTTCTTCTGCAGATGAGATTTCTGACTATGAGGAAAATGAAAAAGTAAGGTATGGAATCTATAGTGCTTTATCTAAGAATGAGCAAACAAAAGTTATTTCTTTGGGAATTACTTATGAAGTTTGGAAAAATTTGGAAGATATCTATGAAGGAAATGATAGAGTCAAATTTTCAAAGAAGCTAACAACTAAGCATAGATATGAGAACTTGAAAATGGAAGAAGGTGAAGATATTGCAAGCTATTTTTAGAGGGTTGATATTGTAGTAAATGAATTCAAAAATCAAGGTGGTACTCTGACAGATGAAGATGTAATGGAGAATATTTTGATGACCCTACTAGAGAGTTATAGTGATAAATTCTTAGTCATTGATGAAGTGTATGATCCTAATAAGTTCACTAAAGAATAGCTATTTGGCACCTTGACTACATTTGAAATGAGGAAATTTGGAAAAGAAAAGGAGAATATAGAATCAACCTTCAAAGTTACAAAGACAAAAGATGATCTGGATGGTGATAGTTCAAAAGAGTTGGAAGCAAATTTTACATGTTGAAGAAAGGTATTGGTAAGTACAAAGGTATGTGACCTTTTAAATGTTTCTGTTGTGGAAATATTGGTCACTATGCTTCAATATGTCCAAATAGAGTTGTACACAAGAAGAGCAGAGACAATAAGGACAAGAAGGATAAGAAGTTCAAGAAATTGTACTATGTTAGAGAAGATATTGGAATTTTTGATGATGAATGCTTGTTTCTAGCCTTGGAGAATAAATTAGTGTTTACTAAATCTAGAAGATGTGCAAGGGAAAGTGGTTCAAAGAACAAGAAGGAAGAGATGGAAGGTACTCTAGTTACTACCTTTTATGCTAGACAAGATGAAGACTATTGGGTGATTGATAGTGGCTACTCAAATCACATGACCAAAGAAAAAAGTAAGTTTACTAGACTTGAAAATTATGATGGTGGATTAGTCATGTTTGGAGATGATTTTGGTGCAAATATTGTTGGAAAAGGAACAATTAGTTTTGATGGAAAATACAGTACTGATGATGTCTATTATGTTAAGTGATTAAGGCATAATATTTTGAGTGTTGGAAAAATGTGTAGCAAAGGATTTAAGCTTATGCTTCAGGATAATACTTGTGAAATCAGAAAAGGGTCTGAAATTGTGGTTGTTATAGGAAGAACATATGGAAACATTTATCAGCTTAAGGGTGTTGATGGTCAGTGCCTTGTATCTCATGTTAATGAAAGTTGGCTTTGGCACCAAAGGATGGGACATGCAAATTTTGAAAATCTGATCAGGATTAGTTCAAGAGAAGTTGTTTGAGATATTCCTAATATAACAAAGCCTACCAATTCTATTTGCAAAATTTGTCAGTTGGGAAAACAAGCAAGATGCAACTTTAAAGGAAAAGAGAAATCAACTATCAAAATGCTAGAATTGGTTCATACAGACCTCTATGGTCATACAAGAATAAGAAGTCTTAATGGTGACATGTATTTCATTCTCCTTATTGATGATTATTCTAGAATGGCATGGGTTACTTTTCTTAGGGAGAAAGATCAAGCTCTGGATAGATTTAAAGTGTTCAAAGCTAGGGTAGAGAATAAAGTGAACCTGAGAATCAAATGTTTAAGGTATGTTAGTGGTGGAGAATTCACTTCCAGTGATTTTAATACATTTTGTGAAGAGCATGGCATAAAGAGACATTCTTATGCTCCTAGAACTCCTCAGTAGATTGGAGTTGTTGAGATGAAGAATTAGAATATTCAAGAGGCTGCAAGGACTATGATGAAAGAAGAAAATGTACCTAATGTATATTGGAGAGAAGCAATCCACACTATTGTTTATATTCTTAACAAAGTTTAGATTAGAGGTAACAACACAAAGACCCCTTATGAGTTATGGACTGGAAAAATTCCAACTATTAAGTACTTTAAGGTGTTTGGAAGGAAATGTTATATTAAAAGAGATGATGAAAACCTTGGAAATTTCAATGCTAGATGTGATGAAGGTATTTTCCTTAGATATTAAACTAGTAACAAAGCTTATAAATGCTTCAATAAAAGATTGAGGAAGATTGTTGAGAGTGCAAATGCAAAATTTGATGAAGATATGCACATACCAGTTGAAGTAAGTGAAGTTGAACTAGATGCACCTATCTATGGACAAGTACAAGAAGAGAATAAGGAATAAGAAGAACAGATTGAAGAAGAGGAAGAAGCTCTAGAACTTTTTCCTAAAACCCCAAAATATCTATAGAAAAATCATCCTGAAGAACAGATAATGGGAGGCAAAAGTGAAGGTGTAAAAACAAGAAGCAAAGTGATAGTAGCTGAGGTAAATCTTTGTTTACTTTGGAAGATAGAACCTAAATCAGTGTGTGAAGCATGCAAAGATGAGAATTGGGTTAGAGCAATGAAAGAGGAGTTGTAGCAGATAGAGAAGAATAAAATATGGGAATTGGTTCCTAGACTTGTAAACAAGAACATAATTGGTATAAAGTGGGTGTTCAGGAATAAGTTGAATGAGAATGGTGAAGTTGTAAGAAACAAAGCAAGGTGTGTGTGCAAAGGTTATTCACAGGTTGAAGGAATAGAATTTGAGGAGACATTTTCCCTAGTGGCAAGAATGGAGGTTATTCAAATTTTTTTGGAATTCTCTACACACAAATATTTTAAGGTATATCAAATGGATGTTAAGTCTGCTTCCTGAATGGAGAATTGGAAGAAGAAGTGTACATGGAACAACTGGAGGGATTTCAATTATTGGATAAACCAGACATGGTATGTAAATTGAAAAATACATTATATGGACTTCAATAGACTCCCAGAGCATGGTATGCAAGGTTGGATAGGTATTTGACATAGCAAAGGTTCAACAAAGTCTCCATAGATAGTAATCTCTACTTCAAGGTTGAAGGAAACAAAATCTTGATAGTGGTTGTGTATGTTGATGATATCATCTTTGGAGGAAATGAAGGTATGCATAATAAATTTGCAGAGGAGATGCAAAAGGAGTTTGAAATGTCTATGATTGATGAGTTCAATTTCTTCCTTGGACTTCAAGTAAATCAAACTGATAAAGGAATATTCATTTCACAATCAAAGTATGTCAAAGAGTTGTTGAAGAAGTTTGGAATGGATGACTCCAAAATAGTTAGTACCCCTATGGTGACTGGATGTAAACTAAGTAAAGATGATGAATCTCCTAAAGTTGATTAGAGCATGTACATATCTATTATTGGTGGACTATTACATCTTACTACTACTAGACCAGATATCATGCATACAGTATGTTTGGTTTCCATATTTCAAGTAGAACCTAAAGAAGCACATGTTATAGCTATGAAAAGGATATTTAGATATCTAAAAGGCACTTTGGATTATGCCTTGTGGTATCCTAAGGATACTGATTTCACTTTGAGTGCCTTCACCGATGTAGATTGGGCTGGTCATGTGACTAAAATAGTACAAAGTGGTGGTGCATTCTTTCTTGGAGGAAGATTGGTTTCATGGCTAAGAAAGAAATAGGATTAAATATCTTTATCTACTATAGAAGCTTAGTACATTGTAAAAATATCTTGCTGCACACTAGTTTTGTGGATGAAGAAAACATTAAAGGATATAGGATTGCTTTGTGATGAGCCTATCCCTATATTTTGTGATAATACAAGTGATATAAACATTTCAAAGAATCCAGTAATGCATTCAAGGACAAAGCATATATATATTAGATATCATTTCTTGAGAGAAATGGTATTGGAGAATGAAGTCAAGCTGGATATGTACCTACAAAAGATCAAATTGTTGATATATTTACTAAGGCTCTTCCAAAGGATACTTGTGAGTATCTCAGGGAGAAGTTGGGGGTTACTGTTCCTTCTTTGAACTAGGTGCACATGGAGGTGCATCAGTCTAGTGGATCTATAGATTCTTCATTTGTTTGGATTAATGATTGGGTCTACTCCTTAGGGGGATTAGGAAGTATCATTGTTGCAGTATGAGATGTGGGTGCACTCCTAAGGGGGAGTACGAAGTATCATTGTTGTAGTATGAGATGTGGGTGCACTCCTAAGGGGGAGTAGGAAGTATCATTGTTGTAGTATGAGATGTGGGTGCACTCCTAAGGGGGAGTGATTAGAATTTTTGTTCTTTTCCATTGATATCAAAGAGGGAGAGAGATTCATGTGAAAAAGAAAAGGTTGAGAGAGAATATTGAGAGTGCAGGAATGTTGTGTAGGTTGTCTAATCTAGAAAATAAAGGAGAATGTGTATTGTGTCTTTAGTGGTTTTTCACATCGTGTATTGCCATCAATGACAAAGGGGGAGATTGTTGCAAGTATGAGTAAGTATGGTGGTGTTGTCATTGATTATGTCATTGATGTCAACACAATATAGGTGGTTGCAGAGAAAAGAATCAAGTGATTGTAGGTTGTGTATGTATAGTTGTGATATTGTTGAGATGTTTTGAGTACATGGAGCTATCTTTATGGTGTTGTAGGTGTGCTAATATGATGAGTTACCAAGTGTCTTTGCGAAATAGTAAAGATAGAGTTGTGTGTGTTCAAAATGTGCTCTGATTTGTGCTTTGTATTTCTTTTGTGTTGATCCTATGCTTGTGGGAATCTAAAGTATTGTTTATGGGAATCTTTTGGTGATATATCTTGGATTATAGATTTAGGTTTGATGAAGAGTGAAAGTTGTGTTTGTCAGTGTGTGAATTGGTTTGGAAGTGTTGTTTGTCTATGGACTGGGAGAAATGTATCTGCTTCGTAGTCCTCTACTAGTTTGTTTCAGGTCTTGCAAATCTAAGAGAAGGCTTGTAAAGGTGTTATCTATGTTCCATCGAAGGTGTTCATGGTTTAGTGCTATGGAAGATAAGGTTTAAAATTACTATGTGTATCTATACAGTTCAGAAGGATTAATGGAAAGTATTTTGTGTATGAAGTTTGTTGCATTTGCTATGGATGAATTTGAAGGAATCTAAGATGAGTTCCAATGTATGGTGAAGTGTGTTATGTGGTATTCATGTTATCTTACTATTGAAAAAGCATGTACTTCAAAGTTCATTGGTGTTTTCATTAGGTTTGTCTGACTTGGTGTCTACACTTCATGTGAAGGATAAGTATCAATTAATGAAGTGTGTGACTAATCTGAGATGTTGTTTTGGGTCTTGGTTAAGTGTTGGATTGGTTTGCTCTCATTCACTTCCACTGCAAGAATGTTGAGTTGTTGACCTAATTTGAATTTGTAAAATGAAGCATGTGTAGCTAACCTTGGAGAAAGTTTCTAAGGTTGAAGATGGTATAAATACAAGTTGAGATGTTATGGATTAATGTATTAGATATGCTACAAGTTTGATAAGTGAAGAGTGTGTGAAATTGAATTGAGGAAACAATACTTTAATGTGTTAGACTCATGAGAGTAGTGAATTGATGGTGTCTACAATTCTCTGATTAAGGTCATGGATGTGTGTAATTTATTGTGGTGGATTTTCTATTATCTTTTGTATCTATAGGCTGTGAGCCTCCCTTGTTGGAAAATGAGTTCTATTTGTAGGCAGTGAGCCTTGTATGTTGGGCAGTGAGCCCTTTGGAAGTGAGCCTCTTTGTAATCAATTTTTTAATTAATTTATATTGTGAGTTAATCCTCACAGTGGTTTTTCCCTTATTGGGTTTTCCACATAAATCTGGTGTTTCTTGTGTTGATATTGCTTTCTATTATTTGTATTTCATGTTCATACTTAATAATAGAATAAAATGGATGTGAATTTGAAAAGTGTTTGAGATTTGTGATTGTGTTTGGTGATAACTGATTCACCCCCTCCCTCTCAATTGTCTTGTTCCTTTCAACATGATGTTGTAGATCTCTTTGAGAACTTTCCAATGATATGCAATAATAGTAAATCAAAAACTTGGATCAAAATTTATGGCCCCACGAAGTTTCCCCTCTGAAAAAGTGAATTTCATTAAAATTTCTTCCTAGGCTTGAAATTAAATGATGGTTCTTATGGCACCAAAAAAAAGGGAAAGTTGAGCTTACTATAACATTCTAGGGTAGTTATTGGGGTAAGATAAAAAGGGTTAAGTGGAAGGTTGTAGGGAGTGTAGATTGTGGATTTGAATAATATATTTTTCTTTCAGAGTTGATTTTGTTGTAATGAATCAAGCCCATGAGGCTATAGCATGTAAGTTTTGAATCTGTAATTTCATTTTCTAAAAATAATTGAAAGTGAGTTATTTTTCTATCTCGAATATTCTATGTTAGTATATATTTTTGAGATTTGTGTGGATTTCGAGTGGTGTGGCCCTCATAAAAAATATAGAACAAAGAAGCAACCAAACATCAACAAACCATATAAAAAAGCCATAAGGGATATGGAACCCTTCAAAAGAATTAATAATAGAGATAGGATCTCTAATTATATTTTTAATAGACCAGCCTGAAGGTTGATTTTGATTCTGTGTGATCAATTTTATGTGTAAAATATTTGTAACAAATTAAAACACACCAATAAAACATTAGATCAAAGGAAACTAATTTAAAAGAAAAACAAACTCTTAAACTCGTAGCTCCTTTGAAAGTGTCCTATTGTCCTCTATCTCCAGTGTTTTGTTGAATCTAGCTTGCTCTCAAATTATATGCTAGGCTCAACAAATTGATCTCCTAGAGAATGAGATTTGAAATAAATGCATGCTTATGCTAAGATGCAATTAACAAAACTAAACATGATAGCTAAAGTATGATGATTGCTAAAACTGATTAATGTTGGATAATATTAAAATAACATGTGCATGTGAATGCAAGTGTATGCCAGTGTGTAAGTGTAACCAATGCTTGGATTCACACCGGTATTTAAAGAGTTTTTAAAGAATTTTGATTGGCTGAGTTGATCAATGGCTATGAAAGTCCCTGGCAGATCAAATGATCGAAGATGGATGAGATTGGAGAGGAAAAATAGAAGAAAACCAAAAAGCAGGATTTGTCTCCTTTTTTCGTGGAAGAGATAAGATGAGATGATAAAAAATCATCTTTTTTAGAGGATATTTGGAAAGATATTAAGAAGATAAATAATGAATTATCAGTTCAATTATTTATTTTTGGGCGACCCATAGATTTTTCTTAATTAAATAATTATTTAATTAAGATTTGGAGGAAAATATAAGATTTCATAATTAAATAAAAATATTTAATTATGATTTGAAAAGATATGGACATTTAATTAAATAAAGTTTATTTAATTAAATCACACTTATGAAATTAATTAAATGAGATATTTAATTAATTAGAAGAAAGATTTTGAATAGAAGAAAGAAAATATTTAAATTTAATTAAACCAAAAGACTTAATTAAATTCAAAAGGTGATAATTAATTAAAATAAATAAAGAATATTTATAATTGATCAAGTGGACATATGAATGTGAAATAATTAAATAAAGTAAATTTATTTAATTATGGTGGAAGAATAAAGTGAATGAACAATATAATTAAATTTATTAATTTTAATTATATGTAGAAGACTTTAGAGAAATTAATTAAATAATAAATATTTAATTAAATGCCAGGATTAATTATACATGACCAATTTTATGCATATACATTTTCCCCCTCTTTAAAGTGATGTGTGAAATGCATTGCTTCAAAGAAAATATTCACGCTTTTGAAAGAATTTTTTTTTGCCCTTGATCAAAAAAAAGTGATTGATATGCCCCTGATTTGAACCTAATATGTTTTTGATGCTGATATTGATGATGGCCCCTCAGGAGGTAAATCACTGATGATGATATGAGTTTTTGATAATGTTTGAAAAATTTGATTTGATGATGAAATTTTGATCTTAATGTGAATTCAATGATTTAGCTCTCGAAAAATGATGTATAAGGATGCCCCAATTTGAAAATAAGGTCAAAGTAAGATAAAAAGATAAAAAGAAAATAACATGCCACAATTTGTTTGACCTTTAAAAGGTAAAAAGGGAAAAAAGGACAAGTCATTTTCACCTTTTTACTTTGAGAAACCTTGTGCTCTGATAGTGATTTGGCGAGATGGAGATTCCCTACCATAGACATAGATTCGAGTGGGCCCACTGATACCAAAGACTAGTTGCGTATAGACCACCGGTGAGTCAATCCAACCGGTTTTGCTTTGAAATTTTCTATTTTCAATTTATTTTTCATACATTTTGGCACAGATTTAGGTGTAAACAGTCCATTTTAGCGCTTAGAGTAGGTGTTTTAGCACTTTCGATATTTGTTTTAGCGCATATAGGATTCCATTTTGCATATTCTATGTTAAAGCCAGTTTAGCGTATCTGATAGATAGAGTAGCGCTTAGAGGATGTCGTATGAAAATTTGTACTTTAGCGCATCTAGGAAATAATTTAGCGTTTTTAGGGTTGTTACACATCTGGTGAATAAAATGGCGCTTTTGGTTATAGTTTTAGCGCATAGAGGAAATTATTTAGCACATCTAGGGCATAAAATGGCGCATCTAGGGGAAACTTCAATGCATATAGGGTTTTAGCGCATATAGGTTGTAAATTAGTGCTTTTAGGAAATGTGCCTATTGGATGAAAATGATGATGTTTATTGCTTCATTGGTCAATAGATATAAAATTTGTCTTGTCATCATGTTAATATGGATAGAAAATCTGATAAAGAATTGATAACTTTGTTTTCCAAAATAGAAATCAAGGAATAGATAACTAATAACTTTGTTTCCCCTGAATGAAAAACAAAGAGTAGATGATTGATATGACTTCGGATAAATTTTTTGTCTGCGATAGAAAAAAATAGTAGATGATTGGTTAAAAACATATTTGCATTTGTGACTGAAATACAAATAGGATGATGTTTTGATTATTGATAAATTTGCATTCTTGAAAAATAAAATAAATAGTAATGGATGAAAGAACAGATTGATGTGATATTCAGATAGATAGATTGTGCATTGATTGCATGATATGAGTCACCTAGATAGAACATGTGATATGGGTCTGATTGGTATGGATCACTGATAGATAGAAATGAGTGGGTTTTATTTACTTGATGTAAATTGAGTCAATGAGATGATTCTGATGAATTGTCCTTTTGATAAACAAAAAAAGGAGGTTTTCAAAAACCCCAGATTAGGGAGTAACACTCTACAGGGTGGGATCGAATACCAGAGCTTACACCTGCGGAGATAGAGTTGATAGTGGTATGCTGATTGGGACCTTTGTTGTCCATGCCTATGATTCGGGCCAACAGGGGACTGTTGACCATGCTAGCAAAGAGGTGGCATTCAAAGCATAACACCTTTCATTTGCCGATGGGTGAGGTGATTGTGACACCTGAGGATGTGTACATGATTCTGGGTATTTCAGTGGTAGGTGCCCTTGTGTTCTATGATTACAAGGAGCTAGGTGGTACAGATGCACTGAGGAGAGTGTATGGTGATGTGCACATAGTAGGGTATTGGGTGCCATGGGTAGACTTTAGGGGATTTCTAGGCTTACCTACAGTTTTGGGTGCATTTATTAGAGGTCTTCTTTTTCTATATTTCCGGTCAAAGGGACTATCAGTGGGATGGGGGAGGATCATCGAGCAGATGATGGTACAACCATGGAGATATGCTTGATGGAGCTACATGTTGGCTCATCTATATCATGACTTACATCAGGTGGTTTACAGAGGTTCATCCATTTTATCATGTGGTGTTACACTGCTCCAAATCTGGGCATGGGAGGACATTTCCATGAAGAGACCATCTTGTCCCAAAGTGAGGCCACCAAGTAGGCCATATGTGTATGTGTATTCTATGGCACTTCTCTAGCCCAAGTTGGACAAGTTGGATTACTGGAGATGGTGCATCGATGATATGGATGCAGTGATATGGTGGCCATACATATATTGTGAGCCATGGGATACAAATCATTTAGAGATGCCATTTGTATGTATACCCTGATTTTTTATAGGGAGAACCCCATTCATCATAGAGAGATTCTTAGCATTGTGGGTACAATGAAAGTTTAAATTTACATAGGGGATGCCTCAGGGTGTTGCACACTATGTGTGGAGCAAGGATGAGGTGAGATGGGGGCCTTGCATTTCATATCAGATGACGTATACAAAGTATATGGATTTAGCACTCGAGGCATGGGATGACAGGCTAGATATTGTTGATGCTGGTATGTCTGATGAGTACTCTATTTATTATCATACACATCCATTTCCATGGTTGACATGTCTAGATGAGCTAGCACCCATTACGGTGGTACCACCAGGGGGTAGGAGACAGGAGGATGTAGCAGGTGATGAGCCAATAGTTGGTGGAGGAGAGGAGGATAGTGGAGAGGAGGAGGAGAGCTCAGATGGTGATGATGGGGATGATGGTGGAGATGGTGGAGGGGAGGAGTGGGTGCCAGTGAGACTTAGGCTAGACTTATTAGGTAGTGTTCAGATCATGCAGAGGCTGAGGACTGGTATTGGACATCGGATAGTGATCAAGGTTGCTTTGACATCTCAGTAGGCACAAATAACTACTCTACAAGCCCAGGTGCAGACACTTCAGGGTCAGTAGGTGCAGTTGCAGAGCTAGTTGGCTTAGACACAAAGTATGTCAGTGTAGTTATAGGCTTAGCTGGCATAGTCACATGCACATGCACATGCACAGGCACAAGCACAGAAACATCCTCCTACCCCAGACCCACAGGTAGCCCAGTTGATTGGAGAGAGGGATTTATTCAGACGAAGGGCAGTAGAGGCTGAGGGTGTGGCACAAAGACTCATGGGTACGGTGGAGAGTGCATCCCTACGAGAGGCTATTGCATAGGTATTTGAGATGGCCAGGGAGGCCGAGTACTATCTAGTCTGATATGAGGAGCTATGTCCTCCTGAGTGCAGAGAGCCTTTCCCATAGTCCCATAGTAGGACCAGGAGCAGGACATAGATAGCTACATAGAGCATGGGGGTTACCGGGCCTTGACGGGATCTTGATGCGGGGATGAGTGGTAGGCCATCATCCTCAAGACTAGCTCCATCAGGGGGGTCCACCAGCCAGCCTTGAGCCATTGATACTGGATTATTGATGTACATCATATTCTTGGAGCATGTATATTGATTTTGATCATATATCATATATTTTTCTAGAATTTTTAGTTTCATTGGACTTTTGGACATTCTATATGTATTTTGATGAGCGATGATATGCAGCGGAGATGAGTTTTGATAATGTGCTATATTTTGGATATGATGGTTTGATATGGTTATGCATTTATTTCCTCATTATGTGATATGGATTTTGATATGTAGTTTTGATGATTTACTGACTAACATGATTTGCAGGATGATTGGATATGAGAATGATATGATGATGATGAAATATAATGTGTATTAATGATATCATGCAGGCGGATGATGATGATAAAAATGCCACGTGTTGAAATGATGTGATATATGATATGAATATGACAATGTATGTTTTGCAACTGATGTGGAAATGTAATGTTTGTATGAAATTCTTGTGTTTGGATTTTTCAAATGATGATGATGTGATGGATGTTTGTGAAACGCATCATGGATTTGTAGGATGATATGAAATTAGGAAATGATATGAAGTGATATGTGATATGAAATGATATTGAAAATGAGAAATGATGGAAGATGTGAATTGATAAATGATATGAAAGGATTAATAATGATGAAATGTATGATAAGATGATAATAACTGATATGAAATGTAATGATATGAAATGATGAAATGAAATGATATGAGATGATGAAATGTAAGGAAATGTAATGGTAAAATAAAATAAACTATGAAATGAAATGAGATGATAAGATGATATGATATGATGAGATGATAAATTATAAATGATAATTATATGAATAATAAGGATATGAAAATGATAATGATGATAAAAAGATATGATGAATATGAAAAGTGATTAAATAATGATATGATATAAAATGTAATGAGATGTGATGATGAAATGAAATGAATTGAAACAAAATGATATGAGAACATGAAATGAAATGTAATGATATGAAATGATGAAATGAAATGATATGCGATGATATGCAAAATGTAATGTAATGATATGAAAATGGAATGAAATGATAAGTGAAGTGAAATAGATAAAGATAAAATATGATAATGAAATGTTAATAAACATAATAAAATGGTATGCAACTGTGTAAAATGAAAATGAAATGTATATATAAAAATGATGGATAAGATGGTAATGAAAATGATATGAAAATGCCTAATGAAAAAAATGAATGATATGAAATGATATGATAATGAAACAAAGATGATAAAAATGAGAATGATCAATGATATGCAATGAAATTATATGAAATATGATAAATGAAATGATAATGTATTATGAAGAAAGGATCTAAATTATATGAAAATGAATGATAAATGCTAAACTATATGATGTGCACAAGACCTAGATGAAATGGTAATTATTAATGAAAGGAGGATGAAGATGAAAGATGATAATGAAACAAATATTTGAATGTCCTCCACAAATAGTCCAAAGAGACATGACAATCGTTGATGTGTCCATTCAGCCTTTCAAAAACTCTAATGTGAATTCAATATGAAGATACGAACATTAATCTAAATGAAATGTAACTAAATAAAACCAACCGTTTGTTGAGCCTTTTTTTAGCTTTCTTGAATCATCATAGACCCTTGAAAAAATGTTGGAAGTATGTACAAGCATCAGAGGGGAAATTAGCACCAATGATGACCTGAGTACAACTTTCATGATTTTTGATATAGCAAGCCGAACAAAAGCATCGAGGTATAATTGAACCGAGATGGCCTAAGCATTTCTTGCATAAACAGACAAAGACTAACCACCTTCTCATGCAAATGTGGAACTATCATCTATGATACATTTTTGGAAATCATGTCTCACAACATATTTGCATCAAATGGATAGTTAACCTCAAGACAACAGGCAAAGAAAAATCATCCTCTTTCCTTGCCACTCTAGTTCAGTACATCATCAAGTGTGCTCCAGAGAGATGATATACAAAATTAAACAACCATTCTTCAAAATTTAGTACTGCTATGCCAAATATTATTCATATTTTAGATCATCCAGATGTGTGTCATGATATGGTATTTGTTGAAAACTGTTGCAATATGGATCAACGATCAGATAGTTGTTCATAGGATTTGATTTGTTTGTTCGCATGATTGGATTTGGTGTCATCGTCTAGCTGTTTCAGTAAAACTTGAAAGTTGATTGCCCCAGTATGTCAACGTTTTCCCCCAATATTGACACAACTTGCCAAAATGGATAGGTACAATGATCAAGCCACGGTAAGACAATATCGCTTTAGAAAAATGATGATAGTATTGTGCTGGTATGGCCCTAAAATGATGGAAAGATGCATGAAATGAAGGTTGAGAAGCCAAGTGCAAAACATGAACTAATAGATGGAGAGCTACAAATAATGTCTATTTGCTAGATTTTCACTATTTGTTTTTATTACATTTTTCTTGTCAATAGACTGCTTGTTACCAGGTTTTCACCCTATGATGATTTTTTTTTTTTTAAGGACTTTTTCTGATTTTTTTGAATTTTTTTTCAAGACTTTTTCTGATTTTTATGAATTTTTTCAAGACTTTTTCTGTTGTTTTGTATTTTTTCAGGAGTTTTTTTGCTGTTTTGTATTTTTTTAGGACTTTTATGGATGATGATAATTTCTTTAGACATAATAATTTTTTAGGTGCATGTTGTTGATGGGTTCATCAAATAGGTCCCCTTCTGTTGTTGACAACTTGTATGCTCCTGAACTATATACTACTATGACCACATACAGACCCAACCAATTTGGTTCAAATTTTCCTTTCTTCTCTTTATCTTGCTGATTGCGTGGGTTTTCTTTCAAAACAAGATCGCCAACTTGAAAGGTACACGACTTGACTCTATGATTATAGCTACGAGACATCATTTGTTGATATAATTTCAAATGATCGGCTGCTCATTGTATCTTCTCATCAAGGAGTTCTAGCTCCTGTAGCCAAGAAACTTTGTATTCATCATCTATTGTGAGAACTTTAAGTGATACTTTGAGTGAGGGAATCTCAACCTCTAAAGGTAGGATGGCTTCTGCTCCATAGACGAGAGCAAATAGTGTTGCTCCTGTCAGCATTCTGATCCTAGTTCTATAGGCCCATAATGCGGGCTTGAGTTGAATGTGCCAATCTTTTCCTACATCATTCACAGTCTTCTTCAAAATTTTCAATATTGTTTTATTTGAGGCCTCTACTTGGCCATTCCCTTGTGGATAGTAAGGTGTTGAATATCTATTCTGAATATGAAACTGCTCACAAAGTTCATTAACATCTTGATTCTTGAATGGCCATCCATTATCTGTGATGATGGATTTGGGAATGCCTTACTAAAAAATGAGATAGTTGAGTATGAATGATGAGATTTGTTTATCAGTGACCTTAGTGAGAGGTACTGCCTCAATCCACTTGGTAAAATATTCTATCGTTGTGATGATGAACTTGTGTTCGTTCGATGATGAAGGATGAATCTTGCCAACTAGATCTAACCCCCATTGACAAAAAGGCCAAGTTAGCATGAACGGTTGTAGTTCCTGTGCTGGTGCATGGATAAGATTTCCATGTATTTGACATTTAGAGCACTTTTTTACAAAAGTGAATGATTCCCTTTCCATAGTCAGCCAATAGTAACCCATTCTAAGCAATTTCTTGGATAAGTTCAGTCCACTTGAATGAGTACCACAAATGCCACTATGAAATTCTTGTAAATCTTTGTCAGATTCATCATGTTCAAGACATCGAAGTAAAGTACCATCAAGATTGCAGCGATAAAGGGTGTCAGTGATAAGAGTGTAGCGAGAGGATTGGCAGATAAAATTTCACTTTTAGTTATGAGATAAATTAGGTGGTAAGATGCCATATTTTAGGTAGGCATAAATCTTGCCATACCAAGGTAAATCAAATCCCACTAAGTGGCAAATTATTTGACTTTCAGGGGTGTCATAAGTAGGTACAAATGATTGTTCCACTAGAAATTCATAATGATCATGAGATTCTGGGAGTTTTAGCAATGATGCGATTGTGGCCATGGCGTTAGTTGCTTTGTTATCAAGTCTTGGAATCTGTATAGACTTTATGTCCATAAAGTACTTCTTGAAGTCATCAAAATTTTTCTTGTATGGCAACAATTTGTCATCTTTGGTCAAATAATCATCATTGATTTGATTAATGACTAACTATGAGTCACCATAAACCTATAGTTCTTTGATCCTCCATTCCAATGTGATCTTCAGTCTGGTGATTAAGGCTTCATATTCAACTATGTTGTTAGTGCATGGAAACATTAGCCTATATGAAGGAGGAATGGTATTTCCTTGAGGGGTGATAAAGAGTATGCCCACCCCTGATCCATGTTGAGTGAAAGAACCATCAAAATATAAAGACCATGGTTGTTTTGATTTTGCAATGAAGACATCATCATCTCAAAATTCAATGTGCATGGGATGCTTTGCTTGTAGTGGTGCTTCAGCTAGTTGATCAATGATAACTTTTCCTTTGATTGCTTTGCGATCAACATAATGGCTGTCAAACTCACTTAGGATCATGAACCATTTTGCTAGCCTTCCTGTCAATGTAGCTTTGCTTAACATATTCTTGAGTGGATCAATTTTAGCAACGAGATTGATTGTATTAGTTAACATGTAGTGCTAAAATTTCTATGAGGCAAAGAGTACTACTAGACAAGCCTTCTCAATGAAAGTGTAGTTGATCTCATGACCAGTTAACATTCGACTGATGTAATAAATTGCATGTTCCTTTCCTGTAGAGTCCTCTTGTGCTAATAATGCTCCTAAAGATGTTGATGTTGCAACAATATATAAGATTAGAGGTTTGTCTAGATTTGGCGATACTAGAACTGGTGGTTTCATCAGGTACTGCTTGATTTTTTGAAAGGCCATCTCACATTTGTCATCCCATCTAAAAGGAACATTCTTATGCAGTAGATGTGTGGAAGGTAAACTCTTATCGGCTAGCTGTGCAATGAATTTGCAGATAGATTGAAGTCATCCCTATAATGATCTCAACTGACTAATATTCCTTGGTGGAGGCATTTCCATAATTGCTTGTACCTTAGCAGGATCTACTTCAATTCCTTTTTTGTTGATACTATGTATCCCAAGAGTTTTCTAGATGTGACCCCAAGAACACATTTCTTGGGATTGAGGCAAACTTTGAACCTCTCCAATCTTGCAAATATTTTGGACAATATTTCTAGATGTCCTCTTGTGTATGAATTTTCCAATATGTCATCTACATAATCTTCCATGAATGTGTGCATCATGTCATGAAAGATTGTAGTCATGGCTCTTTGGTATGTAGCCCCAGCGTTCTTCAGACTGAAAGGCATGACGTTCCAATAGTAAGTTCCCCATGGACATGTGAAAGCTATTTTTTCTAGTCTTCGAGTGCAATCTTGATTTGGTTGTAACCGAAAAAACCATCCATTAGTGAATACATGGCATGGCTAGCTGTCAGATCAACTATAGTGTCGATGTTTGGAAGTGGGAAGTCATCCTTAGGACATGATTTATTAAGATCTTTGAAATCTATGCACAATCTAACACTTTTATCTGGCTTGGATACATGAACAATGTTGGAGATCCATTTTGCATAGTCGATTGATCTTATGAAGCCCACATCAAGGAGTTTTCTCAATTCTTCCTTAACCAATAATGCAACATGGGGGTACATCTTTCTGATTTTTTTTTTTTACAGGCTTTACCCCTGGTTTGATAGACAAGTGATGCATGATAAGATCAGGATCAAGACTTGGCATGTCCGCATAAGACCAAGCAAAGTTGACTTGATTTGCTCTTAGAAATTCTATGAACTTCAGTACTTCTTTCTCTATCATTGATACAACTAACTATAAAATCCTTGGTTTTTCTAAAGTTTCAAGATTGATGCCTTTTGTAGGCTCAACAAGATAGGCGATTGCTCATGGTAGTGCTCTGGGAGAGTGTCAAGCTTCCCATCATCTGGTGCCTTAAAAAGGTTTTCACCATCCAATATGCTTTTTATTTTATCTTTTGTTTGATCTAACACTGCCAGATTCTGGTTTTCACCATTAGATCTTTCTTTTTGATTTTTATTTTTGTAGCTAGGAGACTTGACACTCTCCTGATTAAAGAATCTATGCCTAAAACCACTAGTGGAACAATCATTTGCGTCATCTGCAGAAAGGAATTTTATGATAGATTCATCACTTGGGAACATAGGTAGATCTATAGGTCTGAATGAATCCCAGTCAATGAGATCAGGATGGATCAAAGGTAGCGGGTCATTAGGTTGCATGAAATTGGCTATGGTTATGGTCATAATGGAGTTGACCATAGGATCCAAGGTATAGGGAGATCAATGATGGTACTATTCTCGCGATAGTCTTGTTCATTTAAATTTGACTCAGTATCACTAGAATTATAGTCACCTTGTAGTTTAGATTCTTGTGGGTGGGTCCCTGAACCTTCACCTCTGATTGAAGTTGGGGTATACTTGTGTATCACATCAACCTTTTTATCCCTCTAGAATTCATCATTGTAGATGGTGTCCCATTCATATTCACCAGAGTCTGTGTCAGAGTTATTATCCATGAAATTCTGAATGGCTATCAAACAGACTTATCTTGTATCAGAACCTTCTTGTAATGCGAGGACAATATTATGTGACTGCTTGGATGTTGTTTCTTTTGAGTTAGTATCATAGCCTAGTCTTGTTTTATCTTTTGCAGCCAGTCCTAGAGGGTCAATAGGCTCAACTACTCCTTTTCTCTTTCTGATAGGACCATTACCATCATAGCCCATCTTTTGCATGATTGAATATCCCTTACCATATTTATCAATTGGTAACTTGATATTGAGAACTATTTCATCTTCATCTTTATAGAGAAAACTTAGAATTACTCTATCCTTAGGATCTTCCATGGGGAATTTTTCTTTGATAAAACATCCATTAAACTTTGTATTTGGCCTTGTTGGTGGTTGCGTTGATGTTGATGCTACAAATATTTGTTGTTGTGTGATAGAAGGTTGCCCATGTGACCGAGGTGATGTAGGTAGATTAGCAAGATAGAGAGAGTTCTCCCCAACTCCGTTATCCTCGAACCATAGTTGCTTGTCATAGCTCTTGGTTAATTGACTGCTTTGTGTGTCAACTTTGGGAGAAGTACTAGCAGGATCTTCTCGATTGTTGGGAACCAAAGTATCTTGACTAGCTTTAATGTTGGCACAAGTCTAACTATGTGAATTATCAGCTGGTATTGTGATCTCTTGTCCATCATAAGGAAACTTAAGACATTGATGATATGTGGAAAGGACAACTTTCATTTCGTGGATCCAAGGATGACCCAATAAGATGTTGTATGCAAGATCATAGTCTAATACTTGACATAAAGTATTCTTGATAACAGGTCCCACTCTGATTGGTAGCATGATTAAACCCTTGGACGCTCTTTCCTCATCGTCATAGTCTTTAATGGTAATCTTTCTTCTAGGATCAATGGAGTCCTCAAAAAATCCTAAAGCCTTAACCAACTTCATGGTACATATGTTCAAACTAGTACCTCCATCTATTAGAACCTGTCTAACACAAAACTTGTGGACCATGACTTCTAAGTATAATGATGAATTATGGGGATGAGTTATGGAAACATCATCTTTTTCAGAGAATGATAGGCATGTGAGTGAGGAAAATTTTCCTACCATGGCTTGAAATCGATCCACATCCAAATCGGTGGATACAATTGTTTCAACTAGGGCCTTTTCTAGAATTTCCTTGTGTGCTATGGAAATCTTCAGGAGTTCTAAGATGGAAATCTGAGCAGGAGTTTTTTTGAAGTTAATTGACTAAGTCATACTAATGTTGATGTAGGGGCATAGTGGTTTTTGAAGAAGCACCCTTTAAGACAACTTTAGCTTGTCCCCTTGTTGTTGCGTTGACCTCCCTATATTCCATTTTTTCCTTGACTTTTATAACATTGACCTACTCGCCATCAATGTAGATATGATTGATTATATGATCATTATTGATATGATTCACACTTTTTCTAGAAGACTCACCCTTTTGATAATTGGGTAAAGGATTGTGAAATGCTTAGTGGTCTTCGTTCAATTATTGGTGTCCTTCTATCTTAATGGTGTCATTTTCTATCAAGTCCTGGATTACATTCTTTAAGGCTTGACAATTATTCATGTGACGAACCTTGCATCGATGATAATCACAATAGTATGCATCATTACATGATGGAGGCTTCACACTGGGTTCATAATTTCATTGAGGCAGTAGGGTGATAATGTTCTTTTCCATCAACTCTTTAAAGGCAGATTCTAGAGATTGACCTAGTGGAGTAAAAGTTCTTCTGCTAGAGAAGAATGAAGATTGTTGTGGATTCATGTTTGAGGTATTGCCTAAGGCATTGTTATTGTTATTGTTTCCACGGTAACCTTGATTGTTAATATTCCCTTGATTGGGAGTAAATTTTTTATTCATGTTATTTCTTGGAGGAGGATTTTTCCTTGATTTGTGACCAAGTTGACATTGTTATAGTTATTGTTGCAAGGAGAATTTGGAACACTAAGAAAAAATGGCTTAGTCAAGACATGATTTGCATCTACAACACCATCATTAACCAAATTTTTTTTATGATTCCAAAACTTATATTTTTCATTGTGGTGATTTGATGAGCTAGGATTGTCCTTATCAAGTTTGATTATCCCTCTCTGAACCAAGGAACTTTCGATGGTGATGGAATTTTCAATAAATTTTTGAAAAGAGGGAGGACAATGAAGATTAAGACAATAGATCATCTCTTGATGTAAGCTATTTATGAAAGTGGTGATCTTTTCCCTTTCAGGAACGTGGCGTGGATATCTAGCGAACAACCTTCTCCATCTTTGAAGAAATGTAATGAATGGTTCATCAGGTTTCTGTTTAGCCTTGCAGAGATCAATCATGGTTATCTGATGTTGGATGTTGTAGGAATGTTGTGATATGAACTCATTAATCAATTCTTCAAATGTCTTGACAGGCAGTGTGATTTTTGATAGAAATTCCATAGATTGGTCTCCAAGACTCCTAGGAAACAAACGCATCAAGTATGTGTCCTCATGAGCAAACTCTAGAGTCATATTTCAGAAGTCCCTAATATGATCAATTGGATCTGATTTCCCATTATAATGATCAAACTTTGGGATTTCACAATGTTTGGGAAATGGGATCATGTTGAGACATTGGTCAAAAGGATAAGGACATATTTCATCAAGAGTGTATGTCTTTGTTGTGGCTCCTCCTTGTATATATTTAATTTTTCCTTGTAGTGTTTTAATTTGTTGAGACAAAGAACTAATATCAGACAAGGGTGTTTCCTCGGGATTACTCTTTATGTTTTCAGTATCAAAGTCATGAGGCAACTTAGCTCCTTTGTCAACTAGATATAGAAAATATTTTTCTTTGTTGCACTCCAAAATCTTTTCTAAGGCTTTGTGAAATTTGGGATCTTGCTCAACCTCTCTAAGATGTTCTTCATCTCATTCATCATCACTATCTATATGAGTTTTACTCATATCCCTATATTTGTGGAATGGATTTTCTTCTCTTTCACCCATGTCATCGTTAAAAAGAGGATTTTGACTCACACTATAAATGGGACTACTACTCTCACCTTCTTCTTGAATATCTTCTTTTAGTTTATTGTATTGAGATCTTGTAAAAATAGGCATATGCTTTTGAAATGTTCTTCTAAACATATATCATAGTTTGATAAGTGTGAAAATGATGATGTCTTGATCTGATAAGATGAAAATCTTATGATATGATCAAGGACATTCCTAACTCTTGATTGTGGCTTCCAATGATGAAGGATATTAGAATCCTGTTGGGGAAATTGACTCAAGAAATTAGAATTTTATTTTAAAGGTGCACTTTTAAGATTTGATCCTTGTTTTTTGAAGAATGATGGGTATATCTAATAGCCTAATTAAACTCACTGAAGGATTTGACTGGGATGTGTGGGATATTCAATAGAAGGTTGTGGTAGATAATCAAAGTTGAGAGGTTGATTGTGAGTGTGTCATTGGGATAGAACTCTTCTCTAAAAATAGGCTCGTGAATATAAAGGCTCTATAGCGTACTTGTCAGTGAATCCCCTAGAAAAACCTTGGTACCTATGGAGAAACTCACGATAATGGAGCAAAATGTTTCAAATTTTATACAAAAAACTTTCTTCATTGCAAAGTTTTCTTGTAATCTAAATGTTTCTTAGGCTTCTTGATCCTATTGGCAATCAATTTCCTAACAAACTTGGTTGATTTTCACTCTCTAAGCATGAGAGAAGTGTCGAGATGCTACCGGACCAAGGATGTTATAAACTCAGATATGTCAAAAGTGAAAATTATGGAAAATGACAGATGTGCTACTCTGTGTCCTATATGCACTAGAGAAACAATCAAATGTGCTACAACAGACCTCAGATGCACTACAATATGTCTCATATGCGGTTCAAAAAATGTTTTTGATAGTGACCCAAAAACTGTTTGCAGAACACTTCGCCTATGCACTAAAACAAACTCCAAATGCACTAAACTAACCAATGAATGCACTAGAACAGACCTTATATGCACTAAGACACTCCCTAGATGCGCTAAAACAATTTTTAAAAATAATTTTCTGAATAGTTGAGAACAGTTTTTAGCTAAATTTTTGCATGCTAATTTTGGATGATCTTTTATCTGAGTTAATGTGATGGAAGACACAACAAATATTCTAAAAATATTTGTTTTTAAACCCTATACTAAACATCAAGTGTATGATCATTTTTTTTTCAAAAAGTGTTTTCATAGGTTTAGCACATGAAAGACAATTTAGGCAGACCCACTCTTAGTACTCAAGTAGGTAATCCTAATAATCAACAACCCACATCTTAGAACTACGTCGACTCACACAGCCATGTCACCCCCAAAGGGGTGCCCGTGTTTTCATCTTTTCTAGGCACATACTCAGAGTGATGGAAGTGGATACCAGATCCCCTGAGAAAATAGTTCTTGGTAGTTATATGGTGAGTGTCTTGGGGGAAAATTCTTCCCTCCCCTTGCACTATGATTATTATGATGTTCAGAAACTAACTTTAGCTGGCTACTACACTAGGTTCTTAGTAAGGGTTTATGTTCAGTGTGGCAATAATAAACTCCCTTAGGAGACCTCCCAACCTTTAGAACAAAGGATTTGGGGATGGTTATCTTGCACACTACCGGAAAAAGAGGGTTTCCCCAGATTTGCTTTAAATTTTATAGTGGGGTGGAATAGCCTGGCTTTGGCTTGAACACACTCGATTCATTCCTCTTGGGTGAGTAATTTTTCCCACAAGAGTAGGCCCTCTAAAGGATGTAATAAAGTAGTAAACTTGCATGAAATTAAAAATGCAATTCTGGTATTCTAATCACCCAGTTAAGGGGAGAGCATAGACCTATGGCCACAGACACAGTTGATAATATTCTTTTTAAAACCCAAATCACAATGATCTAATCTAAGTGAAGATGTTGCTTCACAAAAACAAGCTCAATTTTAACTGCAAAATCATTGTGTGGTAACTATCCTAGATTATTTCATTTTAAATTCCATGTCTATCCTAGGATTGGTTCATTTTATCCAGATGTGACTATCCTAGGGTTGCTTCTTTTTAATTAGAGAAATTTCTATCTACGGAAGGCGTTAGATTTAGAACTCTATTTAAATACAACCTATAAGCGCTAAAATATTCTGTATATGCACTAAAATAAACAATAAATGCGCCACAAGAGACTGTAAAATCACTACAAAAAACCCCAAATGCGCTAAAATAAATCCTATATGCGCTTAATCTAGGAATGCAAGATTTTTACAAAAAAATCTAATGAAATGTGTCAGACGTATGTGTCATTCTGTTCCTTGGATGCGCTGAAACAGATCTTGGAAGTGCCATAACAATTCCTAGATGAGCTGAAAAACCTACAAAAATGTCATTAAAAACCTTGGATGAACTAATGAAATCCACGAAAGTGCTAAAATATGAATTTTTGATGGAAATCCAAATTCTAGAATGTAAAATCCTGTCAGAAAACTCTACAAGCAAATGTTAAAAATGAGGCATAGGCCCCACAGTGGGCGCCAAAGATGTGTGATCAATTTTAAGTGTAAAATATTTTTAACAAATTAAAACACACCAATAAAACATTAGATCAAAGGAAACTAATTTAAAATAAAAAAAAACTCTTGAACTCATAGCTCCTTCGAAAACATCCTATTGTTCTCTATCGCTAGTGTTTCGTTGAATCTAGCTTGCTCTCAGATTATATGCTAGGCTAAACAAAATGATCTCCTAGAGAATGAAATTTGAAATAAATATATGCTTTTGCTAAGATGCAATTAACAAAACTAAACATGATAGCTAAAGTATGATGATCGCTAAATATGACGATTGCTAAAACTGATTAATGTTGGATAATATTAAAATAGCATGTGCACGTGAATGCAAGTGTATGCAAGCATGTAAGTGTAACCAATGCTTGGATTCACACCGGTATTTATAGAGTTTTTAAAGAATTTTGATTGGTTGAGTTGATCAATGGCTGTGAAGATCCCTTGCAGATCGAACGGTTGAAGATGGATGAGACTGGAGAGGAAAAATAGAAGAAAACCAAAAAATAGGATTTGTTTCCTTTCTTCGTGGAAGAGATAAGATGAGATGATAAAAAATCATCTTTTTTAGAGGATATTTGGAAAGATATTAAGAAGATAAATAATGAATTATCAGTTCAATTATTTATTTTTGGATGACCCATATATTTTTCTTAATTAAATAATTATTTAATTAAGATTTGGAGGAAAATATAAGATTTCATAATTAAATAAAAATATTTAATTACTTTTGAAAATATATGGACATTTAATTAAATAAAGTTTATTTAATTAAATCAAAAGACTCAATTAAATTCAAAAGGTGATAATTAATTAAAATATATAGAGAATATTTATTTAATTCATCAAGTGGACATATGAATGTGAAATAATTAAATAAAGTAAATTTATTTAATTATGGTGGAAGAATAAAGTGAATGAACAATATAATTAAATTTATTAATTTTAATTATATGTAGAAGACTCTAGAGTAATTAATTAAATAATAAATATTTAATTAAATGCCAGGATTAATTATACATGACCAATTTTATGCATATACAGATTCAGGAAATTTATGATTGTTGATAATGTTTTCTGCACATCAACAACTCAGACAAAATATAATATCCCATCTCTCTTGAAAGGTAAATCTCTATCAACAAGCCTCAAGAGATAACCCCAGGGTCTCTAATGTCAGGTCTTGACAATGCATAAACAACTCAGTGATAAATGTGAAAATGTTGGTAGTCACAATGGGACCTTACTACAAGAAAATATTGAATCTCTAATTTATCAGATCTAGCAATATGATGATACTTCAATCCTAAATATAACTTCAAATGATAAAAAAAATAACAAAAGATATAAGGTTTCAAAGAGATTTCTATATTTAACACTAGTCCTAAGATTAACAATGCAAATGACAAACACTTGAAATGGACCAATCCCTCAAAAACTGATTTCTACTTGACCCAGATGGATCTGCAATCTTATAGAAACAGTGCAATCTTCTAAGGTGTTAATATTTTCAGATCATGAACATTCATTCAGACAACCCTATTGCAATTGAAATGAATAAACCCTCAGAATTGAACTAAGCACAATGAATATAAAAGTCCAGGCTAACTTTGCAAGGTAACTAACAATCAGTTGGTTGTGAAAAGTATGGACCAGGGATTGTTGCAACACTTCAAATATCAAATCATAAACATAATTGAATCAAACCTAATTCTAAATATCTAAATATCAAATCCCCTCATTGCAATTCTAAAGATAGAATAACAAGAACCATGCAAGATATGAAGAACACAAGTATGGCACCAAATCACAATGTCATTACTTGCATCAAATTATCCACTGTAGCAACAATTCTAGCTTTCTATTATAATATTTTCTTGAGAACAACTACTTGCTAACTCTTTCTCTATTTAATTTTCTCTAATACTAGCTATCTCTCTATTCATCTATGTCTATGTCTAGCCCTTACAAATGGGGAAAAATGCCATATTTATAGAAACCCCCAGAACATGTCGGCCTAGTTAAGGTTTTACAATAATAATTAGGCATAACAAGTTGGCCAAGAGAAATTAAAAATGAGATAAAATATGAATTAAATGCATGAACTTCATCTAGGTCAGCCTGGGATCTCCAATGCAGCTCGGACCAATGCATGCAAAATAATAGGGAAGCACAAATCTTGATGTAGCCCAGCATTAACTACCTTCCCCTTTGTCCTTATTTTGATCCAGCATTTCGTGCACCTTCAAAAGAAAATTATCCAAGTCGGCCATAGGTGGCAAAGGAAAAACCTTAAGTAGACTCTCAATTGATGTAATTTCTTCCCTTGATTGTTTCACCGACTTATCCCACTCAACCCTATATCTTAGATATTTATCAATAATGGAAATGTAGGTGGCCGCATCATCTAACTGGTGTTTAGTAACAAGATCATCACTGATTGGAGCATAAACATCATGCCACCACTTTCTCAACTATTCCAAAGTTAAATATTTAGGTGCAATCTTCCTTCTCCCTATCATTATCTCAAAGAAAGAAATGCATCCATTATAAACACCAGTTAGGGTATCCTCAACTTGCCTCCTCTACTTGTAGATCTTCTTCAAAACCTTCTTCCTAATTTACAAAGCCTCAAACAACTCCCAAGGTTTGGCAGCTCTGGAGGAAGGAAGAATTCCATCACTTACAATCTTGTCCTTGGTATACTCCATGATGGTTTTAGTTTTCTACAGTAGGAGGTCTGTATCTTCCTTATCTTGAGCTAATACCTCCTTCAACTGATCAATTTCCCTCATAGCATGTTTCCTAGATGAGAGAATGTCCCTGATAGCATTATTTCCTTTAGTTCACACCCCTTGTAGCTAATTTGTAGTAGCAAGAGTCGAAGCCCTCATTCTTTCAAGATCAGTGATAGTCTCCTGAGGTAGGAGATTTGCAGCAGAGGACAAGGAGATAATGGATTGCAAGGGCTTCATCAGATCTTCCAGACATTTCTTGAGTCCTTCAATCTCCTTCTTCATCTCCTGTTTAGTCTTTATTTCTTTCCTCAATCTATCCAAGATAACTACACTAGAACCCTGATAATCTTCAATGTCTTGCTCAATGGAAGTAGGCCCTAAGTTGATAGTCTACAGGTTGTAATATTTTGCAGTTAAATCATCTCTGTTCTTGTCTGAAGCAAGAGTTGCAATGTGAACCACCCTATTGCTTGCCTCATCTCTTTCAATCCTTGAAATGACCTTGACCTTATTTTTTCCTTTATCTTTTCCAATCTTAGCCAGCAATTCATCCCAATGGGTGGGGTTTCCTCCACAACAACTTGTTTTCTCTTTATTTCCTTGTCCAACCAATCTAGAATAGTGGACTCCAATTGCACTTTACTCTGTCCTACTTCCTCCAGCTGGTCTTTAGGCACTTCCTCATTCAAACCCTGCTTCTTAGGAGTCTCATATGCCTTACTCTCCTTTTCTTCGACATGTTCCTCCTTATGTATAGGTGATGAAACCTTAACTAATTCTTCTCTTGGAGGTTATTCAACTTCTTTAGTCCTGACTGGTGAATCCTCATATGTGACCAAGGGAGACTGCATCGCCTTTTCCACTTCTGCCTCTACATTGTAAAGATTACCCTCATGAAATTCCTCTCCTTCCATATCTTAGTGACCTTCAACTTCCTTAGATTCACCTGGTTCTTCATTTTTAGCTTCATGGGAAGAAGGAACATCATCATGCTGCTCCTCTTGAGAAGTAACTAGAGGAGGATCTACTTTGGGCACACTATCCTTGGGAGAAGGATTCCTTGACCTCCTTGTATACACCTGTGCCTTTTCCTCTAAACTCTCTACATTTACCACTGGTGGATTATCCTCCTCTCCTACCTTGGAGCTTTCCTTTTGTGATAATCTTATAATTCTCTTCCTTTTAGGCACAAGAGCAACAACCTCAGGACTATACTTTTTAGCCTCCTCATTTCTAGGTTTCTTAACCTTTGAAGTATGCCTCCTTTCCTTAGCAATGGGATTTCTCTATTTTTCTATTTCTTGGGCTTCCTCCCCTTGAACACCCTTTATCTTGATTTTAAAAGGAGAACCCACCTTACCTATTCCCTTAGGATCTTGCTCAGTTGATTCCTTGGAGGTGGAGTGAGGTTCCAAATCTCCCATCAAATCAAAGGTGCATTGGATACCCTCATTTTCCAACTCCCATATTTTATGCTTCAACCACATCTTGGTAAACTTGGTGACTAGATCCATCAATTTTCCTAATTCTATCTTTTCTTCTTCTAACCAATCCACATCACCAATTGGCCTATCCTTTACTGCGTCATAAGTATGGCCCTAAATCAGGTCCCCATCATCTTCAAGTTGATCAGGAACTTCCTTCACATTATACAATCAGACTGATTCAACTGGAAGCTGGGAAAACTTCTTCTTCCTTACCTCATATTCATCACTACAGTTGGCCTAGTAGTCTTCCAACTCAACTTTGTGACTATACTCTCCACTGGCCCTCTTTTGTGCTTCACATATTATATCAAATATGGACCTCTTGGAATGGAAAGACAAACCAAGAGTACTCATCTCCTCCTCTGAAGCCTGAGTTGAGATAATGGAAGGGCATGCCTCTCGAGTGCCTATCCTCAAAGGGAAGTCTCCACCAAAACAAGTCATATGCTTGTCCCTTTTGACAATAGCATCAAAGTCACATATCTGTCTAGTGACCTCCAGAAGTAAGATATGATCAGTGGGATACCTTGGAAGTTAGTAAGGAGCCCTTTGACAACCATCAACCTAGATATATGAGAAGGTTGGGAACTGAATGAACCAAGCACCATATTTCTTGATGAGCTCCTTGGCTTGGTTTGAAATCCTCATATGCTATGCACCCTGAAGCAATCTGGTGATATGCATGGTGAATGCACCATTCACCCTCTTGTAGCTCGAGCTTCCTAAATGCAATTGAGGGTAAACCTCATAGATAACATCCTGTCTAAAGACTCCCTTTGTACTTAATCCCTTATATGGATGAAATCTTGAAAGTGCATAGACTAAGTACGAGGTCATTGTGAAGGTCTTGGTTTGCAGCACACTAGACAATTGCTCATGAATCACCCTACTTATAACACTTTCCCAATGATAGTTAATCTTTTCTCGTTCCATCAAGTTGCAATGATGTGGCACATCCAATTCTCAAACATACCTGCACTCTTTAATCCAACCACCCTGCTAAGAAGAGTGATGGAATTGTAATACTACTTGAATTTTTCTTTGAATAGCTATTTAGGTAGTTTGGAATAGTGAGACTTGGGCTTCTCCAGCTAGGAATTGATAAGCTATTGTGATTTAACAGTCTCCTCTTCATAGAACTTCTTTGCTGCTTCCATGTTGAATGACACCACATGAGATCTGTCTGGAATGTCAAAGGTCTGAGCTATGGAGACAGGGTTCAAGTTTGCCACAATCCTCCCTTGAGGACCAATTATTCTCTGTGTATCACTGTCATAATGTCTAGCACACTCAAGGACCAATTCATAACATTGCATTGTAGAAGGAAAGCCAACTACGTGTTCCAATCCTGATTCCAACATTCTTGTGGCCACCAGAGGAAGATCATTTGCTACCATTCTTCCTTTGAACTCCTCATAGTACCATAGTCCAACGTTGGTATCCATTACTTCTGACCAGACATAAGTGATCTTTCTCTCTAGGATTTTTCTCTTGATTTCCATGTTAATTATTTCTACTTCAGATACTGAAGATCCCTCCATGTCACTCTTAGCTTTCCCAACTACTACCTTGCTAGATTCAGCCTGCACTTGACAAAGAAACCATAGTAAAGACCATAGGAAACCAAGGTTAATCAATCAAAATCATCATTAAAATGAATCCCATATATGCAAGGTGTCATTAAACCTCAAATAAAATGATCATATTAAACTTTGGGTTTCAGGACCATCCACGAAATCTAGGCCAGAGAGGAATTTCGGGAAATTCTGGGCTAGATGGATTCCAATAGAATGAACATGAAAACACTTATTAGCAACTTAATCCGATCATTATCAATCAATAAACAACATTAGGTCTCAAAATAGCATAAATTAATCATAAAATGCACCATTATTTACTAACACGTCATGCTATTTCATACTCATTCACTTTCCATCAGATTCTGGGAAAATCCGCATGGGACAGATTTCTACGAAGGAAGAGACATTTTGCAAATTTCAAAAAAAATGGCGAACGAAGGATTTCAGGAAAATCCAGAGCCGAAGGAAATCCGCAAAGGAGTGGGAAAGTTGGGAAAAACTGCCATAGCCGAAAAATCCCGAACTGGAGGAAAAACCCAAACTTTGACATTCAATCACGATCATGCCTAGAATAATGGATCAATCATGAATTTCAAGAAACTAGGCCTGAGACAAGTTTAATATGGTCCTTCTATAATATTTCCTAGAGTTCTAGGCCAATTCGAAAGTAGACTAATTTGAAATGGTGATGCCCTAGGTATCAAACCCTACAAATCTGCCATTAATGCATAGGAAAGATTGAGATTCAATCATTTCAAATGCTAAGTCTTCACTAGGGGTTACTCATGGCTCTCAAGCAAGATACTTCATAATGAAAATGAACAAACGACCTCAAAACTTACTTGGGAGATGATAAATAAAGCAACATTGGGAAACCCTAGCATCAGACGCTCAAAGACACAAAAATTTGAACCTTGAACATGTCTAGAACATCAATGACCAATCACATTCATCAATTAAAAGAGAGGCAACATGTACATACCATTTGATGAAGCGAAATCAATATCAAAAATAGCAAAAGTGAGCTTAATGGCACCGAACAAAGATAACAACAACAAAATGCCAAAGAAATCTTCACCAAATCGAATAATTTGTAGATCAAATGCCTTAAATCAAGTCAATCACCAAAATAATGCACTCCTCAGCTCAATCAATCATAGAAAACAAAGCATAATGGCACAAAAGTCCTCGAAGATCGGCTTAAATGTATCCCCTACAACAGTACAAGTGACATTAATGCCTCTGATAAGACATCCAAGAAAA
The DNA here is from genome assembly GCA_007258455.2 of Sequoia sempervirens. Taxonomy (NCBI): domain Eukaryota; kingdom Viridiplantae; phylum Streptophyta; class Pinopsida; order Cupressales; family Cupressaceae; genus Sequoia; species Sequoia sempervirens. The sequence continues at coordinate 370,426,261 of VDFB02281492.1, read as the reverse complement.
TCTGGGAACCTGATGATAGGATGAAATTTGGAAAAATCCGGTCCACAGAATTCGGCGAAGACCAAAAATCTTTGAACCATAGCATTCAGCCAAAGTTTGAGTAGGATCTAGGAAAATTTGCATAGGGTGAAAAATACCAGACTCAGGTGAAAACCCGAATTTTGTCCATAACTTAAGATTTTCAATGAATAACTTAGGGGAATTACTTATGCAATCAAAATAAACATTTAAGCACATGCCAAAGCAAGATAAATCCTAAAAATCAAAGTGCCAAGACACCAAAACCAAAGCAAAAGAGGGTCCCTACTTTTAGTGGGGTGTGTGTGTGAAAAATACACAACAATGATGTTCAATGAATCTCCCTCTAACCACACCTTCTTGAACCCCTTAGAATGATCCAAATTCAAAGCATGGTAGGTTGTAGAAGCTTTTGCAAAGTGGTTTGTCTGGATTCCTAAAGGGAACACCACCACAAAGATAAACCTACCATTACAATCACACAACACTCCTCCACAACCACCTAGTCCGAGATTGCATTTAGCTTCTCCATAAAAAATAATTTTTACCCAATCTCTAGGAGGAGCAATGACAATAAACATTCTCCCTGCAATGATTTTCTTTAACAATAGGAATGGAGATGTCAAAATGGAGCCTCCACCTCTTAGCAACCTAGAAATCATACTCAGAGATAAATTTTTTAGGTGTATCCTTGTTAGCATTAGAAATCCCAACATGAAAATTCTCGAAAATATAGGAAGAAATTTTGGAGGATAGCCTGAGAGGAGATGAAGAAGAGTCCCTAAAAATCCTATTATTCCTTTTAATCCAAACCACCCATATAATATGAGGAATTATTAAAGACCAAAGAAGTAAGAGAGAAGGATTGTTGGTCAAGGTGACCCATTGAGACCAAAAATTATAGAAAGATGATGGAAAAACCCAACTTAAGTTCTAAAGAGATAGCACATGAGCCAAAATTTCCTTGACATAACTGTAAGCAATGATTAGATGAATAGATCTTTCAGAGTCCTCTTCACAAAGAAAACATCTATTAGGCAAAACAAAGCCTCTTTTGCATAAATTATTAGTAGTAAGCACTTTATTGCACCCCAACAACCAAAGAAAAATATTAATTTTTAGGATCAACTTAGAGTTCCAAAAGGACACCCAAAATGGGGGAGGGGAGTGAAGATTCAACTTCTGATAGAAAGATGAAGCTGTAAAATATTTACCATTAGAAGAGAAGTTCCACACCACATGATTAGAGAGGAATAACTCAAGAATGTGCACCAAAGAGAGTAGCTTTTGGAGATTAGCAAAACCCAAGTGGATAGGTAGGATATTTTTCCAACTACCATCAATAATATAATCATCAACTAAACAACCAAAGGATCTGATACATAAATCCTTGAAAGGGATCACCCAAGGTAAATCTTTTAGAGGATAATTCTTGATCCACTATTCCTAGAAAATAATATTTTGCTCATTCCCCAAATACCATATAAGACCCTTAGAAATGATAAATGTAGATTTCACATAAAGATCAACAAAGTTGAACCAGAAGGAGGAACTTGCTAGGCCAAATAAATATCTCATAACCTATCATGATCTCTAAGATACTTGCTAGTAATAATCCTCAACCATTCATTGTTTTCATAAAAGAGTCTCCACAACTATTTGGAAAGAAAGGAAGAATTAAATACCTTAATTTTCCTAATCCCAAGACCACCCAATTTCATAGATTTACAAACATCTTCCCAAGCCACAAGGTGTATCCTTTTCCTTTCTTTAGTCCCAACCCACAAGAAGTTTCTTTGGATTCTCTCGATCTTATCCAAGAATATTTTGGGAATATTAAATAAACTCATTGCATAGACCAAAATATTCTAGAGATTAGCTTTAATTAATTGGACCTTACCAGCTTGGTTCGGTAAGGAACCTTTCCAACCAACAAGCTTGGATTGAAAATTATCAATAATACCTAGCCAAAAAGAATCAGGGACCTTTTTGAAGCATAAAGACAGACCCAAATAGGTGGAAGGCCACCAATATTACACTAAATAATCCTAGAAATATTTCTCTTCCTAGGATTAGAGGTATTCAAGAAGAAAATGGTACTTTTGGGGAGATTGAATTTCTTTCCATAAGCAACTTCATAATTGAGAAATATAGATTTAACAATTTTATCCTCCCTCATAGAAGCTTCCCCTAAGAATATCATATCATCAATGAATTGTTGATGGGAATAGACTTGACTACTTGAGGAAGGATTCAACCCCTTGAATGTGCCATCATTAACCTCTTTTTGGATGAATCTACCCAGAGTCTCAACCATAATAATAAAGAGGAAAGGTGAGATCAAATCAACTTGCCTCAAACTCATCGAATTGTGGAAAAAAATTGAGGGAGACCCATTGAAAAACAAAAAAATAGGGGTAGATACTAATTGCCAAATAAGTTGAAGAATCTTACTATAAAAACAAAAAGCCTTCAAAACTTTAATAATAATTTACCAATTGACTTGATCATAAGCTTTCATGAGGTCAAGCTTTAGCAAAAACCCAAATTTCTTAGTAATGGATACAAATTGAATATTCTTATGCATTGTAAGGATGGAGTCAAGGATTTGTCTACTTGGGAAAAAACCATTATGTTGCATAGCTATAATCTGAGGAAGGGTATTTTTGTTGTAAGTATGGGTTAGTTTGGTGGTGTTTTCATTGATGTCAACATTGTTCAGTATTTTGCAGATTGTACATGTATAGTTGAGATGCTACTGAGATGTTGTGAGTACATGGAGCTATCTTATATGGTTGTAGATGTGTTGTGTTGATTATTTTCCAAGTGATTTTGGGAAAATTAATAAAGAAGAGAAGTCAGAATGATGAATGTGTTTAGATTTTGCTCTGGTATGTGCTTCACATTTCTCCTATGTTGATCCTATGCCTGTGTAGTTCTGAAGTTTTCATTACGGTGATTTAATGGTGATATATTCTGAGTTTTAGTTTCTAGTGAGATGGTATGTGAAAGTTGTTTCCACCGGTATGTGTGTTCTATTGACAGAGTTGATCTTTTGTGGATTGGTAGAAATGTTTCTACTCTGCAGTCCTCTGCTAGTTTTTTTAGATCTTGTGGATTTATCTTATGATGGTTTTCTCTATGTTTTGGAAAAGAAGGTTGAAGCTTGGTAATCTAAAATTCATGTTTCTATATTCCAGTGTAGGTTTGCATAGTTTAGATGATCTGGTGAAAGGTATTCAGTGTATGAAGTATATTGTTTTGTTGTGAGCATATCTAAAGAAGTTTGAGATGAAGTCTCATGAATAATGAAGCGTGTTGAGGTGTCTGTGTTTCATCATCATGTTGGGAAGCATGTTCATCATTGTTCATTTGTGTTTTCATTAGGTTTGACTAACCTGGTGTTTACACTTCATTTGAAAAATAAAAAATTAATTGAGGAAGCATGTGGTTGATTCGAGAATGTTATTTTTGATCTTAAAAAAAACTTTATTACTCCACTCTTATTCCTTTCCATTGCAAGAATTTTGAGTTGTTGACCTAATTTGAATTTATGAAATGGTTTATTTGTGGTCAACCTTGGTAAATGCTTCTAAGGTTGAGAATGGTCTAAGAGCAAGTCGAATTGTGAAGAGTTGTTTGAAAGAGTGATGTGAAGTGACGAAAGTAAGCCACAAATCATAAGAGTAGAAGTGTGTGTGTGTGAGTGTGAGTGAGTTGCGACAATTGATTTTATTATGTCAGATTCCTTAAGGCAGTGAGCTAAAGGTTTCTGCAATTCTTTTTCAAAGCTATAAAGGTGTGTTAAATGTTGTGGTGGATCTTTTGTTCTCTTTTGTATCTATAGGAAGTGAGCCTCCCTATCAGACAATGAGTCCTTTGTAGGAAGTGAGCTTTTGTATTTTGATAGTGAGTCGTCTTCTAGGCAGTGTGCCCTTGACAGTGAGCCTTTGTATTCAATTTTATAATATTTATATTGTGAGTTAACCCTCACTATGGTTTTTCCCTTATTGGGTTTTCCACGTAAAAATATGGTGTTTATTATTTTGATTTACTTTATGTTATTTGTGTTTCATGCTCACATTTAATAACATAATAGTGTGGTTAAAGAATTGATAAGTGATAAAGTTTTAAGTTTGAACTTGTGTGACAACTAATTCACCCCTGCCTCTCAGTGGTCTTGTGTTTGTTTAACAATTGGTATCAGAGATTTTGGTTCCTTGTGTAGAGCTTAACCGCTTAAGGAAGATCTAATGGCGCACAAGTTGGAAATCCCTATGTTTGATGGAACTGACTACAATGATTGGAAGGGAGAGATGGGAGGATATATTATCTCTCTTGGTTTCAAGACTTGGAAGGTTGTAGAGAAAAAGTATACACACTCGTTTGGTGGTGCTAATTCTATAGATGAGATCTCTACTTATGAAGAAAATGAGAAGGAAAAGTATGCGAATTGTAGTGGTTTATCTAAAAATGAGCAAGTTAAGGTTAATTCTCTGGATATTGCATATGAATTTTGGAAGAAGTTGGAAGGAATGTATTAAGGAAATGAAAAGGTCAAATTGACAAAGAGGTTGGTGGAAAAGCGTAGATTTGTGAACCTGAATATGGAAGATGGTGAAGAATTTACAAGTTTCTTTTAGAGAGTTGAATAGCCAGCAAATGAAGTTAGAAATCAAGGTGGAAAACTATCAGATGAAGATATAATCGAGAAGATCCTGATCACTTTACCAAAATGTTATAGTGACAAGATCTCTATTATTTAAGAAATGTATGATCCTAATAAGTACACTCTAGAAGAGTTATTCAGAACCTTGAAAGCATTTGAGATAACAAAGTTCTGGAAGATGACAAGATAGAAGAGAAGACAAAAAGGACATTTAAGGATTTGAAGATTGAAGAACCAAATAGTGATGATGAAGTGTTGGAAGCAAACTTCACCAAGAAATTGAAGAAAGGCACCACAAATTATAAAGGTATGTTACCCTTTAAATGTTTCAGTTGTGGTAATATTGGTCATTACGCCTCGAGATGTTTGAATAGGATACACATAAAAAGAAAAAGTATTATAAGGATAATGATAGGAAGGATAAGAAGTATAAGAATTTGTACTATGTTAAGGAAGAGGTGGTTATTTTTGATGATGAATCTGACAATGAGGTTGATGATAGTGAATGTTTATTCTTAGCTTTGGAAAATAAATTTCTATCCACTTACTCTAGAAAATGTGTAAGTAGGAAGGCTCTAGAGGTTAAGAATAATATGATGGAAGGTATCTTGATTATCACTTTTCATGCAAGATAGGATGAATACTACTAGGTAATTGATAGTGGATGTTCAAATCACATGATTGAAGATAAGAGTAAGTTCACTAAACATGAAAAATAGGATGGTTGTTTAGTTATGTTCGGTGATGATTTAGGAGCTAAGATATGTGGTAAAGGTTCAATTAGCTTTGATGGAGTTCACAATAATGATGATGTATATTGTGTGAAGGGTTTGAGGCATAACCTTCTAAGTGTTGGTCATATGTGTAGTAATGGATTTAAACTTGTGTTTTAGAAAAAATACCCGTGAAATCAGAAAATAATTTAGAAATGGAGATATGGTTGTAGCTGAGGTAAATTTGTGTTTACTTTCTAAAATAGAACCTAAATCTGTAAGTGAAGCAGGTGAAAATGAGAGATGGATGAGAGCAATGAAAGAAGGGCTATAGCAGATAGAAAAGAATTAGGCATGGGAACTAGTCCCTTGGCTTGTGAATAAGAATGTGATTGGATTGAAATGGGTGTTCCAAAATAAGCTAAATGAAAGTGGAGAAGTTGGAAGGAATAAGGAAAGACTGATTTACAAAGGATATTCACAAGTTGAAGGAATAGATTTTGAAGAAACATTTTCCCTTGTGGCTAGAATGGAACGTATCAGGATGTTTTTGGAATTTTCTGCCCACAACGACTTTAAAGTGTATCAAATGGATTTTAAGTCAGGTTTTTTGAATGGTGAATTGGAGGAAGAAGTGTATATGGAACAACCTAAAGGATTTCAGTTGTCTGACAAACCAAACATGGTTTGTAAACTGGAGAAGGCATTGTATGGAATGAAGCAAACTCCCAGAGATTGGTATGCAAGATTGGACAAATACTTGACAAAGCAAGGATTCAGCAAGGGTTCTGCTAACATCAATCTCTATTTTAAGGTACAAGGTAACAAAATCTTGATAGTAGTTGTGTATGTTGATGATATCATTTTCGCTAGAAATGATGGCATGTGTAGAAAGTTTGTTGAAGAGATGCATAAAGAATTTGAGATGTCTATGATTGGTGAATTGAATTTCTTTCTTGGTCTAAAATTTGAATCAAATTGAAAAAGGGATATTCATTTCACAATCTAAGTATGTAAAAGAGTTGTTGAAGAAGTTTAGGATGGAGGATTCTAAACCGGTTTGTACTCCTATGGTAACCAGATGTAAACTGAGCAAAGATGATGAATCTGTTAAGACTGATAAGAGAAAATATAGATCGATGATTAGTGGACTACTGTATCTTACTGCTACTAGACCAGATATTATGCATGCAATATGTTTAGTTGCTAGATTTCAAGCAGACCCTAGAGAAACACATGTTACAATAGTGAAGAGAATATTTAGATATCTTAAATGTACACCAGAATATGGATTATGGTTTCCTAAGAGTGATGATTTTACTCTAAGTGCTTACACAAATGTTGATTGGGATGGATGTATTGATGATCGAAAGAGTACCAGTGGTGGTGCTTTCTTTCTTGGTAGAAGATTAGTTTCATGGTTGAGTAAAAAGAAAGACTTAGTTTCTTTAGCCACTACATAGGCAGAATATATTACTGCAACATCCTACTACACATAGGTTCTGTGGATGAAGAAAACTCTAAAGTACATTGGAGTAGTATGCGATGAGCCTATTTCTATTTTTTGTGATAGCACTAGTGCAATAAATATTTCAAAGAACCTAGTTATTCATTCAAGAAAAAATCACATATATATCAAATATCATTTTCTAGGAAAAAAAGTGTTGGAGAATGAAATCAGATTGGAGTATGTGACAATAAAGGAACAAATTGTGGACATATTCACTAAGGCTCTTCCGAAGGATACTTTTGAATATCTTAGGGAGAGGTTGGGGGTCATTGGCCCTCTGAATTAAGTGCACATGAAGGTGCATCATTCCAATGAATTCATAGATTATTTATTTATTTGGACTGATATATTGGTCTACTCCACAAGGGGAGTAGAAAAGGTTTTTTATTGTTGCAGGATGGGTGTACTCCTAAGGGGGAGTAATCAGAGCAGTTGTTCTTTTCCATTGATGTCAAAGGGGGAGAGAAATTCATTTGAAAAATAGTTGCAGTAGAAGAGAAGGTGTTCTCTTGGAATATTGTGTAAGTTGTTATCTTTGATGGTTTTTCACACCATGTGTTGCCATCAATGACAAAGGGGGAGATTTTTGCAAGTATGGGCTAGTCTAGTGGTGTTGTTGTTTATGTTGTCATTGATGTCAACACTATTCATTATGTTGCAAATTGTACATGTATAGTTGAGATGTTGTGAGTACATGGAGCTATCTTATATGGTTCTAGATGTGTTGTGTTGATGAGTTTCCAAGTGCTTTAAAGAAAATTAATAAGGAAGAGAAGTCAGAATGATGAATGTGTTTAGATTGTGCTATGGTATGTGCTTTATGTTTCTCCTATGTTGATCCTATGCTTGTACTATTCTAAATTTTTCATTATGGAGATCTAATGGTGACATATTATAAGTTTCAATTGTTGGTGAGATGGTATGTGAAAGTTGTGTCCACCAGTATGTGTGTTCTACCAACAAATTTGATCTTTTGTGGACTGGGAGAAATGTTTCTACTCTGTAGTCCTTTGCTGGTTTGTTTTAGATCTTGCGGATCTAAGATTTATCTTATGATGGTGTTCTCTATGTTTTGGTAAAGAAGGTTGAAGCTTGGTAAATTGGAAGTCATGTTTCTATATTCCAGTGTAGGTTTGCATAGTTCAGATGATCTAGTGAAAGATATTTAGTGTATGAAGTATATTGTTTTGTTGTGGAATATCTAAAGAATTCTGAGATGAAGTCTCATGAATAATGAAGTGTGTTGAGGTGCTTGTGTGTCATCTTCATGTTGAGAAGAATGTGCATCATTTTTCATTTGTGATTTCATTAGGTTTGGATGACTTGGTGTTTACACTTCATTTGAAAAATAAAAAATTAATTGAGGAAGCGTGTGGTTGATTCAAGAATGTTATTTTTGATATTGAAAAATAATTTTATTGGTTCACTCTTATTCCTTTCCACCATAGGAATTTTGAGTTTCTGACCTAATTTGAATTTATGAAATGGGTTATTTGTGGCCGACCTTGGTAAATGCTTCTAAGGTTAAGAATGGTATAAAAGCAAGTCAAATTGTGAAGAGTTGTATGACAGAGTGATGCGAAGTGATGAAAGTAAGCCACAAATCATAAGAGTAAAAGTGTGTGACTATGAGTGAGTTGTGACAGTTGATTTTATTGTGTCAAATTCCTGAAGGCAGTGAGCTAAAGGTTTCTACAATTCTTTTTCAAATTTGTAAAGGTGTGCTAAATATTGTGGTGGATCTTTTGTTCTCTTTTGTATTTGTAGGAAGTGAGCTTCCCTGTCAGACAGTGAGTCCTCTTCTAGGTAGTGAGCCCTTGGCAATGAGCCTCTGTATTCAGCTTTATAATCTTTATATTGTGAGTTAACCCTCACCATGGTTTTTCCCTTATTGGGTTTTCCACATAAAAATATGGTGTTTATTGTGTTGATTTACTTTTTGTTATTTGTGTTTCATGCTCATATTTAATAATAGAATAGTGTGGCTGAAGAATTGATAAGTGATAAAGTTTTAATTTTGAACTTGTGTGACAACTGATTCACCCCCCCTCTTAGTTTTCCTGTGCCTGTTTAACATTTTTTTAGTCTAGAAGCCAACAATTTAGAAAATATTTTGTAAATAGAGTTACACAAACTAATTAGATGAAACTCACCAAAGGAAGAGGCCCCATGCTTCTTGGGGATGAGAACAATAAAAGTAGATTTTATCTCCTTCAACAAGTTTCTGCTACCAAAAGATTCTTTCATGGCATCAAAAACATCCTTAGAAATAAAATCCTAGAAGATGAAGAAAAACATAGGGAAACCATTTGGGCCAAGAGATTTTCTACCTACAAAAGAGAACACATCTCACTTAGCTTCATCTTCGGAGGTAATGCAAATAATATTTCTATTAATATACTTTGATATGATACTAGGTATAATATTTAAGGACTCTTGACATTCCAAGTCCAAAAATTGATCATTAGATAGAAGGTTAGCATAAAAATCTAAAGTAGCCTGCATAATGTCATCCTCCTTATCCAAAATCACACAATTATTAAGAATAGAATTAATACGACTAGAAGCATGATGTTTCATAGTAGAAAGATGGAAATTTTTATATTCCTATCACCACTCTGCAACCAGATAGCCCACGATCATTGTTTCTAAAACAAATATTCCTTTGGTAAGGTTTTCTAGGAAAAGGTTGTGATTATGGAGGAATTGGATTTTCATAAGAGTAGAAAGAGAACATGAGTAGGAGAGAATCCATTCAAGAAAAAATAGGGCATGATCAATCTTTATTTAAATAAAAGCATTTACCACCCTTCTATTATACCAAGTATAATTAGCCCCTTGAAGATCTAAATATAACAATCATGATCATTGATAAAATACATTAAATCAAATTTTCTATCAACCGAAGTTTGGGAACCACCCTGTTTCTCATCATATTTAAGAGGAGTTTTGAAATCCCCCATTAGCAACCATCTATCATTCTAGAAATGAGATTTTAAGAGACTCAAATTTTACCACAACCTCTTTCTTGCATTCTTGTTATTGGGAGCATAATTATTAGATACAATTGAAGTAGAATCGTCACACTGATGGGTGAAGCAAGTAGTAAGCTGATTAGGTTCAACAAAAATGGTTTTTCCCTTAATAGTACACAAGTATCAAAAAATATCAATACCACTTGAGGCACCTTCAACATTGGAGCTATGAAGACCATAGTCCTTGAACAAATGGTTTTTGATTTTTTCCAACTTATCACTCAACATCTTAGTCTCTTGAATAATAACAATATTAGGCCTATGATCTCTTATCAAATTTGATAAAAGATCATGCTTATGAGTTTTATTAATCCTCCTTATATTACATTAAATATTCTTCATAATTGTTTTTGGGGGTGTTCTTTCCAAAGCATATATCAAACAAATTTTTCTAAGTACCTTCATCTATTTCCAGCTTTCTTTTTTCTTACTTTGTTGGTAAGAGGGCCTACCCTTTCCCTTTGGTTTCAAACCATAATCAAGCTTGAGTCTAATCCTAGTAGTTTTGATTATATGAGAAAAAAATGTTTTGAAGGGACTCAAAACCCTTTACAAATGAAGATACAAAATGCTACTTTAAATATGTAACAATAAACTATTAGCAGCAACCATCAACAAAAAGAAAAAAAGCAATAGGAAACAAACATAAACCCAACAAAAAAGTAGAACATAGAATTAGACACTACTTCATGTTTCTTAAGGTGTTAGCCACCTCAATTTCTTGGTTCATATGAAGACCAATCATGTCCAAAAATTATTTTTTATCATCCTTAAATGCGTTCCTCAAGTTACCCATCCCTCTAATAGTAGGGCCTTTAACATTATCCTTTCCAACATTTTTCCCTTTTCCTTTGGTCACTTGATCCTTCTCCATCAGCTCAAAAATATATAGTTGGTCTTCTCTTAGCTCACTGATCTTGCATAATAAAACCTCCAAAGAATCCACACTATTCTTAAAAGAAATGTGGTAGGCATGCAACAATTTCTTGATGTCTGTGTTGGTATTCAAAACCTTGGCCTCTAAATCCACTAGGAACTATTCACCATAAGGACTTGAAAGTAGAGAACCAACACTCAAGATCAAAAATTCTATCAATCAAAATATCTGATGCAGAGCCTTTTGCAATATTCTGCACATTCTCTTTCAATCCCCTAATTTTTATGTTAACCCTATTGAATCTTAGAGAGTCCACTTTTCCAATTTGAAAGTGCTAGAGCCCCCCACCCTCACCATGTCAAGGAGTTTTAACATTGAGGTGGACTCATCATTAAGGTAGGAGAATTCCTCTGATAGGGGGTTAACCTTAAGAGGTTATAGTTTCCTAGGCTTCTAATTGACACCTTCCTCATGCACAGGTTTCTCACCAATGGCTTCCACACTTGGTGTGTTTAGAACCGAGGATTCATCAATTTCAATTGTCTTCTCCTCTAGACCCTTCTTCTTGCAATGCTCCATTGTGTCCTTTAAAACATCTTTTGGGGCCTGGTTCCTCAACTTGGAAATATGCTTAGAATGCCTTCTAGGCTTCTCCTTAGTCTCCATGATCACAACATTCTCCTACAAACCCTCCTCCTTTCCTCCTGACTTAGAATCAACTTTTCCAATAGCCACAACATCATCCTTGGACCTAGAATCCCTAGAACCCACCACTATATCATTTCCAGTAGACTGGGACTCAGACTCCTAAAAAATAATCCTCTTGGATGCTCATTTTCCTTTAGGGTTTCCCTTCTTTCTCTTCTTAGAAGGAGCATCCATAGGGGAGGGAGACCTTTCCTCACCCTCCTCATTCCACTCCTCCTCCCTAGCCATGATGGTATCCAAACCAAATGAGCTAGATTCATCACTTAAAGTCTTTTCGTTGCCCTTAATTGATGTGGCAATAATCAGTGCTTTCACATGCTTCATAATTAACAAGATGAGGCCCTCGTGCAGGACTAGTGTCCTATTTTTATAATGCACATAGATAGAGACCTCCATCAAGGACAAGAGAAAGAAAGAAAATGAAATAAACAACCCATGCCTAAAATGATTTAATAGAGTAAAATGGTGGCCTATTATTGTAGTAACCTTTCCTTCCATGGTCACATACCGCATGGTAATTTATGTAATATCTGCCTATATTTTTTTGAGATACATCCACTCATAACCCCAAGATTGAATCTTGATGATTTTTTTCCATTCGTCATCCTTAAAGAATTGAGCCTTAGACTCCTCATTTCTCTTCTTATCTTTAAAGAATTTGTGACCAGTCATAGGCATTCCAGTCACAACAACTATAAGCTCCTCATTGATGTCAAATACCATTCCCTTAACCTAGAGCTTATGATTGCGCCAATATGAAACAAATTTTGCTGAAGCATTTGGGTTGTGTTTATGAAGCCTTTCTAGGAAGGCATAAAATTACCATACTTGAGTATCCACCAAATTTTCTTCTTCTTCCTTTGACTGGCATAGGAATGGGGCTCAATTCTACTTTGGTCACCCGCTATATTCACAAAAACTAGTAGCATAAATCCCTAGAAAGAAGCGTTCAATTGAGAGCCAACAAGCCAAGTGATACCAACAAAATGTGTGAGTATAATGACTGTACTAATGGTAGAATAAATACAACAAATAATCTCATCCAAATCCATCATTTTGCATTAAAATCTTAGCATCGTCAGGAAGGAGGGAGTAGTCCTCCCACACCCTATGCTCATTAATTCTGATAGCCTCATTAGCAAAAAAACTTCCAATGAGATTCCCTCTTGATATATGTGAGAAACATAAGTTTCCTCACAAGATCTCAACATCATAATAGTATCCTTAATTAACTGATTGACACTCTAGCTAGGCTTTTGGATTCCACATAGACAGTTGATGATGTTTAAAGAGTCTCATTCCACCCATAGTTTATAGTAACCCTTATCCAAGGAAAATTTAATATTGATAAATGCAGCCTCAGCCTTTGCAAAGTGATTTGTCTAATTTCCCAACCAGAGTGCCACCACACCTAAGAGCCTACCATCTTCATTCCTCAACACCCCCCCACAACTAGTATGACTAGGGTTGCCATTGGTTGCCTCATCAAAATTAATTTTAACCCACCCTAAAGGTGAGGGCTTCCCCTTAGTACTTAATCTAGCGTTTAAACTAGACTTATCAACCTAAAATAGTATAAGGGGAATATTCTAATTATAAATCACCAAGTCATACCTAGCCAAACAAGAGAATGGAGCACAACGTGGAGCATCAAATCCAATAAGAGAAATTTTTTCCAAGATTTCCTAACAAATCTTAATGAAGACACTATTTATCTTGAGTTTAGCATCACAAATTTTTTGTTATTACATTATTTCTAGATACCCCAAGCAATATGTGGTGCCATAAGATACCACATCCATTGAAGAATGAGGGAGGATGAGGGACACTTCCATTGTTCAAAAAAACTACACAGAGAGTCCAAGAAAACCTATTCTAGATTCCAAAGGCCAAGAAATTTACTCTATAGAAGAGAAGAAAACCTAAAACCAAGGAGAAGGTGAAAGGAACTCTCTTCATCAAATTCATAGAGGACACATCTATTAGGCATTGCAAATCCCCTTTTGCAAATATTATCTTGAGTTAAGAATTTACTTTGCATTAGCAACTAGAAGAAAACAGTCACCTTAGGGATCAACAACTTATTCCATAATTTCCCCCAGAATAGAGAAGAGTTAGACTTCTCCAACAAATTGATAAAGGTCAAGACCATTGAAAACTTACCATTAGCATAGGGGGACCAAATCACTTGATGTAGTCTCGAATAAAGAGGAACTTTGACATTACATAAGAAGTCCTAAAGGACATTCAATGACAAGTCCCACTCCTAAAAATACTTTCAAGCCCCATTTTGAATATAGTCTACCACCAAGTCACCAAAAAGGTGTTTGCACAATGGAACAATAGGAGGGACCCAAGGATTATTGATCAAAGGCTCAAAATTGCATCAAGCGTCTTCCCAAAAAATAATTTTGGAACCATCACCCAACAACCACCTAACACCATTAGAAATCAGGTCCCTGTAGGGGATGATATTTATCCAAAAATAAGAACTTTTAGGGATATTATCAAAAGCAAGTATATTACAAGATCTCCCAAAACCATGTAGATATTTATTTCTAACCAAAGAGGCCCAACCCACTTCCCCACTGAGGAGCCTCCAGATGTTATTCAAAAGTAAAGCCTTGTTAAAAGCTCTTAAGTTTCTAATCCCCAGACCACCCCACTTCTTAGGCCTGCAAACTAGGTCCATGCCACAAGTGGAATTTTGGCTTTAGCTTCAACACCAAACCACAAAAATATTTTCATAATCTATTCCATTTTATCCTCAAATTTAATAACAATTTTGAATAGACTCATGTCATACAGGGGGAGATTTTGAAGAGTATAAGAGATGATTTGCACCTTCCTCACCTGGCTAAGAAGTGCAACCTTCCAACCCACCAACTTCTACTAAACTTATCTAGAAGTCTAATCCAAAAGGAATATAGAGGCTTAGAAATACACAAGGGGAGCCCCAAATATGTCAAGGGTAGATCACCGAAATTGCAAGAAAGGATCTTGGCCAAATTCAGGGGTATTGAGGAAGAAAATATAACTCTTGGGAAGATTAATACATTACCTAGATGCCTTCTCATAAGCCTTAATCAACCTCTTAACAATCCTAATTTCATGAACAAAAGATTCACCTATCAAGCTAGTGTCATCAACAAATTATTGATGAGTAATAGGCTCGCATTTGGAAAAGGGAGAGAGGCCCCTCAAGGAACCTGCAGATAAATCCTTCTGATTATTCTGACCAAGAGCTTCCACCATTAGAATAAAAAGCAATGGAGAGATAGGGTCTCCCTACCTCAAAACACATGAGCTCCAGAAAAAAGGAGAGCCATTCACAAGAATAGTAAAAGGAGTTGAAATGAGTTGTTTAACAAGTTGCAGAGAACTTCTAGAAAAATCTAAAACGAGCCAAAATGACTAGCAAGAACTTCCAACTGACCCTATCATAAGCCTTAAGAAGGTCCAGTTTTAGAAAAACTTGGATTCTTATTAGAGTTAAGAGAATGGGAAAGTTCATGAACCGTAATAATAGAATCCATGATCTCTTGGTCCCTAACAAAACCACTTTGGCGTTTTGAAATCCGATTAGGGAGAATCCTCTGGAGCCTAGTGGCTAGTACCTTTGAGAAAATATTATAGATATAATTACAAAGGTTGATCAGATAGTAGTCTCCAAAGCTATTAGCATCAATAGTCTTAGGAATCAAGATGATGAAAGTCACATTCAATTCTCTAAGTAATCTTCTGGATCCAAAAAATTCATTGGTGGAATTGATCACATCCTTCACCACAATCTCCCAGCATGATTGAAAAAAAAGAAGAAGGAAAACCATCATATCCAAGGGCCTTATTCCCCTTAAAAGATAAAACTACCTCCTTAATCTCCAATGAAGAAGGAATATTAGTTAGATCCCTATTAAGATGCTTCGAGACCAACTAAGGGGTGACATCCAAAGAAACCTCCACACTTTGTTGGTTCCAATCAAGGTCATCTCTAAGCATATGCTCAATTTTTTTTGTAGCAACTCTCATAATAGCATCCTCATTAGCCAACAGTGAACCATCAGCCATGATGGAGGAGATCTTGTTCAACAATTTGTGCTTGAGGGAAGTAAGATGAAAGAACTTAGAATTCTAGTCCCCAAACTTGAGCCATATAGTGTGAGATCTCTGCCTCAAAAAATCTTCCTCCTTTGCAACAATATCATGAAAATAATCCAAAAGAGAGTCCTATTACAACTGAAGCTCCACTGATAGACCCTTAGATTGAATTTCCTCTTGAACAAGATCTAGCTGCTAAATAAGAGACTTCTTAGAGTAAAAAATGTGACCAAAAGGCGCTCTATTCCACTTCTTGTGATTTCTCTTCACAAAATCCAATTTCTTAGCCACTCTAAACATCACACTCCCATCACTACACACTTGCCACCTACTCTTATACAATCCATAAACCTAGAATCCCTTACCACATAGATTCAAACTAGAAATGAAAATGTTTTTTACCCCCAATCTTGTAAGCCACAAATGAGATGGGGAAATGATCCAAACCACACCTCATAATTGAAGAGAGGGAGCAAGAAAAATCCACAAACCATGAGGCTAAAATAAGAGCCCGATCTGGTCTAACTTGGATATTCAAGCACCAACTCTCCTATTGGATTATGTGAACTTGGAACCTAACAATTTCACATCAATTAGAGCATTATCATCTATGAACATTCTCTACTCTAGGCGGTTGTTAGGATTGGCTTGAGTACCACCCAATTTCTCATTATCAAATAGGGGAGTATTGAAATCTCCCATTACCATCTAAGGGAGATCCAAAAAATTAGCCCAAAGAAAACCAAGCTCATCCCATAGCCTCTTCATAGCCCTCTTCAAGTTGGGAGCATAGAAATTAGAAATAACCGAGGAGGAATTGTCTCGAAGTAGAACAAACCTAATATCCACATGATTTTGAATCCATTTACAACTAGAAAACCTTTAATCAACCTACAGTTCCAAAAGGTAGCTAGGCCACCTAAGGCCCCCTCAGAGCTCACCCCATGAAAGCCACAATCTTTGAAAAAAAAATTATTTAAAGCCTCCAACTTATCAATTTGTATTTTAGTTTCTTAAATCAACAAAATATTCAACTTATGGTCCTGGATCAAGTTCCTTAGGAGGTCCTATTTATTCACATTATTTAACCCCTTGATGTTCTAAGAAATTATCTTAATTTGCATGAAGAGGGGATGCTCTTAGAGCATAGATCAAAGAGGGTCTTCTAAACACCCTCCACAATATCATGCTTATAATCCCTCTCTCGACTTTTCTACAAAGAGGGCCTCCCTTGACCCCTTTGTTCAAAATCATAGTCCACTTTTTTACTTCTCATGGTAACCCCTTTATGGGGTTGAGGGGGAGGGGAAGAAGAATTATTCTTCTTTCTACCCCATGCCAAAATATAACCCTCATCTTCCTTGCTCACTATATCAACAACCACTAATGACCCCTTTCCACCCAAAATACAAGACACACAATGCAAGGGAGATGAAGGAGCATCATTCAACTCCAAAATAACACATTTAGGGGAGAAAAAAGTATCTGAAACATGATCTACATTAATATCCTCATAATGACTGGAAACCACATCCTTAGACTTCTTGGTCTCCTCACCCCCAAGGGGATGAGGAACAATATGATCCTCATTATTGGTTATAACCTCTAGAGCATTACTATCACTAGAATTACCCTACTTAGGAAGAGCAAAAGACCCCTTAGCCTCCTTGACCTTCCAGACCTTAGATTGAGAGACAACCTTAGGGGGAACTTCCTTAATAGGGCAGTCCTTAGACCAATGACCTAAATTTTTGTATTTGATAAACGCAAATGGACAAGACTCAAAGACAACCTATTGTTTCCAACAACCCACCTTTGAGCTTAGTTGAAAAAATTCATGAAAACAACTTTTTTGTCAATCATAACATAGAGCCTCGCAACGATTAGATGCCTTCTAGAAAGAGTGGCCTCATCAATAGAAATTAGACATCCAAAAGAGTTGGAAAGTTCCTTAAACACCTCTTCATCCAAATACTCCAATGAAATATTAGGAAGCTTCACCCAAATAGGGGTTGAATGAAAAAGGAACTTTGATAGGTTCATACTAGGTTCCCAAGGGCATAGCACCAAGGTTAGACAACCAAAGATCCATGAGCCTTTGAAAAAAAAAACCTCAAATCTTCATCATAGGAAAAGGAAAACAATCCTTTAGCCATAGTTACAACCTCTACCTACCCCTTCAGAGCCCATTTATTACAAATCCAAGAGTGAACCTCCTCAATCTTAGGTCTAGGACCCAAAAACTTTCCCACCAGAGAAAAATCCATTATAGCTATGTTTTTATCCACAATAGAGTCTAGAATGGACAAAGCAAAACCACCTTCCATGTTTGAAGAAGAAACTGATTCAAAAGTGACTCCTTTACCTTTAAGCTTTGAAGAGAAAAGGTCAACCCATCTCTACCCAAGCAAATAAGACTACCTTTTTGGCTAAGAATTTTCCATTGGAACATGCTCAACCTAAGAATGTTTTATGTTAGTCACTGATGATTCACTAATAGGGGCCCACATGGTAGCACCAACTGCCACCACATGACCCACAGGGGCCTTTGGAGCTCAAACCGACACCTCCACCAATGAACAACCAACATACAATGGCCCCAGAGATCACAACTTTGACTGCATCCAAGCCACACGAACCATCCTTCCCAACAACATCAACAAAAAACATAGGCTGACCAAACTAGAATTCACCATGATCTCCAAGAAGTGAGTTCAAATTCAAATCATTCAATCTTTCCTCACTAATGATCTTTTACACAATGGTATTCTCCTCATTGAAACTCTCCTCACAATCTATTCTCTTTGTGCTTTCTATTCCTAGTAGTTACCCCTAGCAGGAAGAGGTTTTTCTTCTATTTCTCCCTTTTACCAAAACAAAAGGAGGGTCCTTGATAATTATCAAAGAAATAGGCATCTGAACAAAAACATCACAAATATTTGATTGAGAATTTTGACTTCTCAATTCTTGAGAAGTCTCAAAACCTTCTATGTGAAAAGGATTCACATTCTCAGAAGGAGGTGAGAAACATTGAGAAAACATAGGAAGAACAATCCCTTCCCCAACAATTACTTCTACTTAATCAA
This sequence comes from Sequoia sempervirens, assembly GCA_007258455.2. Lineage (NCBI taxonomy): Eukaryota > Viridiplantae > Streptophyta > Pinopsida > Cupressales > Cupressaceae > Sequoia > Sequoia sempervirens. The sequence goes on along the minus strand of VDFB02281492.1, from coordinate 370,407,547 downwards.
AACCATTAGGGCCCTCAAGGACCTCCCTATTAGGAACCTCATATTGACTAGCCTCCTTGAGGCTAATTAGTGCATCTAATCCACCACCTAAGGGTGAGAGGATACACTCATGTCTAAAGATCCATCATTAGAAGGCTTAGAGGCTTCCACATCATAAACCTCCTTGGTACTCAAATCCACATTTAAGCTCTTCACCTAATCACCATTAGGGGCTTGATTAACCAAGTTACCAGATCCACCTTTTTCCCTCCTTTCTTTTTGAAGAGGTTTTTGAAGCTTATTAGGGAATTTATTGGCCCAGTAACCTCCTTCTTACACAAGAAGTAGGAAAAGGGAATGGGCTAAAACTCAACAGCCTAGTTCCACTCACCAAGCTTAGAATTAATCTTAATTGAGGATGAAAAATCTAGGGACTACTCAAAATTCACACAAATGTGAGCATAAACCAAGTGTCTCCAAGAAGAAGTCATTTGATCAATGAAAGTAGACTACCAAAAGTGTTTACTATACCTCTGAAGACTTCCTCATCCCAAAACTATGAAGGAAAACAAGGAAGTTCAACCCAAACTAATGTCACACTAAAGGAATAGTCATTAGGGTTAAGCCCAAGCTCCCACTTTTAAGGCCAGAGTATATTTTCCAATAATCCAAACCCACCAATAAACAGATTGAGCATATCATCCTCATAGTTGAAAGACAAAATAAAAAATCCTTTTTCCATAGTAGCAACATCAGCTTGTCCTTTAGTCCTACTTCTCTTAAGAAGATAATGAACCATTTCAGTGCTCAAAAAATAACTGAAAAAATTCCTAACCAAAGACATATCCATATTGGACACACTTTTCTCAATAATATAATCTAGAATAGAGATTGAGAACTCACTAGTAGATGGGTTAGAAAAATGACTAATCAAAGGTGATAGGCATTTTCCTTTTTGTTTAGCACCAAAAATATTTGATCACTTCAAACCAAAAACAAATTCACCAAATATTTTTTGATCGATAACATCATTATTAGTAAATAAGACCTAAAAAGAGTTACTAGATGATGTTTTACCGAGAAATAAAGAAGTAGTGGGAACCCCCTTAGAGGTAGGGAAAATCCCTATTGAAAGAATGTATAAGGAACACCTTAATGTGTTGTCTTTAATGTCAACATTAGTTGTTGATATTTACTCTAATCCAGTGAACACAATGGAGATATCTTAATCCGATACTTTGGTCCATATTTTCTCATATGATAAAATATTCTTATACAATGATATTATGTTTTTCCTTACCATTATGTGCATCTATGTTCAATATTTCAATTGTTTTGGATGTCTAGTTTGAAAGTTAAAAGTGATAGTAGTTCAACATATAGTTTTTGGCTATATATAATGAATTTGGGTATGGGAAATCTAGTTTGCATTCCTCCAATATTAGGAATCAGCTTTTGTAGTTTTGGGAGATTGTTTATAGGTGTCAGTACATTATATATTCCACATGGTGCATGTTTATGTGGTCAAATTGATCGTTCGTGTTGATCAGTTAGCATGTTTTGTGATTAGGTCTAATTCTTGGCCGACCTAATGCTTTCCATGTGTTGTGGTGATTAAATATGTATTGTGTATGTTAGTGAGATCTATTTTAGGTCCATGTCGACCTAAATCAAGTGTTTCACATTTGGTTCAAGTGTGAAGATGTTTTTGATTCAAGTATGGAGCCGACAAGGAAATTTTGATTTAATTTAGGGCTACATCTAATTAGGTCGACCTAGTGGATTTATGTGGATGAATTGGGTATGTATGTAGGAAATTTTTGAGACTATAGATGTGACATTTATGAGATGTGATGAAAATATGTGAATTTGGTATATACATGATTAGCTCTATAGCAAAGATATTATGAATATTGAGTGAATGTAAAAAAAAGCAGTTCTTTATCTTCTGTACTTGATAAAGTGCATATTGTTAGTATATTGAGCTTCAAAGGAACATAATTCAACATAATGAAGGTGTGTTTTGTATCAGTTCACATCCTAGTTGTGTAGCCATTTCTATTTTGTATCTATCTTCATTTTGTGGTTGTGAGCCCTATTGGAAAATGTGTCCTGGTAGTGAGCCTTTGTAATATCTTATAACTAGTTATAATATATTGTGAGCTAATCCTCACCAAGATTTTTCCTTTTTTGCGTTTTCCACATAAAAATATTGGTGGTCATGTGTCATGTGATCTTGTGATTGTTTCATGCTTTCATTATTTGATACAATTAGATGTGTTTTGTTAATTGGATGGATTATGATCAAATGGTTTAATAGAATATTGAAACACCCCCATCTTAGTATTCTTGGTGTTCAATAATTGGTATCAAATCAAGGTTCGTTCTAAGAATCCTAACAACTTGAGGAAGATCTTGGAGATTGAACACATGGCTAATAAAGAGTTTTCAAATCCTACTACTGAAAGTGATTGTATGACTGACAAAATAGAACTCAAAGTTGCTCTTGAAGGTGAAAAAAAAGATTTAAAGGAAAATTTCAAGGAAGAAAATGAATGCATCAAAAAATTGAGAGAAAAAATCAAGAAATTCAGAGCAAGACATAGGGAAGTCAATGAACAATTGAAGCAATAAAATGGAGACACCATCAGAATGAAAGTACAAGTGGAAGACAAGAAAATAATTGAGGAATGACTGAATGCAATGGTAAAAATAAATATTGATGAATGCATAAGACTTGAACAAGAAGTGGTAACTTTGAGATGAAATTTGGATAAAGCAAGAGTTCATGAAGTTAAATTCAAAACAAGTTCTACAATGCTTTGTGAGCTAATTGTAGGACATAAACCATCTAAAAATAAAGGAGGTTCAAGAATTGGAGAAGGAGAAATATCAAAGGCTAACCAAACTCCAAACAAGGTTGACAATCAAGAGAAGACTCAAGGTAATGGAAAACAAATCAGGAATCAAAAAAGCAATGCTAGAAGACCCCCTATCAGACAACCAAATGCTCAAAGGTACCCATATTTTAATGGTTTTTTTTTTCATGCAATAAATTTGGATATAAGGAAATATAATGTAGAATTAGAATGAATTAAAATGTTGGATCCTTCTCCAGACAATGTTTTGCATGCAATAAATTTGGACATAGAGCTTTTGAGTGCAAAATAAGATGATGAATAGATATAATGTTGGTATAATGGTTTAATATTTCAATGGATACTACTATACATGCAATGTATTTGGACACAAAGCTAACCAATCCAGATCAAGATTGACTAGAGATCAATTTGGATATAAAAGTGTTGTATGTTATAGTTGCAACAAACCTAGACACATTTAAATTTTTTGTAGAAGTAAGAATGGAAGATAGACTAATCTAACAAAGAGAAATGAAACCATGAAGAAAATTTATCCTACTAAAGTCAAGAAGGAAATAGAAAATATTTGGAGAAAGAAAGAGGATCCTGAGAACAAAGAAGATTTAGGAACTACAAATGAATCTATACCTCCATTTGGTGCAGATAATTCTCTTGAAAATTAAACCTAAGCATGGGATTTGGGGGAGCAATAAAAAAAATCAAAACCATTGGAAATATGAGGTGTCAAGGAGTGACACAAGGACATATGGTGCAAAATGATAAGCTTAATATTTTGAAAAAGAAATTGGTAGAAAATATGCAAATTTGAAGAAATGTGGAGCATTTTAGGGTTTACAGTTTATCAGTGAAAGGTTTATCAACTTTATGGGAATTTGAAGCAATTAATATGGAATTAGGGAAAATAGAAAAGGTTTAAAGTGAGTTTATAAGTTGATTTTAATCATATTTTTGCATTTGAAGAATCTAGAGTGAGTTGAAGCAGATTTGAAGGTGATTCAAAGAAAATTTGGTGTAAAGTTCTCAAACCCTAGATCCTGTTGTGTGCATAAAAGGTATTTACGGCTTATTGTGCTTTGTGGGTTTGACATAGAATTATTTTCATAAGCATTTGAGCTTGAATAAAAGTTCAAATGGATACCCCAACCATTTTTAACATCACTGAGAGGCCCAAACCAAAATTCAAGAGTTATCCAATGAAAATATTTGATAATGACCCTAATGGCATCTTCTCAAAGATTCCATATAGGATTTTATCTATAGAAGATACTAAGGTTTACATACAAATAAAATTGGAGGAATATAATCACCCAAGGATCATAGAACTTTGGAACAATGAGCTTACTAGAGATAACCACCTAGTGAAACTATAATATATTAACTTGGTTCAAAAGAAGCTAGATGTTTGGAATTGGTTCCCTAATTATAGTAAAGATGTTGATGTCAATTATGCAAGGCTAGCATTGAGCAGGCTCCATGAAAAATTTCTATGGACCGACATGCCTAGAATCATAATGATGGAAGTGATTAAGGATGTTACATGGTTTTGTGATACTAGACTTGTATTGGTACTTATGTCTATGAAGAATGAATTCATTATGGAACTTACCAATGCCTTAGAGGAAATTGGATCCTCATTATCTGAGGATGATAAGGCTACTTTGATAGAGGTGTATACTAAAGAGTTCTGAGTCAAATGGTCACATAAAGACTTGGCAGGATGCTACTCCTAGTACTTCAATTGAAAACACTTTAAATGTGCCCAAAGATTACAAGCATGACATATGTGAGATGTGATGCAAATATTACTATTTTGTATGTACATGATTAGATCTATAGCAGATATATTGTGAATATTGAGAAAATATAAAGTAGAGAAGTTTTTTTATCTTTTGTATCTAATAAAGTGCATAGTGTTAGTATATTGATCTTTAAAGAAACTAAATTTAGCACAAGGAAGGTGCATTTTGTATTAGTTCACATCTTGACTAGGTAGCCATTGCTATTTTGTATCTATCTACTTTTATGGTTGTGAGCTCTATTGGATATTGTGTCCTACCAATGAGCCTTTGTAATATCTTATAATTGGTTATAATATATTGTGAGCTAATCCTCACCATGGTTTTTCCCTTTTTGAGTTTTCCACATAAAAATACTAGTGTTCATGTGTCATGTCGTCTTGTGATTGTTTCATGCTTTCATTCTTTGATACAGTTAGATGTGTTTTGTTAATTGGATGGATTATGATCAAATGGTTTAATAGAAAACTGATGCACCCCCTATTAGTATTCTACTTTTTCAAAAATACCATCATCCAACACCTCTAATGGGACCAAAACAAACTCCTTGGATCCCAAAAAAGATGGTACTCTTGAAAAACAAGTAGCATGACACCCGCCTAACACCCCCTCGCAAGTAGCAAACCAACCAACATTAGCCCTCACCTGGTTTCCCACTTCCTAGAAATTCAAAAAGAACTCTCCACCCATCTCTCCACTTGAAGAAACCTCCATCATTCATTAAAAAAATTCATATGTTAATAAGACCATAGAATTTTGTTGAACACCTAGAATACTAAGAGGGGGCGAATCAATATTCCATTAAACCATTTGATCATAATCTATCCAATTAATAAAATACATCCAACTATATTAAAGAATGAAATAATGAAATAATCACAAGATCACATGACACATGAAGACTAGTATTTTTATGTGGAAAAATCAAAAAGGGAAAAACCATGATAAGGATTAGCTCACAATATGTTCTAACTGGTTATAAGATATTACAAAAGGATTACTGCTAGGACACACTTTCCAATAGGGATCACAACCACAAAAATAAAGGTAGATAGAAGATAGAATTTTCACATAGCGAGGATGTGAACTAATACAAAATGCACCTTCCTTGTGTTGAATTTAGTTTTTTTGAAGCTTAATATACTGACACTATGCACTTTATCGGATATAGAATATAAAACACTGCTTTGCTTTACAGTTGCTCAATATTCATAATATATTTGCTACTATTCAAATCATATACATAAAAATTTTCATGCTCGCATCTCATATCTCTCCTACAACTTCAAAAATGTCTTACATATATACCCAATTTATCAGCATACATCAATTAGGTTGGCCTTATTAGATGTAGATCTATACTAAATCAAAAGTAAATCAAAATTGCCTTGTCGACTCCACACTTGAATCAAAAACACCTTCAAGCTTAAACCAAACATAAAATACTTGATTTAGGTTAGCATGGATCTAAAATAGATCTCAATAGCATCCATAATACATATTTAATCACCACAACACACATCAAGCATTAGGTCGGCCAAGAATTAGATCTAATCACAAAATATGATAATTAATCAAACACTAGTGATTGATTTGACCACATAATCATGCACCATCTAGAATACACAATATTTTCACACCTATAAACAATCTACCAAAATTGCAAAGTTTGATCCTTATCATTGGAAGAATGCAGACCAGATTACACATACTCACTTGCACTGTACATAGCCAAAATTGTATGTTGAACTACTGTCACTTATATCTTTCAAACTATACATCCAAACTTGTTGAAATTTTGAAAATAGATGTAAATTATTGTCGGGAACAACACACTATCACCACATAAGTAGATATTATCATATGATAAAATATTGAACAAAATAATGGATCAAGGTATGTCCATTTTGTTCACTAGATTAGTGTAGATATCAACAACCAATGTTGACATCAATGAAAACACATTAACAGGCTCCTTCTTCATTCTTTCAACAATCTCCCCCTTTGTCATTGATGGAAACATGTTCCAAAAATGAATCTCCAAAAAAATTTCATAAACATCTCCAAAACCTCCAAACATACACCATCTCCCCCTTTGACATCAAGGATAAAGGGTGTGCCAGAAACACACATGTGAACTCCCCCTTAGATGCATATGTACAAAGAAATAACTGGCATGGATATACTGACTCCCCCTTAGGGAGTTAACCCAAAAATTTGAATCAACTATATGGAAAATTAAAAAACTGTGAAATTGAAACAATGAAAGAATATATAAGTGAAAAAATGTTTAACCAGAGGTAGAAGATCCTTCAAAATCCTTTAGGATAGATTGTCAATTAAACTTCCCTTCATTCCAAGTTTCCTTGGCTACTGCAAGCGATTTGTTCAATGATTCTAGCTCTACTATACTCTCTTCTCCCTCTTCCAAAGTACTGGGATTTGGATTTATCTTTGCAATATTTTCAACATCACTAGGGTGTATGCTTGGTTTTCACCAAGTCCCCAAGTTGTCCAAACCGCCTTATGATGTCTTCTTTCTACCTTTGTAGTGTGAAGAATTTGTTGTGCATGTCTTTGATGGTAGTCCAAGTGGTGTGATATCTGTCCTATGCTGGGTCATATGCACTAGAGGCATTGGTTAATTGATACTCAATTGAGTCCATTAAGTCCTTAATGGCTTAAGTGACATCTTGCCACTTCATGCAGCATAGAAACAAAGTATTTGCTTCATCTTCATATTCTTTGACATCCTTTATGCATTTATCCATGTTATTATGTGTTGATGCACACATTTATTATAGCTCCAATAGTTTTTTCTATGCAAACCCTATTTCAACTTCATTTTCAACCTATTCTTTCAGACTGAAGGTGCACTCAAGAGAATCTACTAACAACTTAAGATTTTCAATAGAGGTTAAATAATTATCAATTTAAGAACTAGGGGTGGCATCCTGCAAATTTTTTATTGCTTCATTTACTAGCTCTATTCCATTAAGGTGAGTTTCAATTATTTCCTTTCTTCTAGAAGCATGAAAAACATCTCCTAGCTCCAAATTTTGAATAGATGAGATCTTCTCTAGATCCACACTTCCATGATGCATAGGGAGATGTAACAACTGAGGAGGTACAATAGGTTGAAACCTTATTTGTCTTGAAAAAAGACCCTTGAGAGGATTTTTGGAGGAAGATTCTCTGGTGGGCTTGGGTAAGTCCATGGTATTTTGTACATCTTCTTCATTCTTTTTTTCCTCAAAATCTTCTTCATTCTTTCCTTTTTCCTCTTCATTGAAGGCTTTTTCCTTTTGGTTATCTTCATTCTCAGGTTCTCTTCATCATCTTTCTTATTATCCTTATCTTTCTCTCCTTTCTCTTCTTCACCATTCTCAATTTGATTTTCTTCATTTTATTTTCCTACATCTTCATTCTATCCATCAGATTGGTCCTCAATACCATCTGCATCATTCTTTTCTTTTTCTTGCACTGCATTTTGTCTTCATCATCACTAGTGGGCATATAAGTGTCTTCCGAAGGAACATAAGTCTCTAAGGTAACTTGTGTTTCATCAATTGGTTGTGGAGAGGAAACACCATTCTCTATACCATCAAACATTTATGTTTCTTCTCTTGTACAATCATCTTCACCTACCTCTTCCAAGACCTATTTAAATAATAGAAAGTTTGAATTAAGAGAAAGATTTTCCTTTGCATTAGTAACCTTTTCTTCAACTTTTTATTTTCATTGGGCTATTCCAGATGTGGAAGCAGTCAACATACCAAATTTTTCAGCAATATCTTTTATAGTCTTTACTGTTTCCTACTTCAGCCTTAACTATTTCCCATACAACTCTAGGAACCTTCTCCTTAACATTACTCATATCATCCTCTAAAACAATAATATACTTCATAATGGCTTCAATGATTGTGTTCCTATCTGTTTCATCAACTTTATACAATTTTTCTATGACTTCTAGCATGTTATCATAGTGCAACATATTATTAACTAAAACATCTAGTTTCATGGGAGCGCATGCTCTTACTAGAGGAGACTTTTTCTTCTTTTTCTTTCGCTGTGAAGGGCCTTCATTTTTCTTCTCCCTTTCTTCTTCTCAAGCTTTTCATGAACATGTACAATGAATGCTTCCTTTTCTCTTTCAGTTTCTTCTTCTTCTGATGTGTTCATAATATCCACTTTTTTCTTCTTGGCTCCAATGCTTGCCTCTTATGAATCACCTTCACAACTCGTAGTAGCACTGATTCTTTTTATTCTTATTAGTTATTCCTCATGCTATAAATCTAGTTCAATTTCTTCCTCAACAACTATTCTCAAGTTTTTTTCATTGAAATCTTTTTATTTCTTTCTCCTTGTAGAGGTAGTAGTGGTTGTTACCAGAGTCACTTTCTTCCTTTTACTTGTCCTTGTGCTAGGTCCAACAGGAGTAATGATTTCTTCAATCACTTGAGCACTAGGATCCACCTTCTTTCCTTTACTAGTAATAGTAGTAGCTCCTAAGGACTTAGGTAGTGTACATGTAGGGATGGAAGTTGTTCTTCTAGATCTCCTAGGTTCAGAGGACTCACCTGTAATACTGGCTTCTCTTGCTTTAGCCTCCTTAATCTATACTTCTATGTATCCTTCCTTTCTAGCCCATTCCTCTATTATTTTTCTTTATTTTCTCTTGATCTCAGGTTTTTTGAACTCCAAATGCACCTCTATATATTTTTCTTCATATGTCACATACCTTTTCTGTGAGGAATCCTTAGGATTTTTAAGCAATATGTCATGATATCCATTAACCTAATTTTTAGAAACTTCGTAGCCAAGAGGCACAATCCATACCATTCTTGGTTTAATGGCCTCAATAATACATTCATCAATTGTAACAAGAATTTTTTTTTTCTTTGCATATTTTTCCATAAGTTTGTGGGGAATTCTCTCTTTCATGCATCTTCTTTTGAAAAACTTCAAAGAATCTAGTTAAGGCATCATCTTAAGACTGCAAGCCACCTAAGTTGTGCATATAGTCTAGAATTTGATGTGTCACTGATCTACTCTTGTCCCATATAACATCCTTCCTTCTAGGAAGCTCTTTCATTAAGTAACACAACAAACATAAAACCATAGTTCCAAACTTACATGCATACTTATTTTCCCTTGTCATCTTCAAATTCTCAATGTGTTGTTAGAGCAACTCACACAAGTCAAAATCCTTTCCATTGACCACCATTTCATGTGCAACATTGATAGCTATGGCTGAAACTGAATTTTCTCTATTTGTAAAATATATCTTGTAACGCCAAGAAAGTGTAGAAAGATAAGATCAAGAGCAAGCATGCAATGCAAATCTAAATGCAATCTAAGTTAAGCAACAAAGAATAAAGGAAAGTAAAAATGTAATAAAACTGAACAATCTCACCAAATTGCTACGTATTTCCATGATTCATCTCAATTTCCCTTCTCCATTTTGCTTGTGTAGTATAATTGCCCTCATATTTTTCGTAAGTTCGTGCAAGTATAGCCTAAGATAGTGATTTAGAAAAACATAAAAGATTCAAGATAAGTTCTCTCAAAATTCATAATTGATTTTGTGAGAGATAAATGATTTTGAGAGAGATAAATGATTTTGAGAGAGGTTGGAATGATGAAGACTAGATCAATTTATAGAAAATTGATTATTCGAATGATAGGCTAGGATCGAAAGATCAATGAATAGTTGAGATTGATTGATTAGTCATGTATTCTGATAACAGTTAGTAATGAAATGAGTGATATAAATTAGAAATAGAATTAAAGATTAAATAAATGATTTAATCTTCTAGTTTGGTATTTGAAAACAAAAGAATTATCTTTGCATGACAAAGATAAAGATGGATTAAAGCAACTCTTATTCGAATGCACGCACAAGGTTTAATTAATTAAATAAGAATATTTAATTAATATGCATGTACACACAATTGAGTTAGAACTGGATGATTGAATGATTTAACAAAGAGATTACTCAAGAACGCCACTCAGACATTAAATCAAGAGTTAAATGAGCAATTAAAATAGATGTTGAGTCGAGTTAAAGTGAATACTTAGATAACTCACAGAATTATCCAAATATGGAGGAATGAGTTAAAATAGAATTTATGAATTAAATAATTCATTTAATTCAAGATTTGATATTTGAAGAATAATTAAATAAATAAGAATTTATTTAATTTGACAGGAAGGATAAGGTTAATTAGTAACATAATTAAATAGAAAGCATTTATTTAATTAATCAGATAAAATAAAGAAAAGTGTGAATTAATTAAATAATTAATATTATTTAATTAATAGAAGAAATGAAGATTATAGAGAATAATTAAATAATTGACATTATTTGATCATGACTATGAAGAATACGAATTATGAAGAATATTGAAGTCGTAGGCTTAGACCAAATTTGGGTGTCTACATTTCCCCTCTTTGATACAATGTCATTTCGACGTTGTGTCAAAGAAAATTGATAAGAAATATGCCCCAGTAATGCTCCAGTGTAAAATAGGTGAAGGTATGCCCCCTCGGGAGGACAGGCGGGTTCAAAGAACATGAGTGTGCTCTCGAAATTGATGAGAGAACTAGAAGATGAAAGAAAAAAGGATAGAGGAAAATAGATAAGGGTGGTGAAGATATAGAAAAGAAGAAATGTTAGTGTGAAAACAAAGATTGAGAAATAATAAAAGAAATGAGATGGATTTTAGTATTAGCAATCTTCGATGTTCAACAAAAGGAATTGCACTTTATCATCATTGGGTGGGACTAATACAAATGGAGACAAACACCAGGATATGACATAGATCAAGGTGTGCAAGGTCATCCACTTGCTAACAACAGTCAGTCGCAAACAAGGAGTGTCATTAACTCACACTAAGGACACAAGTTGCCCTAGTATTTTTGTCAAGACAAACCACAGACAGCAAACAAAATAAAAGATGGGTCATGAGACGTCATTGCTCCTCTAAATCCATCATGGGACATCCTTGAGGAAACTAGTAACATGACTCAAAACCAAATTTAAAAGATAGTTGATAGACAACAATCAAAGAAAATAGAATTTTGAAACATCATTGCTTCTCTAAATCCTTCATGGGACATCCTTGAGAAAGCTAGTAACATAATTCCTATCATAAAGTTGAGTGAAAAGATAAGATAAATAAGTCAAAAAGTCAAAAAGCCAGTAAAAGATTTGCCAAAACTTGATCTGTTTGCTCGATTTGTTTTGATTGATAAAAGGATTGATTGATAGAGCTTGATTTCAGGAGATACACATACCGGATAAGACTGTGAATCTGGTTTCAATGTTATGACTATCTGTATAAGGCATGAAAAAGCCTAGTTTCAAAAATACATGTATCGTATAAGATGTTGAGTCAGATACTGTTGATGTGGTAACCTATGTAAGGCTATGTTTGATTGTTTGACCATGTCAATAATGTAGGAAGGACTCATCCTGTATAAGAGATAGATTATTTTTGCTGATATCAGTATTCAAGAAGGACTCATCCTAAACAAGACTTAGGTTGATTGTTTTGATGATGCATGTTTCTAGGAAGGACACATCCTGTAGTAGACATAAGTTGATCTATGATGATTGTTTCATTTGGCAAGTTGTTTGATTTGACGTAGAGAAATTGCTGACTTTTTCACCAGATTGATGCATGACTTGATATAACGTGTTGACAATTGACTGTGTGTGATGAAAAACCCTAAAGGACTGACCTAGTGCGGCCTTGGATCATCGATTGATGGCCTTGCCTACATTATATACACAAAGACCTCGTAGTTCAACTTGAATTTGACCGACAAAACTAACTACAAAATAGAAGACGTGTGTGAAAGTGAATGTGACGAACCCTAATGGACAGACCTAGTGCGGCCTCAGGGGCTCATCGATTGATGGCCTTGCCTACGTTATACACACAGAGACCTTGTAGTTCGACACGACCAATGATCTTGTCATATAGACACATAGATTGAATCATGAATTTATACAAAAAAACCTAAATAGACTGACCTAATGCCTTAGGGGCACATCGGCAGATGACCTTGCCTACGTCCAGTCACAAAGGCAACGTAGTTTGACAAACAACAAAGATTGACAAGTGCGACTGACTTGGACTCTGTTTTTGGATTATCAAAATGTTTTGATTTTTTGGTCTTTTTGAAGTTTTCTAATGTTTTTGTGTTTTCTCAAGTCATTTTGCGATGTTTATGGATTTTTCAATGGTTTTACTTCATCAACACAGCCAATGGAAGAATCAATATGACACACATCAAGTGTTTTCCCTCAGTCGAGTATAAGACCAATTGATTATTAATAGGATAAAATGGGGGATATGAAATGCACTTGATGTCAATTGTTCTAGGTTATGGGAAAGACTACCACTTATTATGAATGGTATATACAAGTGATGGATATGAAAGATAAGGGATATGTACAGGGATAGGTAGTATGTACAAGGATAAGGACTATGTACAGGGAAGTGGACTATGTACAGGGTAGGTAGATTAGAATAATAGTAGACAAAGGAGCAGAGTGAAGTACACATGGCACCTGTTTGCCAAGTTTTCACCATGGTACCTATCCAAAGTGCCACCGAAGTGGTTTTCACTATTGGATGAATTATTTGTCTTTACTATTTCCTAGATTATCTAACTTTTTTTTGGTGTTACCAAGACACCTGTTTGCTAGGTTTTCACCTTGGTAACAATTTTTTTGATTTTATGATTTTTTTGTATTTTCTACTAATTAAGACAAGGGCTCCCAGAAGCTATGCATAGAACTTCTTCAGATGCAGACTATTGATTGGAGAGGACAATGGTTCCCCTTCAAGAGTAGAGAGTTGGTATGCTCTTGATCCAAAAGCTTTTATAACAATATAAGGTCCTAACCAGTTTGGCTCAAACTATCCTGGTTTGTCTCTTTCTGCTTGATTCTTCGGGTTCTCCATTAAAACCAAGTCACCAATGTCAAAGTTTTTGTTCAAGACCTTCTTGTTATAGCTACAACAAAGGTGATTCTAATATGCTTGGAGATGGTCTAGTGCCTTTTTTCTTCGCTCATCCAGGAATTCTAACTCATGGAGTCTCGATACTCGGTACTCTTCATCATCAATGTGGCCTTTCAAGGATACCCTTAGGGAAGGAATCTAGACCTCAATAGGAAGAATAGCTTCAGAACCAAAGACTAGTGAATAGGGAGTGGCACTAGTGGGATTATGGATACTTGTGCAATAAGCCCATAAGGCAGGATTAAGCTGTAAATGCCATTCATGACCAACATCATTGATAGTCTTCTTGAGGATTCTAATGATGGTCTTGTTAGATGCCTCCACTTGGCCATTACCTTATGGGAAGTATGGAGTAGAAAAGTGATGTTGAATATGAAATTCATCACAAAGGTGGTGGATTTCTTGGTTCTTAAATGGGTGGCCATTATCAGTGATTATGGACTGAGGGACACCATACCGACAAATGATATAGTTCAGGATAAATTTAGAAATATGTGTGCCAATAATGTATGTCATAGGAATGGCTTCAATCCACTTCGTAAAATACTCAGTGGCAGTGATAATGAATTTGTGTCCATTAGATGATGTGGAGTGGATCTTACCTATGAGGTCAAGTCCCCATTGGGCAAAGGGCCATGGTGATGTTATAGGATGAAGCTCCTGTGCTGGTGCATGTATCAAGTCTCCATGAACTTGGCATTGGCGGCATTTATTTAGAAAGACATATGAGTCTTTTTCCATAGTAGGCCAATAATAACCCAATCTCATAATCTTTTTGGCTAAGGTAGGACTGCTAGAATGGGAACCACATATACCCTCATGCACCCCATGCAAGGTTGATTGTGCTTCAGTAGAATCAAGACATCTCAATAGGGTATTATCTAAGGTGCGTCTATATAGGGTTTCTTTGACAATAGTGTATTTGGTTGTCTTGCAAAGGAATGTCCTATGTTGGTTGTTTGATAGGCCAGTGGGTATGACTTTAGCATGAAGGTAGTCATAGATTTCTTTGTACCATGGGGAATTAGGACCAACAATGTCACACACCATTTTAGAATCTAGGATATCGTAGGCTGGGACCAAAAGTTGTTCTACCAAGAAATCAAACTTAGGCATGTTGTTAGGTATGTCAAGAAGTGATGCAATTGTAGCCATAGTATCTGCTGCCCTGTTTAAAACACGAGGTATTTGATGAAATTCGACTTTGTCAAAGTACTCTTTAAAGCTATCAGCCATGCTTTTGTAGGGAGCAAGCTTCTCATCCTTAGTCTCATAATCATCATTTACCTATCTGATTACCAGTTGGGAATCACCATATACCTTTAGGTTCTTAATTTTCCACTTGACTACCATGCGTAACCCTGTCACTAGAGTTTTATACTCTGCTATGTTGTTAGTGCATGGAAATGCAATCTTGAATGACTTAGGGATGGAATCACCCTCTGGTGTGATAAAAAGTATACCAGCCCTTGAGCCATGATTTGTATGTGAGCCATCAAAGTACAGTTTCCATGTTATGTTTGTGTCAATTGTGAATATGAACTCATCAGGAAAGTATGCAACTAATGGGTGATTTGCCTATATGGGTGCATCAGCTAACTAATCAACAATTACATGTCCTTTAATAGCCTTTCTTTCTACATACTAGATATCATACTCACTAAGTATCATAACCCATTTGGCCAGTTGCCCCATTAATGTTTCCTTGTTGAGTAGATATTTTAGAGGATCTATTTTAGCAATCAACATTGTTTGGTGGTTTAGCATATAATATCGTAGTTTTTGGGTAGCAAATACTATGACAAGACAGGCATGTTCAATAGTACTATAGTTGAGCTCATAACCTACCAAAGTCTGACTAATATAATAGACTGCCCTTTCATGACCTTCATCGTCATTCTGTGCAAGCAATGCTTCGAGTGATGAATGGGTTGCTGTAATATAAAGAATCAATGGTCTTCCTTCAACAGGTGGCATTAAGACTGGTGGTGTGAGTAAATATTCTTTAATCAGTTGAAAAGCCTCTCCACACCTAGCTGTCCATGCAAAGGGTACTCCTTTCTTAAGTAGATGTTGAAAAGGATGTGTCTTATCTACTAGCTGCACTATAAATCTTCTGATGGATTGCAGTCTTCCTTGTAGTATCCTTAGTTGACCGAGATTAGTGAGTGGAGGCATTTCTATGATTGCTTTCACCTTAGTTGGATCCACTTCAATGCCTCATCTGGAAATGATATAGCCTATCAAATTTCCTGACTTGACTCCAAACACACATTTCTTTGGATTGAGTCTCACTTTATACTTCTTTAGCCTTTGAAATATCTTGTCTAAAACCTGTAAGTGTTCTGCCCTTGTCTTGGATTTTACAATAAGATCATCGACATAATCTTCCATAAGAGTGTGTACTAGATCATGAAAGATGGTGGTCATGGCACGTTGATAGGTTGCCCTAGCATTCTTGAGTCCGAAGGGCATAACATTCTAGAAATACGTTCCCCAAGGACAAGTGAAAGCCATCTTAGGTTGGTCTTCAGTTGTAGTTCTGATCTGGTTATATCCTGAAAATCCATCCATAAGGGACAAAATCTCATATCCCGCTGTCATGTCAACTATCATGTCTATGTTAGGCAAAGGGAAGTCATCCTTCGGGAAAGCCTTGTTGATATCTCTAAAATTAGTGCAGATGTAGATGCCCCCAATTGGTTTAGTGATTGGTACAATATTGGAGATCCAATCAGCATAGTCGATTGATCTTATGAAACCCACATCTAGCAACTTCTTAAGTTTTGCCTTGACTAGTAAAGCAATCTGTGGGTGCATTTTTCTCAATTTTTGTTTCACTAGTTTGGCACCTGGTTGTAAGGGAAAATGATGCAGAACAAGTTTAGGATCCAACTCTGGTATGTCTGCATATGACCAGAAAATTTTTATCTATATCTGTGCAAAGAAGTTGTGGAACTCTGGCTACTCTTTTGTTGTCAATGACGCTGCAAAATAAACCAGTCGAGGATTCTCTTTTGTGCCTATGTAGACTTCTATTGATTCTTCCATGAGCATGGGTGAATTTTCCTATGCAATGGTAAGAATGTTCAAACCTCCATCCTTAGGTGCCTCAAAGAGGTTTTCACCTTCAGATGCATCCTTTCTTTTTACTTTTTGATTGTCTAAAGATTCCTTTCGGTTTTCACCTAGAGACTCATCCTTTTTGTCTTGTTTATTATTTTCTCATTTTTTCGGCTAGAGGGTTGAACAAATTCCCCAAAATATGCTTTTTTTTCCAAGTCAATGGTAAAACCAACCTTATGATCACCATTTGGTATGCCTTCTCATAATCCCAGGAACTCAGCAATTGCTTCGTCATTCTCAAAAATGTCTAAGACAGGTGTGTCTTGTTGGTCCCAATCAATGAGTTAGGGATAAACTAAGGGCATGTCATCATTGGAGTTATCAAAGTTTAATGGGGTCAAGGTAAAGTTTGAATTATTCATGTGGTCACAAAAGTCTTGTACTAGGTCCTTTTTTCTCTTAGGTTTGGATCTAGGTGGACAGATAGGTGGGCCTAATGCCAAGGTTTGACTATCTGAAACAAACAGATCAGGTTGCCAAGAGGTAGGATCAAGTGATTCCCAATAGTAGTGTGCAAACCATTCCTCTTTTGTCATTTTCTTTGGTGGATAGGAATTCAATGGATTTGGTGAAGAACTTAACATCAAGTCAAGTTCTTCAAATAACTTGTCAAGGTCCATGGAAGAAGTAGAGGATAGGGAATCCCACTCATAATCATTAGTGTCAGGGGAGTCACAATGATATTGGTCCAATGGGTTGTGAGATGTCTTAATATATTTTGAAGCACTTACTTCCTCAATTAAGGGTGATGTGGTACTAGGAACGCCAATCTGAATCAGTTGAAACCCTAGCCCTATGCCTTTTGGCCACTGAGAAACAAATATTGGTTCAATCCTCCCATCTTGGTTTAAGCCTAAACCACTTTGTCCATCATATCCCTTGCTCTGCATGATTGTGAATCCCTTTCCATATAGATCTATAGGAATGTGAGCAAGTGAGAGAGGTTCTTCATCATCTTCCCGATACAACCAGGAAGTGACATCTTCTATATTTATAGCATCTTTGCTTAATTCTCCCCATTTAATGAAAGTTGTTGTGGGAGGAACATGTATATTGACCATAGATTGTCCCCTACTTGTTGTAGGTAAACCATATGACTTAGGAGGAATCAAATGGATAACATAATTAGATGTTGTCATGTAATACTCTCCACAACCCTTTTCTTGGATCTCAACCCTAGGAGTGGTAGGAATTGAGGGTGAAATAGATGTTCAAGTGAGTGTGGATGGATCAACATAGGAAGATGGATTGGACAATGAAGCCTCTTGGTTCAGTGGCACTTGACTTTGGGGGATCTCTTTTAGATTGGTGCAATATTGAAATGGATCAGGATCACCATCTATAGTTATTTATGTGCCATTGTAAGGGAATTGAAGACACTGATGATATGTGGAAGGGACTGCCTTCATGACATGAATCCATGGTCTACCTAGTAGAAGGTTATATAGGGGAGGGTGAGATCCAAGACCTGGAACTTTGTCTCCATTACTGTAGGACCAATTCTAATAGGAAGTGTTACCACCCCCTTTGATTTTCATTCCTCATCATCATAAGCTTTAATGACAATAGTTTTGGTCGTGTCTACACATGCTTCTAAGATACCTAATTCCTTAATTAGTTTTAAAGTGCATAGATTTAACCTTGCTCCTCCATCTACCAAAACTTCTCTAACTTTGGTATCATCAACAAGGACTTCTAGATGTAAAGGATCATTATGGTTCATCTTTTTAGTTGCATAGTCTTGTTCAGAAAATGTGGCATGATGATTATTGGCCAAGTAGCTCACCATTTCCTGGAAACAATTGACATGAAGATCATTAGGGACCGTGGTGTTTTGTAAAGCTTTATCGAGAATAGATCGATGCTCAGGGGAATACACAACAATTCCAAGATTGAGATTTGGGTTGGGGTCTTCCCCAACTGGTCAAGAAGGTTATATTGTAGCTTGGAAGGCTATGGTGTTTGCTGTAATGGAGGGCCTTGGATAGTGATCTTAGTACGACGAGTATTGACCATGCATTCGGGATTGTATTGATAATAATGGCATTAATATTCTCATCAGCAGTGTGAAGATTATTAATGTTTTTTCCACCATTATAATCATGCTTGATACTCGCATAGTTGGCTAACATATTGGTCTTAGTACTCAAACTGGGAACAGTTCCTTTTCCATGGTCATGTAGTGGATCAAAAAAGACTTGATGATTAGTGTTTGATGAATTTGGTTTCTATCCACCAACTTCTATAATTCTCCTTTTGACAAGATCTTGTATGATATTCTTCAATTGTCGACAGTTTTATAGGTTATGCCCCTTAGTTCTATGATAATCACAAAAGGAATTATCATCCCACCAAGCTGGTTTAAATTGACCTGGATCGTATTGTCTTGGTTCCTGCAGCTGTATAAGATTATGTTGTAACAATTGTTTGAATACAGACTCAATAGGTTCCCCTAAGGGAGTGAACTCACATTTTTGAAATCTCCTTTGTTGTTGTGGACATTGAGTATTTTGGACCATGTTAGGAGGTTGATTGAAAACATTAAGCATGTTGGAAAAAGAATGAGGTCCTTGTAATGTGATGAGTGGTCCTACTTGTAGCGTTTTAGCATCAACTACCCCATCATTGGTGACATTTTTGTTGCGAGACCAAAATCTATTTCTGTCAGGGGGGTGTTTTGCATGATCAGGTTTCTATTGGATGTTGATGTCTTAAGTTTTCCCTTTTCAATGAGATAACTTTTTGTTTTTCAGGTATCTCGACAGGACACCTACTAGCTATAGTCCTCCATCTCTGGAAGAAAGTGATGAATGTTTCACCTTCGTCTTGCATTGTGTGACACAAGGTTGCTATATTTATCTCATGGTCTATGTTGAAGGAGAATTGCTCCACAAATTTCTCAACCAGTTCACCCCAAGATCTAATGCTAGAATCTAGACCCGAAAATCACTCCGTGAAATTCCTACAAGACTTCTTGGAAATAGTCTCATAAGATACATGGGGTCATAAGTGACATCTATGCATATGGAAGAAAATTCCCTTATATTTTCTATTGGATTTTATTTTCCATTGTACTTAGGGAGATTTGGTATGACATATCCGTGAGGGAAAGGGGTCATATACAATGATCTATCAAAGGGAAATGGGCATATGTCCTTTGTTGAAAATGATTTCTTAGTTGATACTGACATGTTATCCATTTGTGTTTGTAGTGCCTACATTTGTGTTTGTAATACGTCAACTTGGGTCAAAGATGTGCTAGGGGGATTATGCGGATCCATGTATGTATTCTGAAATCCAAAGTCTCATGATGGGTTTCGATTGAACGTTGGTATTTGAGGTGGGTTTGGATTTAGAATGTTGGTAAATGTGTTCTGATCCAGAATCTGCATAAATTGGTATTGACATGGGATTTGTGCTAACATATTTTGACTACCAATCTATGAAAAAGGATTCTGATTCAAAATCCACGTAAATGGATTCTGATTGCTAGTCTGGATAAAGGGATTTTGATTTAGAATCTGAGTGAATATATTCTGGTTGCCAGTCTGGGAGAATGGATTCTGATTGCCATACTGGAATGAGGGAATGCCTCATGTTTGTGTAATCCGTGGTATAGTACTAGTGACTTGAGCACTAGGTATGGCCATCGATTGTGGTATGGTGCTCGCGACACTGGCATTAGGTATGGTCGTTGACTAAGATATTGTACTTGTGACACCGACGTATGGTGTAGAAAAGGTATGTTTTAGGTCTTTTTCTCCCAACAAGAGGATCAGAGGGAGTGGATGATGATCTGCCTATAGTGAAATCAAATCCTGATGTCATGCCAGTTGTACCAAATGGAGATGTATGGACAGTCGTACTCTATGTAGGTGTGCCAGATGGCATAGTTGTGCTGACCTGAGGTATAGTAGTACTAGCAGTCATGGTATTTGTCCCTTGTGTAGGTTGAGTTTGTAAGGTTCTGATATCAAATCCTGTAGGTAAGGTAGTGCCTTCAGCTAGCAATTTAGCTAAGTATCATTGTCGATCATTTGCTAGGTACTCATCTACGAAAGAGGCAAACTTAGGGTCCTATGCAGCAGCCTCTATGTCTTCTGTTGTAATGTGACCTTGAATGTTTCTAGTGGTGAATTTTTCTAATAGAGTCTTGTGAGGTCTTGAAGAAAATGGATTGATGAATTTGTTTTGGTTCAACATATTTTCTCTCTCTCTCTCTCTCTCTTCTCTTAGACCTAGTTTCGACCATGTAAGATTAGCTCAATATGCAAGGAATGCAAAACTACGTCTATGGACAGTATGACTCTAGTCTATGTTTTTTGGATTTTTCGAATACAAAGTAAGGAATGTTATAGGATGACACTAGTCTAAAATCTAAAGATGCAAAGTCTAAGCAAGACCCTAAAGTGATCAATTCTATAAACCCAAGATAGAGGGACCAACTATCGAAAGTCTAACCAAGGTGTCAATTTCGTTAAGTCAAGGAACCAATGTAGGACACAGATCAAAGACAAGTTGAGTTACCTAACTAGACTGATGAGCTAGGAGGAATATCTATAGGAAAAAGGATAAAATGATAAGACTAGGTTCAATGAAAAAGTTTGTTGACGCTATGATTTTTCTAAAGTGTAGATGATGGACTTATCCTAAAGTTTGTAAAAATGACCTTCCTAGAATTTTACTCTAAAGGAAAAAAGTATTCTAATATGAGACCCAACTCTGAATTTGGACAACTATGGTAATGACTGAATGAACCTAAAGGGTGCAAAATTGAGCAAATCATTGCAAGTTTCTATCCAAGGACTGTTTGTGGAAAGACAACTGAAATTGATATAACCGTGTTGACTAGACAATGACTATGAATTCTGACTTTTTGATAATCAGGAAAATGCATCGCAGGATTTCACATATGCGGTTAAGTTTACCAATTGTGGTTAAATTTGACAGTTGCATTTCTCTAGTAAAGTTCAATGTGTGACTCTGGCATATACAGTTAACTATATAATAGATGTGACTCATAATGACAATTACAACTCATAATGACAATTGCGACTCAGAATATAACGCATGCGGTTTTCAAAAATAAAATGCAGGCCAATCTAACATATGTGACTCTACGCTAGACAGATGTGACTGATACTGATAGATGCAACTCAAAGCTAAACAAATACAACCCTAACTGACAGATGTGACTTGAAGTTAAATAGATGCGACTCGTAATAACAGATATGACTCAAAATTAAATAGATGCGACTCTAAAAATCAATTGCCACTTTTAGGTGAATAGTTGTGACTTTCTGTGAATTTTCAATGACGTAAGATTTAAAACTGACTCCATTTTCCATGATAAAATTCTGGAAAACAAGAACAATCATAAGACAAAGTGTTTTCAGTTTGATTATGGACTCAAAGAATGTTTAAGTTGATAATAGACAAGCACATCCTAATAGGCCAAAAGGCCTAGGGTTTGTATACTTGGTATAGCCCACCAAAATACCTTGGATTCGTGATAAACACCTTTCCTTCTCCAAAGTGGATAGCTTAGAAATTTGGTGGCATTAGCTCCCCTCCACAGCTCATTAACGTCTCTCATGCACACCAATTTTGAATTCTTTGGACAATGTCCTCCTAAGAACTGCTATCTCTACTCAAGGGAATCAGTAGTGAGTGTCTTTAGGCATGATACTGTACTGTACACTATACCAAGCAACGACCAATAGAACGGTTGGACACTAAAACAAAAGGTTTTTAATACGGTAATTCCATTCGTGGGGCATGATCCATGCGGTGAGAGTCCCCTTTTAGATCCATCTCGTCAGAACCATACTCGTGATTCTTGGGATTTCCCCAAGAATCCATTTTTATATATACTGGCTGGAAGTCCCTCGGGTTCAGGGTGCTACTGGTTTGAGTCATCCTGGGGTGAGTACTTTTTCCCATCAAAACATGCCCAAGTTCTAGAGTTGGTAATCATTTCTCTTACACCCAGGATCGCACGGATGTGCAAGGGGAGAGAATACTTTGATGTACCAAATCGTGAGGGCAATACACAAATGTGCTTTCACACCAAACACAGTAAACACTTGTTAATTTTAATCCAAATGAAATATTTGCTACACTACCAAACAATCTATTTCAAAAAATTAACTTAGGTCTTCAACATGCATTCTGCAGAAAGATTCGTTAGTAGTTTTTAGTATTGTCTTCATCAATCATCCTACAAAAACTCGTTAACTCCAAAAACAAAAATCCCACATGCTGAAAATCCAATATTAGTAACACACAAATCAATTGAACACTTCAGATTTCTAAAAACATAAACAAAGGGTTACTAGTCAATTGCGTCACTTTTTTACTAGTCAGATCTGTTGATTTCCTCTGCATTTGCATTCTTGGTATTTACTTGTCAATTGTGGTTCATGAATTTTCAAATGTGTCATAGTTTTTCAGATGCATCGTTTCATGTTTCAAATGCAGTTTAAGAAATCACTTGCGTTGCTTCATCAAACTAATGCATCTATGAATTTCAATTGCAGTGTTTCATCAAGCTGATGTGTCATTCCATATGAAAAAACTATAAAAATCAAAATAAAAGTCTACAGATATGTGAAGATGGTGTCTTCACATCGGGTTCACCAAATGTAACACCAAGAAAGTGCAGAAAGATAAGATCAAGAGCAAGCATGCAATGCAAATCTAAATGCAATCTAAGTTAAGCAACAAAGAACAAAGGAAAGTAAAAACGTAATAAAACTAAACAATATCACCAAATTGCTATTTATTTCGATGATTCATCTCAATTTCCCTTCTCCATTTTGCTTGTGTAGTATAATTGCCCTTAGATTTTTTGTAAGTTCGTGCAAGTATAGCCTAAGATAGTGATTTAGCAAAACATCGAAGATTCAAGATAAGTGCTCTCAAAAGTCATAAGATTTCATGAGAGATAAATGATTTTGAGAGAGATAAATGATTTTGAGAGAGATTGGAATGATGAAGACTATATAAATTTATAGAAAATTGATTATTTGAATGACAGGCTAGGATTGAAAGATCAATGAACGGTTGAGATTGATTGATTAGTCATGCATTCTGACAACAATTAGTAATGAAATGAGTGATATAAATTAGAAATAGAATTAAAGATTAAATAAATGATTTAATCTTCTAGTTTGGTACTTGAAAACAGAAGAATTATCTTTGCATGACAAAGATAAAGATGGATTAAAGCAACTCTTGTTCGAATGCACGCACAAGGTTTGATTTATTAAATAAGAATATTTAATTAATATGCATGTACATGCAATTGAGTTAGAACTAGACGATTGAATGATTTGACGAAGAGATTACTTGAGAATGCCACTTAGACATTAAATCAAGAGTTAACTGAGCGATTAAAATAGATGTTGAGTCGAGTCAAAGTGAATACTTAGATAACTCACAGAATTATCCAAATATAGAGGAAAAAGTTAAAATAGAATTTATGAATTAAATAATTCATTTAATTCAAGATTTGATAATTGAAGAATAATTAAATAAATAAGATTTATTTAATTAAGTGATGAAAGGATTTAATTGAATAATTAAATAAATAAAGAATTTATTTAATTATAGTTGAAGTATGATAAAGAGTAAATTAAATAAGAATTTATTTAATTTGACAAGAAGGATAAGGTTAATTAGTAACATAATTAAATAGAAAGCATTTATTTAATTAATCAGATAGAATAAAGAAAAGTGTGAATTAATTAAATAATTAATATTATTTAATTAATAGAAGAAATGAAGATTATAGAGAATAATTAAATAATTGACATTATTTAATCATGACTATGAACAATATGAATTATGAAGAATATTGAAGTCGCGGGCTTAGACCAAATTTTGATGTCTACATATCTTATGACCTATCATCATGGAAGCATATATCACAGAAGGGTTACATTTAGGTTTAGTTGTTAAGGATCTTTTGGCATAGGTGGCATTAGTAAGTTCCATAACAACTTCATTCTTAATAGACTTAAGTATCAGTATAGGTCTAGTATCACACAACCCTATAACATCCTTAATTACGTCCTTGTTTATAAATTTAGGAATATTGGTCCATAGGAACTTTTCATGTAGTTTTCTTAGTGCTAACCTCACATATTTGGCATCAACATCACAACTGTAGTTAGGGAACCAGTTCCAAACATCTAACTTCTTTTGTACAAGGTTAACATATTTTGGTTTCATAAGGTGATTATCTCCAATAAGTTCATCAATCCACAACTCTTTTATTTTTAGGTGATTATATTCTTCTAATTTCCTATGTATGTATGCCCTGGTATTTTCCATAGAAAAAACCCTAAATGGAATGCTTGAGAAAGTGTGATAGAGTCATTATCAAACACTTTCATTAGATATCTCTTAAACTATAGTCTAGGCCTCTCAGGTGGAAAATAGTTGGGGTAGCCATTGTATCCTTAAATCTATCTCAAATGCTTAATAAAAAAATTCTATTTTAAACCCACAAAACACAGAAAGCCATAAATACCTCTTTATGCACACAAGTCTAGGGTTTGAGTACTTTACACCAAATTTTCTTTAAATCACCTTCAAAACTTCTTCAACTTGCTTTGCTTTCTTCAAATGGAAAAATGTGATTGAAATTGACTTATAATCTAACTTTAAACCTTTCTGATCTTCCCCTATTCCACATTAAATGCTTCAAATTCCATAAAGTTGATAAACCTCTTATTGATAAAAATAAAACCATATAACACTCCACATTTCTTTAGATTTGCACATTTTCTACCAGTTTCTTCTCCAAAATATTTTAGCATATGATTTTGTACCACTTGACACCTCATATTTCTAGGGGGTTGTTTGATTTTTCAGTTATTGCTCCCCCTAAGCCCATGCCTAGGTTTAATATTCAAGAGAATTATCTACACCAGAGGGAGGTACAGACTCATTTGTAGTTCTTGATTCTTCTTTTTTCTCAGGATCCTCTTTCTTTCTCCAAATATTTTTCATTTCCTTCTTTACTTCAATAGGATCAATTTTCTTCATACGTTCATTTCTCTTTGTCAGATTAGTTTTTCTTTCATTCTTACTTTTACAAAATTGTGAAATGTGTCTAGGTTTGTTGCAACTGTAGTATACAATTTTTTTGGACCAAACTGACCTCTATTCAATCTAGATCTACACTGGTTAGCTTTCTGTCCAAATACATATCATATATACCAGTAGCCATTAAAATATTGAACCATTCTACCAACATTATATCTATTCATCATCTAATTTCTGCACTCAATAGCTCTATGTCCAAATTTCTTGCATACAAAATATTTTCTAGAGAAGGATCTAGCATTTTGATTCATTCTACCTCTACATTCTATTTCCTTATGTCAAAATTTATTGTAAGAAAAGAAAATACCATTAAAAGATGGGTACCTTTGAGCATTTTGTTGTATGATAGGGGGTCTTCTAGCATTGCTTCTTTGATTCTTTATTTGTTTGCTATTGTCTTGAGTTTTCTCTTGATTTTCAACCTTCTTTTGGGGTCTGGTTAGCCTTTGAACTTTCTTCATCTTAAAGTCCCAAACCTCCATTATTTTCAAATGGTTTCCTCCCTGCAATTAGTTCATCAAGCATTGTAGAACTTGTTTTGAATTTGTCCTCATGAAGTTTTTATTTTTCCAGATCAAATCTCAAATTCACCACTTCTTGTTCAAGTTTTGTGCATTCATTAGTATTTCTTTTTACCATTGCATTCAAACATTACTCAATTCTTTTTTTCTTCCACTTGTATTTTCATTTTGGTGATGTATTCATTTTATTTCTTCAATTGTTCATTGACTTCCCTATCTCTCTCTCTCTGAATCTCTTGATTTGTTCTCTCAAATTTTTGATGCATTCCTTTGCTTCCTTGAGATTTTAATTCATATCTTTGTTTTCACCTTCAACTTTGTCAAGATCAAGATCTTCAAGAGCAACTTTGAGTTATTCTTTGTCAGTCATACAATCACTTTTTGTAGTAGGATTTGGAAACTTTTTATCAGCCATGTGTTTAGTCTCCAAGGCCTTCCTCAAGTTGTTAGGCTTCTTAAAAGGAAACTTGCTCTAGTACCAATTGTTGAACACTCAAAATATTGAGAGGGGGGGTGAGTCAGTATGCCATTAAATCATTTGATCATAATTCATGAAATTAATAAAATACATCCAACTATAATAAAGAAATGAAAGTATGAAACAATCACATGATCACATAACACATCAACACCAATATTTTACATGGAAAACCCAAAAATGGAAAAACCACAATGAGGATTAGCTCACAATATATTATAACTAGTTATAAGATATTACAAAAGGCTCACTGTTAGGACACACTGTCTAATAGGGCTCACAACCACAAGAAGAAAGATAGATAGAAGATAGAATGGCCACACAAATAGGATGTGAATAGATACAAAATACACCTTCCTTGTGTTGAATTCACTTCCTCTAAAGCTCAATATACTGACACTATGCACTTTATCATATGCATAATACAAAACATTGCTCTGCTTTACAGTCACTCAATATTCACAATATATATGTTGTTCGGATCATATACATAAAAATTCACATGCTCGTATCTCATATCTCTCCTACAACTTCAAAAATTTCTTACATATATACCAAATTCATCCACATACATCAATTAATTTGGCATAATTAGATGTAGTCCTATATTAAATGAAAATTGCCTTGTCGGCTCCACACTTGAATCAAAAACACCTTCAAGCTTAAATAAAATATGCAATACTTGATTTAGATCGGTGTGGACCTAAAAAAGAGATCAATAACATCTGCAATACATATTTAATCACTAAAACACACATCAAGCATTAGGTCAGCTAGGAATTAGACCTAATCACAAAATATGATAACTAATCAAACACTAGTGACCAATCTGACCACATAATCATGTGTCGCATAGAATGCACAATATTCTAAAATCAATAAGAAATCTACCAAAATTGCAAAGTATGATCCTTATCACCAAAGGAACATGGACTGGATTACACATACTCACTTGCATTGTACATAGCCAAAACTGTATGTCGAACTACTACCACTTATATCTTTCAAACTATACATCCAAACCAACTAAATTTTTTAGCATAGATGTAAATTATAGTTAGGAACAACATACTATCACCACACAAGTAAATCTTATCATATGAGAAAATGTGGACCAAAACATCGAATCAAGGTGTATCCATTCTATTCACTGAATTAGTGTAGATATCAACAACCAATGTTGACATCAATGACAACACATTAAGGGGCTCCTTCTTCATTCTTTCAACAAATTTTAAATATAATAACTATTTCAGTATTTCAAATGAATATTTATATGTGCAATTTAGTTTTTATGTTTATATTGTAACTCAAAATTATTAACAAGAGAAATTGTTTTTAACAAGGTTCATTAAACTTGAATAAAATTAGATTGTTGGAAATATCATTCTTCCAAAAATTGAGATAAAATATTAAATGATTGGAGTTTATTGTATAACCAAGGAGTTTATTCACTTGTATTTATTATCACTATTTCCATAGTCTTTATTTATTAATAATTTTTTTATGCATGTAAGGTTGATGTCTTCAACTTGAAAATTAAATTAAATTACAAACTTGAAAATAAATAAATATTTTTCAAAACAAAATTACACTTAATTAAAATTATACTACTAACTAAAACTAAGTTATAACCAACCTATAATCAATTGTTCTCTTTTATACTTATCAGTCAAGTGTTTGGTTGTCATTTTTCAAATTCCAAGCTAATTTTATCTATAATTTTATGACTCTCTTGTTCCTCAATTTTGTCATTTGAAAACTCTATAGAAATTTTCATTCTACTTTTTGAGTTTTGTGATAAGTTGCAAAATTATTTATTGCACATTTAATTGATTATTTTAGATTATAAAAATTGATTCCAAATCATTTGAGATTTTTTTAATATATACATACATATATGTATGTATGTATGTATGTATGTATGTATGTATGTATGTATGTATGTATGTATGTATGTATGTATATGCATATAATTTGCATTCTAGTTTTTAAATTTTGTGGTAAGTTACCAAACAACTATTCTAGGTTTAATAGATTATTTTAGGTTATTAAAATTTATTCCAAACTATTTGAGATTGGTTTAATATCTATATATACATATATATGTATAGATTTTTATATGCATACATATATATAATTTTTTTTTATAGCAAACCAATTCTAGATCATAGACTAGAATGGAAGGAATTTAGTAGGTTTGTATTATACACCTATGGTTTTTTATAACAGAGAGTTTTAAAATTAATAAGGAAGGTTTTATTTTATCAAGTTGAGGTGACAAAGGATTTTGGATTGTGGGTAGTGTGGATGAAACACAATATGCCAACAAGGTGGATGTATGATAATAATAAGGTGGCAAGGAAACATCTATGTTTGCAAGATTCCTAGTGTGAAGTGTTAGTGTTTGGAAGGAGACACTAGTTATTTAGTATTGTAATTTGGACCCAAAATCCAAATCATGATAGAACATTTTCTAAGGGTTGGTGAGTTGAAGTTTGGGAGAACAAGATAAGCTTGAAAAGGACACAAGATAAGGGATGTCCTTGAAACCATAGGCATCCCCACCCTGTCTAATATATAGGTCTTGATCACAAATTCAAAAAATTGCTTTATCTTTATTTGTGTTTGTTTCCTCTTATTATTTGGTTTTTAGGTGGAAACAATTCGGAACTTGAGTATTGTGACCAATATTTTACATAAATATCAAGTACATAATTTGGAAGATGAAAAGGAAAAAACCAAATCTAACAAAATTTGAACACAATCAAGAAAGGAAGACTGAAAAATAGGTTTTGATTCACTAAACCCTAATATTGGAACCTTTCTACAACACCCTAATCAAATTAATTTCTAGAAATAGAGAGAGGATGGGTGTAATATCCCTTAAGAAAAATCAAATTCGAATATGAAAATTCTTATTTCAATCAAAACTTAAAACAAATAAAATTAGGTATATTGAAATTTTCATCAAATTACTCCAAATTGAAGTTGAATAATGTGCAATTGAAATGGAAAGACTTGATAGAAGTTTTATCATGATTTTTATATTACATTTCTATTAAATACAATAGTGAACAACAATATACATCTACTACAAATTTCTTCAACGTAAACTTAATTATGGAACTAAAACACACCAACAATCGTTATAAATTCCACACAAACTCTCCAAAATTCTCATAATTGTTCTAGATAGTAAAATACTTATAAAAATACTCCAATAATCATGAGGATATTCTTCCAACAATAGAAACATAAATTGAAACACAAAATTCTAAATTATGCACTCCAAAATGGACAAACTCTTGCAATCAAATTGACAAAAGAACATAATAAAGGAAGATTTCAACACCAATGCAATTCCTATATGAAATTTATGTTGGAGATGCTTGGAACCACTATATTTGAGCCTCAATCTCACTATTTTATTAGCCTTGGATATTCATCCTTCATTGGTTTACTAGCCTCTAAAGAATAACCACAACCTATGAGAGAACAATGCATAAAATGAAATAAAACTTGGGAGAGAAAAGCAATAAACTTCTAGCACCAACTTGGGTGCCCAAAATCCAAAAACCTAGATGAGGAATCTTGCATCCCTTGAATGTAACTCCTATCATAAATATATTCAATGCAAATTTCCAAGTGTCGACCCCTATCTTGCAATATTAAAAGCCAAAAAAGTTTGTTACTTTCTCTATCCAAAAACCCACACCCGACTTGGCACCAAAAATATAATTCATGAATATTCATAAAATTTTCACCCAATAATTATTTACTTAATTCATTTTAAAACTCAAATTTCATGATTCATCTGTAGGTCTTGACTTACTATTCAAAAAACCGAGTTTGCTAATAATAGTAAATGTTATTTTTAGAAAAGAGGAAATGACAAGTCCTTCCTCCCAAAGATTTCTTGTCCTCAAGCAATGAATACTTGGATGGTTGAGGTATTTTTTCTATTCCCATATTACATCATCAATGGGTAAATCTTCCTGTTTGATTAAATCCTTAGTGATACTTTTGTTTCTTAGCTTCTTCTCTCTCATTTCTAAAACTCTTTCAGGCATCAAATTTAGGTTTCCCTCACCATATAATGGTGTAAAATCAAAAGAAGTAATAATTTTATATCCCACCACTTTTTGGAGACACAAAACATGAGAGACATTGTGTATTCTATAGCTTGGTGGAAAATCTAGCTCATAAACTACTTCTCCTACATTCTTGATAACTTTGTTAGGTCCATTGTGCTTTTCTACTCCACTTTCCTTTAGGGAAAATTTCTTATATGGATGCAACCTTAAAAAAACCAAATCACAAAACTCAAATACTTTCTTTGTACTCTTCTTATCAGTGGAAATGTGATGGAAGGTGTTATAACAATACTCCCCTAAATGCAAACATTTCACCCAAGCGTCTTGTTGATGATGTGCCACTATGGTCAAACCTAACAAATCACCTTACTCAAAATATACTCTCCTCTCCTAGAACCCAAAAATTTAAAAATAATCAAAACCAATACTAAAATCCTTGAGAGGATTGAAATCAATGCTATGAAATCTATCCTACCAAGGAAAATCAAAGAAGACAACATCAAAAAATTTACTACCAATCACAATCTTGGGAAACATAAAAGACACCCTAATCAACCATAAAACATAAACCCTAACATCAATGGCACAAATATGAAGAAAGATAATTACTATGTCTTTGAAATCTACCAACTAGGAAATTCCTCTACTGTTTCCATCCAAAACCATAACATCAACACTTAACCTCCAAGTGTCAAATGTAAAGGTCTAAACACACCAACACACCAAAACCACTACAAACATTGATACATCATCTAAAATCATGCATATCATCCCCATGTAGTAACTATAGTGACCATCACTCACTAGAGTGGAAGCAATGAATGAATGAACTATTTCTAGAAAAAAAACTAATAACCAACTTCCCCAAATCTTACCAATTCTCAACAAAAATATGCTCATGAAAAGATATCTCCATAACCAAAAAAAAGATGTAAGGTCAGTGGTAACCAAACTAAAATCCTACTAAAAATATAGGAGAGATGAGTATGGAAGTAGCAACAGGATCATCCCCTATGATCAAACCACCTCTACCATCCAACCTCAACCAAGAAATACTCAACTGTTGGACTGAATAAAGCATCCAACTCATTTGTAGATCAAAATCCTAAGTTGTGTACAAGCTGATCAAAAAGTGGTCAAAAGCACTAACACTAGAAGTTGGCCCACTACTCCAATCTTGAGACATCTCATGGCTAGAAACTACACTTGGGTCCCAAATCCTGCAATCAAATCCACTTGCATCACTGAAATCGGTTAGGTTTTTGTCACCCAAATCAAATAGAGGGTTATCAAAAAATTGAATATTATCCTTAACTCCAAAATTAGACCTAGCCTCTCATTGGTCCAAACTCCTACTTTATGATTGTACAAGATCATACTCCTCCTGAATACAACCTAGCTCCTCCATTATCTGTTTGACCTCCTTAGCCCTTTCTCTACTCTCCTTCTCCCTGAACTGTTGAGCCTCAAGGAGTTGATCATTTTATTCAAGAAGTGACTCTTGGACACTTCCCAAAGAAATATTCATGGAATTAAGCTCACTAGTGAGCTCACTAACCTCTCCCCTTACTTGCTTAGTCATGGAAAAAGTCTCATTTGCAAACTTGGTAGCTATATCTATATCATGAAACATGTGCAAATATGTTGTTTTAATTTATTCCATAGTGTTCATTTTTAGAAAATTAGCAAGGGAAATATTAATCTTATTTTGACTTCTTGATGCATTTTGAATTATGCTTTCCACATGCCTATGTGTACTATCCAGTCTAGATAAAACTTACACTTCATTTTCAGTAGACACCAAGAATTGATTCTTCCAAATTTCCTCATAAATTTCAATTTTTTGCAAGTTTGATGTATTGTTGTTAAAATTCATGAAAAGATAAGAACCTTCTTCATACATGTCATCAATGTCTCTATGGTTGTCCCAAATCTCATAAAATTCTCTTTTACCATATTGATGAAAATGTTCGACATCGGGTTGAGGATCCAAATCAACAAGGCTACTATGTCTTTACTCAAAATTAGCACCAAACCATAATAAATTAGATTTGTGTTTAGTATCATCAACATACCTCTCAAAATCTACTTCGTCAATGCCATCCTCCATGCATGAATCCTAAGATGAATTTCAAATAGCATTAGAATAAAAGGGAAATTCATCCCAATATAGATCCTCATAATACATAGATGTTGACACACTTGGATCCCATGTGAAAAAGGGTTGATTGCTTTGTTTAGTGTGTAAGTTTTCACTATGCTCCTCATGAGTGGGTTTTTTTTTTAAAGATTCACTCTCCATCTCTCTAGGACAAAAATATTCATAAAAATCCCTCTTTGTAGGCTTGGTTTGGAAGTCAAACGCAAAGCAACTTGAGATATCATTACTAAAATGAAGTGAGTGATCATCAAAAGATAATTTGGAGATATCTTTTTTTTATTCCTCCCTATCCATCATCTAAAAGTACATTTAGAACTCATCATTAATATTTTCTCCACTAAATACATCAAGGTAGATATTAGAATTAGAATCATCACCAGATGAACCCAAACTAGGATGCAAGGCTATCATTTTGTTTTGTCCTTCATACACAAATGTATCCATATTAATTGCATGCATGACCCAAGATTCATCATGAGGCCTCATCACACATTCATAATGTTTCAAAGAACTCACTATATCAAACTTCTCTGCTATGAAATTTTCTTCAACTACCTTCTCTTCTTCATCTTTGAGTTCAAATCTATCTATCAACCTTTGACTAAAATCATTAAAATAATTTTCTTTATTGTGGCCTTGAGTGGTCATACCTTGGCACCACTAATCATAAGTAGCTCCTTCAACATGTAAGATTACATATTGAATGGTGACTTGATACTTCATGGTATTGAGTGTGAAATAGGCCTACAATTCCTATAACCATGCTCTAGCTAAGATCTTGTTTGATCCATCAAAATTTGGAGTTGAAAGTTTATTTATTTTATTCTTGAGTTCCTTTCTACTAGGATTTAGGTAATGTGTGTAACCCATTACTACCAACATGCTTTTAATTTGAGTGACATAATCATTATAAGAAACTAAATTATTGAATCCTTCATATTGATTATCATAGGATAATCTAATGGAAGCCATAACTCTTTCCATTTATTCCATGGGATTGGAGGGAGGAGTAGATGTAGCAAGATCACCTTCAATTAGGAAAATTGATTTAAAGGTTTTAAAGTGTTCTGTTGAACATCATAACTACTCCCTCTCTCCTTAGGAAAAATCAGATTTTGAAGTTTTGTTGCCAGTAATCTCATCACCTCTCTTTTCTTTTCAAGAATATTATTTATTTATTTTTTACTCATTTTTATGTCTTTAAGAGATTTCCTATTCAATTCATCAACATTAGCCATCTCTTTTCTCTTTTGAATATTATTATTTATTTATTTATTACTCATTTTTATGTCTTTAAGAGGTTGTTAGTAAGCCCTTTATTTTTCTCTCAATGTAAATACCTCTTTTCCCTATTACTTGGATGTATAAATATTTCAAATCCTTAAGATGGAAAGATCATGGATCAGATAAAACTATAATATCCCTCAAGAAAAATCAAATTCAAATTTGAAACTTCTTATTTCAATCAAAAGTTTAAATAGAGAAAATCACCTATATGTTGAAATTTTCATCAAATTACTCCAAGTTGAAGTTAAATAATGTGAAATTGAAATAGAAACACTTGCTACATATTTATCATGATTTTTATATAAAATACAAGAACAAAAAACAATATACATTTGTTGTAAATTTACTTCAAAGGTAAGTCAATTCTAGAGCTAAAATACACCAAAAATTATTGTAAATTCCACACAAACTCTCCAAACTTCTCACAATTGTTTGGGATAGTAAAATAATTTAAAAAATAATCCAATAATCATGATAATATGATTCTAACAATATAAACATAAATTTAAACCCAAAAATCTAAACTATGCACTCTAAAATGGACAAACTCCTACAATCAAAGTGATAAAAGAACACAATAACATATCTTTCAGCACCAATGCAATTCCTGTATGAATTTTTTTTTGGATACCCTTGGAACCACTATATTTGATCCTTAATTACCTTGTTTTATCAGCCTTGGAGATTTATCCTTTATTGGTTTACGAGCCTCTAAAGAATAACCACAACTTGTGAGAGAGTAATGCATAAAATGAAATGAAACTTGGGAGAAAAAAGAAATATTATACAAGACCACTAATAGAACCAACTTGGGTGCCCAAATATAATTCCCTAGATGGGGAATATTGCATGCCTCAAATGTAACTCTTTTCATAAAGATATTCCATGTAAATTACCAAGTGTCGGCCCCTATCTTGCAATATTAAAAGCCAAAAATGTTTGTTACTTGCTCTATCCAAAAACCCACACCCAACTTGGCCCCAAAAATATAATTTATGAATATTCATAAATTTTTCACCCAATAATGATTTAATTAATTCACTTTGAAAACTAAACTTTATCAATTCATCCATAGGTCTTGACTTTCTATTCAACAAATCGAGTTTACTAAGAATAGTAAATGTTATTTGTAGAAAAGGGGACATGAACACAAGAGTGGTAATGAAGCAAATTTTGAGGGTTTGAGGCATATAGAAGTCCCCATGTGTGGAGATTAAGGTATTTATTTTATTTTTTGTGTAGTACTCTCTTAATACTATTGATAATATCCCCAAGCATAAAAGAAATTACTTTATTTTTGTTCATTCGATGCAATGGTATTATTGCATTTATTTCATTTCTTTCCTTGCACTCTTTATTCCTTGATCTCGGACTAGTGATTCCACAATAGGTTTGTAATTATTGGCATAATATAAGTAGTACTCCAAAATTAATGGAGGAGGGAGAGAAAGTGGAGGGCTAAAGGTGCATCCAACTCTCTTATTCTCCCATTTTGACAACATACAAAGGGAAACACTTACATACACCACTTGCAATACCAAAAAGAAACTACACTCATTCTTCTGCACTCTCTTCCTACATACTCCCCCTTAGGAATGCACAATAACCTTCATCTATCTGTATCATCCATCAACCACTACTACCTACTCCCCCTAAGAGGTAGCCTTCAACACAGTCCAAGACAAAGAATATATCTTGAAATATTTCACAGACATATGCACACACTTATGCATCTAGTTGAAAGGATGGGAAATAACTCCTAAATTCTCATGGAGATACTCAAAAGTATCTTTCAAAAGAGACTGTGAAAATATCAACAATATGATCCTTAGTAGGTACATACTCCAACTTCACCTCACTCTCTACAACTTTCTCTATCAAGAAGTGATACTAGATTGAGATATATTTTTTTCTTGAAAGCATTACCAAATATTTGAATTATTGATTGCACTTGTATGGTCACACATGATAGGAACAGGTTCATTATATGAAAATATGATAGCCTTCAATGTTTGTTTCATCCACAACACCTATGTACAACATGATGTTTTTGCAATATATTCTTCTTCTATAGTAGATAATGGCACTAAATCCTACTTCTTACTTAGCCATAAAACCAACTTGCTTCCAAGAAAGAAAGCACCACCACTTTTAATTTTCTTGTCACCTACACATCCAACCCAATCTACATTTTTATATGCACTTAAGGAGAAGTCAATATCCTTAGGATAACACAAACCATAATCAGGAGTTCCCTTCAAGTATCCAAATATCCTTTTCACTGTTGCAACATGAGATTCTCTAGGATCTTCATGAAATCTATCCACAAGACAAACTAAATGCATGATATTTGGTCTACTAGTATTAAGATATAATATTCCACCAATCATTGATCTATACTTTCACTAATATGTCTTAGGAGATTCATCATTCTTGCTCAAATTACAACTAGTAACCATATGAGCCCATATTGATTTATTCATCCATTCTAAACTTCTTCAAAAATTCCTTAATATACTTAGACTATGATATGAATATACCTTTCTTTGATTGACTGATTTTCAAACCAAGGAAGAAAATAATCTCTCCACACATTGACATCTCAATTTTTTTCTGCATTTCGTCTATAAAATTCTTGCACATATCTTCATTTCCTCCAAAATTATGTCATCAACATATACCACCACAATCAATATTTTTTCTCCTTCAACTTTGAAATACAAATTTCTATTTGTAGTACCTTTCTTGAATCCTTGTTGTAGCAAGTACTTGTCTAACCTTGCATACCAAGCTCTGGGAGCTTTCTTCAGTACATACAATGCTTTCTTCAATCTACGGGCCATATTTGCATCTTTTGACAACTGAAAACCTTCTAGTTGTTCATTGTATACCTCGTATTCCAATTCACCATTCAAGAATGTATATTTTGCATCCATTTGATATACTTTGAAATCTTAATGTGCTACAAAAGCTAAAAACATCTTGATAGCTTCCATCCTTGCAACCAAAGAAAAATTATCTTCAAATTCTATACCTTCAACCTATGAGTAACCCTTACACAAAATTCTAGCCCTTTTTTGACAACTTTTCCATCTTCATTCAACTTGTTCCAAAATACCCACTTAGTACCAACCACATTCTTATTTGTCGGTCTTTGGACCAATTCCCTAGTTAGATTCTTCTCTATCTTTTCTAACTCTTCCTTCATTGCTTTGATCCAATTCTCATCTTTACATGCCTTAGTCATTTTTTTTGGTTAAACCTCAAAAATTAAACAAAAATTCACTTGTTCCTCTATCATAGAAAATTTTCTCCTTGTTACCTTACCTTTTCTCTTATCTCCAATGATTTGATCATTTGAATGATTATTTTGCATATACTTAGGAATCTTAGGATTCTTTTCTGAAGCTTCTTCCTCTTCAAATATCAACTCTTTCCCTTTGTCTTTAGCCTTTTCTTCTTCACTGTAGGGGATTCATCAAATTCATACCATTGTATCAGTACTGAACTTTAATGTGGTTCCTCATCCAATTTGACACTTGCACTCTCAACAATCTTATTTAATCTCTTTGGGGGGGTTTACCATACAATAACTCATAGGGGGTCTTTGAACTATTTTCTCTTGCTTGACCTCTATTAATAATGTAGACTACAATATAATTTTCTTCTCTTCAATAGACATCCAAAATATTAGCTTCCTTCATCATTGTCCTAGCTTCTTCCTAAATTGTTCTATTTTTCCTTTCTACAACTCCATTTTGTTGAGGAGCTCTAGGGGCTGACAAATGCCTCTTTATTCCATGATCTTCACCAAAAATGTTAAAATCATTTGAAGTAAACTCACCACATCTATCAGACCTCAAACATTTAATTTTTCAGATTCATTTCATTCTCAACCATAGCCTTAAATGCTTTAACCTTTTCTAGAGCTTCTAATTTTTCTTTGAGAAATGTAACCCAAGACATTCTAGAATAATCATCAATTAAAAACATAAAATTCCTATGACCACATGAAGTTCTAATTATGGTAGGCCCACATAGATTTGTATGCACTAACTCTAAGGGACCTATGGTAGAATATTCATTTGTCTTGAATATTACCTTTTTTCTTTCCAACTTGACATTCTTTATAGATTGCATTGATAGGCTTTGTAATCTTTGGAAAATCTCTCACAACATCAATATAACTTATCCTTTATAGGCTATCAAAATTGATGTGACCCATTCTTCTATGCCATATCCAACTTTCATTAGTCTAAGACATAAATCACTTTGCACCATTACCTTTGAGTTGATAGAATTTACCTCCTATTCGTGTTCTAGTAGCAACCAAAATATTGGAGCTTCCCTTTCTGATTTCACAACCACCATTCTAAAATACAAGACTATATCCTTTACTACACATTTTTCCTACACTTAGAAGATTATTTCAGAGACCCTTGACATAAAAAAATCATATGTATAATGATTTCCATCAAAACTAATTGAACCTTTTCCACAAATCATAGCAAATGTATCATCACTAGACTTAACAATACCACCATCATACTTTTCAATATTAAAAAAAATTACTCTTATCACTTGGCATATGATTTGAGCATCTGCTACTAATGATCCAGTAATTCTTCTCCTCTCTAGCATGGAAAGAAATCAACATAGTTCCTCCAATGTTACATATGACCTATTTCTGGAGCACTCCTTCATGCATCTTTCAAGATTAGTAGAATTAGTTCCAACATTTAAATCCATGAACGAGAATTCATCACTTCCTTCATTTGGATATTCTATTTTTTCATTATCAAATACACCAATGTCCTTTTCAACATAATAACTCTTCTTGACAAATTTACCCTTATGATCCTTTTCTTTGTCATTAGTAACTTTGATTGGACATTTAGATGCATAATGACCTATCTTTCCGCAATTGAAACATTTGAAAGGTTGCTTACCTCTTTATTTTCCAATACCCTTTTACAATATCCTCATAAAGTTTTCTTCCACCTCATCAAGATCATTTGGATCTAATCCTTCATCCCTTTCCACTCTGCGGACTTTAAAAGTAGTTTCTTTGTTTGTAGTATCTTGACCAAACTCTCTCATTTCAAAAGAAATTAAAGAACAAAGCATATGATCTCTAGAATAATTTTCCAAATTTTGAGCTTCCTCATTAGTAGAAACTTTATGACTATAAGCTTTAGGCAAAGTTCTTAATACCTTTTTCACCACTTCTCTTTCATCTAGCTTTTCACTAAGGCCATTGGTGGCATTTCCAACTTCATTCACTCTAAGCATGTAGGTAGTAATATATTCATCTTCAAAAATCCTTAGGGTTTCAAATTTAGATTTTTATATTTGCATCTTCACTTGTTTGACCTTGTCATCTCCTTTATAGATTCCTTCCAACTTTGTCTAGATATCTTTAGTGGACTTGTAGCTCATAACTTTCACAAGTTCTAAATCAATAAGACCACTTAGGATTGCATTCCTTTATTTTACATTGTTCTCATATGCCTTGATTTCATCATCAGTTGATGGTCCATTTGTAGGCATAATATAACCTCTTTCAATAGACTTCCAAACACCAAACCCAAGGGAGACTGAGAAAGACTCCGTCCTAGCTTTCCAATAGGTAAAATTTGTTCCATCAAACAAGGTAGCTTTTACACCTTTCTTGTGTGCCATCTAGATCTACCTTAAGTGGTTAAGCTTCTTCCTAGGAACCAAAACTATGATACCAATTGTTGGATACACAAGACAACTAAGAGGGGAGTTAATCTATTTTATACATTTAAAACATCAGAAACCCTCATGAACATTTAGATATGCATTAGTTCCTAAACCCTTATCAACCATTAAACCCTTAACATGCATTAGCAGAATGTAAACATATGAAATAGTAATACAAACACATCCAAACACACAAGAACACCATATTTATGTACAAAACCCAAGAAGGGAAAATCCATAGTGAGGATTAGCTCACTAATATGTTAATTACAACATTGAATATAATAAGGCTCACTTCCAAGGGATCACTACCTAGAAAGATAAAGAAAGGGTCACTGCCAAAGGACTCATTATCCAAAAGAAGGAAAAATAGAAGAAGGGGTGGCTCACTACCAATTTGAGCTGCTAACAATGCATATTTCATATTAAAAAGGTATAGTTACACTGAAGCACAAATAACTCATCAAATAGACTGAAATGTAGAAACCTTCTGCTCATTGTATTAGGAAGTCATGGGCATTAAGGATTGTACTTAGATCATCACAATTGATCACTTTCACATATTTCACATAACACACTCTACTCTTAATTCAAACAAAAAATCTCCTTCCATTTATACCCTCCATGACCAAAAACAATCTCAATTAGGTCGGCCTTAATGAAATGTATACACCTCAACCATGCAACATTAAATAGGTTGGCACCAAACACTTCCAAAATATAAAGAAGTGGATACAAACCACACCACTAATTAATTAGGACCAAATCTACACAAACACGCTTCTCAACACTTCCTCAATCAAAAATTATCCTTCACAATTAGTGCTAGCATGCTAGGTCGGCCAAATCTGGACTAACACTAACAATTGACTCCAAACACACCTCACAAGATATAGAAACATCTCACAGACCACATAGAAACATTACACACTATTCATACAACTCAAAATATTCCTACATCATCATAATATTTTGCACAACTAATATAACCACCTGAAACTCAAGAACACCTTCATTTTGTGCAACCAGATGTACTAGCACAAAAACCCAACACATTAGAAAATCTTGCAAAACAACTCAGCACCTAAAATTTCAAGGGAAGGTAGATATATTCAATATAAGTATGTTCCCATATTCATAACACCAAAAACTTCACTACAAAGAAATGCAAAGCAATCCCATTTCTCCCAGACAACCTATTTTACCAAACAAACATACTGTCAAACACATCTTCTATTGTAGTATGATCCATAACCTAAAACCATGGATATGACACATTTGAATACCTCTATATCATGTCCAAATCATATGAGAATATCTTCAATCATGAAGAAATATAGAGAAAAACAATGAACACTACTATGTCACATTGAACTTTCTTTTATTCAAATTTTCTTGAAATCACTTGGAAGCCAAGTGAACTAACTTCATTAGCAACATTACTAACACCTCTCCAACACATCTACAACATTTTCCAACTACAAAAATATCCTCAAACACAAGTTACACCAACAACCTCTACAACTATACTGAAGTAGGACTTTAATGAAAACACCAACAATATTGTGTTGACATTAATACCAACTCTAGACTTCCACAACTCCAATTCTAGGGGTTGACATTATTAACACCAACAACATTCCAATACTCTCTTTATACAAGGGTTGAAATCAATGACAACATCCAAGCAGCTCACAAACAACTCAAGCTTTCAACATCTCCAAACTTCCAATAGATATACCTTTAATGGTTTATTTTGTGATAATGATATGATAATGAAATTTCTTTTCATCTTTTAGTACTATTATATTGTTGATTTGGGTTTATTTCATCAAATGGTTTGGTTAATAAAAATATGATCATGTTTTATTTGAAAAAATAATACAAAAATACCTCTAATGGATTATTGGGAGGCATGTATTGTCTATGATTTATGTCTTGTTTTGGTTATCTAATATGAATTGTTCTATTAAGTGTTTCAAACAACTTGAATATGTTTTGATTTAATAAAACCATCACCAAGTACATGTTTTATTTTGCTAAATTATTTAGGTTTATCATGTTGATATTGATTCTTCAAAAATATTTTTAGTTGTATAACTTTTTATTCACATACCTTTATTTAATCCAAAGCAGTAACACAATATACTAGAAGGTGACATGTCATTTTGTGGATTATGTTTGTATTAGAGATATTGAAGTTTTATTTTTTAGTTATTGGCCACTAGAATAGACTCGTTATGGATTTCCATCATTCTAAGAATGAGGATAGGATTTCTCCATTAAATTTTGTGGTATTACAAAGGTCCATCATAGTCAGTTAATATTATAAATTGTATAAAAATGTGTAGAAATATCTCAACTAAATCTTTGAATGTGGTGATGGTGTTCTTTGGTAAGTGTAAAAACAACTCAAGTCTTTTTCCATCTAATATTTATAGAAATAATCTTAAATACATGTCATCAAATTAAACTTCTTGGCTAGCCATATAATTTTCATGTTCTCAAGGATCCCCTTTTTACTTTATATTTATTAACTTTTGGAATCTTGAAATGTAGAGGGAAAGAAAATCATATTATGGACCTAAATATTGGATAGGTACATAATTCTTCAAATGTATACCCTTTTGCATTTAGTTTGGATTCACACTTGTAAACCTCTTATTATTTTATTTATTTCTTTTCATTTTGGTCAAATGGGGTATTATGATGTGGTTATTTTTATTGTTTTGATTATGTAGATACTATAAATATGCTATATTTTAAATATTGTACTAGTTCATTTGATTATTTATATTGGAATGTTTTTGCAAGTTGTTTTATTTGGTTGAATGTATTAGTTATTTTGATTTTTTTATGGGTTATTTTAATTGAATTGTGGGTAATTTTGTTTAAATTTCTTGGTCATTTTGATTGGACTAATTTTTTTAGGGTTTTTATTAGTAGACTCAAATTGAAATAATTGATTTGGTTACTATAGAAACATGAGTGATCATATTTTTTTTATAGTGTTGGAGATCATTTTGTGAGCCATGCTTTATAATGAGACTAAGAAATTTTATATTAACAATATCTAGCTCAATATGATTTTATTCAAAAAAAATTGTGGTATTTTATTTAAATGGTTCTTGGTCAACGGTGTTATTAATGTTTCAAGGTTATAATTGAGAGGAAATTCGGATCTTAATTCCATAATACTTATGAGTATGCCATCTCTATTTTGATGTATGAATTGGTATATTAAATAATTCTCTTATTTAAAGTTAAGAAAATGATGATAATCATAGGAACCATCACTTTGATTAGGAAGATTATCATTATCACTATCACCATCTTCTTATTTTTCATGCAAAATTTAATGCAAGGTTTTTAAAACTTGATATGGAATTTGGATGCATGAGTTTTCTAGAAGGAAATGATTTTATTCAAACTATAACTCCATGTTTCATTCTTTTTAATGTTTAGTGGTAGATGACATGAAAAATAATTTT
Organism: Sequoia sempervirens; assembly: GCA_007258455.2. Lineage (NCBI taxonomy): Eukaryota > Viridiplantae > Streptophyta > Pinopsida > Cupressales > Cupressaceae > Sequoia > Sequoia sempervirens. Next base: position 370,363,850 of record VDFB02281492.1, on the reverse strand, counting down.
AAATATTTTAGTTGTGGCTCTTGATTTATGTTTTTTGGATATATTTTGAAATTTAAGGTATTTTTTGGAATTTAAAAATAGGTTTCACACAAAGGGGAAGACAAATAGTTTTTAAAGAAATCTTATATTCAATTAGGGGTGTTTGATTTTATTAGCTAACTAATATACCTTAACTTGGTTATAGATAATATGGTCCATTTTCTTATAGAACTAACCACTTTTAGTCCTCAAGATTTCCTTTAGGTGTGAGAGGATAGAATATGTTGTCTACTATCTAATTTCCAAAAGTACCATGTAAGTAGCTTCATAGAGCTAACCACTTACTAGTGCATCACAAAAACTAAATGACCAAAAGGTTCCTAAGGTAGGCTTGTATAGATTCAACTAAGGGAATCCTCAATACACCCAAAATTATGCACGGCCTAGATCTATAAATTTTAGTAGTTTTTTAAAATTATATGATTGAGGTCAAATCCCTCTTCATTTCACTTTTTTTCTTAATAAAGTTGAACCAAATGATAATTTCAACTATATGGTAAAATTATTTTGATTCTCTTCCCAATATTATACCTCACTTGAACAAGTGGGTTTAGGTCAACAATTATGGATGAAATCCAAACTAGGACCACTAAAAGTTTAGAAAAGGAAGAGTTGAGTGTTTTTATTCCTAACATCATACAATTGTATAAGGTAAGAGTACACACACTCAATCTTCAAGTTAAACAAGTGAAATAAATTCACTTATTGATATTCACAATAATCCAAAGACATTAGAAAATGCAATACATAGTTTAAATCATAAAAACATGACACATGATACACAAATATTATTATATTTAAAAAATAAAATGTGATTTTTACAATTTTTTTAATTTTGAAAATCAAACTTATACACAAAATATTAAAAATTTGTTTAATTTAATATTTTCCAATCAAAATTGCCACACTTAAAAAATAATTATTAAGAAAAAAATCTCACAATATTAATTAATGTGGTGAGGGTACTCCCCTTACAATCTAAAACTCACAAAAACAAGAGATAATGACACAAACAAAATGTGTGAAGGAAAGATAATATTTTCTATTATCACTCAAATGAAAATGAAGTTACAACATCATATTTGCCATTACATGAGCTTTCTGATTACATAAATTTGCAAATCTACAAATTGGAGCCATCATCTACTCTGCTCTGGCCTCCCCTATGTAGTCCCCCTTTACATCCTTTATTTGGAAGGTATAACTGGCCTAGAATCTTCTGGAAACTGTAACTGCCCTAGAATCTTCTGGAAACTATAACTTCCACAAGAAGATGTTTTGAAATTTTATTAATTTTGGTATTACAACTTCATGGGGTCATAACTTTTGATCTGACTGTCAGATTTTCTATTATAATACCTTTTTGGAAAGCTCTCGAGAAACCTTCCATCTAAAGGTAAAGTCTAAAGGCCAACTACTTTTGTTTTCCACCGATTTTCAGGCCCATCCGGAGCTTCTAAGTGCCTCAAAATTGACTCTGAAGGTTTTTACTAAGATTTTTGAAAATTAAAATTTTAATATTGCTCAAATGAGAAATGGTATTGAAGTGATTTATTTTCTATTGGCTTCAATTTACCATTCCATAGGTCTGTGTAAGATTTTGTGTCCAACTGTGCATAAATGCAAACTTACTAAAATAATAACCCTTCCAAATTTAGCCCTTATTGAAAAGAAACAACATTTTTTTTTGGGTGATGCAAGATTTCTCTTACACCTTGGATGCTCCTACATCAGACACACAAGATAATTTGAAAAGTGACCCTGTCACTTCTCAGGAGTTAGAGGGAAACCAAGATGGTTAACCTCAAACTCAAATACCATGATGAATCTTCAATAGGCCTTCCTCTCTATTTCACCAAGTACTTTGCATATTGCTTGTTTCTAGTGCTTCTTCCCACACAACTATCCAAAATGTCTTATATCTCCTCCTTTTCTAAAGTAGGTGTTGGAATATTCCACTGTGCCTCTATTATTTCTTCATCAACTCCTCCCTCATGATATTCTTTTAAATCTGAGATGTTAAACATAGGTGAAATATGAATTCCATCAGGCAACTCTACCTCATAATAACTTCATGAGTCATGCTTCTTCAGGTTCTTGCATGGTCCAAAATTCTCCATCTTTAACGTGTATGTACCAACTGGAAACCTTTCCTTTCGCAAATGAACCGTGACTTCATCTCCTACCAGGAACTCCTTATACCTCATTTTTTGGTCTGCCTTAACCTTATACTAAGAGTTCATCTTATTGGTATGATTCTTCACCTTGTCATACAAATTCTTTAGGTGCTCAGCAACATCTTCAGCCTCAACACCACTCTTCTCTCCTTTATCCATCTTTCTCAGTTTAGAATAATTCCTTAGACTTCTCCCATATACAATCTGGAATGATGATTTGCTAGTGTTTCTATTGACAGAATCAATATAAGCAAATTCCTCCCATGGTAAAATCAAATCCCATCCCTTTGGTTTATCTCCTACTAAGAATCTTAGTAGGTTACCCAAACTCCTATTCACCACCTTCATTTGTCCATCAATCTATGGATGGTGAGGAAAACTAAACTTCAAATTTGTCTTCAACTTCTTCCATAATGTTCTCCAAAAGTAACCAACAAATTTGGTATGTCTATCAGAAACTATACTTTTTAGTATAACATGTAGTCTCACCACCTCTCTGAAAAACAACTCTGCAACATGAACAACATCATTGGTCTCATGACATAAAATGAAATGTGCCATCTTTGAAAATCTATCCACCACCACAAATATGGAATCATTCCCTCTCTGTGTCCTTGGCAAGCCAAGAAAAAAATCTATGCTAATATCCTCCCATGGCCTCTCAGGTATAGGTAATGGCTAACACAATCTACTATTTTGACTTGTTCCTTTCACCATATGACATACTCTAAAAATTTGTACAAACTTCACCACATATTTTTGTAACTATGGCCAACAATAATTCTCACTAACAAGAGCAATGGTTTTATCTGGACCAAAATGTCTAGCCAATCCTCCACTATGCTTCTTCTTTATTAGATTCTCTCTCATAGAACTCCTTGGAATGCACAGTTGGCTTCCTCTAAACAACATCCCATATTGGATTAGGAAATCCAACCATCTTGTCCTATACAGATGTAACAGGTTTCAAACAAGCCTTCCAAGCTTCTACAAAGTCTGGATCTTCTAGATACAAACTCTTGTGTTCATTGAACCCAAGAACCTCTATATTCATCTCTATAAAAAAAAAATTCCTTCTACTTAAGGCATCTGCAACTCTATTTTACCTTCCACTCCTATGCTTCAAAACTGTTGGTGTAAATAAGTATTTTACTTATTACACTTTACTTAAGCTTACTTAGGGAATGCATATCATTATAGTTCACACTTATCTCTATGAATATGAAAGTGTGTGTAGGAGAAATTCCACTTTAGGTGGGTGATCCACCTTTCATGGAATTATCTATTATTTCTTCCTACCTACCCTACACATGATTGAGACACTTGTATCATTCATGGCCCTTCATTGTGTCCTAGCTTTCCTTTATAAGCAAGCCTTGTACATACTTGTAATTGAGCATCTTCATGCATATTGAGAATACAATCATCATATTCTCTTATCTTCTCTCTCTCTCTCTCTCTTTTGTGCTATCTTTGATCTCTTGATCCTATTGTTGCTTTTCATAAGTTCTTACATGGTATCAGAGAGGTTGGAGGTTCTTTGGATAGCCATTGTTGGGAGATTTTAGTTTGTGTGAAGGTGGTCAAGAGGAAAATCTGAGGAGCAGCGACATTTTGGTGCATCCTAGACCATATTTGACCTCAAATTCAGATTCAAAAGGCCTTTTCTAGTCAGGGTAGCCTTTCATTTCATCAAAATCTTACATTGAGAGCTCTAGATCAGAAAAAATTGCCTATTTGGGTATTTCCTTCAATTTTTTTAAAATTTCTATAGTTTTGAAAATTTTCAAATTCAATTGGAATTTTTTGAAATCTCTTTTAGAATAATTAAAAACCCCATTCATTTAATTTTCTGAAAAATCTGTATTTGGATTTTTCTGATTTTGTCTAAATTAAAATATATATATATATATATATATTTTCTAAATTTTTTTTTTGAAAAATCAATCTTTTTTCACAAATTTATTTCTCTGTAAAAGTTTTTTATTAAAAAATAAAATTAAAATTAAAAAAACATTTTTTTTTTTAAATGGACTGTACGAAGTCCATAGACCTGTATAGGCCTGCAGTACCGTGGTACCTGCTAGTCCACATGTGGCCCCATGACCCCACATCCTCACTAGCAGGCATTTAAAATACAAATTGGCCAGTAAAATAAAATCTGGTGATGGAAAGCAATTGGCCGGTCATTTCTTCGGTGGGCTTCTCCAATTCAATCGACGGCCTCAAAATTTAAATCGACAGCTCTAAAATCCAATAGCAAATATTCCTTTGAGAATATTTTGGCATAGTCAACAAGAATCTGGCATGGATAAAGAATATTTAGGCCAGAGACAAGCATATATCGGCAACCAACAATTTTTGGCGTAACTAGCAAAAAGCCATCAAATTTAAGCTCATGCAAACTCCAGACGACCATTTGACTATCAAATTTAATTGAGTGTTTTTTTGACATCATCATCATGTCAACAATGATGTTAGCAGTTTAAAAAAAAATTCCCCCCTCACTGTTGGGCTTTTTCATTTTACAGTCTGACTTCAAATGCCCATATCTTGCTCATTTTAGCTCCTTTTTCTGAGCAATTTTTTTTTATTTGGGCTAATTTTTTGTGTTCTTAACAGTGGTAAGTTTCTGATTTTGGTGGACATATTTTCCAGAATTTTTATTTTTTCAACACTGTAACTGTCCAATCCTTATTTCTACAACTTTTTGGGCTCTGTTCAGGCACATACAAACTCCTTTTCAGGTGTTTTTTTTTTAAAGTGCATGATTTTTCATCTACTTCTTGAATCTACAACCTATTTGAAGAAATCTTGAGTGGACTTTGTACTTTCAACATATGGTCTTTTTTGGCCTATTTGGCACTTGTATTGCATAGATCTGAATTTAGGTATTTGCTTCATTATTCTAGTCTATTCTCAACCTATTTGTGGCAATTTGTAAATTAAAAATCATAAGTTCACTTAGCCAAGTTGCAAGTGGCCTATTGTACACGCACTGAATTATAAAGTGCCAAAATCATCTTTTTTTTGGGGGGGGTACTTTGATTGAGTGAATTTGGGGGGGTGTATCTTGTGTGATTATGCCTATTTTATCTATTGTGCTCTTGCATTCCATCATGGGTCCATCTAAATTTCCACTCTTAACTGCACATAATTATGCTACATGGAAAGTACGTGCATGGAGTAAACTAATGGAAAAAGGTTTAATTTACTACATTGATGGAACCATAACTACACCTTCAGATCCTAAGGAAAACCCAACTGCATATATGGATTGGCTGAATAAAACTTCTATGGCATTCGGTACACTTAGAAAGTTCATTTCAGATGATCTCATTATCCCTAATGATAAATGTACTACAACCAAGGAAGCTTGGGAAAAGCTTGCTACTTTGTATAGAAAGGTTGATAAGGTCAAGGGATACAAACTTGAAAATGATCTCCTAAGCCTTGATCCCAAGAATTTTAACACCATTCAGGATTATGTCACTAGGAAAAATGAGCTAAGAGCACAACTAAAGGATTGTGGTATTGAGAAACAGGATGATCAATTGGTCTTCAACTTGTTGGACAAGCTTCCATCCAAGTATGTAGATTTTGTTTCAAGTTTTCAAACTCAATGATTAACAATTAGCAACTTCACATCACCATCTTTTGAGGCTCTCATAGATATTTTGATTCTTGAGCAAAATAAGTTGATGAAAATGGGCATTCTCAAGTCTTCAACTTCAAAAGCATTGGTGGTCAATCATGGAAACAACAAGCAAGGAAAAGGGAAAGGCCTAAAGAAATCTTCACCAAAGCCACAAGGAGAGAAAAAACAATCCACTCCTCCACAACAAGGCTCATCATCATCTTCTTCAAAGAAGAACAACTTGTTGTGCATGTTTTGCACATACGCCCCATTCAGAATAGGGACCCTCTCTTCCTGTTGCCTTGTTGGGTCATTTTGTGTCATTGCCTCATTTTGTGTGCCCCCGATTTTGGCATCTAAAATGGTTAATGAGCCTCTTAGAATCATTTCAATTCAACCATGTTTCACCACCACAAATTTTCTAAGTCCTTAGGATCCTTTGGATCCACCCTACCAGATTTCCTTAGCCGGGTTTCCCTGCTCGCTTGATTTGCTTTTTTTTACATTTTTGACTTTAGGGACAAGTTTCCTATGGATTTGGGATGTTTTTGTGGTGCCTAAGTGAACTTCCAAGGTTTTGTTAAGTTTCAGGGGTTTCAAAAATTTCCCTCTGGAACTTCGTCCCTCTTTGGTTGTTTTGAACATCTGTCGGCCCCTGGCGACCTGGCCTCCGAAACCTGGACCCTCTGTGGTAGTTTCTGGGACTCCATCCCTCCTTGGCTATTTTGAACATTTGCTAGCCTCTGAAACCCAACCCCTCTATGGCCGTTTCTGAGACTTCATCCCTCCTCGGCCATTTTGAACATTTGTTGGTCCCCAACGACCTAGCTTCTGGAACTTGACCCCTCTATGGTTGTTTCCAGGACTCCATCCCTCCTTGGCCATTTTGAACATCTGTCAACCTTTGGTGACCCAGCCTTTGGAACCTGGTCCCTCTATGGCCGTTTTTGGGACTCCATCCCTCCTTGACCATTTTGAACTTTTGTCAGCCCCTAGTGACCCAACCCCACCATCGTCATCCAAGACTTCCCTTCCAGGCCGTTGTTTTCTCATTTCCATTTCAAAGGGTGGTGACCCTTTGACTTTCCCCTTCCAAGCTTTCATTTTTTTTAAACGAGCCCAATCTTGAGGAATTTTGTCTTGGCACTATTCCTTCCCCTTTTCCCATGTGCTATAATTGAAAAATCTTGGTTTTGCTAAGTTTTGTGAGGTCCAAGAGCTTCCCTTCCAGTTTTTTGTCCCCCATTCGCTACCTGCCCCCTTTGGGCCCGCATTAATTTTTATGGTCCAAATGAGCTCCAAATATGGATATTATGATCTTTTGATGATGCATGGATGGATCTAATAAGGAGTTTGCAAGATTTTACTAACATTTGCCTTGATTTGTGTATGAAAGCACTTACGACACTTCATGTATGCAGGATTCAAGAAGCCTACCTCGGGTCCATTGGGGAGACCCATTGAGAAAGCTGAACAAGGAAAAATGCATAGCTCCTGTCACCATTCATTTTATATCCACCTTTCCTCATAGCACCCATCAACAAAGCTAGCATTAGAAGCAAGAAATGCCAAAGGAGTCAGTGACAAAAATGCAATGGGGTGGTCTTGAAGAAAGCATAAGGGAGTTGTTCACCTGAATTAGGAAAACCAATCAATTGATGCCAATCATCGACGGGCTCATTTGATCCAAGGAAGAACACTGCAAACACATCAAGTAAGAGGGAAATTTCAAGCAGTTTCAACTATAGTGAAAAGGGAAATCAACTAAATGATGAAATTGCTACAACACCTGGGCACTAGATGACAAAACAGGAAAAGGACAAAGTTGTATTTTAAAATTATTGGATAATGGGGGGTAGGTGAAACCCTAATGTAAAAAAATTTGGGCCATTCGATGTAATTCAATCCTAGCCATTCATTTGGGCTTTGGAAAACTATAAATAGGGGCTTGCCCCTCATTTGTCAAGGGTTGGAGAACTGGTGTAAAAAGCATTTGCAGCAATAGAAGACAACATTGCATGATTTTATGGATGTTCTCTTTTATTTTGCTCATCTTGCATGCATGGTTCTACTTCCATGTTAGTTTTAGTGTTAGTTTTTTTAACGGTTGTCATGATGGTGTTGTTGTTATAGTATTTGATAAGATTTCAACCCATACTTTTAGCACTTGTTGATGACAAGCTATTGTGAAAAGTTATCACGGGCTTCTTGATTTCAATGTTGCAACTTAGTTCAATCGCATGTGCATGATGTGCATGTGCAATCTGAAAATCTGCAGTCCTTAGAAGATTGCACTAGTTTTGTGTAACTATAGGATCCTCTTGGCCAAGAAAAACCTAGTTTAGGGAGTTTGTCTACTGTAGCAACCCCCATGATCACTGTTCATTTGTAGTTTAAGGTCTAGGAAATTCCTCTCTTCCCTACCTTTTTTTCCTTTTTTGTAATGAGTAACCTTAGGAAAGGTTCATTACACATTGTAAAGCCAAATCTAATGATAAAATGGAGTTCCAGACTACTATTTGAACCTGCAGCAAACACACAACAAATCTCCCATCTTAAGAACTCCATTTTCAACTCCAACTTCCCAAAATTTGTAACTCATCCGTAAGTCTTCCTTGTGATTCCAACAAATCACATAATATCAACTGAGATATTCCAAGCACTGTCAAGATCTAACACCTGAGAGACCTTGGGGTAGTTTTCTGCAATTTGATTGTGGAAGATTGTCTTTCAAGAGAGGTGATTCACCTATGCATTACCTATGTTGAGAATTGAATAAAAAACACATCAACACAACTCAAACAAGAAGGAGAAACCAACTTGTGCATATTGTAAAAAGATTGGACATGAGGAGCATCATTGTCATGCCAAGAAAATTGATGAGTTAACCAACATCATCAAGAAGAACAACATCAATTTTCCTAATTCCTATAAGAAGGACTCATCTCCTTCCACTTCTAATTCATCTCAGTCTAAGGGAAAAGGGAAATATTTCATGGAAACAACAGGTTCATCACAACAGTGGATTCTTGATTCAGGGTCTACTCAATATATGTGTTCTTCAAAGGGGCAATTTTCCACCTTGGAGTCTTTTTTAGTGCCTCACATATTCATTGGTGATAATACACAAGTGTAAGTTGAAGGGAAAGGTGTCGTTGAGATGGGTGATGGGACATTTGAGGATGTTCTCTATGTTCCAAACTTGAGTACCAATCTTCTCTCCATCTACCAAATCACACATCATGGAGATGGTAAGAAATTTGAATTCACTCTTGACACAGTTGTGGTAAAGGAACTTGTAAATGATGCTTTGGTTGCAATGGGTTGAGCTAATCACAATACAAGGCTTTACTCATTCTCCCTTTGGGTACCTTATGCTCCTTCTACAACATTGATTACTCATTCAAATTCACAAAGTAATATATGGCATCAGTGGTTTGGTCATCTCAACTATTGCTATCTACAACAACTTCACACCAAGGACATGGTCAAAGGGATTCCTCAACTCATTTTTTCCAAGGGTGTATATTTAGGATGTTCCATGGGCAAGCATCTTGAAGAGAATTTTGATAGAGGGAACTCTTGGAGAGCCATGGATCTTCTTCAGCTTGTTCCTAGTGATGTAGCAGGCCCCTTTCTAGTGCCATCCTTTGGAAAAGCTCTTTATGTCCTCACTTTCATTGATGATTTTTCACAATACACTTGGGTCTACTTCCTTTGTCACAAAATTGAAGTATTTGAAAAGTTTCTCAACTTCAAAGAACATGCTGAGAAGCAATTCAGGAAGCAAGTCAAGATCCTTCAAATAGACAATGGCAAAGAGTATGTGAACAATAGATTTGAGGAATTTTGTACACTTGAGGGAATTGACTTACAACATTCAGTTGCCTACACACCCCAATAGAATGGTGTGGTAGAAAGGAAAAATAGAATCCTCAAGGAAATGGAAAGTTGCATGATACATGCCAGGTCTCTTGGTCAAGCTTTTTGGGTAGAAGCAATCAGTTGTGCCACTACATCTAGAATCGGGTTCCTCATAAAGCTTTTAAGCGCATTACACATTTTGAAGCTTGGTTTGCTAGGAAACTTGTTGTGAAACACTTCAAAGTGTTTGGGAGTCCAGCATGGGCTCATATTCCTCTGCAAAAATGCAAGGCATTGGAGCCATAGAGTCAGCCTTGCATCTTTGTGGGATATGCAAATGGTGTTAAGGCATAAAAACTGATGGATCCTGAGACACATGAAATTTTCTTTGAGAGGAGTGTACATGTTGAGGAAAGCTCACCTAGCTTTCAATCTTCTACTCCTCCTCCTTCCTCCACAATTGACAGCAATGATAGGGATTCAGATGATGATGGGTCTCCTTCCTCACTGACTCACAAGGTTACACCTTCGCAGGGTCCACTTCCAATTGAGGAGCCTCATCCTTCTATCCCTACTAAACCTCATTGGGCTCGTCAGACTCTTGAGGCAGCAGGTCCACATGTTGGGGATCCTTTGGATACTTGAAGGAATAGGTCACAATATGCACATGATCCTATTCCACATGCTCTCATTGTGTCAGCTTCAAATCCACAATCCTTTAAGGAATCCTCTGGGGTTCCTGAATGGGATGCAACTATGGAGGAAGAGTACAATTCTTTAATGATGAACAACACTTGGGAGTTAGTACCTCTCCCTAAGGGGAGAAAGATGGTTTGATGAAAGTGGATCTATCAGACCAAATATGTAGCAAATGGGAGTGTTGATAAGTATAAGGCATGACTTGTTGCAAAGGGTTTCTCATAAGTTGCAGGAGTTGACTACAATGAGACACCTGTTGCAAAGATGACTTCCATTTGACTGACACTTGCCATTTCCACTTCACATGGTTGGGTAGTACATCAGATGATGTTAATATTTATTTTCTACATGGGGATCTTGATAAGGAGATCTATATGGAGCAGCCATAAGGTTTCATCCAGGATACTTCATTGGTTTGCAGGTTGAGGAAGTCCCTCTACGGCCTTAAGTAGTCCCCTCAGGTTTGGTATGTGAAGATGGATTCCTTCCTTCTCTCCACAAGATTCACCAAGGGTCATTCAGATTAGAATGTCTACATCTTGAGGTAGGATGATGCACATTTGATACTTGTGCTCTATGTTGATGACTTGATCATTACAGGGAACACCTCATCCATCATTGGTAGTGTCAAAACTTCTTTGCGAGATAGATTTTCTATGACTGACTTGGGTCATCTTCACTACTTTATTGGCATTGAGATTCAACAGTCTTCATCTAGGATTACATTATCACCACCCAAGTATGCTCTTGATCTTCTTTCATGGTTTTGCATGACTGATTGTAAGCCTGCTCTGACTCCCTTTATTTTAGGAGTCAAACTTGAGGCTAAGTGTTCCACTCCACTTGTTGATGCCACTTTGTATTGTCAACTTGTTGGAAGTCTCATCTATTTGACTCATACATGCCTTGACATTTCTTATGCACTTGGCATGGTCTCCTAATTTATGCAGGAACCACATGATTTTCATTAGAAAGCTTCCAAACGCATCTTGCACTACATCTAGGGTACTCATCAGCATGGGATTCATTATATAGCAAGTGCACAACTTGACTTAGTAGGATAAATTGACTTAGATTGGGCTAGTGATTTTGATGATCGCAAGTCCACCTATGGCTACAACTTCCATCTTGGGTCAAGACCTATTTCATGGTAGAGCAAGAAGCAACATTTCATTGCTCTTTCATTGATAGAGGCTAAGTATAGGGGGTTATTACTGCCACCACTGAGGCCATTTGGATTCAACACATTCTTTCTGAGTTTGATTTTTCCATTCCACATTTGATAGTCATTTGGTGTGACAATCAGAGTTCTATTGTGATCTCTAGGAATCCAATCCAACATCAAAGGACCAAGCACATTGAGATTCATATGCACTTCATAAGGGAGCTGATTCAGGATCAGAGCATTGACTTATGCTATTGTTTGACAACAAAGTAGGTTGCGAAAAATTCACCAAACCTTTTACAAAGAGTAACTACCATCAATTGTGAGCTCTCTTGGGGCTAAGGGATGTGTCAGGGGGAGTCACTTGACTTTCCATTCTCTTTCATGGGGTGGAATTTTTCCTCATCTTGGGGTTTTTTCCTTCTCCATTTGTACATTCATTTCTTTTCTTCTCTCTTTTGAGGGGGAGTTTTTCCCATGAGGTTTTCTCCCTTTCCTCACTTGTGAGAGATTGCATTGCATTTGAACATGGGTACCTAACCTGGCCCAGTTTTTGGGGCCTATCTTGCATATTATCTTGCATGGTAAGCTTAAGTCTTCATTCCCCTAGTTGCACTTAAGGGGGGTCTTGGTGTAAATAAGTATTTTACTTATTACACTTTAATTAAGATTACTTAGGGAATGCATATCATTATAGTTTGCACTTGTCACACCTAGTTTTTTGCATCTTGCATCTAGGTTTGTGCATACATTGAGAGATGCAATTATGACACCTAGGGAAGTGTGTGTAGGATAAATCCCACTCTTTGTGGTGTGATCTAGTTATCACCTTTTTATCTCCAATTTTTATCTCCAATTTTCATGGCATGATAATTCCACTTTAGGTGGGTGATCCACCTTTCATGGAATTATCTAATATTTCTTTCTACCTACCCTGCACATGATTGAGACACTTGTCTCATTCATGTGCCTTCATTGTGTCCTAGCTTTCCTTTATAAGCAAGCCTTGTACATACTTGTAATTGATCATCCCCATGCATATTGAGAATACAATCATCATATTCTCTCATCTTCTCTCTCTCTCTTTTGTGTTATCTTTGATTTCTTGATCCTATTGTTGCCTTTCATAAGTTCTTACAAAAACAAAAGTATAACTCTGGAGAAACTCAACCCATTTTAAGTGCCTTTGATTCAACTTTCCTTGACTATTGAGATACTGCAAAGCCTAGTGATCAGTATATAAAACAAATTCTTTTGGCAATAAATAGTGCCTCCATTTCTTCAAATCATGAACTATAGCATAAAACCCCTAATCATAGATAGACTATTTCTTCTTGGCATCATTCAACTTCTCACTAAAATAGGCAATAGACTTACCTTCTTGACTCAAAATAGCTCCTATGGTAATGCCACAAGCATCAAAATCTACATGAAAGACCTTGTTGAAATTTGAAAGTGCCAAAATAGGTTGCTCTGTAACTTCCTTCTTCAACATATCAAAACTTTTGGCTGCTCTTGTTGTCCACTTAAAATATTTTCTATCTCCTCTCATCACTTTAGTTAGAGGTGCACAAATACTACTAAAATTCTTAATAAACGTTCTATAAAAAACTTGATAGACCATGAAATGATCTTACCTCTGTAACATTCCTTAGGGTAGGCTATTTAGTGATAGCTCACCTTCTCTAGATCCATTTTAAGACCCTTTATTGAGATAACAAATCCCAGATACACCAACTCTCTCTTAACAAAACTACATTTCTTCAAATTAATCAAAAACTTCTCCTCCTTTAGCTTCTAAATTTTTTTTTGGATATGTATCAAGTGCTCCTCCAATGTATTACTGAAAATCAAAATATCATCCAAATAAACAATAAAAAATTTTCCTAAAAATTCTTTCAATACCTTATTCATAAGTTGCATAAATGTGTTTGGTGCATTAGTTAGCCCAAAAGGAATGACTAACCACTCGTACAAGCCCTCCTTGGTTTTGAAGGCTATCTTCCATTCATATCCTTTTCTAATCTAGATCTAGTGATATCCACTCTTCAGATCTATCTCCGTGAAGTACTCAACTCTGCTCAAACAATCCATAATTTCATCCATTCTTCACAAGAGAAATCTATATTTGATGGTGATCTTGTTGATGTCTCTATAATTTGTACACATCTACCATTCCCCATCCTTCTTTGGTGCTAGTACTACAAGTACTACACATGGACTCAAACTCTCTCTAATCAATCACTTCCACAACAACTCTTGCACTTGTATGCTCAACTCTTCACTTTCTGCTTGAGTCATACAATGAGCTGCCTTATTCAACAAACTAGTTCTAGGAATAAGGTCCATCTAATGACTAATCATTCTTATGGGAGGGAAACCTTTAGGTATGTTATCATAAATAATAGCTTGAAACTCATTCAACAAAGCTGAAACCTCTACAAGTACCTTAGTAGTATCTTCTTTATCAACTGTAGGGATCAATGCAAAACACATATGCTCATGCCTCATACCTTCTAGGAAAATTCTTCCATCAACCAAATAAATTCTTTCATTACTACATACCTTTTCTTCTACCTCTTTCAAGGGCTTCAACTTAAGATGAATGCCATCCTTTTTCAAAGGATAGGTGTTGGCGTGTCCATCATGTATTGCTTTCCAATCAAACTGCCACAGTCTGCCTAACAACATATGACAAAAATCCATAGGCATAATATCACACAACACCTCATCATGATAATTTCCAATCTTGTAATTTACTAGAAATTGTTCATTTACCAAGGCTTTATGGTCCTTCTGTGACCAAGCAATTTGGTATGGTTTATGATGCCTTCTTCTCTTCAATCGCAACTTACTAACCATTTCTTCCAAAACAAGGTTATTTGTACTACCTCCATCAATAATAATGTTGCAAACCTTACCTTCACACTTACATCTGGTGTGAAACAAAGTCTTCCTTTGAGTTGGCTCATTCTCCTCATTCATAAAGGATTTTCTAGTAACAAGAACCTCTCCTCTTTCTACATCCTTAGAATGTGAAGACTCAACATCTTCATTTACATGTGCAACTCATGCATTACCCTCAAGTCTTCTATTTGTCCTTCCTTTATGTTGAGGAAACTCATAGGCTTTATGTCCTTCTCCACATTGGAAATAGGTTCCATAGAAGCATCTTCTTCCCAGTCCTCAACTAGATCTTCCTCTTCCTCTTCCTCTTTTTTCTCCATTATTCTGATCACAAGGATGGTAAGTGTTGTCTCATTTTTGGTTTTGACTACTACTAGAGCCTTCACCCTTCTTTTGATCTTCATTTCAATCTCCATATGATTGTCCATCGGTCTTTCCTCTACAACCTCCACCTCATTGTTTGTTCTCAAACCTCTTGTTTAGTCGTTCTTCAACCTTTCAGGAAAAATGATAAGCATCCTCAATGGTGGTCATTCTTACCAATGCCAATTCTTCCTATATACTTGGCTTCAACTCATTAATATAATGAACAACTTTCTCTTTATTTTCCTTAGAATTCCCTATCTAAATTAGGACCTTATGAAATTCCTTTGTGTATTCTTTCACCATCCTTGTCCCTTGCCTCAAGCTCTACATCTTCTTGAAGAACTCCAATTCATAATCGACTAGATTAAATTGTTTCTACAATTTTGACACCATTCTATCCCATATAGAAATTTTATCTTTCCCTTGTCTTCCTCTTTCTAACTAGACCTATTTCCACCATATACTAGTGTGACCTTTCAATTTTGTCTTTGAAAACCTCACTCTGTGAGAATCCTCAATCTTCTCAAACTTGAAACATTCTTCCATGTCATTGATCCAATCAATCAATTCTTCAGGATTCAAATTTCCACTAAAAGTTGAAACCTCTATTTTAGGTCTCTTCCCAATGCTTGAGATCACTCGTAGCAATCTTATTTTTCCAGGATCCATTGGATCTTTCTCTTCCTCTTCCTTTTCCTCTTTTATTGCATCTTCACTTTCATCTCTGTTTTGTTGCACATCTCTGCTTTGAACCTCTTGTTGAAAGGTTTCTAATTTCCTTCTAAGGGCTATGATTTCATCTCTAGGTGGATCTCTCCCACCACCTCGACCTCTACCTCTTCCATACCAGGAAAATCTTGGAGGAATGTTGAACTCAACCCACACTCACAAGTCCTACTACAATTTCCTTATGTTCAACGCTATGTTAGAGGCTCGGGAACAACCTGGCTCTGATACCACTTGATGAGGGTACTCCGCCTTACAATCTAAAACTCACAAAAACAATAGATAATGACACAAACAAAATGAAAGAAGGAAAGAAAATATTTTCTATTATCATTAAAATGAAAATAAAATTACAACATTATATTTTCCATCACATGGGCTTTCTGATTACATAAATCAACAAATCTACAAATCAGGGCCACCATCTACTCTGATCTGGCCTCCCCTCTATAGTCCCCCTTTACATCCTTTATTTGGAAGGTATAACCACCCTAGAATCTTTTGGAAAGTGTAACTTCCACAAGAAGATATTTTGAAATTTTATTAATTTTGGTATTACAACTTCATGGGGTCATAACTTTTGATCCAAAAATCAAATTTTCTACTATAATACCTTTTCGGAAAGCTCTCAAGAAAATTTCCATCCAAAAGTAAGGCCTATGGGCCAATTAATTTTTTTTTCCACCAATTTTTAGGCCCATCTAGAGCCTCTAAGTGCCTCAAAATTGACTCTGCATATTTTTACTAGGATTTTTTAAAATTAAAATTTTAATATCGCTCAAATGACAAATGGTATTGAAGTGATTTCTTTTCCATTGGCTTCAATTTACCATTATAGAGGTCTTTGTAATATTTTGTGTCCAATTGTGCATAAATGCAAAATTACTAAAATAATATCCCTTCCAAATTTAGCCCTTATTGAAAAGAAACAATTTTTTTTTTGGGTGATACAAGATTTCTCTTACACCCTGAATGCTCCTACACTAGACATGTGAGGTAACTTGAAAAGTGACCCTATCACTTCTTAGGAGTTAGAGGGAAACCAAGATGGTT
Organism: Sequoia sempervirens; assembly: GCA_007258455.2. Lineage (NCBI taxonomy): Eukaryota > Viridiplantae > Streptophyta > Pinopsida > Cupressales > Cupressaceae > Sequoia > Sequoia sempervirens. Next base: position 370,347,217 of record VDFB02281492.1, on the reverse strand, counting down.
AACCTAAGACTCAAATATCCATGATGAATCTTCAATAGGCCTTCCTCTCCATTTCATCAAGTACTCTGCATATTGCCTGTTTCTTGTGCTTCTTCCCACATGGCTATCCAAAATGTCTTCTATCTCCTAATTTTATGAACGAGGTGTTGGGATATTCCACTGTGCGTCTATTATTTCTTCATCAATTCCTCTCTCATGATATTCAATTAAATCTGAGATTTGAAACACAAGTGAAATATGAATTACATTAGGAAACTCTACCTCATAAGCATTTCTTGAGTCATGCTTCTTCAAGATCTTGTATTGTCCAAAATTCTTCATCTTTAACTTGTTGTATGTACCAACTGGAAACCTTTCCTTTCACAAATAAACCATGACTTCATCTCCTACTTGGAAATCCTTATAGTGAGAGTTCATCTTATTGATATGATTCTTCACCTCATCATGCAAATTCTTCAGGTGCTTAGCAAAATCTTCAGCCTTAGCACTACTCTTCTCTCCTTTATCCATCTTTCTTAGTTCTGAAGAATTCATTGGACTACTCCCATATACAATTTGGAATGGTGATTCACTAGTGCTCCTATTGATGAAATCGTTATAAGAAAATTCTGCCTATGGTAAAATAAAATTCCATCCCTTTGGTTTATCTCCTACTAACCATCTTAGCAAGTTACCCAAACTCCTATTGGCCACCTCTTTTTGTCCATTAGTCTATGGATGGTGAGCAGAACTAGACTTCAAATCTGTCTTCAACTTCTTCCATAATGTTCTCTAGAAGTAACCAATAAATTGTGTATCTCTTTCTAAAACTATACTCTTCTATAGACCATGTAGTCTCACCACCTCTCTGAAAAACAACATGAACAACATCACTAGTCTTATGACATGGAATGAAATGTGCCATCTTTGAAAATCTATCGACCACCACAAATATGGAATCATTCCCTATCTGTCCTTGGCAATTCAAGAACAAAATCCATGCTAATATCCTCCCATGGCCTCTTAGGTATAGGTAATGGCTGATACAATCTAGTATTTTGACTTGTTCCTTTCACCCTCTAACATACTCTACAACTTTGTATAAACTTATTCAATTCTTGTTGTAACTGTGGCAAATAATAATTCTCACTAAGAAGAGGGTATGTGCAGGATCATGATGGACCAAAAAGTGGCAATATGATGGGTATGTGGTTGACAACTTTTTTTAACCCAAAATTGATGAAACAAAAAGGGTTTCTAAAGGTAATTCTCAGCTTTCCAGCAATATAAATTATGCTTTACTTTGAATTTAATAAGTAATTATTATTCATTTTCTATTCAAATTATGACTAAAGCCTTGATTGATAGAATGATTGAAAAACATCTATAGCTTTCAAATGGTATCACATTTCTTAAATCCAAAACATGTGTCACATTTGATGCTTTGCATACTATAGGATTAAAAAAATAAAAATTGAAATTCATGAAGTTTTGACCAAGTTAAGATGGTCAGACATATGATTTTTTTATATTTTTTAAATGTTATAATAAAAAATTCATAATTAATTATTTACTTGGAAAAAAATTACAAAAATATATGCATCACATTGGGACATGAGTCCTCTACTTATATCTAAAATCTTATAAAAAATATTATCATTTTATTGTGGTTAGGGAGGTTAGACAGACACCTACTTATTTTTTCCCTGAAATTTAAGTACTACTGCATTGAAATTTCAAATTTTCACCAAATAGGTTTTTTTTTTAAATAAACCTAGTAGTTTAGAAACTACATTCAATTTTCTACAAATTCTATTCTTACATATTTTTTAAATGATATAGATAAATTATTCAAATTTTTATGTCAAGTTGTCTAACTTTGATTTTTTTGATTTTTTTGCCACTTAAGGGCCTATTTTTTCCATGATGATCCTACACATACCCAAGAGAAATGGTTTTATCTCGACCAAAATGTCCAACCAATCCTCCAATATTCTTCTCCTTGATTAGATTCTATCTCATAGAACTCCTTGGAATGCACAATTGACTTCATCTAAACAAAATCCCATCTTGGATTAAGAAATCCAACCATCTCATCCTATCCAATGTAATAGGTTCTAAACAAGCTTCCCAAGCTTCTTCAAAGTCTGGATCTTTTGATACAAAATCTTGTGTTCATTGAACCCAACAACCTATATATTCATTTCTATCAAGAAATTTTACCTTCTACTTAAGGCATCTACAAATCTATTTGACCTTCCACTCGTATGCTTAAAAAAAAGTATAACTTTCTAAAAACTCAACCCATTTTAAGTGCCTTTGATTCAACTTTCCTTGACTATTGAGATATTGCAAAGCCTAGTGATAAATATATAAAAAAATATTTTGGAAATAAATAGTGCCTGCATTTCTTCAAATCCTAAACTATAGCATAAAAATCCTAATAATAGACAGAATATTTCTTCTTGGCATCATTCAACTTCTCACTAAAATAGACATTAGGCTTACCTTCTTGACTCAAAACAGCTCCTATGGCAGTGCCACTAGCATCACAATCTACCTGAAAGACCTTATTGAAATCTAGAAGTGCCAAAATAGGTTGCTCTGTAACTTTCTTCTTCAAGATATCAAAAATTTTGGTTGCTTATGTGGTCAACTTAAACTCTTTTCTATCCCTTTTCATCGCTTCAATTAGAGGTGCACAAATACTAAAACTATTAATAAACTTTCTATAAAAACTTGCTAGACCATAAAATGATCTTACTTCTGTAACATTCCTCAGGGTAGGTCATTCAATGATAGCTCTAGCCTTCTCTAGATCCATTTTAAGACCCTCTACTAAGACAAAAAATCCAAAATACACCAACTCTCTCTTCACAAATCTACATTTCTTCAAATTAATCAATAGATTTTTCTCCTTTAGCTTCCCAAAAACTCTTTGGATATGCATCAATTTCTCCTCCAATGTCTTAATGAAAATAAAAATATCATCCAAATAGAAAATAACAAATTTTCCCAAAAATTCTTTCAATACCTTAGTCATAAGCCGCATATATGTGCTTGGTGCATTGATCAGCCCAAAAGGCATGGCTAACCACTCATACATGCCCTCTTTGTTTTTGAAGGTTGTCTTCCATTCATCTCCTTCTCTAATTTGGATCTGGTGATATCCACTCTTCAGATCTATCTTCGTGAAGTACTCAACTCTGCTCAAACAATCCATAATGTCATCCATTCTTGACAAGGGAAATCTATATTTGATGGCGATCTTGTTGATGGCTCTAGAATATGTATACATCTGTCATTCCCCATCCTTCTTTGGTGCTAGTACTACAAGTACTACACATGGATTCAAACTCTCTCTGATCAATCGCTTCCACAACAACTCTTGCACTTGTCTGTTCAACTCTTCATTCTCTACTAGAGTCATACAATGAGCTGCCTTATTTGGAAAAATGGCTCTAGGAAAAGGTCCATCTAATGACTAATATTTCTTATGGGAGGAAAACTGTCAACGTTATCAGAAATAATAACTTGAAACTCATTTAACAAATATAAAACCTCTACAGGTACCTCAGTAGTATCTTCTTTATCAACTCTAGGGATCAATGCAAAACACATATGCTCATGCCTCATACCTTCTAGGAACTTTCTTCCATCAACCAAACAAATTCTTGCATTACTACATACCTTTTCTTCTTCCTCTTTTAGGGGCTTTGACTTATGATGAACCCCATCCTTTGTCAAAGAATAGGTGTTTGCATGTCCATCATTTACTGCTTATAGATCAAATTTCCACAACCTTCCTAGCAACATATGATAAACATCCGTAGGCATAATATCACACAATATCTCATCATGGTAATTTCCAATCATGAACTTTACCAGACATTGTTCATTTACCAAGGCTTTATGGTCCTTTTGCAACCAAGCAATCTGGTAGGGGTTGGGATGACTTCTCTCCAACCACAACTTACTAACCATTTATTCTAAAACAATGTTATCATTACTACCTCCATTAGTAATAACATTGCAAACTTTACCTTCACATTTACATCTAGTGCAAAAAAAATTCTTCCTTTGAGTTGGTTCCTTTTCCTCATTCAACAAGGTTCTTCTAGTAAAAAGAACCTCTCCTCTTTCTTCATCCTTGGAATGTGAAGGCTCAACATATTCATCTACATGTGCAACTCATGCATTACCCTCAGGTATTCTATTTGTCCTTCCTTGATGTTGAGGACACTTGTAGGTTCTATTTCCTTCTTCTCCACACTAGAAATAGGTTCTACATAAGCCTCCTCTTCCTCTTTGGTCTCCATTATTCTAATCACGAGGATAGTAAGTGTTGTCTCCTTTCTGGTTCTAACTACTACTAGAGCCTTCACCCCTCTTTTTATCTTCATTTTTACCTCCATATGACCATCCACTGGTCTTTCCTCCATGACCTCCACCTCGTTGTTTTTTTCTCAAACCTCTTGTCTAGTCATTCTTCAACCTTTAGAGAAAATTAATAAGCATCCTCAATGGTGGTCATTCTTACCAGTGCCAATTCTTCTTGTATTCTTGGCTTCAACCAATTAATATAACGAGTAACTTTCTCTTTATTTGCCTTAGAATGTCATGTTTGAATCAGAACCTTGTGAAATTCCTTTGTGTATCCTTTCACCATCCTTGTCCCTTGCCTCATGCCATGCATCTTCTTAAGAAAATCCAATTCGTAATTGACTGGAATAAATTGTTTCTTCAATTTTGACACAATTACGTCCCATATAAATATTTTATCTTTCCCTTGCCTTCCTCTTTCTAACTGAACCTCTTTCCACCATATACTAGAATGACCTTTGAATTTTGTCTTTACAAACCTCACTTTGTGAGGATCCTCAATCTCCTCAAACTTGAAAAATTTCTCCATGTCATTGATCCAATCAATCAATTCTGCAAGATTTAGATTTCCACTTAAAGTTGAAACCTCCATTTTAGGTCTCTTCCCGATGCTTGAGATTGCTCATAGCAATCTTATTTCTCCAGGATCCATTGGATCATGCTCTTCTTCTTCCATTTCCTCTTCCATTTCATCTTTGTCTCATGGCACATCTCTTCTTTGATCCTCTTGTTGCAAGGTTTCTAATTGCCTTCTAAGCACTCTAATTTCATCTCTAGGTGGATCTATCCCACCACCTCGGCCTCTACCTCTAACATACTGGGCAAGTCTTGGAGGCATCTTGAACTCAATCCACACTCACAATTCCTACTGCAACTACCTCATGTTCGACGCTCTATTACAGGCTCAGGAACAACCTGGTTCTGATACCACTTGATGAGGGTTCTCCCCCTTACAATAGAAAAGTCACAAAAACAATAGATAATGGCACAAACAAAATGTGAGAAGGAAAGATAATATTTTCTATTATCACTAAAATGAAAATTAAATTACAACATTATATTTGCCATCACATGGGCTTTCTAATTACATAAATCTAAAAATTTGCAAATCAAAGCCACCATCTACTCTGCTCTGGCCTCCCCTATGTATTCCCCCTTTACATCCTTTATTTGGAAGGTATAACTCCCCTAGAATCTTTTGGAAAGTGTAACCACCCTAGAATCTTTTGGAAAGTGTAACTTCCACAAGAAGACATTTTGAAATTTTATTAATTTTGGTATTACAACTTCGCAGGGTCATAACTTTTGATCCAATTGTTGGATTTTCTATTATAATACCTTTTCGAAAATCTCTTGAGAAATATTTTGCCTAAAATTAAGGCCTAAAGGCTAGCTAATTTTGTTTTCAACCAATTTTCAGACCCATCTGGGTCCTCTAAGTGCCTCAAAATTGACTCCAAAGATTTTTACTAGGATTTTCAAAAATTAAAATTTTAATATCGTTCAAATGACAAATGGTATTGAAGTGATTTCTTTGCCATTGGCTTCAATTTACCATTCCACGGGTCTTTGCAAGATTTTGTGTCCAAATATGCATAAATGCAAACTTACTAAAATAATATACCTTCCAAATTTAGCCCTTATTGAAAAGAAACAACATTATTTTTGGATAATGTAAGATTGCTCTTATACCCTAGATGCTCCTGTGTCATAATGTCTATCACAAATTAAAAATATATATATATATAATACTCATTAAATATATAGAAAATCAATAGAAGACATTAATATAAGGCATTTCTACATATGCATGATCTTTTAGAAAATACTCAACTATATTTTCTAGATAACTATCATATTTTATTATGACAAAAAGGGAGTGTTTAAAACTTGGCTTCGAAGCAAAGATTGTTTCTAAAATTTCCCTATGTTTGGTCAAAGATAACTTGGCAACATTCCTCACATTTGTGTAGGTTATTACAATACACATTAAAAAATGGGACAAACATATAATGACATCATAAGCAATCAAATAATCCATTATTATGTAAATAGAGAATAATGAAACATCTTTCAAATTTTTATCATTTTTTTATAAAACATAGGATATAGAGGGAAAGAAAACATAAATAGTAGTTCTTAAATAAATTTATAGTTTGGGAGTGCATTGAGGGTCATGTCCATCAAATTTCTCATAATAGAAGTTCTTGAAAGAAATATATTTAACTCCTCTCCCAATGATGCAAAATTTCATGTGAGGTGTACTAAATATAAAAGCATAAAATAGTCTTAGACCTAAAAGATTATTAATCTTTGGCCTTCCACGCAACAAAATTTAACTATTTATTTCCTTGAAACAAGTCGTCATTTTTTCTAAATATGTTTAAATATAATATAGCTTCTATGGATTCATTTCATAATCAAGAGGCCCATGAAAAGTAATTCTAGTAATTTTCTACATGTTAAAGTCTTTATACAATCTATCTTTTTTAGGCTCAAAACTTAGTGAAATTAAAAATTGGTCTCATTTAATTATTTCATATTTTAACACACATTATATATATTTTATTTTAATAAATTAATGTAATTATTTGATATTGAAATATTTTCATACATATTTAAAACATACAGCAATGCAAATGAAGAAATAAAGTTGCCATCAAATTGACAAAAAAATATTGCAAATAGAAATAGAATGTTCCCATCTAGTTGGAAAATTAATATTTATCTAACTTTTATGTGATAAGTGAGATTTTGGAGGCTTTCACCATTAAATGGCAACTGGTTTACCATTAAATGGTAGCTAAAAGTTGTTTTTTGATGACTCAATAGTGGTTTGCAGGTGTGAGACTTGTTTCAGGCTCAAATGTCACACTATATGTAGCCTATCAACTAACTAGGGAAAAAAACCAATATCAATTCTTTCTTTTTTTGATAAAGGCTCTAATCTCTCACCTTTATTGATTTAAAAAAGATAAAATACGCATATGCACTTGTTCATGTTGTACATGCAACTTCATGACAAGAACACTACTTGAAGATGAGTGAAGGGTAATAAAGTGAATGGGTGTTGCAAAACACCTTCAGTACAACCCTACTATGAAGGTTATGTTAGAGTCACTCAAGGACTCAAGCTCTTAGGATTACTTGCAAAAACCAAAAGAACCTTCTACAAGAGAGAAAAGAAAGAACATACATTTTCAATAATAGATGCAAAATATATTATATCAAATGTGATCAATATGTAATACAATGCAATGTACATATGAGACCTTGCTTATATAAGCAAGTTTAAGAGATAGGATTAAAAAAGACCATGACAAGTGTCTTAATCCTATGACATGAGACAACCAATATTAAATGAACTAAGACACAAATAGTAAATGAAATCACATCATATCTAATTCTAACTAATACTTAGAGAAAAATTCCTAGGACCTAAGTAGATTTAACATGTGAAAATGTGTGAAACGGTGCTAACTAAGAGCTAGTTTGATAATGTACCTTGTTCACACTATAATGGGTAAACCATATAGGAAAAAACCTTGTTCACACCAACACCCCCTTAAGTGAAAAATAGGGAGAAATAAATAAATGCAAATGATGCAAGAATGATGATGTGTCCTAGGTACTAGGCCATGTTAGGTACTTTGTACAAATGCAATTTATCACAAACAAAGAAAATTAGAAAACCTAGTGGGACAAAAATCCTCTCCAAAATAGAGAAAATAAAATAAAGTGAAATAAGGAAGGAGGACTCGGGTTAATCTCATAATCTAATGGTTAAGTGGTGGTAGTGTTGATGCTACCATCAAGGTTCAAACCTTCGTTGGTCCATTCTGATTGTAGGTACTCTTCTTCCATTGATCAAATGGGATTGTAGGATTGAATTGTAGTGTTAAAGGATGCTTTGGCATTAATTCCTTGTTGAGTATGAGGTCCCCCATTTGTGGCCTCATCTAGCATGGGCCACGTTAAAAAATTGTTCTTATTGATTAAAAAAGAAGGAATGAGGACTCAACATGACCCCTCAAGGACTAATTCTATCACCAATATACAATCAATAGTCCCCCATAACATGGAAGGAGAGAGACTATGTAGCTTCCCCATAATGTAAAATATCCTACATAAATGGTGTATAAATGATGTCTTCCCACAAACAATGTATTCCTCCCCTTCGAAAGAAACAAAACCAAAGGTGTACAAATGATGTCTTCCCATTACTGAAAGGAATATGTAGGAAGAAAACTCAAAATGTATGAAGTCTTTTAAATTTTCTCAAGTGTCTCCATATCAATACCAAAAGCTATAACTTCCAAGTCACATGTCCCAAGCCACACTAATAAAGATGATGATACAAAATCTAGTAGATATGAATGAAGAATATGATCCAAATACTCAATTCTTTCCCTTGAATAAAAATATGTATCTTCCAAATGTTGCTCAAAATTTTCACACTCATGTCAAACTGTGATGAATGATCATGTGGAGAATGAACAAGAGGGTTAAAGTGTTCCCTAACAACAACTAAATAAGAATCATCTTCATCAAAGATAAATATATGCAATCAATGGTTTCTCTCGAATTTGAAATGTGGGACTCTACAAAAAACTTGTAATGTTTTTCAAGTACTCATCTAAAGTAGCCATCTTTGAAAGACAATATATATCTTGTTGTATTAAATCACAAGAACCCATGGAAGTAGCAGCACAAGTATAATTAGAAGCAACAATATGGAGAATATGAGATCTCAACCCATGTCATTGGACTACATTTTCAGCCCCAAAAGATGTTGTGTCTACACAAGATTCATGAGTGTGAATATGAAATGAATATATTGATGCTAATATAGAAGAATTTGGAAATCTAATTTCATTGGAAATAGAAAGATGCCTCAATGCATAAAGATCATAAAGAAGTTGCAACTCATCAAGTTCCTTTTGCATGCATTCATCTACTGTATATCTTTTCTTCCCACAATAATCACATTTAATTTTTCATGAATCAAGAGATGATTATAAAAACCAAAAAACACAAAATTACCCCATAATTATTCAATCATGATACCTCCCTAATAGTATATAATTTTGAAATTTTATATGTAGTGTGATTACAATTATAGATTTTTTTTTAAAGTTTACGATGCCAAGATGAACCAAATATAGAAAAATACAATAATATTTTAGAATGAGGTATTCAAACTAAAATTATAATTTTCCAACATGATCTAGACTAAAAATGAAGCCTTCCCAAAAGTGTTTGTGATGGCGGTTTAGATGAAGATGAAGGTGATGGAGATGATTTAGTGTTGGAACACAAAAATCTACTACGAGGGGGAGTGAATCAGTAGATACTAAAATTTTTAGCCCTCTTAACCTTAGTGTAGACACAACCCTTAAATCTAAATGTGTAGATTAAAACATGAAAATATATGACAACCACAAGCAAATGAAAGATCAACACATAACATAGGATGTACGTGGTAAACACAAGATGGGAAAAACCATGGTGAGAAATGTTGCTAGGATCTATTTTCCTAATCCAACCTCAAAAGAAATAATGTTCGGTTACAACTTTTAAGGGTGCCAACCTTAAGTAGACACCAATCCCCTATTTTGAGCACCAAATTAGTTATCTGATGGCACCAACCAATCAGATTTATAGCATATAATATTATTACAATTTGTTCAACAAGAACACAAGTCCATGTTGCAACTTACTCTAAAACTACTCAAGTTTTTGTAGCTGCCATAGCAACTCTCTTCTCTGCTCTACACCCCTCTATTTTACTTTGTTCTTCTCCTATTCTCTTAGTGCATTCTATGTCTACCTTGATGCACCCTTACACACCTTCTATAACTCTCACTTTTTTTCAGTGTATTCTTTGTCCTCCTCAGGAGCTCAAAAAATACCTTTTGTTGTGCACTCACTCTACTTCACTTGACTCACAAAGTTACTACACTTTGTCAATCTTCTAATAATTTTTTTTGTGTAGCTATTGACCAATGATGATTTCCTTGGGATTCTCCACCACTTACAAATCTTTGTTAGGGTTCAAGGATATCTTCTACACTATCATACTCTTTCATTGAGCTGCACAACATTAAATTATGGTATAGAGAGTTTTTCCCTCATTCTCTCTTTGTCAAACCTTAGGTTAAATACACATTTAATTTTGTTCTCTATTTATTCGATCCAATTTGATCTTCATCATATTAGCAACCTATGCAATTGTTTAGTAGATCAAATCTTCCATCATATTGGTTGTTGGTGTAGTTGAGCCAATTAACTTCGAGCAGAGCAAGTTTTTGGCTTGAAACCTTGTTCACATGGACCTGATCGTTGTATTTTTTCTTATTTAAATATGGGCCATCAATCACCAATGTTCACACCACGATCTATCATTGATTTCTCATAATCACATCTTCAAAATATTACAATCAAATAAACACTCTTTAAATCTCCATTGTTGATCTTGATTTTGCATAAGCCCACTATATCGCAAGACTTGGCTGAAATCTTAGTGGGGCAATGGAAGGATGCCATCTATCACCACATCATCATTCTCCTTTGTCTCCAATTACACACTACTCTATCTCCACTGTTATCATTATATCGTAGGAGCCCTTCATAACCACTGCAGGCTAGCAATCACCATTCAATCATCATTATTCCCTGTTGTACTATGGGATATTGCTCCACTACAATCCATCCAAATAACCATCAAAATGTTCACAAGTTACCATTATACCACAAACCCCCTTCACAGACTATCATGAGATTGTTAGTTTCTTGCCATGTGTCAGACTTGGACATTTAGGACCCAATTCTGACTTTGTGCATCATCCAATCAAAACACTTGTTTGATCTCCACCATTCCTTGCTCCCTCGCAAGCAATGGATGGGGTCCCACCATAGGTTCCATAGGATAGCAAGCACCATTGATCTTCCTCATTTTGATCATTGCTATTCAACTCCCATCACTCATTGCTAAACTATAAGACAACTTCAAAGAAATTTATGCGATGCATGGGACCTTAGCAATATACATCGGATATGTAAACATTGCATGCACATCGTTTAATTTTCAAGGCCTGATCTCCAACGTTGATCAAGCTATCATCAGCATGTTAAAGGGACACTAAACCATCTCCTATCAACATGATGTGCTCTCCCCAATATGAACACAAATACTTTGCCAACCTAGAGTACTAGGTGAAGTGGTCAGTCACATAATGACTTAAATGACATAAGTTGTAACTTATACAGTAGGTAGTCAACTTCAAAAAATAACTTATGTTAGAGTGCCATGACTAAAACCCCAGGGTTTAACTAGTATAACCTAATTTTGAATGAGAGGAAACATAATTCATTTCTGGGCACATTGTACATCCTTTAGACCTACACTGCACTTTTTTGAGAAGCTCTCAAAAAAACCATGTCAAATTTGGCCTTTGAATTTACTTTTGAACACCGGAAGAATTCATTGAAACACCATGAAAAATTCTCATGGCAAAAATGCAACATCCTGAGCAACTTGTGCAACTTACACTTCATCTTCCAAAACCATATCCACAACATACCATACCTCTTCTTTAGACATCAATGACAATATTTTGACATCAATGCCAACACACCCTTCATACAGGATTAGTTCCACCTCATTCTTGATCCCCTTTTGACATCAATGACAAAAATATGCTAACATTTAGAAGATGCTAAGCTGGATGTTTGAAGCAAGGAATGAGTTGACTAGGAGGACAAAATGCTCCTTGACATTTTGTTGGAGTCTTTTTTGAAAGCACAAAGGTGTGTGGATAATAAGAGAAATAGATTATTAATGGGTGGATCTACCAAGAGCAGGACAAAGATGTTATTTCTCTCTTTGATTTGTGGCTAGAGACACAATGATATGTCCATCAGGTGAATTTAGCTCCTACAATTTTATGATATTTAGAGGAAGGTTTTTTTTTATGCGAATATCTCCTACAAAGTCTAATCTCTCCACATCTTAGTGATGTGACCCTTTTATTCCATTAAGAGGGGCTTTCTTTTACTCTCTCCCATGAATCATGTGGTTCTCTATTCATTTATCTTTGTGAGCATAATATTTCTCCTCCATATCATATTTATTTCTCACAAACATGTAGTATTTGGGGATGTTTTGGTCACTCCCTTTATTAAAAGATATTTACATATTGCTTCATTTCCCTTCCTAGGCTTGGATCCCATGCCTTCTCATCATGTTGATGATTAGAAGTTTCCTAGGCCTGTAACTAATGTTGAACAGTAATAATGGAGGATGCTATAGTGGACAAACTTCCTAAAACTAAGTTCCACTTAACCAAGGGTAGCCTACAGTCTCATTAAACTAGTGCAATTTTCTAAGGTCTACATATTTTCAAATAATTCATTCACCATTAAAGCATGAATAATATTTGAACTTAATTGCAACAATGTAAATGATGCTTAGACTAACTTTACACAATAGTTTATCAGTAATAAACAATAAAAAGTATGATCCAATAAGACATCAACACCATAGCATACTTCACCATTAAAGCACAACATAAACTAATGACTAAAGTAACTTAAAACTAGAACAACAAAGCTAAAATCTAATATTTGGAGAATGAATCATGCACACATGAGAAGAAAACACAAGAAACCATCAAGCAATGCTTTTGTCATTAATTTTCTGCAACATGCCTTTACACAACAACTCATCTCTCTCTTTGAAAATGAGAGGATGCTCCTATTTATAGTTTTTCAAAAGAAAAATGAATGGAAAAGATTCATTTACTTTATGTGGCTCAAATTCATTTTAAATTAGGATTTCACCTACGCCCAAATATATGAAAATATAAAATAGACCCTTTGTCCTTTTCTCTGTTTTGCCTTATAGCCTATTTTTTCATTTAGCTACTTCTAGCTTTGGTGGCTATATTGTCAAATACTCATCATCTATAACTCAATTTCCATCATTATTTTGGAGAGTATCGTACTCCACGAACTTCTCGATCATAGACCAGAGCTTGTCCCATTCCATGAGGTTAGATTGGAGGATCTAAAAGGTTATCTTCTTGAATCTCTCGGTGACCCACTCCTAGTGCTTGGTGCATTTAGGTGTAGCCTTGATAACCTACTTAGATTGAGTGAAATCCCTCATAGTAAAATCCATAAAATCTAGTGACAGTGTATCCACAGCCCCTTGCTCCATCTTCTTATGAAAGAACAACTTGATTTTCTTTGGATCTAACTCTAGAGTGGGCATCTCATAGTCCATCATCATCTTCAAGTAATCTTCACTGTAGGTTTGGTGCTCTGCAACCCACTCAAGATCAATATCTAGTTCATGTAAGACCTTCTCCTTTCTATAATCCAGGCCCATCTGCCATGTTTCCACCAACCAATGATCATCCTTTGGTAGTTCTAGCTCCTTTTCCCATTTTCCTGAGAAAGGTTAAGCATGCTCTCGATCTTATGATAGGTGATAATGTATAGCTCGAAGTAGTTATTATAGGTATTTATTATGTCCTCTAGCTTCTTCTACAAACTCTATAACTTATTGAGCATTCTAGTAGCATGGCGCATGCCCATGTTGCCATTGTACATCACCTGGTTGAACTAATTTGTAGTGGACTTTGTCTAGTTTTTCATCTTCTCCATTTTACTCAACTCTTCTTTGGATAGGATGACTAGCATAGATGAATCCATCGGGACCTCTTCTTCCATGGATGTCCACTGTTGAATATAAGTGGTGAGGCCCGCTACTTGTACTTTTAGTTCTTTGTTGGTAGGTTGATCTTTATTCATTTATTGTATGATGGTGGATACCGACCCCTAAAGGTCATATATCTTCTACTCGCAGGTTGTTGGGCCCAAGTTAATTGTAGATATTTGGTATTCCTACTATTGTATGGTTCATGTACCTCCACTGGCTATTGAGGTGGCAACCTGAAGTGTTTAGGACCTAGAAGCATCCACTATGATGTGTGATCCAATCTTAGGCCTTTTCTTCCTTTTGGTTATTGTCTATGCTCTAGCTAGTATCGCCTCTAGCCTAGCTTTTGGGTTGGAACCTACTGCTGCTTTCTTTTTCAATTCATGTTTCAGCTAAGAAGGAACCTCTATTTGGCATTTTGGTGATTCATGATCACCTTCCTCTTCTTGTTCCTTTTGAGACTAATCTTCTTCATCACTACGACCTTCCTCATCATTCTTTTCCTCTTCACTTGGCTCCTTTTCTAGCATGATCTTTCCAATATCAAGCTCAGTGATCTCCACATTTTCTTCACTGATGTTTTCCTCTTGGGATGCCATTTCCTCTTCATGTGCAATCTTGGCATGTTCTGGCTTGGAGAACTTTTCTTGGGCATCTTTCTTCTCTTCTTTATCTTTCATTTCTTCCTTTTTCAAAGGTACTTCTTGCATCTATCCTTCTTGTCTCAAGCCCTCACCTTGGTCATTTCACAGAGGCTCATCTAGTATCTTTGCATATGGATCTATGTATGCCTTCCTTTAGTTAGAGCGGTGCTCCTTTGGGTGTGTCACTTTAATTGCATATTTGTGTTGTTGGGGAAGCTACTCATCTGGATCCTAATCTATTGTATCTATCACATAATGCTCATTGAGAGCCTCGACATCATCTTTTGAAGTTTGTGACTTATCCTCGTCAGAGGCTACCTTGTCCAAGTTTATATTTAGTCTTCCTTCTATAATTTCAAAGTAATCATCCTAATCAAAATCTTCATGCCTATCAACTAAAACCTTTGAAACCTCTTTATTTTGCTCAACATTGAGCCTTTCTATTTCTTCTAAGATCTACGAGGTTGCCTCATTTTCGGTGGCTCGGTAGTGGAAAGGGAAGAGGTAGGGAAGTAGCAATCTGAGCCATCAAAGCTTGGACCTTAGGTTCAATGATTACCTCGAATAGTTCAATAGGAACATTTTTCATATGTGCCACAAAAGCTTGCGACAAGATGGGTGGTGGCATAGAAGTTGAGGGAATCGATGGTGGAATCTAGTAGATAATTTAGGCAATGGAGGCGAGAGTGAGGAAGAGGAGAGTGGGGAGGTAGTAGAAGAGGAAGAGTCCAATACCATAATTAGAGAAATCAACAAGATGGATTGAGATTTCCACGATGGGCAGGGATGAGACAGGAAAAGTCTAAGGAGCGAAAGGTGGAGGAGTGGTGATGACAACAATAACGGGATTGGAAGTGGTAAGCAGTGAGTGTGAATACTCAATTTATTCTTCTTTGTGATGTCCCCCTTCTTGAATGGTAGGCATATCAAGCACAAACATCCCCATTCTCTTTGCCCTTTTAGATGATTGTCCCTCAGTAGTCTTCCTTGATTACACCTTCTGCTTGGGCTTACACTCAAGTGCATCCTCCCTTTTCTTAGACCTTGTAATTGGTGGGGACTTGGGAACCTCACTTGATGAACCAATAGCTACACAACTATTAGTTTCGCTTTCAAGCTCATCCTCGAGATCACCATAAGTCAACTCTACACCCTGCTCTTTGAGTTGGGCTACTTGTGCATCCATCCATTTCCTTGTCCTATTTTCAATGGGTCGAGTTATTATGTCGAGGTCAGTGACCTCTTCTTCATCCCAATATATAACCAGAAAGGGAATATTGGAAAAAGCATGGTATCTATCATCTACAATGTCATTGTCCTCAACAATTTGATTCAGCATTGAAAACGGGCTGATAGAATTTACAAACTGAGCAATCCTTCTCATGTAGTGTCACATTCACACCTCTTTGTAATCACTATAGTTGGTCTAGAAATCCTCAATGTGATTATAGTGGGTGTATTGCTTCCTAACCCATTTCTTCAACTTTTCGTGGGGATCCATTCTTCTTCGATCTATGTGGAGGTCCAAGTTATACTCCACCAATTCCCCTTCTGAATATTCAACACATTGGGTAGTGGGGTAGGATTATATTCCTTTCCCAAAGGTTAGGGAATACAAAATCTGAGCTCAGTGCTTATCACTCAATGATGTCTGGGCAGTTTGCAACTATCAAGAGACCTACATCAGAATGATGTAGTCATTAAGGTTTCCCTGAGAACCCTTCTACTTTGATGTAGGTATACTTTGAGAACTGTATGAATAGATACCCAAATCCCTTTATGAAGGCATTCACACTATGTGATGCCCTTCTCTCAAAATCTCCTCCTAGGATTCTAATTATGTGCCCAATAAAGACATCATTCACTCTTCTATATTCTCTTTTAAATTTTTTGTACTGCAATTGGGGATAGCAGTGTGTTCTGGCACAGAAGATTCCTTTATATGAGAATTTATTTAGAAGGAGGTAGAATAGATAGGATTTCATGTAGAATTTGGAGGTACTCTTCACGACCAAGAGTTGGTTGTGCAAGTTATCACTAATCATCTTTGCCCAGTGGAATTTGGCCTCTCCTCAAATGATTTCCTCTATGAAGTAGGACATCTGTTCTTCGAAGAAAGTAGCAATTGGTAGGCCCATCACCTACTCAGGAGAGTAACCAAATCATGGTATCCTTGAAATAAATCACTTCTAAATAGTTTTTGAGGCACCTTATTAGCACTATCCCTCTTGGTCTTTAACCAATGTTGATTGATCATTATTTTGCATGGAAGAGGGTCTTGTTTCCACATTTTTTCAGCAAATCCCTTCTTTGTTTCATCCATCTTACCAAATGTTGGAATCCCAAATATCCTACAAATAGACTTGGTAGACAAGTTTTCCACTACTCTTCCATCTTTATCAATGATTTTCCTGTTGGAGTGGTAGCACCCCCAGTAGGCCATGACCAATTTTGGAGCTACAAGAGTGGGAGGGAAACTAGCTTCCTTCACAATACCACTTCATTTGATCCTTTGTGCATCTTTTATGATCAAGTTTGTTGGAAAAATCAGTAAAGTTATCTATTTTTTGTCATTGATGTCACTATGTTAGTAGTATGTTGGTAGTTTGGTCAGGTACTCTTATACCAGTGCTTATCCTCTCTGGTGGTTGTTCTAGTATTTTTGGTGTCCCTCTAGTATTCTAGTCCACACTTCTCCGCAGTTGATAGTTTCTGGTTGCGGTTTTGGGAAACTACTGATGATGATAAAAAGCATGCATGATGAGGTAATTTCATGCTCTCGTGCTTGTACGATGAAGTGCCATTATTTTGTTCATTGCATTGAAGACTATTCTTGGTCAACTTGTTAAGATAATTTTGATTTGATATAAAAACTTATGTGTGATCTATTTCTTGGTCTGAGCTGAAATAATGTAATGTACAAACAGTTAAAGCATTTTGAAATACTTTGTGAAGCCGATAGTTGATAAATGAATTGCATCTAATTGAGGTGACCTAATTAGTGTTTGTGATGGAGATCGGGTATATATATAAGTATATGGCAAACAATTTATGGATGTGTGTGCGAATGTGTGTGTGCACGAGTATATGTGTGGAAGTGTAGTGAATCTGTAGAAAGGTGACAAAAGAAATAGTGAAGAAGTAATGAATGTGAAGGTGTGATTAGAAAGGCAACAGTTGTGAGCATATCCAGAACTGTATCAACACATAATAGGTGCATCTTTCCAGTTCATTTTTGGACTGTAAAGCCTTACTCTATTTTGTATAATCTTTCTATAGGCAATGAGCCTCTTTGTTGGATAGTGAGTCCTTTGTAGGAAGTGAGCCTTTGTACTTGGACAATGAGTCCTTTTGGCAATGAGCCTCTTTTAAAATACTATATACTGTGAGTTAACCCTCACCATGGTTTTTCCCTTATTGGGTTTTCCACATAAAAATTTGGTGTTCATTGTGTTGATTTAATTTTTGTTATCTATGTTTCGTGCTCATATTAAATAAAAAAATTGTGTGGTTGAAGATCTGATAAGTAATAAATTTTTAAGTTTAAATGTGTATGAAAATTGATCCACCCCCCCTCAGTTTCCCTGCACCTATTTAGCAATTGGTATCAGAGCTTTGGTTCCTTGTGTAGAGCTTAACCACTTGAGGAGGATCCTGAAGGTTGGTTGAATGGATGATAAAGGAGAGCTCCAGACTGCTCTTGAAGATCTTGATAAAGTAGAAAGAGAAAACAAATATTTGAAAGAGAATCTTGATGAAGCAAATGAATGTGTTTGGAAATTGAAGGAACAGTTGAAGAAATTTAAGCAAAGACACAAAGAAGTAAGTGAACAGTTGAAACAAGAGATAATTGGATTGAAAGTAACAGTAGAAGAAAAGAAGAGGATCAAAGAATGTCTGAATACAATGGTGCAGAACAAGTCAGATGAATGTTCCAAACTCTAGCAAGAACTAATAAGCTTAAGAGTGGAATTAGAGAAGGATAAAATCTGTGAAAATAACTTTAAATCCAGCTCCGGTAAACTTGAAGAACTACTTGTACGACAGAAACCAAGGTGGCTTAGGAGCTGATACTAGTGAATGTTCTAAAGATGTGAAGAAGAATCAAGGAAAGAGGAAGCATAAAAGGAACTTTGCAAGAAGACCTCTTGTGAGATAGCCTAATGGACAAAGGTACCTCTCTTTTGATGGTGTTTTCTTTTCTTGTAAAAAATATGGTCACATAGAAATTGACTGAAGGAGTAGGATAAACTAGTTTTTTGGTTCTCTTTCTGAATTTTTTTTTGAATGTGGGAAATTTGGACAAAAGGCTAAAAAAATACAAATCTCAAGTGAGTTTGATCAGTCAGGTAATGAGGAACAAGTTTAATGAAGGCACACGAAATCAATTCTTTAATGGCTACTACTATGCTTGCAATAAATGTGGACATAGAGCAAATCAATGTAGATCGAGGAATAATGGAGGACAGTCTAATTAGAAAGGTGTGATTTGTTACAACTGCAACAAACCTAGACATATATCTAAAGTTTGTAAGAATAAGAAAGGAAAGAAATCTACTCCAGAAGAGAAGAGTGAACTGGTAAAGAAGATTGACAAAGAAGAGATTAAGCAAGAAATGGATAAGGTATGGAAGAAGAAAGAAGAAGAAGAGAAATTTGAGACTCCTGATGTGTCTATACCCTCATCTAGCACAGATGACTTATTCAAAATTTAGACCTAGCATGGCCTAAGGGGGAGAATTAATAGAAGATCATAAAAACCCCCTGGAAGAATGGCATGTCAGAGGCTGGCACATGATTAGAAGGAGAAGATTGATTAATCAAAGGTTCTGGAAAAGGAACCGGAGAAAAATATGTTGGTATGAATATTTGCATACTGTTTGAAGTTTTTCTGTGCTACATGAAGTGTGTGTTTAGTAGCTTTTTGTGTTTTCCGCTTTTAATGTGCTTAGGGAAAACTCGATGGTGATTAAGTAGAAATTTGTGATGTTTTTGGTTAATTGTGCATCTGAAATCATTAGAAGGTGCTCTGAGAAACTATTAGGAATGCTCAAAGTGTTTTTGAAGGGAATTTGAAGATTATTTTAGGTAATCTAGAAACCCTCTCTCTGTTTGCATAAGGAAAGAAGAAAATTGAAGAAGTATCACTGAATTTCAAGAAAGCTAAGTAATGGATAGTGGTTTGTGTGGTGTTACCTCTCTAAAGTTGAAAAGGGTCGAAGTAGAAGAATATGATCATAGGAAAATGAAGGAAATTGAACTAGGGTTGAGCGAAGTTGAATTACAAAATATAAAAACCCTAGGAATGGATTTGTGGAGTGAATTTTTGTGGGCTACAGATAAGGAACATTGTTTTGGACAAACCCTACTTGATCTCAAAGGAAGCAATTGAAGCGATCATAGGATTATACAGCATTGCAAAACTTCTTGGAAAGAAAATTGTGAAGTATAAGGATGTGGTGGAATTAATTGGCATTGGCAGAGATCAGAGAACACTATTGATTGATACACTTGTTGATTTGATTGTTAGGTATGTTGTATATGGTATCTCATACAAAATTTATTTTAGAAATTGTGGAAGCTCAACTTCAGCTATTGTCGTACATATTGCCCACATGATGGCTAAGGAGAATAGACCATTTGATTTATGTAGCTTGTTACTTGAGAATTTTCTTGAAAATGTTCAAATGTCATTGGTTGAGAATTATTCGTTTCATTTTGGATCCTTGCTGGTATGACTGGTGTTTTACTTTCTGAATTCTCTACTGCGAAAAGATAATGTGATGTGGGAATCTGGTATCCCTATTGTAAAACAAATTTATAGATATCTAGAGTTTTTGGAAGATAATGAAAATATGTGCAAATCATATTTCTCATCCTTATGAGCAAACCTTTGCTTCGGTATATCTGCATCAAGTCGATTCAAAGAAATCTCTTCCTCTGGAAAAAGAAAAGTGGAGGTTGCTATTAGTGATTCCCCTCCATAATTGCAAAGAAAGGAAATGACTGAAGACATCACTAATATTTTAGATGAGAAGGAAGAAGAATCTCTAACTGGTATTGAATCCCATGCTCCTAATGATATTGAGTCTATGATAATTGAAGGAAAAATGAAGAAGAATGGTGAACTATGGGATTCTTCCATGCCTATTGATAGACTAAAAATTGATGATGCATTGGTAGATTATCTACTTTGAAAAATTATTGAAGTATCTATTGTTTCTGATTTCTTTCCAAAATTTTTGATTGAGATTGTTGAAGAAAGGATGTTGCTTGAAGGTCTGGAAGGATGTAAAATGGGAATCTTCATTGAAAGGAGATGCAAAAAGGCTATGCAGAGATTGTTTGAGTTGATTATGGAAACTAAGAAGTGTGTTAAATAAATTTCAAATGTTTACAAGTATTGTCTTCGGTGACCTGCTACTGTAGACAACTTTAGAAGTAGAATTGAAGCGATTAAAGCTCAAGTGAACGAGATTGGAAAGAGTTTTGATATATTTGAAGATAAAGAAGGGAAACAAAGGATAAGAGTTGGAGAACTACAGGCTTAACTAATCATTACACAAAGATAGAGAGATGATGTGACAAAGACCTTCTATCTTCATAAATAAATTGCTAAAGCTTGGTTAGAGAATCTTTCTAGAATTCTTATTGATGTTGAAGATGTTGAGAAACAATGCTTTGTTGTAGAGTGGTCACCCTCTTTTACTCTACTCAGATTATTAGAAAGTAAGTGCACAAAATTGGAGTTTTTTGTCTTTAACTAGAAGAAGTTGCATCCAGTTCTCAAAGAAAGGTATAAGAAGGTGTTCCACGTGAAGAGTGTCATCTTCACTTAATTTATGTTTTCTTAAATGATCTAGATTGTTGGAAGTTTTTTCAATGTTTTGGAAATCTTTTGAAATTTTGATGTCACCATGTTTACACTCATTTTTGGCACCCTTTTCCATTGATTTCAAAGGGGGAGAGTGTTGAAATAGAGAGTGTTGGAGATAGTGGAGAAAGAATTTTTTTATCTACATGTTTCCATCAATGACAAAGGGGGAGATTGTTGGAAAAATGAGTAAAGTTATATATTTTTTTCATTGATGTCACCATGTTGGTAGTATGTTGGTAGTTTGGTTTGTTATTCTTATACTGGTTCTTATCCTCTCTAGTGGTTGATCCAGTATTTTTGGTGTCCCTCTAGTATTCTAGTCCGCAGTTCTCCGCAGTTGACAATTTTTTGTTGCAGTTTTGGGAAACTACTGATGGATGATAAAAGCATGCATGATCAGGTTATTTCATGCTCTTGTGCTCATATGATGAAGTGAAATTATTTTTTTGGTTGCATTGAATACTATTCCTAGATGATTTGTTAAGATAATTTTGATTTGATATAAAAACTTATGTGCAATCTATTTCTTGGTTCGAGCTAACAATATGTAATGTACTAATGGTTAAAGCATTTTGAAAATACTTTTTGAAGCCAATAGTTGATAAATGAATTGCATCTAATTGAGCCAACCTAATTAGTGCTTGTGATGGAGATCGGGTATATATATAAGTATATGGTGAACATTTTATAGATGTGTGTGTGAATGTGTGTGTGCACGAGCATATGTGTGGAAGTGCAGTGAGTCTATAAAAAGGTGATAGAAGAAATAGTGAAGAATTAATGAATGTGAAGGTGTGATCAGAAAGGAAGCAGTTGTGAGCATATACAGAACTATATCAGCACTAATAGGTGCATCTTTCCAGTTCATTTTTGGGTTGTAAAGCCTTAC
Source organism: Sequoia sempervirens (assembly GCA_007258455.2). Taxonomy (NCBI): domain Eukaryota; kingdom Viridiplantae; phylum Streptophyta; class Pinopsida; order Cupressales; family Cupressaceae; genus Sequoia; species Sequoia sempervirens. The sequence goes on along the minus strand of VDFB02281492.1, from coordinate 370,324,721 downwards.
TATGTTTTGTATAATCTTTTTTGTAGGCAGTGAGACTCTTTGTTGGATAGTGAGTTCTTTGTAGGTAACGAGCCTTTGTACTTGGATACTGAGTCCTTTTGGCAGTGAGGCTCTTTTAAAATATTATATAGTGTGAGTTAACCCTCACCATGGGTTTTCCCTTATTGGGTTTTCCACGTAAAAAAATGGTGTTCATTGTGTTCATTTAATTTTTGTTATCTGTGTTTCATGCTCATATTAAATAATAGAATTGTGTGGTTGAAGATTTGATAAGTGATAATGTTTTAAGTTTAAATTTGTGTGACAATTGATTCACCCCCCTCTTAGTTGTCTTGCACCTATTTAAAAAGGTTGAACATCACCCTCTGCTTGAACTCATCAATATTTACATGTCTAAGGTCTATGTCTAAGATCGTGTCCTAGGTGGAGGCAAGCTTGGAGGTGTACTCCACCCCATGGAACTGGTATTTCATTTGTTCATTTTCCTCCATTCCCCTTGATGTTCTAATAGGATTCTTTCCCTTATCAACCTTCTCAATGGGCTTCCCTGATGATCCCTCAGCAGGTTCTATAAACCTTGCATGTACAGAATGCAGTAAGTGTTTTTAGATATAAAGAGGTAAAAATCAGTTAGATCCTACAAATACAAGGTTAGATCCATTCATACATCTCTATCATAAAGTTCATCATTGTATTCTTTTTGGGGCTCATTTGGATCATTTGCACAAATGTGGGTTTAGGAGTGTGGGTTTCCCCTAGGTGGAAGTCATTCCAAGCAGCTAGGAGCAGGATGACATTGATGCAACAGAGTTTCGTAGACAACCACCTATAGGGAAAGTTCCACATGGTTCATTTGATGAGAAAATTCCTTATGAAATTATTAAGCACGTGCAAAAATAGTTCATGAGGTACTCAGAATTGTTAGATCAGGCTATGATCATCCAATGAAGTTTACAATGTGGAAGGATGTAGCCACTTCGACGTAAGATAGCGATATTTGGTAGATGGACCTCCGACAACATCTAATTGTATAGGTTTTCCTGCATTTTTCTTTTTGAATTGGTGTTCCACCTAATATTTGGAAGTCAGAGAAGGCGATGAAGGGTGTGGAGTCCACATCGTGGGGTGGTGCAGTGACTTTTCCACTAAATAATGGTGGTTGGGTGACAACGAACTATACACAAAGATCTATAAGGCATTTGGACTTAGTCAATTTTTTACAAGTGTTAGGCTTTGTTCAATCAATGGCCATAGCGAAGGTGGGTCCCATGATGCAGGAAGGCATTAGGGATCGACTGCTAATCAATGGTGATAAGATGGTGCCACCTACAAGCAAAATCCCACATGAGGTTGCAGGCTTAGTCATTTTCTCTAAGATTTTCAAATGTTAATAAGGACAACAGAGGAGATGGTGCGGGCCATAGTGGACTATTTACTGCACAACGAATTTCCATGGAAGAACAAGATTATGAATGGGTGTAAATACTTGATTCTAGCCAGAGTTAAGGAACTTCAAAGTATAGGGCAGATAGCTAGTGCGGGGCAAGAAACTTGAGAAGGTTTTATGAAATTTTCGTAGTGGAGAAAGGTTTGTTTTGAAAATTGTCATTTACAAAACCTTAGCTTGAGAGAAACGCTTCAAAGAAAGAACATAATGCACTTACCTTGAGATCGTGCAAAAATTTGATGAAAATCTATCTCAAATTTTTTGTAGGATCTCATGTGGGTGGAAGCTCCTTGTTCTCTCTTAAACTTTCAAGTTGTTGGGGTGAAAATGATAGGTTCAGTGCTCCTACTTATAGGTGAAATGATATTAATGGCATGCATTTAATTCCCAATATGGTGGAAAGTCAATTGGTGGGATTGTGGAAACCCACACTAGGTTGTACGCTCCTCAAAGACTTAGGTGGTGAAGGGAGGTGTAGGCTCCGCCATGTGGGTAGATGTTGAGGTTTGGCCACTACTTAGTTGTAGGAGATAGGGGCATTCCACAAGGGGAGAGCCACAAATATAGGTCCACAAGGCCAAATGGATGCAGTGGTGAAAGGTTAAGGGAATCCCACAGGCTCAAATCTGCAAAGGTAAAAGACTTAGCATATTTTGGGTAGGTGATTTTGCTCGAGTGTAATTTGATTACTCTAGTGCATGTGACCAACTTAAGCTCAAAAATAGGGGCATGAAAAATGAGGCAGAAGTGAAAATAGCTTGGTGAAGGAAAAAAGAAAAGAGGGGATCCCTAATTTGAACAAGGTGTGTGTGCTATAGGCACAAAAAATGGCGACTCTACTAGGAGAACTCTCCCAAGTATTCCAAGGGTACGTATTCATCTAGTACCCAGAATCTCTGGTTTGATAGACTAGAAGCCAATTTCCTCAAATGAACTAAAAAATTAAAGGAGGGTGGAATCCTTGGTTGAATCATATCATAAGATATTACAAAAGTGTGTGCAATGAGTTTATTCCCCTCCCTCAGAGACCACAATGGATAGCAATCAATCAGTGGAGGAAAGCTACGTAGGTTATCTAACCCCAAAAGTAACCTAGACATTGCTCCACTACCAGTCAAGCATCTATAGCCTTGACATAGTTGTCACTGTGACCCCATGAACATTGCTCTATTGCCAGTCAGGCATTCAAAGCCTCAATAGAGTTGCTCGTACACCCACACAATTGCTTTTTTTCAATATTTTATTTTTTTCTTTTCTCTTGATATTTTATTTTGATACTCTTTTGTATACGTACTGAAGCTTATCATGGGTTTGGAGATCATAGTGGTCACTAGAGTATACTTAATATTTTTCACTTTCCAGAGCCTCATAATGACTATTGTATAGCTCATGAAGAGTATTTAAGATATATATCATGTGTAATATGAGATAAATGTGAAGGGACTCAAATAAGGGTTCTATCCTAAATCAAGTTAGAGTTCAAGTAATGAAACCCACCTCATGGTAACTAACGAATAATTATCCAATGAACAAATAGGAGTTAGTAGAAAAGTGGGCTAGTAGGCTGAGCATAGCCACTGCATCAATATTGGACAATACCCTCAACAAAACAGGGTCGAGAAAGCGAGTGAAAGTGAAGTGAAAAGCAAAGAAAAAATCAGACAACCTACTCTAACTATGTACAACTATACACAAAGAGTGAGCTTGGATATCTCAAGCAAGGAAATAATTCTTGAGGTACTAACTACCCATTGATAGGCAATAGGACATCCTCTCTAGTTAATGTTTTGAGGCGAAAGGAATTAACTCTTAGAATCTCATAAATTTGAAAGGGGCCAAGCTAGAGCTTATCAAAATTTTCATGTCCCCCTTTCTTCTCAAGGGACTTTTCTCAACATAGGACCAAATATACAATCTTAAAGGCCTTTACTTTGGCTCAGTGATCAAACAATCTCCTGACTATGCCCTATTGTTTGGTGAAATTTTCTATTGCTTGGTCATGAACATCCTATAAATGAAACAATTCAAGTAGGCAAGCTTCATGGTGTTTTCCCTCCTCATAGTATGTGTTAATAAATTGGAGCATATGGATCTTGAGGTGGACTGGGAAAATAGGCTCTATGACATAAACAAGGAGGAATGGGGAATTTCCCAAAGCAACCTTATGGGGAGTGTGCTCTACCCATAAGGTAAAACATAGTTGGGTGTGCCAGTCTTTTGGGTTTTTATCAAGCAATTTTTGGATGATAGTCAACAAGTTCTTGTTCGTGGATTTAGCCATACCATTTCCTTGGGGATAATAGTTGGATGAAAACTTAAGTGCAATTTCATAATCAAAGGCCCAACCAACAAATTTGAGGGATGCAAATGCAGGACCATTATCTCAAACCAAAGCAAATGAGCAACCAAAGTGATTTAAAATGAAGCTTTCTAGAAAATTAGTAACTACTTCAGTTGTACATTGCCTACATGCTATTGTTTTATTCCATCTATTATAATAATCAGTAGTGGTCATAATATATTTGTGGCCTACAAAGGATGGTGTTCTCACCGAACCAATGAAATTGAGTCCCCATTGAGCAAAGGGACTTACCTTCGCAACTGGTTGCAATGGGACAATGACATTCCTTTCCTTGGTAGCGGTGGTCTGACAAATGTGACAGGATCTGACATGGTTGTGTGCATCTTTGAATAACATTAACCAGTAGTACCCTTCTCACAAAATCTAATGAGCGGTTGAAGGGCCAAACCCATGGCTAGTGCCAAACTTATCATGAAATTGCTTCAAGACTTCAGTTGCTTCTTCTTTTCCCAAGCACTTGAGATATATTCCTTCATGATTTCTCTTGTATAATATAGCTCGTTATAGTATGAAGCTATTGCTTTTCAAACTTAGAGCAATTTTTTGTACTCCTTGCAGCTGAGGTGGACACTTATTGTTCAACAAATAATAGACAATGTCATTGTACCATTCACCTAGGGAAGCATCCTCTAAGTGGTATTGTTGCACTGTGAGTTTCAAATTAATTTTTTCTATTGTGTGAGTGAGGGTTGGTCATTGGATCAGTTTCATGGGGTGAATCTCCATGTCATATTCTTGTAGCAGCATGACCCATTTTGATCTTCTTTCACCTAACTCATTTTGCATCAACAGGGTCTTTACAGTTAGATCCAAAACTATGGTGAACACTTTGTTCCTCAAAATGTAGTGTCAAAATTTCTTAACCCCACAAACCAAGGAATACTCCTGCTTTTCCATATTCTGGTACTAAAATTCAACATCTTTTAGCAGAGCACTCATAAAAGCAATATGATGCTCATTCCCTTCATCATCTTTTTGCATTAACATGTTGGCACACGAATGATTTGAAGAAAAATAATAGATGTAGAATGGATTTAAATACTCTGGTTGACTAGCATGGGGGCTTCTATGATGACCCTCTTGATCTATTCAAAATATTTTTTGGCTTCCTATGTCCATTCCACCTTGGCATCTTGCTTGAGAATTACATTTAATGGCTTAACAACTTCTGTGAATCCAGTGATAAACTTCCTGATGAAGTTGATTTTCCCAAAAAATGACTTCATTTCTTTTTTGTTGCTTGGAGGCTAAATTTTTAGTATAGACATATACATTTCGGGTCTATGGAAACTCCTTTATCTAAAATCATGTGCCCTAGCAACTTGATTTTAGTCACTCTAAAAATTCATTTCTTTAGATTTAGTAATTTTTTGAACTCTCTGAATTTCTAAAAAACTTTACATAATTAGAAGACGTCGTCTCCTCTTTTCTTTGAGAAAATAGTGAGATCATCCATGTATATGATGTTGCACTTGCTGATGAGATCCTTAAAGGCTATTTCCATAGTGTGCTAAAATGTAGCACCTACGTTGATCAATCCAAACAACATCCTTCTATATGCAAATGTTCCCCATTTTTTGGTGAATGTCATCTTATGTCTATCTTCATACTGAACCATCACCTGGTTGTATCCTAAGTATCCATCGAGAAACAAGATCATCTAGGACCCATTGACAATTTGTAATATCTCATCCTGTGAGGGTACTAGATAGTTGTCCTCCTTGGAAGCTCTATTTAGGTTCCAAAAATCCATGCATAATCTAATTTCCCCGTTCTACTTCCTAACTGGAACCAAATTGGCCACCCATGTGGAATGCCTGACAAGGAAGATAATTCTAGCTGATAGCAACTTCTATACTTCCTTGAAAATAATAGGTTCCAACAATACATTAATTGGGAATTGACGCTACGAGAAGGGTCATACATCTGGCTTGAGAGGAATGGTATGAGTAATAATTGAAGTATCATATGTCTTTAGGTGTTCATATCCCCAAGCTATCACATCATGGTAAATGTGTAAAGCATGAATTGTCCCCTTTCTTTCCTCTGGTGTGCACACTTTTTCAATGAAAACATTTTTAATTTCTTTAGTCATACCCATGTTGGGAGCATCACATTGATTATCTATTGATTATTTTTTAGTCCGCTAATCTTGATCCTTGATTTGATCTATGTCAAATATTTTTTCGAGCTAAACCATGCTAGTGGTATTGTGTTGGTCTTTAAATTGATCACTCCTTCAATATCAAGCTCAACCTCCTTTGGCTCTACTTCATCAATGATTTGTGATGCAAATACATTTGTACTGGTGATGAAGATGAGGATGTGCTTGTCATCACTAAATACTTGAAAGTGAGTGACATTTTTGGGTATTAACGAGGTAGAAATGAGCTCTATGGTGAATTTATTTAAGCCATTTAAGGACAAAGGCTGGAGGGTACTAGTTTCCTAGGCTAACATTGTTGGCTTTCAGTTGTTTATTGTGGTTGTTTGTCCTTGATGTCAAAACTGATTGGTGATTGGTATTATGATACTTGGTGCATTAATTATCATTGTATTTAGTTTGGTATATTCAATATTTTGTGGACAGTGCTTTGGATTGGTGCATTTGGGTGCATTTCATTCTCATTGTGGACAGTGATTTATACTTTCAGTATTGTGATACTGATCTTGGTGAATTCCTTGGTATCTCAGATGATAATCAATCAAAGGACAAGCATAAGCTTTAGATATATGTCTTTGCTTTCATGACAGCCACATGTATATTCAACATGTTTAAGTCATTGTGACATACTCATACTAGCAGATTCATTTTAGTGAGATATCATTTGATTAATGGAATCATAAATCATACTAGTTGCAAGGTATAGGACAACATCATAGTTGTGAGTATCAACTTCATAAAGGTAATGCTTATGGAAATGATATTGGCTTGGCATCTATATTGTCTCGGCATCTTTCTATCTTCATGGTATCAATGGTTGTGACTTGTTGATTGATAAATATGGCATATTTTTGTGATCACCATCTTATATGATATTGAGGCTATGAATATTTTATTAAAGCCTTTATAATAAAAATACTTGGGCTTACCATATGACATATAGTTCATATGAATTTTTATTGGTATCGGCCTTGATTAAAGTTTGGAGTCATATAATATATGACTGTCAACCTTTTTTAATGATCTAAGTCTTTATAAAAAGACCATCAAGCTAAATAATTTTCTTGACAACAATGAGTCAGGTCATGTGTGCTTAATGTGGCATTAACTTTGTTTCACATGATTCTTATGTGGCATTTGCACTTGATGATTTTTCGATCAAAAAGCACTATGAAGACAGGAAGTCAATAGTTTACATGCAATATTTAAAAGTGATTATGATTATCGGCCTCCACAGTATAATGTTTGTTTGCAGACTTCAAATACATTATGATGTTTTGTTAAATTATTAGTCTTCAGACTTCAAAGCTCATTTGAATTTGAAATCATTATGCACTTGAGTTTAGGGAAAAATGAGTTTGTAAATATCATTTTTTTCTTAAGGTTTGAAATCCTAAATTGTTGCCGCCATTGGAATACTGCAGACCTATTTCTTTGGTTAGTCAACATTGAAAATTGTTAGTTTGAGTTTCAAAACAATGTATAAAGGAAGTAAGAAAGAATGGTGTTGCCAGTCAATGAAGTATGCAGCTAGGAAGTTATGGCTAAAATCAAGTAACACAATGTTGGGTTAGTTACTCATTCAGTCTCTTCTATTATTTTGGTTTCCAAGTTTTTTGTTAATGCGAGTTTTGTTAAAGGGGAGTTTAATGATGTGGATTTTGTGAATAATTTGTTAAGGAATTTGTTTGAAGAGGCTACTTAACAATCAGGGTTTCATTTTTCTGAAATAATTCTTCAGTTATTCCTTTTGGAATCCATTTTAACTATTTTTTTCTATAAATATATGACTATAAGCCATTTCTCAATGGTGAGAATTTGTATGGCTGAGAACAAGGGTTCTTGAGCACAAAACAGATTGTTATTATAGTGATATCATTTGTATTTGAAATGGGTGAAAAGAGAGTTTAAAAGATCTATCTCTTATTTGATTATAGAGATTTCATATTTCAGTGAAATTATTTTTGTATTGTTTCATTCAGTACACATTTTAGTGGGCATTATTGAAAATCATGTATTATCTTTTGAAACTTTGAAAAATTGGGAGTCGGTGCTCCTAACTTGAAGTGGGTGCTTCAGTTTGTACTTGTGAAGTTGGTGCTTCAGAAATTGGCATTGAGTTGTTACTCCACCATTATGACAGAGTTGGTGCTCTAGAAAATATATTGTAAACAGATTTGAATTAAGCCTTTAAGGCATTTTGGGGTGGTTTTTCTTCCCTGAAAGGGTTTTCCACTCAGCAAAATTTTGTGTCTCTTTTCTGTGGTTTGTGCTTATCTTGCTTAAGTTTTCATTATGTCATTTGTCAAAGTGGTTCATACAATGCTCTAATACATTTTTCATTGTTACAATCTATCTAAAAGATTTCACAAATGTGAATGTTCATATTTCAGATTACTATCTTGTTGATGCTTAATGTTATATGATCAGTTGGTTCAATTGTTGCAGTGAAATCAAACAATTCAAACACATACTTAATGTGTTCAATGATTTGTTCTTGATTAGGTTCCAAACACAAATGCATTGTTTGAGTTCAGTCTCAAAATTGTTTTGTTAAATATCATTGAATCAAAGTGGCCTTTGTCTCAAGGTTTTGCTCATCAGGGTTAAAATTTTAATATTATATTACTCTGATTCACCCCCCCTCTCAGAGTAATTAAGCTTCCAAAAAACACATCAATAGTTGGATTCTTACTATGTGGGATCAATTGAATATTAAATGTGTCTAGGCCTTCTATGAGATCCCATACCCTGTGTGTGTAGTTTGCTAACCTTCTATCATGACATGAGTATAGTCTCCTAACGTGTTTCACAACTAGCTCAGAATCACCAAAGACTTGCAGCATTTTTATTTTATTTTTCAATGCCGTTAGGATTCCATGAACTAATGCTTTGTATTCTACTACATTATTTGTGCAATAGAATTGTAATATATGGGCAGCAAAATGTGTCTTACCCATGGGAATGATAAATTAAAAGCTTGCTCCCACTCCTTGCTTAGATTTGGAACCATCAAAGTGTAGCGTCTAGAAATTAGGGGGACTCTTGTCTTTGGAAATGACTAAGTGTGCCTCCTTCCTTGGGTGGCTATGTAGATCTAAGTTTGTCTTGATCTTGTTGTCCCTCTTGAGGTTTCCCTTTCATAGTAACATGTCCCTTGATATGATCCACTATACTTTGGCATAGGAAACATTCAAACTCAGAATGAGTTGTGTCATGTACCTTACACTAGCTGGGCAGCAACAATTATTCAAAGTCCATCCTGGTTCCTAGGTTGAGTTGGTCTTGCACACATTTCTGCATAAACTCTTGGAAACCATCCAATAAGCTAATGTGTCTGTCATCCTGGAGTTCTTCATCATTAGACTCAACCAAGAATTCCATGCTATTTGGGAGGGAGATTAGATTGATAGGAACATTGCATAACATGAGGACCTCCTCTACACCTTCTTCATCATCCTGGTAAGCAACAAGACAGTAGTTTCCTAGCTCTATTTCTATGAACAACACCTCATTTGTATTGTTAAACTCAATAATCATGAACTTCATCTTGGGATCTCAATCAATGTAGATCTAATTAGGTAGTCCCTTCTAGGGAAGCCATAGGTGGGAATAGTCTAATGTAGAGTAACCATTTAAGGTTCAGGTGAAATCCCTTCCTAGTATGATTTTGTAGGTTTTTGTGATGTCGAAAACCTAGATATATATAACTTGTTGGACCCTTGGATCGACCACAATCTGCATGGGAATTTTGTTCAATTACCCTACTATGTTTACCTTCATCTTATCCAACTAAGTCACCTTCTGTTGGGAAGGTGTAGGAGTTATTCCCAATACTTTGCATACTACCAATGGCATGACATTAGGTAAGGCTACCGAATCAAGCAAACAGTTGTGCAAATTCTTGCCGAATATTTTGATTATTGTCAAGAAGGGAGAGGTCTCCAATTTCCCCTGGAACAACCCTACCGATATGTCAACCTGGAATACCTAAGCTTTGTCTTTATCATTTCTCTTATCCTTGGTTTGTACTTGATTCTTCTCTTTATTTGGTTGCTTGTTTACTTACTGATTTGGGGGATGATTAGGTTTCTTTCCTAGGATTTCCCTGATCATAGGCTCACTATTTGAGGTATCGAATGAAACCTTCTTTGCAAGTAATTTTGGAGTTGGTTTTGTTGGGGAGGTTCCATTAGTGACCTAAAGAAATCATTTTTTATAGCAAGTACCCCTAATAATTTGAAGGCTGAAAAAATCACTTTATTCAATTCATCTACCACATACTCTCCCATTTGTTCAACTTTTTCTTCAAAATATTTTCTTTGGGAAGAACTAGGGGGTTGATCTCGAGTCTAATTAGGCTACCTATTTATATTGAAGTATTGAGTGGGCACATGGGGATAAGTTGGATTATTGTTGGCATTAGGATCAAGAGGAGTATTGAAGTTGTTAGGATGAGTAAAGGTTGTGAAGGGACCAACAACTTACCTATTTCTCAAATTATAGGGATATGCTCTTTGATGGAACATGTGGACTTCATCCTCACATGGCTTATCCTCGTCTATTGGACCATTATCAATTGAATCAAAGACTTGAGATAGGGAACTCTTGTTACTTACCTATTTTTCCTCTTCGTCTTTGTGCATAGCCTCCTTCTTGAGTGAGTTGCTTTCAATTTGTAGGAAAGGAGCTTGGTTGACCACCAGCACCGAGGAATCATATGGCTCTAAGGGAACCAAGTCTCTGCAACTTGATCCATCAATGGCATTCTAGACTTCCACTTGAAAAATCTCTATGGTCATTTGAAACTCTAGGCAATCTAACTCAGAATGTTAGTTTGTCTTGTGGATTTCGCACCATCTGGATAAGTAAGCCTCATCCAAATAAACACCTATTATAGAATTTTTGACACCAATTGGTTGGTCAAGAGGCATGGGGATGCCTTTGTTTTTTGGCCTAGTATTCCAAGTTTGATTTTACCTTTGTGAAGGCCTCCTTTCAAATTTTTTCCCTAAATTTTGTCCTCTTTCATAATTCTATCCAGAAGAGGGCACCTAGATCATGGTTGTCTCAATTGAGGTTGGATTGAATACTCCTTTGAGAGGCCTGAATCTAGTTGTTTTGATTCCTCAAATGTGTCATCTCGGTGGATAACTTCTTCACCAACTCATTCAATTCATTGATCCAATCCTTTTCTGCATTATTCTACTATGACACCGAATTTTAAAGGAATACGGGTCGCTTCATAGGTCGGTTTTGTTGGGCAGTTGGGAACTCAAAGCCTTGCAAGTATGAAGGCACTTGAGGCTATTAAGCATAAGCATCCTGATGTGAAGGTTGCAAGTAATGAGGCATTGAAGGCACTTGGTTCAATGGTTGCCTTGGGTATGGTACTATTGGAAGCTAAGGGACTTGATTCAGCATTGGCGTATGATAGGTCAAGGCATGAGTATGCCCTTGGATTTGATTTGGGTTAGCAGCTAGCCCCAAGGAAGGTAACAAACTTGCAATGTGCTTCCCCAAGTTTGTGCTTGTTGTGACTACCTCTGTGTATGCATCCACCAACCTAGCAGGCGACGGGTGCATCATTTTTACCAAAGTGGATGTAAGATTATCTAAGGTAGCATAATACACCAATCTAGCTGAGGCATCATCAACCACATAAGGTGACTGCAACTTCATGAAATCCCTATAAATCTATCATTGAATGAGTTGATAGGCTCATTGACTTCTCTCCTAACATACATGAACTATTGATATAATTTTGTAGGGCTGATAGGGAGTTTGAACTTCTATAAAAAGGTGTTCTTCATCTAATCCCAAGATGTAATGGATCCAGTAGGTAGATGGATGTACCAATAGAAAGCCTTATCCCCCAATGAGTAAGGGAAAATCCTATAGGCCACATCCTCATGTTCAATCTACATATCTTTCAATGCTATTTGGAATATCTTGATATGTTCTTCTGCTATCCTTTGTGGATCACATGGGTGGAACTTGCTAAAGAATCCTTTTGGATTCTTAAGCATGTTGTGGTAGTCATTGAAGGATAATGGGGATAGGTTATTGCCCAACCAAGCCATTGTGGGAAGTGGAGGTTGCAATTGTTGTGCTACAATGACTTGGGATTGAAGTGGGACATTAGTTGGGACAATTTCTTGGAAGTGAAGTGCAAGGGTGCAGACAACACCTTGGCTATGGGAAGTGAAAGGGGAAAATTTTGTTTGGAGCAAATGGGGGGATGGAAGTGTTGTCAGGATTGAAGGAGATGAATGGGAGAGGTGGATGGAGAGAGATGGAGGGGATGGAGGTCAAGTGGGTGGGGTTGAATATGGTGCTTCCCCTTTCTTGGCTCTCTTAGCCTTAGTAGGGGTCTTTAGCTATTGGAATTATCCCTTGCTAGGTGTGGATCTGAGTACTCTATGAAACCTTTGAGGGGAGAAGGACCCAATTCGATCTAGCTTAACTTGGTTTCCCTCCTTCTAGTGTTAGTTTTGTTGATGGGTGTTTTTGCACTTTCTCAACACAAACTTCACACAAGTATGCTACCTCTCTTGAAAGGTAATTTCTGCAACTGAGTCTTAGAAATCACCCCAAGGTCTCTTGGGTGTTAGGTCATGAAAAATATTGGAATAGTTCAATTATTTGATGTGATTTTTTGGTAATAACAAAGTGCATTTATGATTCACTAAACATGGAGGGAATGGGGTATGCAAAAATATTTTTGTAAATTGTGGAAATAAAGAATAGCTGCTGTAAGTTCAAGACAACAAACTTAAACTCCATATTTGTCATCAAATTTGATTTACAATGATGTTGGAACTTTTTTTTAACTTCAGATTTTAAAAAAAAGGGGTCAAAAGGGGAAAAAGGGTTAAAATTATCCTACACCTACAACTAATGTTGAATAATAATAACGGAGGATGCTACAGTGGATAGACTTCCTAAAACTAAGTTCCACTTAACCAAGGGAAGCCTATAGTCTCATGAAATTAGTGCAATCTTCTAAGGCCTACATATTTTCAAACCATTCATTCACCATTAAAACATGAATAATAGTTGAACTTAATTGTAGTAATGTAAATGATGCTCAGACTAACTTTACATAGGACTTTATCAATAATAAACAACAAAAAGTATGATCCAATAAGACATCAACACCATAGCATACTTCACCATTAAAGTAAAACATAAACTAATGAATAAAGTAACTTAAAACTAGAACAACAAAGCTAAAATATAAGATTTGGAGAATGAATCATGCACATATGAGATGAAAACACAAGAAACCATCAAGCAATTATTTTCTCATTAATTTTTTGTAGCATGCCTTTACACAACAACTCATCTCTCTCTTTGAAAATGAGAGGATGCCCTTATTTATAGTTTTCCAAAAGAAAAATGAATGGACAAGATTAATTTACATTGTGTGGCTCAAATTCATTTTACATTAGGGTTTCACCTACCCCCAACTATATGAAAATATAAAATAGACCCTTTGTTATTTTCTCTATGTTTTCCTATAGCCTATTTTGTCATTTAGCTACTTCTAGCTTTTGTGGATATATTGTCAAATGCTCATCATCTATAACAGGATTTCCATCATTCTTTTTAAAAGTAGCATACTCCATGAACTTCCCGATCATAGCTCGGAGTTTGTCCCATTCCATGAGGTTAGATTGGAGGATCTAAAAGGTTATCTTCTTGAATCTCTCGGTGACCTACTCCCAATGCTTGGTGCATTTGGGTGTAGCCTTGATAACCTACTCAAACTACGTGAAAGCCCTCACAGAAAAATTCATGAAATTCAATGATAGTGTATCTGCATCCCCTTGCTCCATCTTCTTATGAAAGAATGGCTTAATTTTCTCTAGATCTAACTCCAAAGCAGGCATCTCATAGTTCGTCATCATATTGAAATAATCTCCACTGTCAGTCCAATGCTCTACAACCCACTCAAGATCAAGCTCTAGTTCATGCAAGACCTTCTCCAATATTTCCTTTTTGTAATCCAGGCCCATCTACTATGTTTCCACCAACCAATGATCATCCTCCAACAGTTCTAGTTCCTTTTCCCATATTCCCTAGGAAAGCTTAAGGACACTCTTGAGCTTAGGATAGGTGATCCTGTATAGCTCAAAGTAGTTATTGTAGGTCTTTATTGTGTCCTCCGGCTACTTCTACAAACTACAAAACTTATTGAATATTCTAGTAGCATGGTGGATTCCCATGTCGCCATTGTACATCACCCGCTTGAACCAATCTACAGTGGACTTGGTCTATTTTTTCATCTTATCCATTTTAATTAGCACTTGTTTAGATAGGATGGCTAGCACAGATGACTCTATTAGGACCTCTTCTTCCATGAATGTCCACTTTTGAATATAAGCGGTGAGTTCTACTACTTGTGATTTTAGTTCTTCTTTGGTAGACTAATCCTTATTCATTTGTTGTATGATGGTGGATACCAACCCCTAAAGGTCATCTATCTTCTGCTCATAGGTTGTTGAGGCTAGATTATTTGTAAATATGTGGTATTCCTATGCTTGTACGGTTCTTGTACCTCCAATGGCTACTAGGGTGGCAACCTACAGTGTTTGAGACCCAGAGGCATCCACTGTGATGTGCAATATGATCTTAGGCCTTTTCTCCTTTTTGGTTCTTGTCTGTGCTCTAGCTAGTATCGCCTCTTGCCTAGCTTTTGGGTCAATGACTACTAGTGCTTTCTTTTTCATTGTTGTTCTAGCTAGGCAGGAACCTCTATTTGTCCTTTTGGTGATTCATGATCACCTTCCTCTTCTTGTTCCTTTTGGGGCTAATCTTCTTCATCACTAGGAGCTTCCTCATCATTCTTTTCCTCTTCACTTGACTCCTTCTCTGGCCCAATCTTTCCAATATCAAGCTCAGTGATCTCCACATTTTCTTCAGTGATGTTTTCCTCTTGGGGCACCCTTTCCTCTTCATGTGCAATCTTGGCATTGTGTTTTGGCTCATAGCACTTTTCTTGGGCATCTTTCTTCTCTTCTTTATCTTTCTCTTCTTCCGTTTTTGAAGGTACTTCATCTTCTTGCATCCATCCTTCTTGTCTCAGACCCTCACCTTGGCTAGTTCATGAAGGATCATCTAGTATCTCCACATCTAGATCTATGTCTTCCTTCCTTTCTTCAAAGAAGTGTTCCTTTGGGTGTGTCTCTTCAATTGCATCTTTGTGTTGTTGGGGAAGCTCCTCATCTGGCTCCTGATTTGATGTCTCTATCACATAATGCTCATCAAGAGCCTCAATATCTTCTTCTAAAGTTTGTGAATTCTCCTTATTGGAGGCTACCTTGTCCAAGTTTATATTCAATCCTCCTTCTAGATGTTTAAAGTAATCAACCCAACCAAAATCTTCATGTTCATTAACTACATCCTTTGCAATCTCTTTATTTTTCTCAGCATTTATCCTTTCCATTTCTTTTGAGATCTGTATGGTGGCCTCCATTTTTGGTGGCTCAGTAGGTGGTGAGGGAAGAGGTAGGGAAGAAATAATCTGAGGCATCAAAGCTTGGACCTTTGGGTCAAGGATTACCCCAAATAGTTCAATAGGCACATTTTGTATATATGTCATGAAAGCTTGTGGCAAGACAGCTGGTAGCATAGAAGTCGAGGGCATGGATGGGGGAAGAGTAGAGAATGTAGGAAATGGAGGTGGGAGTGAGGAAGAGGACAACAGGGAGGTAGTAGAAGAGGAAGAGTCCAATACCATAACCGGAGTAGTCAATGAGGTGGACGTGAGGTGGACCAAGATGTCCACAGCAGGTGAGGATGAGACAAGAAAATTCTAAGGAGTGGAAAGTGGAGGAGTGGCGATGACAACAGCAGCAAGATCAAAGTGGTAGGCAGTGAGCGCAACTGCTCAATTTCCTCTTCTTCTTCTTCATGATGTTCCTCTTCCTGAATGGTAGGCATCTCAAGCACAAACATCCTCATTCTCTTTTCCCGTTTAGACAATTTTCCCTCTATATTCTTCCTTGATTACACCTTCTTCTTGGGCTTACGCTCAGGTGTGTCCATCCTTTTCTTAGACCTTGTGATTGGTGGGGACTTGGGAGCCTCTCCTGATGAACCAATGGTTACACTACTATCGGTTTCTCTTTCAAGCTCATCCTTGAGTTCACCATAAGTCAACTTTGTACCATGCTCTTTGAGCTAGGCTACTTGTGCATCCACCCATTGCCTTGGCCTATTTTCAATGGGTCAAGTTAGTATGTTGAGGTCGGTGACCTCTTCTTCATCCCAATCTATAACTAGCATGAGCATATTGGCCAGAGCATGGTATCTATCATCTACAATGTCATCGTCCTCAAAAACTTGATCTATCACCAAGAACAGGTTGATAGACTTTACAAAATGAGTAGTCATTCTCATGTAGTGTCACATTCACACCTCTTTGTCATCATTGTAGTTGGCCTAGAAATCCTCAATGTAAGGTCGGTGAGCATATTTCTTCCCAACCCATTTCTTCAACTTTTTCTGGGGATCCATTCTTCCTCAGTCTGTGTGCAGGTCCAAGTTATAATTCATTAATTCCTTTTCTTAATATTTGACACATTGGGTAGTGGGGAAGGAGTACATTCCTTTCCCAAAGGTTAGGGGATACAAAATCCTAGCTCGATGCTTATCACTCAACAATGTGTGGGTAGTCTACAACTGTAGAGAGACCTCCAACAAAATGGTGTGGTCGTTAGGGTAGCATGGTGACTGGTAGGGTTTCCCTGAGAACCCTTCTACTCTAATGTAGGTAAAATTTGGGAATTGTATGAACAAATACCCAAATCCCTTTATGAAGGCCTTCACACTATGTGATACCCTTCTCTCAAAATCTCCTCCAAGGAGTCTAATTATGTGCCCAATAAAGGAATCATTCACTCTTTTGTATTCTCTTTTAAAGTTTTTATACTACAATTGGGGATAGTAGTCATATACTTTGAGCTCTCCCTTCTTGGTCCCGAGTGTTCCAGCACAGAAGAATCCTTTGTACAATAATTTCTCCACAAGGAGGTAGACTAGATAGGATGTCATGTAGAAATGGGAGGTTTTCTTCACAACTGTGAGCTAGTTGTGTAAGTTATCACTAATCATCTTTGCCCAATGGAATTTGGCCTCTCCTCAAATGATTTCCTCTAGGAATTAGAACATCCATTCTTTGAAGAAAGTAGCAGTTGGCAGGCCCATCACCCTACTCAGGAGAGTAACCAAATCATGGTAATCCTCGAAGAAGTCACTTTTGAATTTCTTTTGAGGCACCTTGTTGGCATTGACCCTCTTAGTATTTAACCAATGTTGATTGATCATTCTTTTACATGTAAGAGGGTATTGTTTCCACATGTTTTTATCAAATCCCTTCTCTATTTCCTCCATCTTATTAAATGTTGGGATCCCAAATTTCCTACCAATAGACTTGGTAGACAAGTCTGCTAGTACTTTTCCATCTTTATCAATGATTTCCAGTTGGAGTGGTAGCACTCCCGACAGCCCATGACTAGTTTTGGAGCTAAAAGAGTAGGAAGGAAAGTGTCTTCCTTCACAAGACCAATTTTTTTGATCTTTCATGCATCTTCTATGGTCGGGTTGACCATCACCCTCTACTTGAACTCATCAATATTTACATGTTTGAGGTCTGTGTCTGAGATTGTGTCCCGAGTGGAGGTGAGCTTGGAGATGCACTCCACCCCATGGAACTAGTATTTCATTTGCTCCTTTTCCTCCTTTCCCCTTGCTGTTCTTGTATGCTTCTTTCCCTTATCAACCTTCTCAACAAGCTTCCCTAATGATCCCTCATTAGGTTCCATAAATCCTACATGGAAAAAGTGCAGTAAGTGTTTTTACATATAAAGAGGTAAACATCAGTTAGATTCTGCAAATCCAAGGTTAGATCCATTCATACATCTATAAAAGATCATAAAGTTCATCATTTTACACTTTTCGGGGCTTGTTTGGATCATTTGCACAAATGCAAGTTTAGGGGTACGAATTTCCCCTAGGTGGAAGCTATTCAAAGCAGCTAGGACTAGGACAATGCTGGGGCAATAGAATTTTGCAAGAAACCACCCATAGGGAAAATTTTGCATGGTTCATTTGATGAGAAAATTCCTTATGAAATGATTAAGCATGTGCAAAAATAGGTCATAAGGTACTCAACATCATTAGATCAGGCTTTGATCATCCTACGAAGTCTACACTGTAGGAGGACACAAGGTCTTCAACATAAGATAGCAGCATTTGATGGATGGACCTCCAACGACATCCACCCGCATAGGTTTGCTCGCATTTTTCTTTTTGACTTGGTGTTTTTCCTAAGATTTGGAAGTGAGAGAAGGCGATGAAGGGAACGAAGTCTGCACCACGAGGTGGTGCAGCGACTTCGCCACTAAATAATGATGATCTGGTGATGGAAAGCTATATGCAAAGATCCCCAAGGTGTTTGGACTTAGTCAATTTTTGACAAGTGTTAGGTTTGGTTCACTCAATTACGATAGCGAAGGTGGGTCCCACGATGTGAGAAGGCATTAAGGCTCAGCAACTAATCAACGGGGATAGGATGGGACCACCCATAGGTAGAATCCTGAATGGGAATTCCTGCATGAGGTCACGGACTTAGTCATTTTCTCCAAGATTTTTAAACATAAATAAGGATGGCGGGGGCAATGGTGCAAGCTGTAGTGGATTCTTTTTCATGCAATGAATGGCCATGGTAGAACAAGATTTTGCATGGGCACAAATACTTGATTCTATCTAGAGTTAAGGAACTTCAAAGTGCAGGGAAGCTAGTGTGGGGCAAAAAACTTGAGAAGGTTTGATGAAATTTCTACAATAGAGTAAGGTTCTTTTTAATATTTTATCATTTATAAAACCCTAGTTTGAGAGAAATGCTTCAAAGAAAGAACATAATGCACTTACATTGAGATTGTGTGAAAACCCAATGAAAATATGTCTCAAATTTGTTGTAGGATCTTGTGTGGGTAGAAGCTCCTTTTTCTCTCTTAGAATTTCAAGTTGTTGGGGTGAAAGTGATACCTTTGGTGCTCCTATTTATAAGAAAAATGGCATTAATGGCACACATTTAATTCCCAGTACAGCAGCAGGTCAATCAGTAGGGTTGTGAAAACTTGCGCCAAGTTGGACGCTCCTCAAAGACTCAGGTGGCAAAGGGAGGTACGAGCTCCACCGTGCGGGCGGACATCAAGATTTGTCGCTACTTAGTGGCAGTGAGATAGTGGAATTCCACAAGGGGAGACCCGCAAATGTAGGTTTGTAAGGCCAAATCAATGCGGTGATGAAAGGTTAAGGTAAACTCGCAGGCTAAAATCCGAAAAGGTAAAAGACTTAACAAATTTTGGGTAGATGATTTTTGTCAAATGGAATTTGATGACTCTAATGCATGTGACCAACTTAAGTTTAGAAATAGTGGCATGAAAAATGAGGTAGACGCAAAAAATGACTCAACAAAGGAAAAAAGGAAAGAGGGGGTCCTTGATCCAAACGAGGTGTGTGTGTTATAGGCACAACACCTCTCTAAAAGGTTTCCCTTGCTCCTCCCCCTATTGCTCAAGCCCTTAGGGAAGGTGTCTTTCTTCATACTTCTCCTCTCTTGTGTGCAACTAAGGTTTTCAGTGATCGTATTGTCATCTCTTTTATTGAGCCCCATGTTCCCATTTATGTCCCTCTCTGGCATGAGTTAGTTTCATTAGTACCTCCTTGTCTTAGTGATGTTCCTTCTTATTCTTTGAGGATTCTTGATATATTGGTGGATAGAGATTCAAATGTTTAATAATTTTCCCTCATTGGAAGATTTGTTGGTTATTATCCAAACATTGATGTTATATGTAGTTGGGTGACCAAATAGTAGAATGTTTCAGGGCAATCTCAAGTTGGTTCCTTTTTTAATGGATACCTCCTTTTCTCTTTTCATTCCATGGGGGACTATTCAAGTGTTCTAGAAGGAGGTCCCTAGTTTCTTGGTAAGTTTTATCTTCATTTAGCTAGATGGACTTTTGGATTTGATGCTAAAAGGTGAAAATGAATGCTATTTGGGTTCATCTTCCTAAGCTTCTACTATAATTTTTGGATGAAAGTATCACCCAAGGTGTAAATAATTCTATTGGCCAATGGGTTGCCATTAACAATGTTATAAAATCTTAAAAAATTTATTTTATTCCACACTGTACATATTATGTTGGAAATGATAAAAGTTTTTCCAAGTAGTATCAAATTATTCTCCAAGTTAGGTGTTTGGGAGTACGAAATTCATTGAGTCCTCCCCACTTGTCACTAGGCACTCTAGGTTTTAAGGCCTAAAGGTTTGGTTTCAAATACCCTTGGGCCTTCCTCTTTGGACATGTCACCAGTTGATATGTGTCCTCAATCTATAGGTAGTGGGATAGTATTAGAATCTTATGTGAAGGACCACACTAATACGGGAGAGGTTCCCTAGGTATGGTTAAAATAAAAACTTGATGTTGTGCTTGTGTGTCCTTTGTATAAGATTCCTTAATCAAAAAATGGCAAGATATTTCATTTCGGTCATGCTCCTCTTAAAATCCCTTTGGTGAGGTTTGGATTCAAATCACCTTGAATGTTTGGTTAGCTTTTGGTGTTGGTTTTTAGATCCATTCAAAACCCATCTCTAATTCATTGCTCCATTCAAAAAAAATTATTGGTCCTTGTTGGTTTTAGTCTCTTTTCTTATGATACTCATTTTGTTCTCTTCCTTAGCTAGTTTGTAATTGGGTTTGCACCCTTCTCATATTTTTACCTTAATGCCAATAAAAAATAAAATGAATGTGTAACCTTTTCATAAGAGTCTAAAGGAGTGGTATTATCACTACAAATTATATTTTCATATATCTTTTCACATTTTATCTTTGAGTAAACTAATATCTTTTCACATTTTAGCTTTGAGTAAACTAATTTCTACTCTAGTTGAAGCATTCCTAAATCTAACATGTTACTAGTTATGTAGATATAATGTGCATAATCATTTTCATATCTTTCAATTTCCTATTGATGGATCTCATGTAACAAATTATCTACTTAATCTTGCCGAATTATTATAAAAATTAGATTATATTCAATGTTGAATATAATTCTTGTAATCACATAAGTTACTTAATGCAAACTCTAAATTAATTATGTTATTAAATATGATATATTACTTTTAGATCTACATTTTAAGTTAGAAAAAAATAGACTCATTACTAGTGACAATGATGGTGTTAAGAAAAACATGTGAGGAAGTTGTACTCATTGTCATTAAGGGGTAAGGACACATTTATAAGTCATATTTATAAATACATGTTCACATTGTATTTTTGAAAGAAGTAAAAATTACTGTATTTTAAACATGCATATATCTATCATGTTATTATATATATAGTCAGATAGAGTCCACAATCACTTCCACATTTTTATGTCATGTCGATGGATTGTACATAACAATGAAAATTTCCAATCTTGTCAAATTATAGTCAAAATTAAATTTTATTCAATGATATAAACTTTCAATTAACTGTATATGGTTAATTCAAGATGAGAGAAGCTAGTGGACTTGTGTTTTAGAAAATTGTAATTTCCAGTGCATTTTTGCATCTAATATTGGCATGTAACCTTTATCTATTATATAATATATTATGTTAGCTATCAGTCTTTTATAAAAAAATAAAAAAATCCTAGATCATATAGTCAAATAATGATTTTGTACAACTTTTACAGTCACATTAAAATAAAAAGTAATATATATAAATACTAACAAATATAGTACGAAGACTTGAACATAAACTAAAGTCATACTGGAAAATCAGACACTTGTACATATTACATTTCTAAATACATTTTCAATCATATCATGATAACAATTTGGCTCTTGACAATTTCATTATATCATTAATGCAATAAAAATATATATGTCAAAGAACAAGTTATCTGATGGCATTATTTAGGTACAATCTCTTAGATCACCAGGGGGAAATCTTTTGCAAAATCAATTCCATATCCTTTAAAGGATATGGATGATTGGAGAATAATGTCTTTGTTCCAAATGGCCTTTCTGTTAAAATACATATAGTGGAGGTGACAAGGATGACTCAAGACTAGTTTTGCATTGAAATTGGTTTTTGTCCTTGAAGGTGACAAGGATGACTTTAAAATAGTCATCTCAAAGTAATTGAGAAATTTCGACAAGACAAATTTAAATCTAGTGCATGCACAAATTGGAAGCATGCGATGAAACACTAAAATAGAATGTTTAAAAAATTCTTACATTCATTAATTTAAAGAGTTTTTTCCTTGCGAAATTGTAGTAGATTGGTACTCTTTAACCTTTGACTTGAAAGTCTTGGCACCATTTGTCTCTTTTGTGGAAATTCCCAACACTCCGTAGTTTCTTTAAATTAATACAACTCAAAAGTCATATAATACAATTTTGATGGTAGGAAGATTTCACTGTTGAAAGGAAATCATTTCCATTAAAAATGGCATTCTAATAAAAATCAACATCTATAGAAAGGAGTGTGAAAAGATAGGTAGATAAGCTTACGCTTTAAGATTGGCCAATGTGGCTTCATAATGATTAGAATTTTATAGAACCAAGGCGAAGGGCTTTTATAACCTGTAGGGTAAATGGATGAATAATAAACAAATAATTTTGTTTAGATATATGAGTTAAGATTAGAATGATATTTTTTTTTTTTTAATAATGCAAAAAAAATTACATAGAAAGAATGCAATCAGTAGGCTGCAAAATAAAAGAAATAATGAAACTTGTAGTTTTATAAAAACACTACAAATTAGGGATAAGAACAAAGATCGCATACAACACAAAGGCACAATCTTATAGTCGGAACTTTACCATACATTGCAGTTGTTTAGAACACAAAGTATCTTTTTCATTTAACTGTAGTAGTTGAAACTTTATCTTGTTCAAATGATTATTAATCTTCACATCCTCCTTGGAGACCTCCTGCAATTGAGAGCACAAAAAGATAATTTGGAAAATAACATCAGAATAAAACTTTAGCATTTCGTCTTTTTGATGAACATTATGTTTTGAGAAAACTGATAGACATCTACTTTTCCATATGTTAAGCAAAATAGTTTGTCTCATAGAATCAGCCACAACATTATTACGAAGGCCAAAGCCCAAAGTAACTTTGAAATCCATTAAGTATTTAGTATAAAATCTATAAAAAGTCGATAAGAAATTTGTGTGTTTATGTTTAAATTAGTATTAGAATATTGAGATATCTCAAATAGATATTAGTAATGGATTATGATTGATGTGAAACTAACTATTGTATATATGGTTGGTTCAAAATTATAGATATGACATTGATTTAAAAACGTGTGATCTTGAATCTCTATGTGTGAATTTGAGTTAGAGTTGATGTCTCATTCGTGATCCATTTGTTAATTTATGAATTTATGCAGAAATAAATTATTTTCATTGTAGAAATTCTTGATATGTGTATGTGTGGTCCTTAATCATTGTATGTGATAACCTTTAACTTTTGAGCCACACGTACCAAGTTTACTAGTTGAAATTTGGCACTTCACATCATAGATTTTGGATTCAAATGAAGTCACATGAAATAAAATTTTATAGGTGAGTAGTCGTTATTGTTAGCTTTCCAAAAAGTGTCAGTTTAGAAAAAATAATAGTATTTATTCAAGATTATAAGAAAATAATAAACCATTTTAGAAAAATCATTAGATCTTTACTAAACTCCATATTGATGTCCTTATTTTAATGGAAATATAAAAATTAATTTAGATATACATAAATAAAAATATATTGAAAAAGTATAGGTTGTAATGTGCACCTATGTGATAACTATTGCCTTTTCATGATGTTTTCTATTATTGGATTAAAAAATTTATTGAGTCCATTATGATAGTGACATAATTGTAGGATGAATATATGCATTGTAAGTTTGCATATTCTCATTGGTCATTATATATTGCTTTTGTTTTATCTCTATTTTTTAATTTGATTTTTTGTCTTGAATGTGTAGAAAATATTAAGGTGTTTGATCAATGCAAGGATGTGAAGGAAAATGACATGGATTCACTTGACTATCTCACCTTACCTAGTCCATATGTGTGGGTTAGTGACACCATGATTCTTGTGGTTATGTATAGTTTATTAATCCAACATATTTAGTTTTAAGTGAAATGGTGTTCCCTACATTTATTTGGTTTTCCACTAATCTAAATCAGTTTCGCTAATATATACCTATTGTGTGAAACTCAATTATCTAATTCAATTTAGCTACTTTGAGTTGCTTAGAATAATTTAATAGTCTATTATGAATGATAATATGCAATTTGTTTGGTAGTGGATCTTTAGATTATTATTGATCAATTTTCTTGTGATTTAAAGTAGTGTTTTGTGTGAGTTTGATTTACCTTTGTATGCATTTGTATTTGTGTGAATTTTTTATGTTTTAGACAATACATTTGAGATGTATAATTTATAATTGAGGTTTAAAATGGATTAGTTATGTGAGCTTATTATGAATATAGTTAATGATATTTATACTAAGTGTACAATTGAAATGATAAAATACATTTGAGCCAAAAAGCTATTTCCTAAGTCAAAAATATTAAAATGAATAATATTATTTTCACTTAAAAGATAATATCTAGTTCAAAATTAGAATGCATGAGTATTCAAAAAAATTCATTAGTCATTTTTGAAAGATTATAGTCACTTTTGTTTAAGAAGATAACTATAAATATTTATGTTTAAAAATTATTTTATTTTAGTGTTAAAAGGAAGAAAATTTCCTAGTAGGTTTCAAGGATTTGACAAAAAAATAAGAAATAGCCATTTGGAAGGGAGTAGTTCATTTCTCTTCACCATATGCAAAAACTATTACTTTTCTTAAAACCCTTAATTGGACAATAGAATAATCATAAGATAATTATTTATTTACGAAGAGATTGCTTGGATAAATGATTGATATTCTTGTTTGATTTCTTTGGATTGATTTATATTTTTAGCTTGATAACAAAGATGTATTTTTTGCTTTAATTGATAAATGCAACTTATTCATGTAAATTCCTTATCTATCCATGCTCTCATATCCTTTGAGATAGTCACATGGCTTCCTTGTTTATGAGTGAATTTATATTTGAGGATAACTCATTTTGTTAAGAAATTCATTAAACTATAGGTTTCATTTTGTTATTGTTTTTCTTTTCTTAAACACAAAATGGTACCTAAACCCTTGTAATTTTTCATACAAATTTAGGTGATTATATATTTTTGATGTCAATGGATTTAGAACAAAAGGGTAGTGTTAAGAAATTTAAATAGATAATTTTTTAAATTTCATGTAAAACATAAGAATACCCAATAACCTCTTTAATGATTGTTGTAAAAAAATATGAATTAAAAAAGGATTTCACTCATCTTTTTGGATTAGGTAGTATATTAAGGATTTCCAATTTTGAGCTTTTAATTTTGCTGAAAATTTATAAAAATCTTAGAAATAATTAATGACAAGACTTAGTTTTATGGTTCTCAGTGAAATCTCAAAAAGATAAAATTTAAAAATTTGAATGTTTGAGATAATATTATTTTATAGATTTATATTTTTTCTTGGCAATTAAAATTATTAAATGTTTGAATATTAGTGTGATAATTTCATAACTTATTTTTTATGCTATGTTCATTTCAAAAAAGTGATGGTTTAGCATGTGTTGATGGATGAATAATAATATAGTTTTGGAGTGGTCTTCCTTCTTTCTTCAATTTCATTGAAATGAAATGAGAAGTGTTGGTGAATAGAAAAGGACAATCTTAGTTAAATTAAAAGGTGTTGATGCTCCATTATACTTTGTTCTATTGCGTCATAAGTATCCAATTTTTAAATTTAAGTCCCCTAGTATTTTAGAGGCATATTTTAATTAATTGACATATTCATCAATACTATTTAAATTCTACCATGAACAAGGATTAATTTTTCAATAAAATTATAACGCAATGCTATGGGTAAGGTTATAATCAACTTGAAATTACCACATATATTTTATATTATGGTCTCAATCATCCACAATTTACATCAAATATTTAATAATCATGTAAAATTTACTATATTCTTACTCTGACATTTTGCAATCACATGGGAATACCAAATTTGAATTTATTTATCTATTTGGTTTCATTTTTACATATGATATTGAGTAGTGTCTAGGGCTTATGGATCTATGTTTCCTTTTGTTATTTTTGTTTGTTTTGTCTCATTGTTATTAGACAATACCAAAATTATTAGTGATGAATCTCTAATGATGATTGTTGATGTGTTTTGTTATAATATAAAATACAAATAAAATTCACAAATAACTTTACCTCTCATGAAAGAAAATAAAAAATAATAATAATAATTATCCCAAAGCTTTGAACGTTAGGTCTTGGCTTACTAGCTAACTCAATAGTTTGATGTGTTTATTATTTCAATAAAGGGGCTTATGCACTAGAATAGTAAGATAGGGTTAACTATAGAAGATTACCCTAAATAAGTGCTCAATGTTTTAAAATATTTTTATATTCTAAAACACCTTTATGTTGGAATTTTGTGTTGTCATTGATGTCAATAGATCTTTTTTGTTGCATTAATGTCAACCTATGGAGATGCTTTAATTTTTTGCATTATGTTTTCATTAGTAGTCTCATTGGTGTCAACCTATAGTGTTTCTTTGATAAGCATGTGTGTGGCTGAGATGTTGTAGAAGTGTTCCATATGATAAGAATATGTTTGTGGTGCTTGGTTTCCAAGTGCTTTTGAGAAAATTTGAATAAAAGAGGAAACAATGTGGTGAAGAGTGTTCAATGTGATAGAGTGGTGTTTAGTTTTTTGCTCCACATTTCTTCATGGTTGAATATATAATTGTGTGGTTTGGATATGTTTCTTAGAGGTGTTCAGAGGCGTTATATCCATATTTTCTTGTTCTATATTGTTGTGCAGAGAAAGTCGTGTTCACTAGTGTGTGGATTGTGAAAGTAGTATTGCCCATGAGAAATGGATTTGCTCTGTATTTCTCCACAATTTGGTTTCTAGTCTTGTGGATCTAGAAGTGTGCTTCTATTGTTAGTATCTATCTTTATTCTGAGTTGTTTATGTTTCGGTGCTCCACAAGGTTGGATTCAAGCATTCCAGTGTGTGGAAGGTTAGCTAGTTATGTAGAATGAATATGTTCTTCTGGAGTATGATGTTGCAAAGGATTTTTTGGATTTCATGGAGTTTATGGAATATTCTATATTATTTTCAAGTGATGCATGTGGTCCGTGAGTCATCTTTGGATCAGTGAAAGTGTGTACTTAATTGTTTAATAGTGTCAACATAGGTTCGATCAATCTTGGGTGTTTACACTAATTGTGGATATGCTTCAGTTTTTGTGAAGGAATAGTGAGGTGTGTATGTGTATTTGGGTTTGAGTTAAGTTTTGTTCTAGTCTTCATTAATTCCTCTCCATCATGGGATGGTGCTGACCTAATTTGAATTTACATGTTTGAGGTGCATAGATGACCTTGTGAATTATTTTCAAGGTTGAGGATGGTATATATGAATGATGAGTTGATGGAGGATGTATGAGTAATGTGTGTGATGCAAAGTGTTGATATGTGAAGTGAAAAAGTACAAAATGTGGAGTGAGCTTTAATTCCTAAGGCTACTGGAAGTAGTGAGCATAAGGTTTCTACATTCTATAAAGAGAGTGTGAATGTTTTGGTGAAGAAGTGGTGGAACTTTTCTGTTGCTCTGAGATGGATTTCTCATTGCAATAATATTCTTTCTTCTTGTTTATAATTTGGTAGTGAGTCATTGGAAATGAGCCCTTCTTTTCTCTTTGGGAAGTGATCCCTCTAGTAGTGAGCCTATTGTATTTGATGTTATAATTACTTTATATTGTGAGCTAATCCTCACTATGGTTTTCCCTTCTTGTGTTTTCCACGTAAATCTAGTGTTCTCATGTGTTTGGATGTGTTTGAATTTTTTTTTTTCATGTTTACATTCTGATAATACATGATAAGGGTTTAATGGTTGTTGAGGGTTTAAAGACTAATGTAGATTTGAATGTTAATGAGTTTTTTTCATGTTTTAATGTGAAACTAATACAACCCCATCCTCTCAATTGTCTTGTGCATTCAAAAATTGGTACCATGGCAAGGTTCCTTAGAAGAAAGCTTAACCACTTGAGGTAGATCTGGTATGGTGCATAAGAAGGAGGCTCCTTTGTTTGATGGATATGATCATGCATTCTAGAAGACCAAGATGGAAGGTTTCCTTATTTCTTTAGGGTTTGTAGTTTGGAAATCTGTTGAAACTAGATATATAATGCCTACAAATGATCTGAATACTAATGGTGAAATTAAGGGTTATGATAACAATGGAAAAGAAAGGTATGCTCTTTTCAGTTTGAAAGTTATGAGTCTTAAAACTGCTAGTGAAATATGGAAAAAGTTGGAAAGTATCTATGAAGGAGATGATAAGGTCAAGCAAGAAAAGATGCAAAATCTAAAGATCACGTTTGAAAACCTAAGGATGACAAAATATGAAGATATTACAAGCTGCATGCATAGACTGGATGAAGTTGTCAATTCCATCAGAGGTCTTGGTGGAAATCTAGAAGAAGATGAGGTGGTAATGAAGGTACTAAAAACTCTTACTAGATCCTATAATCATAAGGTTTCTTCTATTGAAGAAGTTCAAATTTTGAATAATTATTCTATAGATAAGTTGTTTTCTGCATTAACTACTTTTGAATTAAGAGAGTTTGGTCCAACTAAGGTAAAAAGGGAGACTACTTTTGAAGTTGGAAAAGTAGAGAAAAATGAGGAATTAGAACAAGATGATGATGTAGAAGAAAATTTTGTGAGAATATTGAAAAAGGACACTGAAAAATACAAAGGTAAGTTACCTTTCAAATGCTTTAACTGTGGAAAGATTGGTCATTATGCTTCAAGATGTCTTGTCAAAGATTCAAAAGATAGACCTAAGGAGAATAAAGGAAAATCAATTAAGAGAATTTATTATGTTAAAGAAGATGCCAGTATATCTGATGATGAATCTGATTATCTAGATGATGAAGATGATGGATGATTGTTCATGGTTCTAAATATTGGAACTAATTCTACTA
Source organism: Sequoia sempervirens (assembly GCA_007258455.2). Taxonomy (NCBI): domain Eukaryota; kingdom Viridiplantae; phylum Streptophyta; class Pinopsida; order Cupressales; family Cupressaceae; genus Sequoia; species Sequoia sempervirens. Next base: position 370,295,573 of record VDFB02281492.1, on the reverse strand, counting down.
ACTCTGAGAGATGTAGGAAGGAAAGTACTCAAGAATCAGATCATAACATTAGAGAAGCAATGGTGACTTCTTTTCATTCTAGAGACAAGAACAACTAGATCATTGATAGTGGATGCTAAAATCACATAACAAGTGATAAGAGTAATTTTGTTAAGCTTGAGAAGTTTGAAGGTGGTTTAGTTAAGTTTGGTGATGATACATCTACTAAGATATGTGGAAAATGTTCAATCAATTTTTATGGAAAGCATAATACAGATGAATTTATTTATGTTAAGGGTCTACAACATAATATTTTGAGTGTAGGAAAAATGTGTAGCAAAGGATATAATCTTGTGTTTTAAGACAATGGTTGTGATCCCTAAAGTTATTTATGATATCATTTTAAAGAATATGACTAATTTTGTCTATATGAATGAAGTTAAAAAGGTTGTGTTCTTTGGTTCTTTTAAATCCCCTGGCCCAGATGGGTTTCCTCCTGCTTTTTTCCAGACGTATTGGGATATTGTCAAAAATGACCTTGCTGCTAGAGATTTCTTTAGGTTAGGAAATCTCCTTAACCAATTGAATGCCACATTTATAGCCCTTGTCCCAAAAAAAATTGATGCCTCTGCTATGAAGGATTATAGACCTATAAGTCTCTACAATACAATCTATAAAATCTTCTCACAAATCCTAATGTTAAGGCTCAAACCGATGCTTAGTAAAATGATTTCCCTAAAACAGAAAGGCTTTGTCTAGGGTAGAAATATCCTTGATGTAATCTCCACCCATGAAATTATCCACTCAATGGACCATTCAAAGAAGCAAGGGATGTCCTTTAAAATTGATATATCCAAGGCCTATGATAAAGTCTCTTGGCCATTTCTCTTTGTTGTTCTCAGGAAGTTTAGGATAGAAGGAAGATTCCTTAAGATGATCTCTACTTGTGTTACCTCCCCTTTGTGCCCTATCCTGGTAAATGGTGTCCCCCAAGGATTTTTCTCTTATGGTCATGGTCTTAGGCAAGGTGATCCTCTCTCTCCCTACCTCTTCATATTTTTTGTTGAATTCCTTGGAAGGAACATCCAAAAATTGGACTCTAAAGCTCCAAAAGGTGTTAAAGCTACTTCCTCCCTTATGCCTGACTCCCACCAACAATTTTTTGATGATAGTCTTATGTTTTTGGAAGCCTCAATGGAGGAAGTCGAGCTTTGGAAATAGGTTCTTAATGACTATGTTGTTGTTTTTGGCTACTTTATCAACTATGAAAAAAGCAAGATATACTTCTTTAATATTGACCAAATGATTAAGGACGGAGTGGTGAAATTTTTGAGTTGTCAAGAAGCTACCTTACCTTAAGAGTACCTCAGGCTACCTTTTATTTCCAAGAAGATGTAAAATAATTATTGGAATCAGCTGATTGAGAGAGTTCAAAACAAGTTGGCAGGATGGAAGGGGAAGCTACTTAGCTTGGCTGGGAAGATCCAATTGTTCAAAGCCTCCCTACAAAATATTCCTATTTTCTACTTATCCCTCTTCAAAAATTTTGCCTTTATAGGGAAAAAAATTGAATAGATTTAGAGAAGATTCTTGTGGTCTGGAACTGAGGAAAAAATACTATCTTTGGTTAGTTGGGAAAAAATGTGCACTCCCAAAAGGGCAGGTGGTTTCGGGATAAGGAGAATCTCCTTGTTAAATAAATCCCTAACTTCAAATATTGGATGGAATCTCCTTGAAGGCTCTAAAGACTAGGTGAATATTTTCCAAGAAAAGTACTTGAAGAACAGGAATCCTAGTTGTTTCCTCTCTATGTCTGACCTACCTAGTGGTTCTGCTTTATGGGATCATCTTTAAAAATAAAAAAAATATGTTGAAATTGGGGGTTAGAAAGAGAATTGGAAATGGAAAAAATACTGAATTTTGGAAGGACCCATGGATTGATACTTCTACCTTGTCTTCAATTGTTGAATTGAATCCCCTCAAACAAAGCCTAACCAGAATCTATGGAAAAATTAATCTTTTATTCCTTCTTGAGGGAATGGAGGATCACATGGAGAATTTAAATTTGAGAATGGATGTCACTTCTAATCGTGTCAATAAGCCTAATGTCATCCCTCCTTTTATTTCTAAAGATTTGCAAGGTTGTAAATTTAATGTGAATTTTAATACTTGCAAAATAAATGATGAGATTGTGGTATTGGGAATTGTGCCATCAAATTCCTCTAAAAGAAACTTATGGATTCCTCATTTTTTATGGGCTTTTTTTGTCACATTGAGAAAGAGTTTTTCCTATAACATGGGTAGAGAGTTGAAGAAGAGGAAGGTTATGAGGAATTGCTCACAATAGGAAATTTTTTTGTAGAGTATCCAAATGGGAGGTCTGAGGAAGCGTACCGAGCCTCCTAACTACTAGGATCTTAAGTAGAATGTGGACTTGTGGGGGTTATTCAAAAATGCTAGTATGGTGACTTTCTTTGAAACATTGAAGGGGCTACAATGAGAATTTAACTACCAAGTTCACCAATTCATGGAGGAAAGGAAGTGTTACTATTGGAGCAGTCAAGTTTGAGGTGGAGATGAGTTTCATAGTAGAAGCAACTATATTACAAAACCAAGATTTAAAGGTTTCTAAGAAGAGTGGAGCCAACTACCAAAAGTTCGTGGATAGATTTTTGCATGAAGGGGAGAATTTGAAATATTTCCAAAATGGGTATGCTAGGTTAGAGCTCTCACCTCCCTATGCTCTAGTTAGTTTATTTTCCATGAGCTATTTTACTTTGGAGGGTTGATACATTTTTGTTCATGCATACCATTTCGCTTTGTTAAACCACATTAGGCATGGTGAGAAAATTAACCTTCTCTTCTACTTATTATCATCTCTACAAATTAATATTGAGAAGGGTACTAGCCCTCCCCTGCATCAAGGATTGATGTTATCCCTATATAAGCATGCTCTGGTGCTTAACCCTCATGGTAACCCTTTGGCAGCTAGAATTGATAATCCTAACCACTATGATGCAAAATGAGGAACCCTTTGTGGATGAAATTCCTGCTGAGATACCTAAACCCCACTCACCTCCCATCGTTGGTGCTAGGACGGTGTTAATTCCTACAAAGATCCCTTCCCTTGCTACAAATTTTTTAAACCCCTCAACCCCTATGTCTAAAATTTTTTTTGGAAAAGGTGTCTTGGAGACTGAGCTTGTGAAGGCTACGTAGGAGAAGGGAAAACATTCTCCTCTTCTCCTCAACTTACCCAAGGCGAAGAAGATTAAAAAAGACTCTAATCCTGACAAAGAAGTCATAACTATTAGTGAAGAAGGTTTGCAAAATGAGGAGACAAAAGAGAATATGTAGGGGAAAGGTAGTGGGGGAAGTGGTGGTCGGAGGTCAGCTCGCCTAGCCAAAGCTGCTTCTAAGGCCAAAAAAGGAAAACAAAAAGTTAGTGTGTATGAAGAGGAAGACTTATGGATTGAAGATTTTGAAGCCCAAGTAGATGAAGATTCTGAAGAGATGGACTTTGAGGATTCCACATATGATATGGGGGAAGAGGATTCAGAAGATGAAAAGGATGAAGAAGAGGAGGAGCAAATAGAGATAGAAAAGGATCAAAAGAATGATAACTTGACTGTTCAGGATGATGGAAATATGGGAAATGTGACTATTATTGATGACTCTAGTATTAATTTTTTGAAGAGTAGACTAACTTATGTGTAGGTTTAGATGGATGATATGGAGAAATCCTTGATTACGCTGATGAGGGTGACTAATAGGTTGATGCGGTGGGCGATGATGGGAACAATTTTTGGACAGACTAAAATAATTAGGAAGCTAAAAAAACTAGGGAAGTCTGATGAATTAAAGGTGTTGAAAAATTCAAAGGAACCTACCTAGAAAGAATACATCTCCCTCATTGGTGAATATGGGGACTATTTTCAATCAAATTGCACTTGAATGCTTGAATCACTAAATTTAGCAATCTGTTGAAACATGCCAACTATCTTCAGGCTGTGGGTAATCCTATGGCGAAGATAGACCTCCAGATTCTCGGTTGGTTCCTATATGATAATAAATTAGGTACTTGAATGATTTGTTCAAAGAAAAGGGTAAGAAGGATTGAACCGAATGCATGAAATAAAATGAAAACTTTGGTGATGCACCTAATTGGAAATTTGAACTGCAAATTGACTCACAAAATGATTACTCAGTACTTTAATCTGTACAACTTGATTTGATAGTCTAATCACCTGAATGTTTTAAATAGAGGCTTTGATTCAATATAATTTTGAGGGAAAACATAGTTTTCACGACTAAACTCATTAATCAATTGCATGCACAGTGTATAACCACTAAACTTAAACTAGACTCCATACAAATATTTATGAAGGAGAGAAAAATTAGAGGTTACAAAACTGAAAACACAATAATCCTTCAATCAAAATCCCACACAATAATGATGCCTAAAATATTGAAGGAAAAACTTTAGAAATACTGGAAACTAAAGGAATCTTCTACTAATCACAAATAAATTAACTTGTAAAAACTGTTGTTGTATTAAATTATGAAAGCTGAGTTACATGATATTTCTCTTTGTAGAGTGCAAAGTTTAAAAAACAAGAACTAGAGGAAAAAGATTAACTTTTCCAATATATACAATGTGAGATAACTCCAAAGCGTGAGAAGGTGGAAGAAAAAGTTCACTAAAAGTGAAAACCACCTCGAAAAATGTCTCTCACGAGCAAAAGAAAAAACAGTGTGAAAAGAGGGCCCAACAATGTCATAACTGAGCCTCAACTACTCAGAACTCCATGTCACAATGTATACAACTGAACTACAACTCAAACTAGCTCCAAAATGCATGAAAATACCACTAAAAGAGATCTTAATTCAAAAAATATCTCCACAATATGCTCTCACAAGCAAAAGAGAAAATCCTTGTAAAAATGGCCCAAAACTGAAGCAAACTGATCTCGGTGTCTAGAAAACTCCACCTTTCCATGCACACGATCAAGATATTTCGTGAACTAATGTAGAACTAGAGCAATGTACCAATAATCTCCATAACTCGCATGATTAAGTTTTCCAGTTAACCTTTACTTGCATTCTTGCATGGATCTCCAATTTGAGGCTATAGTTACAACTTAACTTCACATAATGTCTTTTATTTGCATTTTAAGATGGCTAACTTAATTAAATGATTTAAAATCCATCATTTAATTAATTAACCTACATTGATTAATGCAAATAAAATTGAGGAATAATGTTAAATTAGAAAGCTTAACTCCCATCTCACGGCTTCATACAATACACTTAGCATATATTTTAAATATGCATTCACCATTAAAAAAATACTAGCCAACCATCATGCATATTGTAAGCATTTGAAAATAGTCGACCACCATGCATATTAGTCATCTTGACTTAAGAATCAAAGCCATGGGAAAAAATAAAACATAATGATTTTTTCCAAAAATCAATAATAAAAAAAAACCCCACCATTGAATTAGGGTTGCAAGTCAAAAGTTATCAAAACCTAAAGTTCATTATCATTTTTTGACTTGAGTTTGGAGAAACTTCATGAAGACTGGCCACCGACCTAGTTAGGGTTTCTGAGAATTTGCTTGATCTGGAGCTCAAAATTCCACCATACCTTGCTATTTTCTATAATTTCCATGAAGATTTATGTGGAAAATGTAAGGTAAGTGCTTCCTCTTGTCATGAATCTGGCATTTCTTCTATTTTTTTGAAGCCATTTATAGGCTTTATAGCTGTGGTTGTGACACATTTTGTGATGCTTTCTCATTTGCTATATTGTGTCGAGTCCTTTCATTGATCTGGAGCCGCCATCATAGCACTGTACATGGGTTTTGAGAGCATTTTTTGGTGTAAACCTAGTAAGTATGAATATTTTACTTTTTCCCTTACTTTTCTAATGAAAAAAGCTCAATTCGAGCTTATTGCGTATTTTGTTCATGCTCAGCCATAAAATACAATTTTAATTCTCTGAAAATGAAAATAATATAGCGTATATTTCATTTTACTTGCTTCTCTGAATGACACGGCTTTACTGGTTTCTCCCCTTGATTCATGTTGTGACTCTACTTCTTTTTAGTTTCTAAAGTCTCTTTAACAAATACAGCTTGCACATATTGTGGCTTCATTGCATCCCATGAGATAACAACTCCTAGAGGAATTTTGTCAAACTGTATTCATGCCTTGTTTATGCTTCATTTTATGGTAGGTTGCGGCTTCATTGTATTTCTGGAAAAATAGGGTAAACCCCTCTGTCATGGCTACAAGTCTCTATTTCTTCATAAAAAGTGAAAGAAAACAAAACTTGTTCTTTACATCCTTGAGGGTTAAAAGAACCCTAGCTCAAACCTTCTCATGATTTATGTATTTATGCTTCATTCAGCAACAATGATTGCCTTCACATATGCTTATTACTTCATCATCATCTTGATTACTTTGCATTCATCATCTTTTAAAAAAAAAAAAAAAAAACATGTTATAGCATTCTCTTTTTATGCAATACTTCTAGTGTTGTTCATCTGCGTTTTGCATCTCTGTAATATATGGATAACAATCCTTTGAAGTATTTTATCAACCAACCAATATGTTTTGTTTAGATTCTCATCATTTTTCAAACATTTATATTGGACTTCCCTCTCATACGTTACCCTCTGTGTTTAGTTGTTGTCTTTATTTCGTTGATGAAAAATCAACTATATGTTTGTCTTTCATCCTTTGACTAGTTGTTTATATGAGCTTATCTTTGTTGTTGGCCATTGCACAATCTACTTGATAGACACTGTCTTCCAAGACATCTTGAAAATTACCTGTTAAAATGACTATGCTTGCTATTAGTGTTGGATTGCCCTTTTTACATTTTCTTGGACTATTCATGAGATGAACTGTTGTCTTATTCAATGATAGACCATACTCGTATTCAAATATATTGCTTCTCATAGCAGTTGATGAATGAACTATTGCATCATTGTATATACCCTATTGATTCTTTTCAGTAGAAATGATGATGATACAATTGAAAAATGATATGAACACATTATATAAAATCAGTGGCAGTATAAGAACATGTATGCAAACATGGCTTTCTTATTCCACTTTTATTAGCTTTGTAGCAGCAGTCTCACTGTGGTCACTTTATTCTATATGTTGTTTATGATCAAATATGTCATTGTTTATGAGCTGAGCTCAACCCTTGTGGGAGCCACATTTCTCATCACTCATAACAATATCTATTAATTGAGATGATCTGATTATACATGTTCCTGCACATTTAAACAAACATGTTAGTAAAATAAATGAAGCTGAAAGCTCCTATTGAACTTCGTATTCCTTAATTGTCAACCTTTTGTAATTCAATCATTTGGTGAATTCCTGACTGGATATGTATTACATTCTTGTTGGTGGTGTAAGCATGAAGTAGGATGTAATTTATCATTGCTCTAACACCATATTTTCACAATCTTGCATATTCATGGAGCATGGAATCGAAACTGTTGCAGCTTGGAGACACAACAATTGAAGACATCAAGCAAAAAATGGTTCATCATCACAGGCAATGATGAATTTCTCCTCTCCTTCATGTTTACATTATCTTCAATAGTGTAGTATTTCATCCCACTTGTATTCATTATTTGATTAAGATAATCAAATTTAGCTACTCCCGCGGCTTGTGAAAGAATCTGGTTTTTCCAATATGAATAAAACAACATTCTTTTATGCAAATTTATGAGTTCCTTTGTTACAGAGATTTGCATAGTAACACTTGAAATTCATAAGAAATCAAAATTCTAGAACGTAATGAATACTTAAGAAAAAAAAATTGTACCTTCTTTGATGGATGCAATTCAGCTCTACCTGTTTTGAGCTTGTAGTGAAAAATAGGTAACAGGGACCTATTGAAAAAATCCAAGTAATGGCTTTTTATGCTATTGTTTAAATGTCTTATATCCTCTTTTTTCCTTTTTGCTTCATTATCTTGGACTGCTATTTTATAATAGCCTAGTTATGGTTTAGGACTACTTGGTATTTGGTGGACTTGATTAATGGTTTGTGTAGATTTAAGAAAACTAGCAGAAACTTCTTGTTTTTGATTAATTCTAGATGGTCTAAGGTTATGGTGTTGATTTATGGCTTGCATGCCACACTAGATGTTATTTTATGATGTTGGCTGGTGGTGCTTTTTCCCACCTTGTTTTGGTTCCTTCTTTGGTTTTTTGGTTGTAACCATGGGATCAAGGCCCTTTCCTTGCTTATCTAATAAAAAACTATTATTTATTTAGATCAATAATTTCCTTATATATGATACTTATTGACACTTATGCTCACTTTTTTCTTTATTATTAACATTAATTATTATTATAACTCCACCTTCTCCTCTATACCCCATCATTCTTACTATTCCATGTCATTTGTGGGTAAGTGATCCTCACATAGGGGGATGACTGTCATGCTTGGCCTGATTCACCTATACATGAGTAGTTAATACTTGTAATTGGATATTTATTATAATTCAACTTTCTAATCTTGCACCTCATATTTATCCTAAAAAGTATCACACATGTGTAATAATATTACCCCTATGACTCAAATTGGACCATAATTTTTTAGAATTTGTGACCATTTTCAGTTCAATTGTTGGAAAATTTTGAACACTCTTGAAACAAGCCACGTAAATCAAGCTAATAACAATATACAATAATAGAGAAATAAAAACATAAGAGGATGAATGTAAAAAATTTTAGGCTACATTACAACATAATGGGAGGAGAAATTTCTTTCTAGGAAAGTATAGATCATATGGTCATCGTGAATAAACAAGAAATTCTACTTATAATCCAGTAGGTTGGTTGGTTGGATTATTTCCAAAGGATAGATAGCTAAAATGAGGATTTTATCTATAAAATTACACAAACATTGGATAATAATGAAGAAAATATAAAAGGGCTAAGAGTGAGTGATTCTAAAGAAGATATTATAGAGGTTTTGAGATTACTCGTAGCTTGTGAGCCTTATCAACAAAGACCAAATTTAACTACAACAAACGAGGAATTTTTATAACTAGGAGAACAACATGATTATTGATGTAGGAGGATCCAACTGCGTGGTTAATCCTGCACGCCAAAAAAAAAAAAATTGCTCTTTTTAATTTTGGCTTGATTATGTCTTACAAGCATGAATTTCATTTTGTTTCAAACTCCTTGAAATTGAAGTCATCCAGGTTAAATTTGAATTTGATTTTTTGAAGGCGTGGTTGCTAAAATTACATTTATTTTAAAATTGGGTGTTAAAAGAACCTCCACACCTAGGCATGTGGAGACCAATTTTAGCATATGTAACTCCTCATGGAGTGACAAAAATCTAAAATAAAAGAGTAATGGGGATCTAAGCACCTAGGATGGGTGTGGATGGAGCTAATTTATAAGAAAAAAAATCAAGTGAACTGGAGAGGAGAGGAAAAGGAAACACTTATGAAGGTAAAGGGAATTAATTGTAACTAAGAAGTGCAAGAAAAGGCCAAGCCCAACAAAGGAGAGGAGTTGATCAGGAGGAAATAGAGAAAAACACAAGTTTTTGTAAGAGAATTGTCTATGAGTCAAGTGGGAAATACCCAAGATTGAAATAGGAGGGATTGGAGATGGTTTTACTATTGTTGTAGTTGATTGGAGGTGTCTTATTGCAGATTTTTGGTGTTAGAGGATATAAATATGCATGTAGATGGTTTCTTGTGCATTGTTTAGCTCAATAATGTGCTATTGTAAGCCTGTGGAGAATTTGATCAATAAAATCAGCATGTTGTAATGAATTTATTGTCATTTCCTATGCTAGATAACTTAGATTGAGTTCTCCAATACTTAATTTTATCATTAACAAGCCTATTTTCTTGTTGATTGAGTGAGGGAGTTTCAATAACCAACAATCTAATAAGATTCTTGGTTATTGATTTTCATCAATTATTCTTCCCAAGGAACCAATTTGTTTTCATTATCGATCTTTGGGGATGAAGTGGATACTCGCATTCTTAGTTATATCACCTATAAAGGTAGGAAATCCCTACTATATATTATAAATTAAAATTTTTGAGTCGTCTTTAGCATACTAGACTAGTAAATGTTTCAAAATTATTGTTTAATTTATTGAAGAGAATGGCCACAAAAAATTAGAAGGGTAGACCAAGTGCTTTGTCTCATCTTTGTTTAATTCAATTAATTTTAGAGAAAATTCTCCATAAATAATCTTTAGAGGTATTATGGGAAGAATTTCTTGATTTGGATGATATTAGGAATCATCCAAATGTGGGACCTCGTGATAGGATGCTAAGGGTTAAAAAAACACAAACTCTACATAGGAAGATGTCAAAAGGAGAATATTAACACTACAAGAAAACTCAAATGAAGAAGAATAAAATGTAGAAGGGAGACCTAAAATCATATACTTAAAGCACACAACATATTATTTCACACATGTAGCCATAGGATCAAAATATGCATCATCATCTTGTATCTATGTAACCCCACCAAAGGTACATGTATTTCCCTTTCCTATACATGTAGCATATTCTCCTAAACCTACACCTATAGATATACTTGTAGGTACCCCTTCCTCTACTAAATCATCCAAGAATAAATAAGAGGTCAACCCAAATCTAAAACAAAGCCAACCCAGGTGTTCACACACCTTCAAGAGAAGGGGTTGACACCAAGCCCATCCAAACCAACCTAAAAGTGGATACCATTGAGAGATAAATATAATATTAATGAGAATAAACTTTTATTCATAAAAAAATTAAGGATTCTAACACCTGTATTATTTTTTATTTTAATATAGATAAGGATTCCATTTCTAGTGAACTTGCAAATCTAGTATATGAGGATGAATTATCCCTTAGATTAGTAAGGGGGAAAGGAGAGTTTTTGGCTAACTTAAATAAAATTAAGTAGTTATAAGAATTACTTAAGATGTGTCAAATATCAAGAGTGAGCTATAAAATTCAACACAAATGGTAGTAGAGGAGATATAACAAGAACAAGTGGTGTCTCAATAAGATGTAGCCATGAACACCCTTCATATGAACCAACTTTCAACACCTACTATAGGTACCATGAACAATTTTTTTCCAAATATTAATCAGTTTTATGCTATTAAGAAATTAGAGACAATAGGCACATATATTGATGGACCAACCCTCAATATGTTATTATGGAAGAGGGATGAGGCCATTAGGGTAATGGAAAAGATATGGGAAAAGGGAAAAAAATTATAGAGGTTTTTTTAGGGAACACAAAATAAAGATAATAAAATAAATAAGTTAAAAGAGAAATTTAAAAAATTGGTACGATTAATTATAAAAAATTATAAGATGCCTCTTCGATGCTAGGGTGTATGCCATTTTTCTAAATGAACAATTTCTAGATTACTATGACATAACTTACAAAATATATACACCTTGATCAGTTTTTGAGGTTTATTAAAAATCCACTGCTATATTTCAAAGCCAATTATATGAATTATATCTCCAAGATTTAGTAGTCCAATACAATTGAAAATGGAACCCCCTTCTATATGTAGTTTATTTCGATTATAAGGCATTGAGCTCTTCCATAAAAAATAAGAAGATATGAGGATAGAAAATACAAAGATACATAGAAAGAGAAAAAGCCATTCTCTTAATAATTTGTCCTGAGGCCAAGGATCCAAATATAGTTTTAGATGAATGGATGTATGTCTTATGGAAGTTCTTGTAGTGGAAAATAAAATTATGATTACTCTATGTTTACTAATTTAACTATAGAAATTGGGAAGGAATGTCTTTCTTTTAGCATGGAAAGATGTTAGGACATCACTCCAAAACCAAATAGAAATGGATCTCTTTTAGTATATAATCATCACGTAGAAATTAACAAGGAACCCAAATATATCAAATTGGTTAAGGAACATGGCTTCACTTTCCTTTAACATACATTTCAACCACATCTCTTTTTGATTCTCTATTCCTCATTGGCATGGAAATAGGATCTTTAATGCTACATACAAAAAATTTAGATGGGAGAGAATAGATGGAAAAAAAGGGTTTTATTTGAAGAAACACAAAGGATCAATTAAACCATTTGATTTTAAGCTCATTTTCTTGATGTACAAACAAAGACCTTAGTTTAGTTTCTTGAGGGTAAGCAACATACTTAGTTGGGAGGTGTGATGATCTCAATAATTGCCTTTATTTACTACCTATTTTTTATATCTCCAAAGACATTTTTACTTATTAATCAAGACATTTTAATTAATATTTACATATAAGCATTATTTTAATTGAATATTCATGTGTGAAAGTAGTTAATTTCGAGATAACATATAATTTTATCTTAGTTGAGATTATTATCATATTCATGAGAAATTAAATAATAGCTAAAAGGACTTTTGTAGAAATTAACTAATACCTATATCCAAGACTATAATATACTTATAATTGTGTATCCATGACAACATATTGCTTACAACCAAAGATAAATCACACTAATAGAAAGAAAGAATACCTAAATATGTGGTAGGATTCCAATTCTCTATAATGAGATAGAGTTGCAGAAAATTAACAACTCATCTTTATTTCTCTCAATGAACTTCTCATGCACATGATAGAATTTCTTAATAGAAATGTTCCTTCTTCTCATGATAAGCTTAGTTTCCAAGATTTATTATTATTACTAAAATAAAATTCCCTCCTAAGTGATTGGGAGTGATTTGACAAATGTAATGTCAACTATAGAGGAACAATAAATATATAGAAGTAGAAGTAGATATTTAATATGTTTGATATAATAACATATAGGTCAATATATTTCATATGCATGTGATATTTTTTTAGGTAATCTAAGCTCGATTTTCTATCATATGATTCTTTTTTTATATTTTAGTGTTATTACCATTATAAAATATTGATTTATTAGATAGCAATACATCTAAGGAGGAGAGAAAGGTGTAGTTTATCTAAGTAAGGGCCATCTTGAGGTTGATTACAACTAAGTCTCTATCTTGTTTATTATATATTTTTATATTTATAATTATATATGTTTATTTTAGTAAATAAGTTAATTGTGTTAATGGAAAACATCTATTATGTGATTTTTAATTTATGTTTAAAGGAGTTATAGGATAGAATTCTTTATTAAGAAATAACATTTACTTTCTTATTTTGTAAGTTTAATTATTTTTTCCTATACATAGCTCTATAGTGTCAACTCTGAAGAATCTATTGCCATGCATATAGTACTAACACCATGTCAAGATGATACATCCCTAGGTTTACATGTAAATAAAGTGATATTGTGACCCTTTAGGCTAATTTATAGTGGATAAGTGTATTGAGTTTTGTGTGAGCCTTAGTTGCACTAGGTTTAGTAGGAGTTTACAGAACTCATAAATATGCCAAGCCCATTTCATATAATTGTACATGAATATCCCACCAAGTTATATTCACTAGTTATCCACTATTTAGAATTTAACTCACAATATAATTTTGGTGCACTTTTTTAATCTAGGGTTTTCTAAGATGCTTGTTCTACCATATTCTTAGTTTTGAAAGTAATGCAATATAAATATTTAATGTATTATTCTTTTATATGGATTATAGTGGAATATATAAAGATTCTTTAGGGGTAAAAGTAGAAAGTTGTGTCACACTTTTGGCCAACTTATCTACACAAGTGAATTTTAGTATTTCTAACTTAAAAATATTTTTGGTTAATAGTTAATGTATTGTTCTTCTAAATGGATTATAATATAAAATAGGATAAAGATTCTTTAGGGGTAAAGGTACAAATTTGTGTCACATTTTCAGCCAACTTATCTACACAAGTGAATTTTAATATTTCCAACTAAAAATTAATTTTGGTCAAACATATGATCTGGTAAGATTCATTCTAGCTAGGTTAGATATGCCAACAAATTTATCAACTAAAATTCTTGGCTAAATGCATATGTAGAACCACTTTGAGGTCAATTTACCAAAAAAATAAAATTATCTAAAAAACTTGATATTTCAACAACTCCTACTCATGCAAATAACATATTTTTTAAAATATAAAAATACCTTTTTGTAGATCCATAAGTGTAATTTTCAAAAATATATATGTTAATAGTTTAATTAATGTTTACATTTTATTTTTAGTTTTAATAAAATTAGGTTATTAACACAAGCATATTAGGTTGATTACAATGTCAAGAAAAAATACTAAAACTAATTAAAAAAATATATATATATATATATGATGCACTAGATAAAAGGAACTATATCAAGATGGTATAAATTTTTTTTATTTTAGATAAATACTTAATATGAAATATGATGTTGATTGGAAACAACTATGTTTTAATTCACAAATATTTTATTATTTATTTAAAAATATGCATTTATCAAAATTGGAAAAAAAATATCCATACAGTTGTGGAGATGCTAAGAGGAATCATTGTGAGGTTAGAAGCCATATAAGCATCCCAATGAAGAGGAATTATTATTGGGGATGTTAGTGAAGAAGAAGAGGAAGCACCAAAATTTTTAGAGGTAGGAGGAGGAGATGCACAAGAGGACGAGATCTTGCAAGTTTTTTCTAAGATTGGATGTTATCCAAGGATGGATCCATCGAGCTATAATGGAAGTTTGAATCTAAAATAAATCATTGACTAGATTGAAAAAATGTATAAATATTTTGATTTAGAATCCATTGAGGATAAAAAGAAGGTAAAGTATGCTTGCACAAGGTTGAAAGGACATGTGCATCCTGGTGGTGGGATTAAACATAGATTGAAAGATAGAGAAATGGAAAAGAGAATATAAAATCATGGGATAAGATGGTATTGAAGTTGAAGGCAAATTTTTTACCTATGGGTTACCACATCAAAGAGGTTGTAAAATCTAAAACATGATTATTTGAGTGTTATGGATTATATGGAGGAATTATACAAACTAGGCATTTGTGTTGGGCATGTTGAAGATAATTAAGAATAGGTTACAAGATATGTGAATGGGTTATGAATTGCTATTCAAGATTAACTCAGCATTGTCATGATAAGGATGGTAGAAGAATCCTACCAATATTCACTTAAGGCTAAAGAAAAGTTAGGAAGATCATAGGAAATTTTAGAGGAAAGGGAAAGCCTTCACAAGGTAGAGGACAAGTAAATAGTGGAAGAGGACAATCACTTAAAGAAGAAGAAACAAGCTAGACTCAAAATAATTATGGCCCAAATGAAGGGGGAAGAGGAGATTCTAGTAGAGGAAGAGGTGAAGCTTCAAGGGGTAGAGGAGAATATGGAAGAGGAAGGGGATTTTTTGGAGCTTGTTTTAATTGTGGAGAAGTAGGTCATCGGGGATTTGAATTCCATTAGATACAAAAAGAGAGTGAAAAGACAAATATTGGGAAGACCTTTATCACAGAAGATGAGGATGAAACAAAGCCAATAGATCCAAAAAATGGAGAAATTCTCATGTTGAAGAATTTCTTTTAAAACAATATAAGTAGTAGCGGGAATTGACACAAAGGAGGAGTCTATTGAAAACCATTTGCAGGTATAGAGGAAAGTGTTACACCATATTTATGGATAGAGGTAGTATAGATAACTTGTGTCAAAAGAGATGGTGGAGAAGCTAAAGTTGGAGAAAAAAAATCACCTGAATCCATATTGGGTTACTTGGTTGCAAAATGGGGTAGGTGAGCAATGTTTGATGAGTTTTTAGATTGGCAATTAGCAAGATGAAGTTATGTGTGATGTGAGGATGTGTTCCATATCCTTTTAGGTAGGAAATGAAAATATGACCAAAAATCTATACATAATGGTGAAAAAAATACTTATACCATTGTTAAGGGCAAGAAAAAGTATACCTTGAACCTGCTAAAAGAGAAGCAAAATGAAGTGGGAAACAATGCCAAGGTGTGTATGATCACTAGAAAATAATTTTTGAAGGAACTAAGGGTAGAATAAGTGTGTTATGCCTTAGTTTACAAGCCACAAGAAGTTGGGACAATGAATGAAAAACAAGAAGTACCCAAGGAAATCAAGGATATGTTACAAGAATATGAAGATATTTTGATAAAGGATCTTCTCAATGGATTACCACTAATGAGAAGTGTGATCCATTGTATGAAATTGATACAGGGAGAAAGTATACCAAACAAGGAAAAATATAGAATGAGCCCCAAGGAGAATGAAGAGATAAACAAGCAAGTTCAAGAGTTATTGGACAAAGGTTTGATAAGGGAAAACATAAGCCCATGTGTAGTCCCATCAATTTTGGCACCCAAAAAGGATGGAGAATGGCATATGTGCATAGATTGTAGAGCTATTAATAAGATAATAATCAAGCATAGTTTTTCATTTCCTTACATGAATGATCTAATGGATTGTTTGAGAGGGGCTAGATATTTCACAAAGATTGATTTAAAAAGTGGGTATCATCAAAGTAGGATTAGAGAAGGAGATGAGTGAAAAACCACTTTCAAAACCAAGGATTATATGAATAGTTAGTTATGTCATTGGACTCAAAAATTATCCAAGTAGCTTCATGAGGTTGGTCAATGAGGTGTTGAAATCATTCCTTGTTAAGTTTGTGATTGTTTACTTAGATGATATTTTGGTTTTTAGTAAGGAAAGGGAAGAACATTTACAACATGTGAAATTTGTCCTACAAATATTAAGGCAGGAAAAGTCGTTGGTTAACATCAAGAAATGTAGCTTTATGAAAGAGGAGTTGGTGTATTTGGGTTTTGTGATTTCATAGTGTTAGTGAAGAGATTTTTCCTTTATAAAATGAACACAATTGACTCTATAATGCCCAAGAAGGAAAAAATAAACTCACAACAGTTGGAGAGATTATCATTGAATTTATAATCTTCCTGTAAATTTTGGTTGAGGTACAACTCCCTCTTCTGGTATAATTTTATATTTTTCAAATTTATAAAATCAGGGTATGCTTTTTACCAAAAAGGAGAGGAGAATTAACACATTTTCATAGCCATGACACAAGTGTGAAAAGCAATGCTTAAACTAACTATTGTTGAAATGAAAGGACTAGAAAATGATTAGTATCGTGACTCACAAATCATACTACTAACACATGTTGACTTGACTCAATACAATTCCAACCATCTACTATAAATAAATGAGCTAAATTCCATTGAACATTGCATTCTCATAGGAAAGGTATATTTAAATGATTGTCAAATCTCACAGACTTTCTCAAAAACATTAACATTTAATTCAAATTACTACACATAGACAATAACATTCATAGGAAATAAATTGAAACTACAAAATTTGATCCTTTATTAAGATTGATTCTCACTCATGCATCACAATACAAGGTGGATCAAAATTTGAGACCCTTTCCATATCAAAATACAAAATATTTAAACATTTTCAACTTGTAACGATTAAGGTTTCTTAAAATGGCTTCTTGGTTGTTAACCGCTATATGGTCTAATAAAGTTGGATAAAAATTGATTAATTTTGTCAGATTATGACAATTCACTTCATTAATTGCTATTTTTTGGGATGGTTATGATTACATCTTGTTTCTTAATTTACGAGACAAGAGAATGAACCATCACTTGATATAAAAAAACCGCGTTGCCTTACTTCATGTGAAATGATCACCACCTAAACTTCTCTATGACTATTGGTATGCCACCTAGATCATTGCCGTGCAGTTCTTTAAATATTGAGGACTACTTAAATACAATTTACAAGATCTCCATCACATTTCTATTCTTGAATTAATTGATTTGAATCAATTTACAGTGTGTACTTTGACATTTATTGCTTCAAACAAATTCTACCAATTTTCCCCTAAATATATTGGTAAATGCCTCTAAATGAATTCTAGAAAAGTGTCAGAGTCCACTAGGGTTAAAGAAACCTGCTTATATGTTACCCCAAAGAGTGAGCTTAACATTTCAATTTTTCTATTATTCTTTATGTGAAACACTTTGAGAAGATCATGATGACTTAATCAATAATGCTATAAAAAATAAATGAGTTTTGAAAACTCTGTCAAAACTAACAAAGGTTTTAAAACTCTATAGAGTTTTGCCCAATTTCATCATTTCACTTGTTTACTTGTTGATAACAACACACTTTCACAACCTTTAGCTCCCACCAGAAAACTTGTGATCTTTACAATGACGGTCATTAGGAAAATACATAGGTTCAAAAAATTAGTCAAGGTCTGATACAGTTTCAAAACTTAGCGAAAGATTGACAAACACACCCTTCTTATTTATAAGTATAGAAGAGTTAAAAATGGCTTTGACTAGGGACAAGGAGTGCTAAGGATGAAGGCATGAACCTCGAATTAAAATTAATAACTACCATTTTCTTATCCATTGGGAAACAAAGCCAAGATTTAAAATTAAAGGATCAAACATAACAAAAATGGGACCACACACCAAAATGAAAGCAAAAGAAAACTATTTACAATGGTAGAAGGCTTACCAACAATGAAAAAGAAGAGGGAACTATTATACATAGTCATTAATGGGCTAAGAAAAATATGACCCTTGATGGTTAAGATTAACATGACACACCCTGAAGGTACCCTTAGAAATTGGAAAGTGAAAAGGCTTACATGATAAAGAAGTGTTGTCACTCCTTTGAATGTTTGAATAAGTCACTGAATAAAAAGGTCCCTAGTCTTTTCCTTTACTGCTTCACAAATCACCTCGGCTTTAAGAGTAGTGATTTGGGTAATAAGAATAGAGTTACCCAAACACCGTATGGCGGATGAAAAATAAAAGGTCTCATTCCCCTGATTAAGTGTAGTTGTCCTATTAGTCAAAATAAATTATGCCAAGACCTATGAATCACATGTATCTTTGGAATCATTAATTTTTCTTTTTATCTTACAAACGAATATGACCTTTTTTGGAAGTTGTGATTCTATGTGAACATTCAATGATTATTTTGTGCAATTCTCATCAACACATACTTCTCTTCTCACTTTATTTTCCAAGTATCTCTCTCTAGAGTGAATTCTTCTTCCTCTTCTATTTCTGAAGCAAGAGTCTATATGACTTTGGGCTTCAAGAAATCATTCTCTTGAATCTCCATCTTTTCTTGAGTAGCATCAGGAATGAAAGACTGTTCCATATCTTTCTAAATAGTGATATCAATATATATATTCTATCATGACCATAAAAATCGTCATCACCATCAAAATCATCAAAATCCTCATTCTCTGATCCTGAAAGTTCAAATTCACTTGCATCTTTAGCCATGTGAGTCACAAAAATTCTCAACAACTATGGATGAATCAGATTCAAAAGATCAACTTGGGGTGATTCATCATTACTTAAAACACTAAGTACATCCCTTGGAAGGAGATTTGAAATGGAAACAATCCCACCACCCAACTCACGGTGCCTTGCCAATTCTTCTTCAATTCTTACAACTTCAATTTTTACCACCTCAAAGCCAAATATAACTCTTATCCTCAAGATAAAATGAATTCCTAGAGGAAAAGCGTGCATAAGATTAGCTCCAAAATTAGTTTCACTGTGCCTACTAGAACACGAAATTTGATTCAAAATCCTGATGAATATGTCAATAAAATTCCTAACACTTTCATTATCATTCCTTTGAATATTAAAAAGAGTTCTCAAGCAAGACCTTATATTGACCTCAATCTTAAATCTCTCAAGAAAACTATTTTTAAGAGTATTCCAATTCATAATGCTTCCCTCTATGAGTTACATGAACCATTCTATTGCACGACCTTCCAAAGATGCAACAAAAAAGTGAATGACTACATTTTCTTCAACAATATTGGAGAAATCACAAGAAGAGGAAAGGGATGCAAATGGTCTTCAAGGTCTTGTGCATTTTCTCCAGTGAACATAGGGAGATGTTCCCTAAGCCCTTTGGGAAGCGAGGGATAACTTGATAGTGCCAAGGGGCCAAAAATGGTTCTCCAAGGTCAAGATGATGAAGAGGCCATCAAAATAAATTTCAACTAGGATATATGGTTTCTTTTTCAAATAGAGTCGCAAATATCAATATAGTTTAATTTTGATCAATTTGTGGTGGTACTCTTTGATCTGGTGGTGGGTTTTGGTTTTGGTTGGATTGAGGTGGCATGTTGGGATAATGAAAATTTTCAATTCTTGAGAACCTTTCTACCACAGGTCTTGGTAGACATTGTGTGAGCTCTTCTTCTTCTTCAAGCACCAAACTACCATGTATATATTCCGCTCCACTTCTTTTGTACCACCACGTGAGTGTATTCAACTAAGAGATGATGTCTTCTCGTTCTAACATAACCAAATCTAACCCTAGCTACAACACAGAAAAGATTATTTCATGTGGTAACACCATCTATGCTCATCATATAATGACAACTCAATAAAATATCTCAATAAACTGGAGATTTTGGTTTTATAAAAATGACTATTCCTTCGATCAATCCCCAACAGAGTCGCCAAATTCTTTTTAGTGAACAGATTTTTCCTTTATAAAAATGAACACAATTGACTCTATAACACCCAAGAAGGAAAAAATTAACTCACAATAGTTGGAGAGATTATCATTGGATTGATAATATTCCTCTAAATTTTGGTTGACGTACAACTTCCTCTTCTAATATAATTTTATGTTTTTCAAATTTATAAACTAGGGGTATGATTTTTACCAAAAAGTAGGAAAGAAAAACTAACACCTATTCATAGCCATGACACAAGTGTGAAAAGAAATGCTTAAAATACTTACTGTTGAAGTGAAAGGATTGGAAAATGATCAATATCATGACTCACAGATCAAACTACTAACACTTGCTGACTTGACTCGGTATAATTCCAACCATCTACTATAAATAAATGAACTAGATTCCATTGAACATCACATTCTCACAAGAAAGGTATATTCAAATGATTTTCAAAGCTCATAGGATATCTCACAAACATTAACATTTAATTCAAATTACTACACACAGATAATAACATTCACAGGAAACGAATTGAAACTGCAAAATTTGATCCTTTATTAAGATCGGTTCTCACTCATGCATCACAATACAAGTGGGATCAAAATATCAGACCCTTTCCATGTCAAAATATAAAAAATTTAAACATTTTCAAATTGTAACAATTAAGGTTTCTTGGAACAATTTCTTGGTTGTTAATTCTATCAAATTATGACAATTCCCTTCCTTAATTGTTGTTTTTTGGGATGGTTATGATTGAATCCCATTTCCTGATTGACAGGATAGGAGGATGAACCGCCACTTGATATTAAAAAAACCATGTGGCCTTAATTCATGTGAAATGATCACCACCTAAACTTCTCTATGACTATTGGTATGCAACCTAGATCATTCCATGTAGTTCTCTAAATATTGAGGACTACTTAAATCCAATTTACAAGATCTCCATCACATCACCATACTTCAATTAATTATGTTGAAGCAATTTGTGTGCACTTTGGTATTTATTTCTTCAAACAAACTCCACCAAGTTTCCCCTAAAAATACTAGTAAATGCCTCTAAATGAATTCTAGAAAAGAGTTGGAGTCCACTAGGGTTAAAGAAACCTGCTTATATGCCACCCCAAAGAATGAACTTAACATTTCAACTTCTCTATTAGTCTTTATGTGAAATGCTTTGAGAAGATCATCATGACTTGATCAATAATGCTATCAGAAAGAAATGATTAATAATGCTATCAGAAAGAAATGATTTTTGAAAACCATATTAGAACTGGCAAAGGTTTTAAAACTCTATAGAGTTCCACCCACTTTTTCCATTTCTCTCATTTAATTCTTGATAACAACACGCTTTCACAACCTTTGGGTCCCACTAACAGACTTGTGTTCTTTATAGTGATGGTTATCAAGAAAACACATAGGTTCAAAAAATGAGTTATGGTCTGATACAGTTTCAAAACTTAGATAAAGACTGACATACACACCCTTCTTATTTATAAGTATAAAAGAGATAAAAATTAATGGTAACACATAGGAATGTCTACGAATGAATCTAGAGTAGGTTTAGGCAATACTAGATTGGTCAACACCAAGGAGCATGTTTGAAGCAAGGAGCTTTCATGGTTTGGATAGCTTCTATAGGAAGTTATCAAAAATTTTAGTAGTATATGTGCCCCCATTACTAATATTGTGAGAACCCTTTTCCTAGTACTTGCAAAACAACGTGAATAAATGATTTAGACAAGGAATTACAAGCTAAAAGAAGGATTCCCCATGAAATCCATTTGCAAACTCAAAATAGGAAAGAAATTGATGAAGAACACAATACAAAAAATAAAACTAGATTTAATCCTAATTAGAGAAGCAAACACTTGATCCCATGGGGGAATTGGTGCCAATTTGATGTGAAAATTGGCCCTTTCCCAATTCCTATGATGAAATCTTGATATGTTGAAGATGATGTTGATCCACTTTTGATGAAAGATGAGAACTCCAAGCCAAATCTGCAAAAAGCCTAGCTAAGAATTCAAATGATGGATGAGAATGGCTAAGTATTTTAGCATGGTAACTTTGCAATGTTTGTGGATGATAAAATGAGGAGAGGAGCTCTTTATTTATAGGATTTCAAGATGGATGAATGCCCAAATTTGAGCAATGTGGGACTAACATTCATCCAATGATATGGTGCCACTTGTCAAGCTATGAATGGATGATGGTTGTGCAAGATTTGGGGTTTGTGCCAATAAATGCCAATATTTGAAATTCAAATTTGTTGAAATGACATGCAAGAGGGAAGGGAAAATGCAATAAATGCAACTTGGCTCAAGGCAAAGGACATTTAAGAGGTTTTAAATGCCTTGTTGGATGTACATGTTGACTTGGAATTTTTGAATTCAAATTGAGGGAATATTCCAAAAGATGCCTTGTGAGGAAAATAGAGATTTAATAAATGAATTAAATATATTTTCATGTGCAACTTGCATTATCTAGAGGATGTGACATGAGAGGAGGTTAAATTAATCAAGGGTTAATTAATTTAATAGGAGATTAGATGATGTGACTTATTTTGACTTAGATTTATGGATTTATTTAAATCAAATAAGAGAGGAATATGATAAGAGGCTAATTAAATAATGATTTTGATTTATTTAATTAAAAGGGATGGTGTTAGATTAAATCAGATAAGGTTTTAATTTATTTAATTTAATGAATAGACTTTAGAGATTTAATCAAATAAATTGATTATTTAATTAAATAGGGATAATTAGATCAGATGGATTGATTTAATTAACAAAAAGAATTGACTTAATCAGATAAAATGATTTATTTAATTAAGGGACAAATATTGATGAATTTAATCAGATAGGGGAATTTGATTAAACGGTTAGACCGAGGGATGATTCAGGAAGAAACGATGTTAGTAAGTCAAGATTAGATGCATGATGTCAATCAATATATTTTTGATGTCTACATTTTTTCCCTCTTTGAAGCAATGCACTTGTTGCGTTGGTTCGAAGAATAAACGATCTCGATCAAAACCAAAAAAAATTGATATTTAAAACTTTCCCCACTGCTGCCTGGCGAGAGAAATATGCCAATATAATGCCCCCTCGAGAGATTGGACGAAAATTTTAATTTTTTGGGTGATCTCACTAAAAAAAGTGACAAAGTACCGAATAGGTCCGAAAGGGATCTGGGAGGCTAAAAACTTGTCTAAACACAATAAAATGATGAAAAACAAGCCTCAAACGGACAAAAATAGGTTTGGCGGTTCAAAACCCTAGCAGGATAGCCCTAGAGGGTCAAAAAACCCTAATTTTCAAGCTTAAAAGGGGCCCGAGGGGTCACTTTCAAGCCATTTTCACACACCTTTGCTAGCAAACCTTGAGATCCGAGCTCTGACCCTCCGATGATATGGCACAATGACAACTTCCTCTACACATTTCTGACCGAGTTCGGACCTACCAACGGCCACCTGGCATTGGTGCCCCAGTATGTGACCCTTACCGAAGCTTAATTTTTTCATTTAATGAATTTATTACATCTTTAAAAGAGAGCTTGCCTCCAACGGCACTATAATAGCACCGCTCGGTGTTTAAAGTGCACTACTAATTTTATTTTTACGCCGCAGTGGTGCTATTTAGCACTGCAGCGATGTAGTTTGGAGTTTAGAAACTCTGATGCTGGGCTCGGACTCGATGATCCGGTTTGGAAAAAGTGTGCCGTGGTGGCACCCTTTTCATGCAAATTGCAACACTGGGGGTTAAAGTGCATCGTGGCGGTGAATTTTGGCTTAATTTAGGGTCCAGCGTCGGAGTTTGAGGAAACTCAAACTATGACGCCATCACAAACTACGCTACTGGGAACGAGTTTAGAGTGTTAGGCCAGAATTTTTCCAAAAATTTTAACATGCTGACTTTCCTGGATGCAGGATGGGCCTAGGGAGCTTTATTCTTGGGAGCACCGATTGCGGGATTTGGCAAGTGTCCTACGAAACTTTAGCGACAGAGACCAGGATCGGTTGGGAGCTGTAGGACTATGGCACATTGCATACACAGCGCCCATGCGCACACACCTCAGGTTGCTATCAACGGTGGCTGAGAGGTGGCACAGCGAGACATCGTCATTTTATCTTCCCACTGGCGAGGCGACCATCACCTTGGAGGATGTCTAGCGCATACTACGATTGCCCATTCATGGCCGCTGGGTGATCTATGATATGGAGGAGGGACGCGAGTGCTACACCTGAGTCCTCGCCACTTGAGACATTATTTATTGTGAGGGACAAATCGAGCTGGAGTGGTATAGAGTCATAGCACCTCCCTTCCGTTGGGCGATTGCGTTGATCATTTCGGGTTTGGTTGCCCCAGACAAACGAGGGCAGTATTTCAGTCTGGGCTGGGGATACTACTGGGAGAGGATGGTCTGGGATAGGCTGACTCAGTTTGCATGGGGACCTGTCCTTCTGGTTTCACTTTATAGGGATCTCCATGAGTATGTCTATGTGGATGGCAGAGCGTTGGGAGCTAGAATGACACTCCTTCATGTTTGGGCGTGGGAGCACACTTCTGTGCTACATCCATGGGTGGTTCCAGTTCTGATGGGGGCAGAGGATGCCCTCGTGACACTATACAAAGGTAGTGTGTCCTTCACACACACTAGCGAGCATGAGATCCCCTACTGGAGGTGGGTCCTAGATGAGATGCTTGTGTTTAATTGGAGACCATATCTTGGTCGGCCTGGATGGGCCGACAATGCAAATTATCTCTTCTACTGTCGCCAGGATCAATACATGTAGGGGTAGGAGCACACTATGATCGAGTAGTATCTATCCAGGCATGTACAACATCAATTCAAAGAGCCACAAGATCAGCCAGATGATGGCTATGTAGCCATCTTTGCACGCAGCATGACATAGGTGTCATGAGGGCTGGTATTCCTACCACGGAGGCAATTGACAACTTTCGACATTTGGTAGCCCAACTATGGGCTTATGATCAGGGCTTGGCAGATGTGGGCACCACACAGGCCTACAGAGATTGGTTTAGACCTCCTCTCCGGTTGATTGTTCTAGGTGAGGATCCAGATATGCACAGGGTCAGAGGCAGAGGCAAAGGGAGAGGACGAGTGAGAGGACCGAGGGTCAAGATTCGACGAGATCCACCAGGTGTGCCCCTAATTCTGCTAGGTCACGAGGATGTCCATATGTAGGACCAGCAGTAGGATCCACCAGTCCCACCTTCACAAGCCAAGGGTGAGGACCAGCCTCACGCGCAGCCACGGGTATAGCCAGTAGGGCAGGCAAACACACAGGATTCCTTGATTTTATAGTTATAGGCACAGGTTCAAGTAATGAAGGCCGAGAGGGACCAGGCATGGGCTAAGAGGGAGCAGCTTAGAGAAGAGAGGGATCAGGCTGTGTAGCAGAGACAGGTCATAGAGCTATAGGCAGCCACAGAGCTAGGTCGTAGGCAGCATATTGAGAGCATGACAGCCTCCTCGTCTCAGGGTACAGTGTTGGTTCGATCTTAAAAGGATGCTATCTGAGAGATAGAGTACTACTACCGAGCTTACTATGACACTATACCTAGGGCAGACTGGGTCCTAGAGTACTCAAAGCGAGCTAGCCAGAGACCACCAGAGGGTCATGGTGACAAGGGTGAGGACAGCATCCACGGAGATCGGGCTTGATCAAGATATTATGATGTCCTTTTTGTGCCTTATGACCTCATTTTTGATAGCCTGATGGGCGTTTTGTATTGATTGACATATATGTATAGTGATCTGATTATTCTTTGTACTATGACAATTGATGATATTATATATATATGAGCTGATGATGATTTTGATGTGATGCAATGTGTTCTTTCATTTATGCATGGATGGTTTATTTCTATATGCTTTGCAATGATGTTCTATGGATGCATTTTATTTCTAATGATGTATGCGTTATGATTATGACTAACAGATCTATATTATGCTGACCTATGATATGATGTGCAATAATGTTAACTATATGATGGTTTATTTTATGCCAATGCAATATGTGATATGATTTGATTTATGGTATATGCAAATGATGTGTGGAATATGCTTATTTATGAAATGATTTATGGATGAATGTGATATGACACAATGGTCATGATATGATGCCAAATGAAATGGTTTTATGAGATGCTTAGAATAATAAATGTTATTATCCTACATGATGATGTACGTGATGTGATGATATGTTGATGCAAAGTGATATGTTGATGCGTAATGTGAACGTAATCTGATGATATGATATCATTTATGTTATATAAGTATGTATGCCTAATGAATTAAATGCTTATATACCTATTGCTTATGATTATATAAAAATGATTATGGAATGCTTTTGTAGATGCTATGTAATGATTTAGATGGTAATATGAAATGAAATGCAAATGAATGTTTATGAAATGCGATGCAATGGGTGATATGCAATGACATGGATGCACCTGTTTATGAAGAATGTTTATGATAACGTGTTTATATGATGGTAGGAATGTGATGTTTCCTATATGATATGCTTATGCAATATGTATGGTTTCTATATGATATGATTATGTGATATGCTAATGATTTTTATGTGATATGCTTATGCGATATGCTAATGATTTGTGGATATAGGATCGATGATGATGATGGTGATGATGATCAACTATCATAGTACTTTGTTAGTGTAGTTAGTAAGGAAAGGAGTCATTTCAACAAGACTCAAGATGACACAAATGATGATGATGATGATGATTACTTGCCAAGGAATTGGGATTTTCAAAGGACCAAATTTTCTTATGTTTGATAACACACATGGTGCGATGCATCAAGGTATAGAGGACCAAGATGGCGTGGTACCCAGTGTGATGTACTTTGACTCGACAATCAGATAGGAGTATTCTTGTTCACACCTGACATATAGAAACCTTGCTAGGATGCACTTCAGAAGTTTCAGACACCTCAGACCAAAACACGGAAAGGTAAACCTATCCCTGTAATAGTCAACAAGTTGCCCTAGACCTCTTCCATACATACCTAACAAAGCAAGTATTCGCCGAGGTTATATTGCAAGAATGTCCAACAAGCATAGCAAACAAAAGATAATGATCATTGCCCCATTCCTATTTCTCTAAATCCGCTATTTTGGGATATCATCGAGACATCCTTGGTATGAGCGCAAAATAAGATAAGTCAAAAGATAAAGACCATGTAAACAAACAAACTGATGCTCTTCAATACCGCTAATGGAAAGAGGATATGTTTTCTAAGATGATAACGGAAACTTATTTCCAAAAGATAATGCCCACTATAGGAAGGATTCATCCTAAGACATGTTAGTGGATGGTGGCACGATAATTCATTTATAAGGGATGATTGATATGGGACAAATTCAGATGATGAGTTACCAATACGAAGAGATAACCAACTTGCTTACTCACTGACTTAGACTTAAGACTTGACATTTTGAGTTCTATGTTTAAACTGTTAGACTTGTTTCCAACTGTTTCACCAAAGGTTGACGATGGTGATCAAGTTATTATGGCTGGTGATTATTGTGGGTCCACGCAAGATGAGGCGAATGGATTTTTTCAAATATTTGGATGTTTTTGGTATTTTTCAAGATTTTACAAATGTTTTGATTTTTGATTTTTGAATGTTTTGGGGTTTTCTAAGATTTTGACCAAGAGACTAACCTAAAGACCTATCCTAGGGGTCTCGAGGGCTGATCGACAAATTAGCCTTGCCTATGTTATACATGCAGAGACCACGTAGTTTGACTAACAACTCGACCGATTTACAGATGGTGATATACATGATGAAATGTCAATTTATTATGACAGACTCCTATAGGACTGACCTAAATGTCTCGAGGGATGATCAAAGATCAACCTTTCCTATGTTCAAGCACAGAGATGATGTAGTTCGACAAGATGACCTTGTTTTTCGATTTTGATGATGTTTTGATGTTTTTGGATTTTTTGATTTTAAGATTTTAAGATCATACATGAATCCAATCTGATAAGAACATGCCCCCAGCGTGATGCAATAGACTACTCTAATAAAGGCAGGAAAAATTGACCTTGAGAATTGGGCCAAGTAGTACTATGAGGAATCATGATATGAACACAGGACCAAGCTATGGTGCAGATGCGAGTGGATGAGTGATGGATGTGAAACCTGAATGTGATGGATGATGGAAGCGAAATGGATGGATGATGCAGATCAAGCCATAAAGATCCTAGTGGATGGAAAGTGCTTATTTATACAAGGCACCTGTTTTCCAGGTTTTCACTGAGGTACTTACCCAAAGTGCCACCGAAGTGGTTTTCACTAGAGGACGATTTTTTTATCCTTTTTTTGATTTTTTGGATTTTTTGCTTCTATACCTTGAAATATTTAGGCATAAATTTTTTTGACATGGGAGCTATTCATTGGCTGCTACAGAGGTTCCCCTTCGGGTGTTGATAGCTAATATGCCCCTGATTTATAGCTTGTTGTGACGATGAAAGGCCCTAACCAATTGGGTTTGAACTTGCCTTTGCTGCTAGGATTCGGGACATTCTTCTGATTTTCTTTTCAAACCAATTCTCTAACTTGGAAAGTCCTACTTCTGATCTTCTTTTTGTAGCTTCGTTTGAGTCTAATTTGATAGACTTGCAGATGATTCAAAGCATCTATGCATCTCTCATCTAGTAACTCCAGCTCGTTTAATCTTGATACTCGGTAGTCCTCATCAGTGATGAGATTTTGCAATGATATTCTGAGGGATGGGAGCTCAATCTCAATGGGGAGTACGTCTTCTGATCCATAGACCAAGGAGAAGGGGGTGGCACCAGTGGGTGTGCAGATGTAGTTCAATAAGCCCAGAGGGCAGGATTAAGCTGCAAGTGCCAGTCATGACCTGCGTCATTGATTGTTTTCTTGAGGATTTTGAGGATGCTTTTGTTCGTGGCTTCTAGTTGGCCATTGCCTTGGGGATAGTATGGGGTGGAGAAACGATGCTAGATTTTGAATTTCTCGCACAAGTCGTGAACCTCCTAGTTCTTGAATGGTGTCCCATTATCTGAGATAATGGCTTGTGGGACACCGTAATGACAGATGAGATAGTTTAAGATAAATTTTGAGATCTGCTTCCTAGTGATATACATCATGGGTATGGCTTCCACCCAATTTGTGAAGTACTTAGTTGTAGTTATGATGAACTTATGGCCATTGGATGAGGTGGGTGATATTTTCGCAATGAGATCAAGTACCCACTGCGAAAAGGGCCATGGTGTGAAGATCAGGTGAAGCTCTTGAGCTGGAGCATGGATGAGGTCCCCATGCTGCTAACATTGTAAACACCTTTTAGTATGATCATGCGCTTCTCTTTCCATTATGGGCCAATAATACCCCATCCTCAGCAGTTTCTTAGCGATGGTCATTCCACTCAAGTGTGAGCCAAATGTGCGAACCCTTTTCCTAGTACTTGCAAAACAACATGAATAAACGAGTTAGACAAGGAATTACAAGCTAAAAGAAGGATTTCCCATGAAATCCATTTGCAAACTCAAAATAGGAAAGAAATTGATGAAGAACACAATACAAAAGATAAAACTAGATTTAATCCTAATTAGAGAAGCAAACACTTGATCTCATGGGGGAATTGGTGCCAATTTGATGTGAAAATTGGCCCTTTCCCAATTCCTATGATGAAATCTTGATATGTTGAAGATGATGTTGATCCACTTTTGATGAAAGATGAGAATTCCAAGCCAAATCTACAAAAAGATTAGCTAAGAATTCAAATAATGGATGAGAATGGCTAAGTATTTTAGCATGGTAACTTTGCAATGTTTGTGGATGATAAAATGAGGAGAGGAGCTCTTTATTTATAGGATTTCAAGATGGATGAATGCCCAAATTTGAGCAATGTGGGACTAACATTCATCCAATGATATAGTGCCACTTGTCAAGCTATGAATGGATGATGGTTGTGCAAGATTTGGGGTTTGTGCCAATAAATGCCAATATTTGAAATTCAAATTTGTTGAAATGACATGCAAGAGGGAAGGGAAAAATGCAATAAATGCAACTTGGCTCAAGGCAAAGGACATGTAAGAGGTTTTAAATGCCTTGTTGGATGTACATGTTGACTTAGAATTTTTGAATTCAAATTGAGGGAATATTCCAAAAGATGCCTTGTGAGGAAAATAGAGATTTAATAAATGTATTAAATATATTTTCATGTGCAACTTGCATTATCTAGAGGATGTGACATGAGATGAGGTTAAATTAATCAAGGGTTAATTAATTTAATAGGAGATTAGATGATGTGACTTATTTTGACTTAGATTTATGGATTTATTTAAATCAAATAAGAGAGGAATATGATAAGAGGCTAATTAAATAATGATTTTGATTTATTTAATTAAAAGGGATGGTGTTAGATTAAATCAAATAAGGTTTTAATTTATTTAATTTAATGGATAGACTTTAGAGATTTAATCAAATAAATTGATTATTTAAT
Organism: Sequoia sempervirens; assembly: GCA_007258455.2. Lineage (NCBI taxonomy): Eukaryota > Viridiplantae > Streptophyta > Pinopsida > Cupressales > Cupressaceae > Sequoia > Sequoia sempervirens. The sequence goes on along the minus strand of VDFB02281492.1, from coordinate 370,264,575 downwards.
TAAATAGGGATAATTAGATCATATGGATTGATTTAATTAACAGAAGGAATTGACTTAATCAGATAAAATGATTTATTTAATTAAGGGATGAATATTGATGAATTTAATCAGATAGGGGAATTGATTAAACGGTTAGACCAAGGGATGATTCAGGAAGAAACAATGTTAGTAAGTTAGGATCAGATGCATGATGTCAATCAGTATATTTTTGATGTCTACAGATATAATAATGGGAGGAAGGAGAGAATTTGAGTGGATAGTTGTAGCTGAAAGAATTTTCAACATATTGAAAGAAAAGATGACCGAACAACCCATCCTAGCATTTCCAAATTTCAACAAAGTGTTCCAAGTTGATTATAATGTAAGTGGGAAAACCATAGGAGGAGTCTTAAGTCAAAAAGGAATTCCTATATCCTAATTCAGTTATAATATAAATGAGGCCAAGAGGAAGTATTCAGTGTATGATCAAGAGTTCTATGCTATTGTTCAAGCACTCAAAAATTGGAGACACTCCTTGTTGCCCAAGGAGTTTGTCCTCTATACTAGCCATCATGTATTACATTCTATCAACAACCAAGGTAAGTTAAATCAAAGGCATATGAAATGGGTTGAGTTTCTTCAAAGCTATTCATTTATTCTCAAGCATAGGAGTGGAAAATCAAATTGGGTAGTTAATGCATTGAGTAGGAGGTGCTTGTTATTGAAAGAAATGAAGGTGAATGTTATGGGTTTTGAATCAATGAATGAAATGTATGAGAATGGCCCTAATTTTGGTGAAGCGTGTGTAGCTAGTAAATGTCCAATTGAAGGGGATAGAACCAAATGGCTAGAGTATTTTATTCAAGAAGGATTGTTATTTAAGGGACAACAGTTATGCATTGTAAAGAGATCTATGAAGGAGAAATTTATTAGGGAAAAACATAGTGGTAGACTTGGAGGACAGTTTGGAGTGGTTAAGACTTTAGGGTAGATTAGTGAAGGGTATTATTGGCTACATATGAGTAAGGATGTGAAGAGTATTGTGCAAGAGTGTTCAATTTTTCAATATGTGAAGGGAACATGTCAAAACATGGGCTTATATCAACCTTTAACAATTCTAGAGAGACCATGGGAAGAAGTGAGTATGGATTCCATTCTTGGGATACCAAAGACTCAAAAAGGTAATGATTGCATATTTGTTGTTGTAGATAGGTTCTAAAAAATGGAAAATTTCATTCCTTGCAAGAATTCAAATGATGCATCACATGTTGCCAGCTTGTTTTTCAAAGAGGTTGTGAGACTGCATGGCTTTCCAAAAATTATTGTTTTGGATAGAGACACAAAGTTTGTTAGCCATTTTTGGGAGACTCTATGGAAGAGATTGGGTACAAAATTTTATTTTATTTTAGCCTACTATCCTCAAACGGATGGGAAAATAGAAGTGGTAAATCAAAGTCTTGGAAATTTGTTAAGGTGTTTGATAAATGGGAGACCAAAACAATGGAATCTGATTTTGTCCCTATAAGAGAGGGGGACCAACCATGTTCAAGGCCCTAGGTCACAGAGAGCCAAGAATGAAGGTTTCCCTAACTTACCTCACTCTAAAGGGGTGACTTGAAATGAGGGATAAGAATGATGAGGACTATAAGGTCCTTCAATCACTCTGCAGACCCAAAATCTAGAATGGCGCTAGGTGAACTAGTTTTTGGGTTCTACACTGTACTTCAGGTAGCTCTCTACCTAAGGAAAAAAGTGTGGTTCTAGAATGACAGCGTGACAGACTGGTATCTCTCAGGTGTGCTAGCATTTGTACAACCAAAGGACCAAAAATATAGGAAGAACAGTTAGAAAATAAGTTGACGAACTAGCTAGTGATTTCTAAGGGAACAAAACAAAACAAAACTATGAAGTAAGATAAATACAAAGAAATGTGATAAAGCAGATATATTAAAGCTAAGGTAACAAAGATAATCTCACAAAAGAGTTCATTCGCTAGCTAGCTCCAAATGCACGTCCACCTACACACAAGAAAGAGGGGAAATTTTTTGGGGCTGTATAGGGGTCTGCCTCAGTCAAACCCCCATTTTGGTGTTTCCATCTCCACAGACAGCCAAGATAGCAACGATAAAGAAATGTATGATAAAGGAGAAAAGAAAGTAGAGAACACAATAAACATTGCAAAATAATAAAGTGATACTCAACCAAATTGTAGAGGAGAGGAGTGAAAATGCTTACAACCTCCACCAAGAGCTCACCAGCTAATGGAGGAGAAAAGAGGACTCAAGCCCTTGCTACAATGGTTTGTTCCAAAATTTCTCTATGGAGTTGATGGAGTGTTGGTGTTGCTACTATGGAGTGCCAAAGTTTTGCTTAAGAGTGAAAATGAAGGCTGAGAATGCTTGAGAATGCTTAAAGATCACAAGAGGATGTGAAAGAGATGAAATGGATGAAGAATGAATCCATTTGAAAGAAGAATGAGCTAGAATAAGGCATTTTTAGGTCAGTTGGTCAAAGAAGTATGTTACAAACCTTTCCCAATAGGAAGTGTAACACCTCTGCCAACTTCAGACACATGAATCTTTCAAGGATGTAACCGCACCGCACAGACGTCTGCAAGTTGTGCATATGTCTACATGCCACATAGGCATCCCCAACAATTATTCTTCTACCGATGCAAAAAATGGATGCCAAGTGGAATGAAGGTAGGGAGTTGATGTGGAATTTCACCTTCAGATTTGGTTTTCTAAGGTGAGGAAGTGTAAAAGGGGAATTTGCATAAGGGGTGCAAATTCACGCCTATGAATTTTTCCCCCACTTTAGCAAGCACAAATACTGATGAGTGCTTTGGTAAAGTAGATTGAAGAGTGAATAGAGTAAGAAATTTATACCTGAACCGTCAAGGGAGCAAATTGTAATCTAGCGACCTCAAGAGTGCATAACCAGCAATAGACTTCATAGCCTTGTAGAACTATGAAGTTGTAGAATGAAATCATCTTACAAGCCCACAAACCTACAAGGAGGCATCCCCTAAGATCTCGTACATGAAGGAGCCCTAAGAAGTAAGCACCTCGCAGGCCTGTAGACCTACAAGGAAGGTGTCCTCGAAGATCTTTCACATGAAGGAAACCTAGAAAAGTTCCTTACAGACCCACAGATCTACAAGGAGGCATCCCCCAAGATCTCTCACATGAAGGAAGTTAATAAAAGCATCCTACAAGCCTGCAAACCTATAGGGAAGGCATCCTCCAAGATCTCTCACATGAAGGAAACCCAAAGAAAGTGCCCTACAAACCCACAGACCTGTAGGGGAGCCACCCCCAAGATGTCTCACATGGAGGAAGCTTAGAAGAAGTGCCCTATAGACCCACAGACCTACAAGGAGGTATCCCCCAAGATCTCTCACATGGAGGAAACCTAAAGAAAGGGGACTCTGTAGAGTCAGAAAGAAGCTTCATAGGTGCACCCATAAAGCAACATGTCTACCCATAGATAGAACACGTCAGAAAGCAACCATGTAGGAAAGTAAGCGGACAATCATGCAGACCATCAACAAGTTGGAAAACTTTCAAAGGGGTCCCTTGGGAACTCAGCATAAAGAATGGGTCAACTCAAGGGACACACTATTTGAAAGTACGAAAGAGATGTTTCTTTCTCAAATCGATTCATCATTTGGAAATCCTTTTGAAAGATGTTCACTTCATCAAGGAATTTGAAAGGAAGAAAATTCCCCCATGTGATGGGAAGGTCAAAATTGCTCCCACCTTGGAGGAACGTTCTCAAGTTCTTTCTTTACAAACCCATGATGAAGGAAACGCATTCCATTAGGGTTTCAAGCCAAGAATGTGATTCTTTGAAGAAAGGTTTGTGAAGATTCTCGAGAAAATATTTGTCTGGGAATGAATGTGTTTTATGAAAATAGAGTGTCATAGAAATGGCGTTGTCACACATGAAAGGGAAAATTCAAGCAAAGAAGATAAAAAGATAAGAAAGGAGCAAAAGAGAAAAGCATAAAAGGCACAAGGGTAGCCTGATATTTCAAGGTTAGAACTGTTCATAAATATATACGTATAATAATAGTATATAAAATGAACTATCATCAACCCCCTACTATATCAGACCATGTGAAGAATGCACAAGAAGAGAAAGTAAAAATAAAAATTGGGTCAACATGGAAGGGAAGCCTAAATGCCCCCAACACTTTGCATCATCCCCAATTTACGGAAAATAAATCACAAACATGGAAGAATGATGATACAAATAGAAGAAGGTTTACAACACAAAAACCACGCCTGTATTTGAGCATCAACAAGGGTGACAAGGGTCATCCAGGCACACATAACACAATCATGGGGGAACACATCACAAAATGCACACATCTAATCTAAAGATAAATAAGGAGCCTCCCCCTAACATTGATTGGCCAAGAGCTCATCTGCTTCCCACTCTAGAGTATTGTAGGGGAAGGAGGATGAGCCTACAATGGTGGAATGTTAAGAGGAGGAGCATCCAATCCTCCCACAATAAGGGATAAGGAAGAAGGCCTCACAAGGTCCTCTCCACCAAGCTCTTGTGGAGCTAAGGTCAGTAATTTTGTGAAGATCATTGACAAGGTTGGAATTTCGTCTAGAGAGTTAAACATGCACTTTACAAGAGTGCCATGTTTCACCTCAATCGATGGAGAATGCTACACCTGAGATTCACCGCTAGGCTCGCCAAACGATTCAAGAGTGGTGACGAACTCAAGGGAAGATAGGACTAGTTCTGTCACTAGGACAAAACAAGTCATCATAGGACCACCTTTCAGGGAAGGTGGGATCTTCTTACATCCTCCATTACTGGAAGGACCACTCTCCACCTTCTACTCTGTCAGGGGACGTGAACTCCCCATAGAAGAGGAAAGAAGTGCAAAGGGAGAGGAGGAAGAGAAAACCACAGTAGATACCACCGAAGCGTTTGTCATATCTACGGGTTTTGGGAAAGGCAGGACATCTGGAAGGGACATCAACAAAGGTGGATCCACCAAAGGAGCAATGAACACTTGCACCTTTTTAGGGTTAGGTGCATTCATACTCACAACAAAAGCTGGAAGCAATGTAGAGCTAGATTGAATGGAAGTAGTGGGGAGGAGAGAGGAGGATGTGACAGGAGGCCTTGATATAGGGGTGATCATCTCCTCTTCCTTCTTCTATAAGGTGGCCTGCTCATCCATGAGATCCTTTCATCGGCACTTGCACTTGCATGCAAGGAAATTTCTGTGACTCTTCAAACCAAAGGCTGGAGGCTATGAAGGAACAAAAGGCTCCTGCTCAACCATGAGAGTGTCCACTAAAGCCATTTCTAGTGGAGGAACAAACTCCTAAATGGAAGCAGGAGGAGTAGGTTGGGGAACAACGGGGGGAGTCAGCTCAAGTGCCTCAACAATGGGTCTCTTCCCATTTACTTCTTTTGGAGTAGAAGTGGTAGGAGGCCGTGGAGGCCAAGACATAGAGGATTCCCCACAAGGACCTTTTCCTCTACCATACAAATCGTACCAAGGTTCAGGCGGATTAGTAGGGAGGTCTGATATCCTGATTGTGGGTATACTCCAAGGGGGTATCATTGAACTTAACAGGTAAAATTCAGGATTTCTCATCCAGTACTCCTCCCAAGAAAGGGGAGTAGATGAGTTAGCCTAAGAGGAGACAAGCTTCTCCTTCCCTTTTTGGTAAGAGGAGGCAGTTGGTTGTTGTGCTATAGGAAGCACCAATTTTGGATTCCCTTGTCCCTCATCTTATACTTCATGTAGTTCTTGTAAAGTAGGTCCATTCTTGGAGGAAGTAGACCAACCAGGGCAGGCCAAAAATGGTCTAATGAATATCCCCCACAAGACACCAAACGCTGGTATCTAGTGTCATGCACTATGTGCACATCACCTTCATGGGAGAATTTTAAACATTTGTGAATTACAAAGGTGATTCCATTCATGGAAGCTAGCCAAGGTATTCCTAGCTTCATTTTGAAAAAATCCTACTCTGAAATGACATCGAAAACCGTGTCAACAACCCTAGGTCCAACTAGGATAGACAAAGTTATTGAACCATAGGGATTCAGACAAAGACCATTGTGTGTATGGATGGTAGATTTCATTTCTTCATACTCTTTTCTAGGTAGTGAGTTAAGCCAAAACATCTCTTCTATAATAACATTCACTCAACTCATAGGGTCTACTAGGAATCCTATCACAATGTTGCCATTGAGGTGAGCGAGAATGTAGAGGGGAGAGGGCTTATTATTTAAGGGCAAGTCTTACAACATGAATGTCACATCTAGTGAACTAGGTGCAAGTTGCTTAGTAGGATTAACTATGACCATGTTAACATAGGCCTCGGGTTGAGTGATAGAATTAGTGGGATTGACAATCATGTTAGCAGAATGCAACGGAAATGGGTTCCTGTATATTTGTAATTCATTATTCACTTTTGCCACCGACTTACTCATATTTTATTTCCTTCCATCAAGAGGAATAGTGTCATCCTCAATTCGGTCTTGTATCTCATGACGTAGGTGCATACAACGTTCGGTATCATGCCCATTAACTCAATGGTATTGACAGTAGGTGTTTGCATCATACCAACTAGGGTAAGGTTCCTTAAGAGGTTTAGGGTTTTACAAGGTTATGATCTTATCCTTCAACAACTTCTGCAGGATGGAAGAATAAGATTCTGCTAACTTTGTGAACTTTCAATTGCATTTGAGGCCATTGTCATTTGCAGTAGCTACTACATTCACAACATCCTTGCCTTTCCTAGAGATTGACATGATGGATTTTCCTTCAGAATGGGAGTGTGAGGAGGATCCCCCTAATTGAAGTATCGCATGTTCATACTCTCATAGGGCTACACAAAAATGTGTGAAAGAAGGATATTTCATAAGGGAAAACTTTTCCTACCAATTCCTTTGCAAGTTCCCTATGAACACCTTTTGCACGTCAGAATCAAGTAGCAGATACGAGATTTGTGAGAAGAGTGCTTGATACCACTTTGTAAAATCAGTAATATTTTCATTATCTCCTTGTTTGCACCGGATGAGATTTAAGAAGGTCATATTTAGCCTAATGTTAGCTTAGAATTGTCATAGGAATTGGTTTACAATTTGGTCAAATGAGAAAATGGAATTATTGGGCAAGGAATAGTACCATTCGAGCATTGTATCCTTGAGAGATCGAGGGAATAGTTTTTCCATCAACGCATCATGATGGAATAAATATGTGCACAAGGCATTAAAGGGGGACACATGTGTTTGTGGGTCTCCTTTTATGCCATATTTCTCAAATTTAGGAATCTTCATTCCTTGAGGGAAGGGAGTGTTCAAAATTGTGACCAACAACGGACAATGCTAGAAGAAGGGTTGGAAGATAGGCTAGGCAGAGGGTTGGGAGAGACTTGTCAACTGGCTTTGCATCTTACCCATATTCTAAAGAAGAGTTTTTAGAATAGGGTCCTTAGAAGATATAGGGCCAGAAGAACCTCCTCTAGAACCACCACCAGACCCACCACTAGACCCACCAGTGTGACGATTGCCGAAACCACTACCAAATCCACTGCCACCAGTAGGGCCTCCACTAGAGCCACCCCTATTTCCAAAGCCACCACCATGGCCTCTACTGGAACTTCCTCCACTTGTGTCGCTTTCACCACTGAAGCCATTGCCACTACCAAAGCCTCCACCACTCATCTCACCAAAACCTCCACTGCTAAAGGTAACAGGAGGGGTGAAGTTCTAACTTAAGGGGATCTTGTTCACTTTGATAGTTTTAGATCTCTAAGAGGTAAGGGAATGTTGATTGAGGGTACGACATTGGCCATGTATACATACATAGGAGGCATCGACATTCCAAGCTATCTCTCATGATCTTCAAAAGTGGCCACTTGTACAATTTTAGGATTGTTTGGAGGAGCACACACTTCAGTCAGACTAGAGAGACTAGCCAGGAGTTATATGTTGGTTTGGTCTTTCCTGCCATATACTTTAGTTCGCCGATAACTTGAGCGGCCCTAGAAAACTTTGAGTCTCTTTCCAAGTGGTTTTCCAAGTCACCCAACCCTTTGCTAAGGGTGGAGACATACTTTGAAGGAATGTGAACAACCTCATGCTCATCTATCGATGATGGTGTGGGAGATGCAAGAGGAGTGGGGATGTGGTTGGTCTCATTAGAGAACCCTACCTTGCCCCTTGACAATTTCTCCTATGCGGCAAAACCAATGGTGGATCCAGTAAAGAGGTCTGTAGAGAAACTAGTAGGGGCTTTGGTCCTCTCCATCAGAAGGTGTCATATACTTCTCCTAACAATATACCCAGAGCTTGTGGATTGGGTTGTGATGCTCATAAACCTTCACAACACTCAGGGGTACAATGATCACAAGGTATAAGGTAAAATCCTCAACACCAATGAATGAACAAATGTTGGTTCACATCAGGTTCACCAAAAATGTAAGAGAGAGGGACCGGCCATGTTCAAGTCCCCAGGTCATGGAGAGCCAAGAGTGGAATGCTGCCCTAACTTACCTCACTCTAAAGGGGTGTCTTGAAATGAGGGATGAGAATGATGAGGACTATAAGGTCCTTCAATCACTCTGTAAACCCAAAATCTAGAATGGGGCTAGGCGAGTTAGCTTTCGGGTTCTACACTGCACCTCATGTAGCTCTCTGCTCGAGGATGAAAGCTCAATTTTGGGATGACAGTGTGGCGCACTAATGTATCATAGATGTGTTGGCTTCCATATGACCAAAGGACTAAAAATACAATAAGAATCATCATAAAATGATTTGATGGCCTAGCTAGTGATTTCTAAGGGAACAAAACAAAACTATGAAGTAAAAAACATACAAACGAATGTGATAACGTAGATATATTAAAGCTAAGGTGACAAAGATAATCTCACAAAAGATTTTGTTTGCTAGTTAGCTCCAAATGCACGTCCACCTACACACAAGAAAGAGGGGAAATTTGTTGGGATTGTATAGGGTTTTTCCTCAGTCAAACCCCCATTTTGGTGTTTCCATCTCCACGGACAGCCAAGATAGTAACAATAGAGAAATGTATGATAAAGGAGAAAAGAATGTAGAGAACATAATAAACACTACAAAACAATAAAGTGTTACTCAACCAAATATTAGAGGAGAGGGGTGAAGACACAATAGTGGTTTACAATTTGATGGAGGAAGGAAAACTGAGAAAAAACAACCCCATGGAAAAAAATCGGTTTTAGTGGTTCAAATGAACTTACAAGTTCGACCGAACCCAAAAGGATTTCGCTTGAACTAGGGTTCGAGTGAACCCATTAATTATTGGGCCCACATTTCTTGCCCAAAATAACAAAATGAAATTCATATTGAGGGTGGTTCGCTCAAACCCCTAGGGGTTCATATGAACCCCCCTTATTCCTCATTCTCCCCCTGAAACACAAAGAAAACCTAAATCTTTACGCTTCGAAGCTTAGGTTGAGGATGAAAATGGAGGAATCTTCACAAACCCAACTAGAATCAAGTAGTCCTTGGAACGAGCTATCCAATGAATATAATTTTAATATGTTTTAGTTTTATTATGTATTTATTTTTTTAGTTTTATTAAACATAGTTTTTTCATTGAAAATGAAGGTCTCTGTTCTGCACATGTGGAAAAATAGAAGATTATAAAAATAAAAAAATTGAAAAATATGAGTGCACTAGATATTGAAGTCCTTGATCCAACAAAAAATAAAAAATTGAATTTTCATATATACAAAAAAAGTTACACGTTATACGGTCGCGCTATGTCTGAATTGTAATTGGTTTGACTTTGAAACTTGATTAAAGAAAAAATATTCAATAAAAAACTATCTAACCAAGTGGAAGCAATAGATATCAGAGTTACAAATCTAAATTAGAAAGAATTAGAATTTTATCCTTCATGGAAAAAAAATTATCCATTATACGATGTGTGTCACTTTTTAAAAATGTTGTTTTCTATAAAAAACCATTTTTCATGGGAGATGGAAAAAGAAGTGCAATCTGATTCCAAAAATTTTGAAAACAATATTTTTAGTATCTACAGGAAAAATGTGATGAGACTCTAGAGTTTTCATCATCTTCAAATTCCTCATGGTTTAGCCGGTATAGGTGCTTGAATGTGAAGATTTAGTTAAAAATATTAATTTAATTGTCCAGTTTGGCCAAAAATTGTAAACCACTATTGTGGGATCACCTAGAGGAGTGAAAATGCTTGCCACCTCCACCAAGAGCTCACTAGCTAATGGAGGAGAAAACATGACTCAAGCCCTTGCTGCAATGGTTTGTTCAACACTTGCTCTATGGAGTTGATGGAGTGTTGTTGTTGCTATGGAGTGTCAAAGTGTTATTTGAGACTGAAAATGAAGGCTAAGAATGCTTAGAGATCGCAAGAGGATGTGAAAGAGATGAAATGAATGAAGAATGAATCCATTTAAAGGAAGAATGAGTAAGAATAAGGAATTTCTAGGTTGGTTGGTCGAAGAAGGATGTTACAAATTATTCTCAATAGGAATTGTAACTCCTTTGCTAACTTCATACGCAGGAATCCCTCAAGGACATAACCGTGCCGCATAGACATCTACGCATCGCGTGACATCCCCGATAGTTATTCTTCTACCGATGCAAAAAACAAATACCAAGTGGAACGAAGGCAACATGCTGATGTGGAATTTCACCTTTGGATTTGGTTTTCTAAGGTGAGGAAGTGTAAAAGGGGAATTTGTGTAAGGGGTGCAAATTTGTGCCTATATAGTCCCAAGTTGAATTTGCTTACAAAATCCATCAATAGAAGAATAGGTAAGATTCCTTTCAATATTTTTTATGGATTTACCCCAAGAGGGGTTTATGAAGTGAGAGATAGTACTGATTTGGGAAGGAAAAGTGTTGTAGTAGAGGTTAAGCAGAGTATTTTCAAGAACTACATGAAGAGATGGAGGATAGGTTAGAAACAAGTACTAAGAGGTGCAAAGATTGTGTTGAATTAAGGAGAAGACAAGAATTTGAGGAGGGAGACTTGGTTTTGGCACATCTATGAAAGAAAATATTTCCACAAGGTTCTTATAACAAATTGAAATGAAAAAATATTGGAACATGTAAGATGATTAAGAAATTTTAAGCTAATGCATATGAGATAGAGTTACTACCAGGATTGGATATTTTACCAATCTTCAATGTGGCTGATTTATATCATTTTCATGAGGAGAAAAAAAATAGGATGGAGGGTGTTGTTTCATATTTCCAAGATATTAGGCAATGGGAATGATAGATACCACATAAAAAGGAAGAATAAATTGATGAAGTGATGGATTCTACGACTGTCAGGAAGACACGAGGCGAAGAATACAAGGAATGTCTAATCAAATGGAAAGTAAAGAAGATGGAAGAGGAAACATGGGTTGCAAATTCAATATTACAGAGGCTTGGAATCCCAATTCTAGATGAATGTTCATGATTCTACACTCACAAAACATATGAATATTCTTGATTCTACACTCATGAAACATTCTTTCTTACTCAGGTGGTTTGATGCAGGAGCAGTTGGGTGCATGGGAAATTGTACACACCCAAAAATATTTATTTTTGTTCTTTTTTTTTTGGCTTGTTGGTTTTGTTTTGCGGGTATGATATTTTTTAATATCATTATTCTCCTAGCTCCTTGAAATTGGATTAATTAAATTAAATTTGAATTTAATTCAAGTGGGAGAGGAAGGTGTTGGAAAGTGATTTTTTTTAAATTGTGGCAGTTACAAAAAATCCCATGCATTGGTAGGAGGGCGCCATTCATGGAATTTGTAACTCCTCATTGCATTCAAAAATTGCCTTATAACCAGGAGCGGAGGAATTTGGGTAGTGGAAGAAGATAGTGATTAATAAAACTAAAAAAAAAATTAATCTAATGCCAACCAAAAATGAATGAGGTGAAAGTGACCATGCCCAAGACAAGAAAGGGAGAAATGAATACAACTGTAGCTAAGGAAAAAACCCATGCCTAGTCTTAGAGAAGGACTTAGCAGGTGAAATACAAAGAAATAAGAAGATTTGAAGAAGGAACTTTCCTGTGAAGCCAAGGAGGGACAACCAAGAGTGAAGTAGGGATATTTTGAGTGATTTTTGCTACTATTGGAGTTGGAAGAAGGTCTCTTGTAGCAAATATTCTAATGTTGGAGGAAAAAATAATGCTTGTAGATGTGTTCTTGTTCATTGTTTAGTCAATAAATTACTGTTGCAAGCTCTTGCAAGATTTAAATAATCAAAATCAGCATGTTGTTCTTGTTTTCCTATTAATTCCTAAGTTGTGAATTTGAATTGAGCACATTTTTTTTTCAAAAGGATTGATTTTCTTATAGTTGAGTGAGGGAGATACACCAACCAACAATCCAGAAGGATTCTTGGTTGTTGATCTACATCAGAATGGGGCTAGGATTTCCATATTATGAAGTGATTTTAACATGAAGGACAAGAACTTAAGTATCTCTCCCAAGAAATATAAAATATATGGCATAATAGATAATAACACTTAAGATATGGAATCCTCCTATCAATTTTGAGAGATATCAATACTTATTATTTATGTACACAAAAAATGAGGTAAATTCAGAAAACCTATTTACATATCTATGTTGAACGTCTACAACTATCATCATCATATGTAATGGCTCTTGCTTCTTATGTTCTACTCCTGGAACTTGACACAAGGATGTGCAATTCATTCTAAAATATTCCTCAAAGGTGTCAATGTTGAAAGTCTTCAACTCTTTAGTAGGAATTAGAAATGATCAATATGTACCTTTCAATCTATGGTTTGGTAGCCATTTGATGAGTTGTAATTACTCTTATCTTTTTTGTACTCCTTGTACAACTCATCAAAATTAATCTTGTATTTTTTCATGGGATTTTAAGGTCAAAAAAATTAATGATCAATCCCTTATTCAAGGTGAAAATTACATCACCAAACTTGCACCTTACTTGTCTTGAAATAGGGTCATATTTATCACATAAGACAAACATTAGGTTTACATTGACAAAAATACTTGGAACAACTAGCTTGCCAAATTCAAACTTTTATATGTTTGAGATGGGAATAGGATTGTTGGATTTGTTATGATAATAATCAAATAAATCCCACCCAATCACTAGAATGATTGTATCTATTATTGTTATACTCTATCACGTATTCTATTTGAGAAAATACTTGTGCCTTGAGGTTGTTTAGTCCTTTTTGAATACCCTAGAAATTGACTTACAAAATTTTGATCTAAAATTCTTTTGGTCCCACCTAACTTAGAATATTTCCAATCCATTTTGAAAATTATATAATCCCTTTGCAAAATTTAGAATAGATAGTGGCTTGTGAATTAAAATTTCTTTACCAATGAAATCACACAAATCCTAAGTAATGAAGAATTATAGAGATTTTTTGATAACTTATTTGTTGATGATGGTATAGTTTTAAGTGAAGCATATGATAAATAAAATATCTTTAATGATCCTATTCCTCTACCAAATTACAAAGAACCAAAAACATCATCTTTAGATAATATATCAAGGAATGCTCTTAATTTCAACATGACATGGCTAAATACCAAAATAGATAAATTAAAATCCTAGGGCACTACTCTCACGTACAATAAAGAAATATCCAAAAATAAGGTGAAGAGAAAGATATAAATGAGGGAACTTCAACACAATTAGAGGTAGATGCTCTATTGAAAGATAAACAACCATTACAAACTTCTAAAAAAAAAAAAAGTTACTAAACCTAAAGAGATAGATTATTTACAAGAGAAAAATAGTAGAAACAATTAAAACAAAAGAGAGAATAGAAGAGGTGACACCTCTCAATAGAAAAAAGAAGAAGGTCTAGGATCAAAATACCATTAATGGACTAGTTGATTCAGTTATTGCACCCACTACTTCATATTCATTATCTATAGACACCTAAAATTGACCATCATCATTACCTAACTATTTCCTATATAATTGACTGAATATAACCCTAATTATTCAATTATCTATCCAATTTTCATCCCCTTATGTGTTATTTAATTAATAAAATCATTATTCATCTATGATTCATTACTATTCACACACACCTATTTCTAGCCTAAACCACTTAATCATTCCTCTCCTATAGTCCTCCTTCGATAAATAAATTCAAATATTTATTTATATAAATACCCATATTCTTATCCCAAAATTTAATTTAATATTTTATTTAATTTTCCTACTTTTCTACACTTCTCATTAAGTGGATTGAAATCCATTAACCCCTTAATCCCCCACTTTCACAACCAAATCCAAGTCAAACTCCTTCAAATCCCCCACATACTCCAAGGTGTATAAAGGTATGACATTTATACATAATGCATGGGCCTTTGTACATGTCACATGGTCTTTGGTACCATGCCACATGGGTCAAATAATTTTCCCATCCCTCATGGGTACTCCAAATTACCTCTTCCATATTCTACACCCAATCTTCCCAAGGAGAACCCCCACCCTTAATTTTATCATCAACCCCTCATCTCATCTTTTAATCCTAATCATCCATTGACCTCTAAAAAAATCTATAAATTGGAAACCACCCCTAGCCATATAGAAGACTTGATGAAATGAAGCCTTATGTTTTTGGAAAGATTACTCACATATCAACATCCTTGAGCACAACCACCTCATCTTAGTGCAACAAGGGTTGGTTTTGGTAAGGACTTTGTTTGTTTTAACAATGTTGTATCAACTCTTATGCTTAATCTCAATGTTGTATGTATTTTGGGTAGAATAGGTTAATATAATTTTAGTTTATTTTTGTATGCTTACATTTTTATTTACACAATATATATTCCTATCCCTACTTCACATGTACAAAGAGATTTAGTTGCACCACTTCTAGGGTATGTGCAGGATCATGATGGGCCAAAAAGTGGCAATATGATGGGTATGTGGCTAACGATTTTTTTTCTACCCAAAATTGATGAAACAAAAAGGGTTTTAAAGGATATTCTCAGCTTTCAACCAATATAAATTATGCTTTATTTTGAATTTAATAAGTAATTATTATTCATTTTCTATTCAAATTACGACTAAAGTCTTGATTGATAGGCTGATTGAAAAACATCTATAGCTTTCAAACGGTATCACATTTTTTGAATCCAAAACATGCGTCACATTCTATGCTTCACATACTATAGGATTAAAAAAAAAATTGAATTTCATGAAGTTTTGACCAAGTTAAGGTGGTCGACATACGAGTTTTTATATTTTTAAAAATTGTAATAAAAATTCATAATTAATTATTTACTAGGAAAAAATTACAAAAAATATGCATCACATCGGTACATGAGTCATCTACTTATATCTAAAATCTTATAAAAAAATATTATCATTTTATTGTGGTTAAGGTGGTCAGATAGACACCTACTTTTTATTTTTTCCCTAAAATTTAAGTACTACTACATTGAAATTTCAAATTTTCACCAAATAGATTTATTTATTTTTTAAACAAACCTAGTAGTTTAGAAACTACATTCAATTTGCTACAGATTCTATTCTTACATATTTTTTAAATAATATAGATAACTTATTCAATTTTTTATGTCAAGTTTTCTAACTCTAATTTTTCTAAATTTTTTGCCACTTAAGGGCTTGTTTTTTCCATGATGATCCTGCACATACCCTCCAATGTATATTCAATCTTCTCAAGAAAGAGATGGGTAGGATTAGGTAACCATAATCACCTTTATTAGTTCATGAATAAGAAATATCCTATTCATTTTCCCACCTTCATTATCTAATATAAATAAGATAATTCATTATCCAATATAAATAAGATAATGAAATGAATAGAAGAAAAAGGAGTGTTCTAGGGAGAGGTGAGTAGCTAATACCCACTCATCAAAAAATAGATAGATGTGCTAGATATTGAAGAATAGGATCAAGATAATGATGCCTTAATTGATGATTTAACTTCACTAGAAATTCAAGCAATAATGAAATATGCCCCTTAAAAAATTTCTTGATTTTACATATCAATTACAATTGCAACACGCACCCGTTAAGGTTAGCTCCAAAACCAAAATGATGCGAAAGGTAACTCTAACCAAGAATGCGCCCTAAAACCATTGAAGGAAGAGGGGCGAACATATGGTCAGAGGATCCCTAGGATCTAAATAACTCAACAACTAAAATTGATTTACAATTGAAAGTAAATGATAAGACTCAATGCCAAGAATGTGCACACAAGATCCCTTTGAAGGCAAGGTGCTAACATATGGCGGAGTAAGTATTACAAAACTGAAAGAACTTAGGCGGTGAACCAACCATAAATATTTTCGCTCAACCACTTAAATAGTGGGGGGAATACTACAAACAATTCAACTAATTCATCTGTTGCGGCGGGCATCCACTCTTGAGTGGGAATTCTCCATTTTTTAGTGGGTGCAATGAGAGTTACAAAATTTATTCTCCACACTGGCGATAAACCATCCAGGGGTAATTAATGTTTTGCATTATAATTCACAAGTAAATGCAGCAATAATAATGGTTGGATTAGTACTACTAATTCACAGCATTACAATGAAATAAATCTGCAATTTACAAGTGTTACTATAACATAACCCATGCAAATACTTGAAAGATGATTCTTCCAACTTTTAATCTTCACAAATACAGAATTACAAGCCAAAATCTAAACTTTGTTCAATCTGATATAATGAACCAGCAAACTAAACTTTCATAACCAACAAATGCAACATATCAGGAATGTTCAAATCTCTTAACACACTTCACCAAACTTCGATGAGGCAGTAACTGGTCATCATTAAATTGCTCAAATCTTCTTCCAAATTGCTTCTATCTTCTCCAAATGGAATGCACATGGAATTAGCAGCATAGATGCCCAAGAATTATTGCATATCAAGAAAAGAGCTAAGTCTGATATAAAACCAACAGCCTATAATTTTTCAACTAGCAACTATGCAACACCCAAATGTTCATAACCTCCATAATACTTCACCATATCACCTTAAATTAGAAGCAATTATTCACAAGAAACATGGTGACCAGATCACATGAAACTCTAATGCCAAATCAAACACCAAAAAGAAGACACGAATTTCAAACTATCTTCTTGAAATGGTACGGCCCTAGGAGAGGGTCGACCTCTCTTTAAAATTCATCCACTTTATTATAAATTTTGATCTTGCACAAATAGGGATGCCTCAAGCATACAAACTAAAAGAACCAATACCCATGTGCAATTAAAAATCATTCAAAGAGCTGCAATGCATATGAAAATCACCTTCAACCATGAACGGACCAACAAGCTCAAAAACTGAAAAATACATCAAATTCTTCAACAGTGAAGCTCAATGTGCACTTCCGAATGAAGCACACTCTCAATCCACCATCTAGGGAACCATAGTTTCAGGCCCGAAGAATGGAGTCAATTTGCTAAGCTTCCCCTTAGCCAGGTTCTGGATTTATTCCAGCAATGTAACTTTTCTCTTCAAAAATATGCATAATCAACTCATCATAAAACATCAATATATAGGCTTCAATTGGAAAATGAAGCAACAAGAGACTCTTCAAATTCCAAAAATTTGAATCACTTCAACTTCCAAAAGGGACGCCACTTTAAGCATTTCACTTTTTGAAATAATAAAATATTAATCAACCTCTTTTAGGCGTCCAACTTCACTTTGCAACAATAAAGCATTTAATAATTCATTAAATGCACCATTGACCCCTTAATGACCCCCTTTTAAAAGCAACATGAAGTGATCATTCCTAGGCATGGGGGTACAACTGAGAAACATAAAAATGACTAAGTATAAAACTTAATCCATGGAGATAACCAAACCAAACTGAAATTGAAGAAGGACAAGATGACTTGAGTTGAACTGATGTCAATGCCACTGCCACAAAATGACTTACTAAAAATAGCCAACTGCTATAAATAGTAAATCCACAACAAAACTCACAGAAAACTAAATTGAGTTGGAAGCAGGACTTACTAAAAATGGAAACCCTAGATTTAGCACAACTGAGTAGCCTACGGATTCTCAAAAATAGGCTAAATCCAAATGAAGAGGGTATGGCCAAAATGGGGACATTACAAATAATAAACAAATTAAATAAAGATGGCATAATTATTTTGACTCAACAAACTAGTGAGGAGAATATAAATAAGGAGTTAGATCCAATGCTAGAGGAAATCCACACAAATGTGTCTATACAAGTTGCTTCCAACATCCAAGCCTTAGGTCATGTAGCACCACTGAACAAGTAAGTAAAGACAAATAAAATTGTTAGATACAAGAGGATGCACTGCAAATTGATATCCATGAGGAACAACAAAAGGAGGACAATGTGATATAAGAGGTTCCACAAACTACTCCATCCATAATGGTGTATGAATTGAATCCAACTGTAGAGAAAGGAAGAAAAATGGTGAAGAAACACAAGTTGATAAAATAATAGAGTCATTACTAAAAGAAATAATTGATTAAGCACCAATAGATACATCTAGTCAAGCCTAGCTAGAAGTGATCTTTAAAATTGATCAAATATAAATAATTGAAAAAATGGTTTTTATCAATGATCAACAATGAGTATGTAACAACCAATGATTAAACAAGTTGCTTAAAAAAATATTAATTCTCAACAAGTGAAAATTGAATAGAAAATGATTTTGATTATGTTTATTTGTGAAGATTTAGAGGCATAAATCAATAATAAGAACTACCATAATAGATTTACGGGATGTATTAAACAAGATTGGCATGCCTAGGACAAGAAGGATAAAATCTTGCCTTTAATCACAAGGGATTCTTTTGGATCTTGGATTGCTAAGATAACTACCCCTATTGTAGTCAAAGATGACAAATATCTAAGACTAGAGGATTATCAAACCACAAATGTCATTTTAATACAACCCACCAGTGACCAAGAGATAGAGGAACCACTATCGTAGTCAAAGATGACAAATATTTAACACTAGAATTATCAAATCACAACTGTCATTTTAAGACAACTCACCAATGACCAAGAGATAGAAAAAATGTAGTTCTTTGTATTTTTATTTTTCATAATTGAAATTTATTTTTTATAGTTCTCTACTTAAATTTGAAATTACAATTGTTTCAAGAAACTCTCTTGTTCACATATTTTAAAGTGGAAAGATATCGTGCAGAGAAAGTTAGTTATGTGGATACGGTACAGCAGGTATTGTGATGGAGCAAAATGAAGAATCATGATTAGTGTTTGTGCATCATATATAACATTTGGATTAGGTACAAAAAAGAACACATGGTGGCTCAGACAGAAATAGTCAATTTGGAGACTTGACATTGGACTACAGTGGAGCATTTTTAGAAGTTCCAAGGAAAAAAGCTAACTGAGAAATTGGTAGGCACGGAATTCCATCACCCTTTCTAAAGGTGGACGGCCCATATCCATGTGGATACTGTCAGTCAGCAGTACAATCTATCATCGACTTCTGCCATACGGACACACCCTGCTCTGTCTTCAAGTGACCATCCTTGGCTTTTAGATTTATCTATTCCCCCACCATGAATATCTTAATTAGAAGTTATAGTACTAAAATTGTCAAGGTCATTGCCACAATAATTTCTGATTGCTATGTTTTAACCATAGTCTAACATTAGTATAAGGTTACTGCCATAAGTGTGATTTTCTTCTCTCTTTTTTTCAGATTCTCTTAGAGTTTTGCTTACGTCGCTTCCTTGGTGAGGATGGCCCAGACGTGATATGGCCTTTCCTATGGCCTTTCCTCCTTGGAATAGACTCTTTTTAAAAGAATCTAAACAATCTAGTATAGTGCAATGTGTATTTAAAGAATTATTCTTCTGGTGAGGTTTAGCTCGTGAAGAACACCCATATCTGTTCTGCTACTTATATTTTGCAAATATTTGGCTCTTATAAGCCAGGACTGAAAGCCTAGGAGTTTTGGGGCTGAGAATGAGCTTGGTAGTATTTCGGCTCTTCTGGGTTTTAGGTATTTGGTGCCCATTCAATCTATGACAGCAAACATTTATACTACAGCAATCTGATAATCGTTGGGAGTATTGTTCCATGAGAAGGGTTTATGAAATCTCTGTTGAGTAGGAAGTACATGTATACAATAGAGATTATTGCCTCTAACAGAGTTTCACAAAAAGTTTAGTTGGCACTGTGAGAATATATTCAAGCCTATAGGGAAAACTTCCTTGCATGGTATGTATAGCTAAGAGTTCTGAGGTTTTACAGAAGTTTGAGTTCTTCTTAGTATTGGTTGCAATCCCGTGCTTATTAGAATCACCTTTTGCCAGTGCTTTCTTCAGATATACATTGCCATTCCCAATTTATTTGGGTATAGCTGATATGGGTCATGAGGATTTTCACATCCTCCTAAGCCTCAATGGGGAGCCTGGCCTGATCAACTCTATGGAAGCAGCCCAAAAGCAGAATCGTTTGGTTAGAATTTAGGGGTTTGACCTTTATTGCAGTTCACATAAAATGCATTTTTTTTTCATGGTCGTGCAAATCCATTTTTTCTCTGCATTGAAATCACACCCCACCTTTTGTCCTTCAACTTTGGTTATCATATCTTTCTGTGTTTTCTAGCTTTTAGTGATATCGGGATGAAGCTCCTCATGTAACTTCCAACATCGTTTATCTTGCAATGGTTCATTGTATCTTTCAACTTTTAGTAGCATTCCTTTTTCCTTTTACCTTATTCCTTAAAGGCTTTTCACTGATTTGAATTGGAAGAGCAGCTTTTGGTAGAAGAACTGTCATGGCAGCCACCAACAACAATCTTAAGCATGGCCAAGAGCATGAGAATTCCAGGAAGATCTCAGACCTTGTATGTGAAGAGTTCAGTAAGGATGAACGACATTTTGGAACACTGAACTCTTGCTTTGATTTCAATGAATTCACGGATGATGATTATATTGATATTGAAGTGGAATCTGCCATGTTTTGGGAAGCAGTGAGCAGGACAAAGCTGAATGGGAACAGAGCAGAGTCGAGGGAATTCGAGTTCGACGCCAAGGCCTTAATGGATGATCCAGAATGTGTTGCTTCTCCTGCAGATGAGCTCTTCTACAAAGGTCAGTTGCTTCCTCTCCATCTTCCTCCCAGGATTCAGATGGTGGAGAATCTTTTGGCCTCAGAAAAATCTAAGGAAAACAAACCCCAAAGCCTTTTAGGGAGGGAGAATCCAGAGCAGAAATCAGCAGGAGGAGGATCTTTCTATAGGGAATCTGCAGATGATTCTGCATTGTTCCACACTCCTTATGAGTCCTGTGATGCTACACCTTATGATTCATGTGAAGCCAGTCAAGAGCTCAATCCAGATGTCTATGAAGCCCTTAAGGGAAATCACAGAGTGTCAATCAAGGAAGCAGCAGCTGCTGAATCAAAAAGGGAAAAGCATCAACGTTTGCCAATGCTGAAGAAGGCCAAGAAGCTGCTGGATTCCACCCAATCCAAACAAGCCGCCTTAGCCCTTAAATTGAAGGCGTCCAGATTATATCTCAAGTCTTTTTTCTCAAAATCCACAGAGACCAAAGATCAGCACCACCATCAAAGGAGGACTCAAGAATTAGATCAAAGAGATCCAATGGACAACATCAGTAATGATCAAGCAGATCAAAACATGGTCACCAAGGCCATAAACCGATATGTGAAGGTAATAAAGCCAGGCTCTGCAAATGGAAACATTGACATAAAAAGAGAAGGCTACAAGGTAGCAGAAGCAGTGGCCAAAACTATTCATAAAGAAAATTCATCCATGATAGAAGATCATGTGGGTCGCAGAAAGTCCTTCTCTGGGAGCCTCTCCTCCAGTAAAGTGAATGCTGAATCTCACAAGGCCAATCCCTCCTATTCTTCAAACCGTGTAATTCCTAGCCCAGGTGGGGTTTATCTTAAGAGAAGCAGCAGTGCTAACATAGACATGGAGAGTGCCATCGAAGGAGCCATTGCTCACTGCAAGCAATCGGCTCATTCAGCTTCAAAGAATAATGTTGACCCTTCCAATATTAATCATCAAAGACCATCTTCAAATGTAGAAGGATATGTAAGGCCTCGTTCTGGTTCAAGGATTGCAGTTTGTGAGAAACCAGAAAAACCTGGTCTGTGTCGAGGATAGCTGGAATCTATTCATGATTGACAGACAAGGTTAAAGTTATAAGTTACTATTCTTTTGATCCATTCATGAAAATTGTACATATATCTTTTAAAATGTAACTTTTTGTACTGACCTTGACAATTTTTCTCAAAGTTCTGCAATATCTATTTATAAGTCAAGATTCAATCTTTGTTACCTTGAAATAAGTAGATGATATCTTAACAGGTCTAGAAGTGTAAGGAAGTTGGGGAAGGCCTCAAGGTTACTATAGTTTCACTAGAAATTTAATTCTGTACATATTTAAGATTTTTTCCTGTCGAACTTTGGTCGTTATACCATTAACTTTTTGTAAGCAGGTCCCATTGTGCTCTCCATTGCAATATCCTATTCAAATCTTTTAACTTTGTGTATTTTTATATATGTATTGGAAACAGTAAAGCCCATGGCAAGTGGACGAAAATGCTTTTAAAAATGTAGTGGGTTGCTTTCGGTATATGCAGGGACTCAACTTAATCAAATCTATTCTCTGATTTGTTAACAGTTGAACTTCTTATCAGAGGCCAATTGTTATTTACCATGCACATATAGTAATAATCATGCGATTGCACTTTAAAAAAGTCTGGAATCCGTGAGTTCTTGAGAATCCAAAACATGGGTAGAGCTTAGAAAAGTTAATGGCTGTCTGCACGTACTCATGAATTTTAGGGCCTAAGGAATGCATACGTGAAGCTTTGAATTAACAATTACAAATTTCACTTCCATGTTTATCTGGACTGTACCTAAAACCAAGCTCTACGTGCAAAACCAGAAGCATAAAAATATTGATTATTTTATTGTGAAATTTCTGAGGAAATGAAATGATCTTTTAAATATAATTTTATAATTTAATTTAGAGTTATGACATATTTCGTGACAGAATTTAAAAGAAATAAACACATTTTGTTGATTTCAATGGTTGTTTTGATTGCCAATCTTGAATTGTAATTTAGAATCTTTTATTCTTAAGATATCTAAAATATAAATTGGGTCATTTTAAAATTTAGTAAGGTTGAATTTGTGAGTATGGAAATGAATTAGATCAGATCTACAAATTTGAACCTTGTGCAACACTGAACTTTGACACACATGGATTTGGCCTTGGTGATTGAGATTGACATGTACCTACAAACAAAGATGTGCCTAGACGTCTAGACCTACAATAAAATGATGTTGACAAATACCTATAAGAATCTGGCTAAACAATGTTATTTTCCTTTAAACAAGACCCTAAGATATCAAGACAATGACTTGACATATACAAAAGTACGCAATATGCAAGGATTATTCTAAATGAGAGGTAATTTGGAATGTGATATTTGGAGTTTGAAATGTGTTGTGAAAGGCCTAGCATGCAACTAGGGTTTCAAAGTGTATAGATATGGTAAAAGTAATTTAATGATTTGGAAAGTGACTAAATCTATCTAGATCTCTTTGTAAGCTTGTAGTAATAATTGAGATATTTTAATTCTAATACATTTAGAAAGTTGGTTGATAGAAAGTAGAACTTTAATATTCTCTAAGTGCAAATGAGGTAAGGGATGATGTCATTTTATACTTGGCCTAGACACATCTTTCAAAATTTTCGGAATGTGAGTCAACACATAATTACTAGTTGGGACTAAGTTAGTTAGTTACTTAGAGCTTATTATTAAATTTAAAATTTGAAATGTTTGGAATTAGATGGACAATTACAAAACTAACTTAGGTCAAATTTACAAACACAAAAATTAACAATGGAGAGAAACATGTAGTATATGAGCTAAAAAATGTCTGAGAGTGGATTTTGTTTGGATTCTAATAGTTATAAGGGAATTTGGGAAAATAGTGTTTCCAAATCAATAAAAATCATTCTCTAAGTCAAGTATTCAAGACATCCATGCAAAGTAATGTAAAAATGGTCCTAAAACGTGTAGGGTATTTTTTTATCCATTATATTCCCCCCCACTCTAGTGTGCATGTGAATCTACAAGAGTCAAGCACACCAAAGTATATTAAAAGTTAAAAGAAAACACAAAAGGTAACCAAGTAGCTAGAGTAATGATTTAGATTCCACTTGTCAAGTGCACATGCACTTGGAAAGCACTTGACTAGTAAGGATTTGTGCCTCCTAAATTTAGTGCCTGCCCCTTAAGACTAAATACAAAGAAAGGAGAGGTTGAAATATTGGATAAACATAAAGCTTGAGAAAATAGAAATTTATCTATAGAAAGATAGAATAGGCATATAAACTGGACATGAAACATAAGCATGATAGTATGAAAAATATGAGAAAATCAAAATAATTGATAAATAATTACTTTGGTGCATGAAAGATGGAAGGTGGAAGATGGCCCCATATTTCCTCCCAATGTAAGCAATCATAGTTGTATGAAACTTGAAAAAGCTAAATACTAACCTCACCTCCAAATGGTAAGATTAGGTGAAAATCATAGAGGAAGTCATGAAGACCACATGCAAATCACTTGGGTCCACAAGTTATATCCATTGAATCATTTCCCTTGATGAAGTATTTTTTTCTAAGAATCATGATATATAAATGATAGAGGATCTTCTAATTTTTATTTATGAACAAAAATATCATGCAATATGATAGGATCTTGGGAGGAATTACCTATTCTTCATCTTGAGATGGAGCTTGAGATGTAACATTTATAGCCTTGAATTCACTTGGAATCTCATAAGGTAACTTGGTAAGAATACTACAATATATTATTCTATTATTGTGCACTTTGATGTCAATTTTTCTCTCTCTTTGTAATGTGCACCATATGATTTGCTAAATATAGATGTCTTTCCATTATCATTTTGTAATGCCTACCTATTCCTAGCATGTGATAGTGGTATGTTGAGATGCTAGATGATCACATTTTGGTATTACTATTATATGTCCTAATTCGTTGTTTTCACTATGGTTGTTTATTGTTCTTCTTGGTTTAAATGGAACTGAAGTGTGTGTGTATTATGTTGCCAAGTACCTTGAAAGGGGTGTTGATATGTGGAGCCTGATCAAACTCAAAGTTTAATTTCCCCCCTTTACCCTATGTGTTTTCCCCCCAAATCAATCAATAGGGGAAAGCAAGGAGGGAAAAGCCCCTCTTGATTTGGCCTATTTTATTAAAGGAAGTTTGTTGCTCATTTGTATTTTCAATTCAATTATAATGGTTGTAAAAACTGCCCGAGAAATGAACAATTTCTTGTTGCAAATTGAATTCCAACGGTCACATGTGGAAAAGGCACACATGGGGTTTAGTTTGGTTGTTGCATGGAATTGGAGGTTTTACAAAATGCGTGGTGTTGTTGTAGATTGTGTGGTACAGCACGTGAAGTAACAGAGTCAAACATAGGTTAAGCGTTGGATGCACATAGCACTGTGCGTGGAAATACGTGGCAGTGGAAATCATGTGAAACGATTGTTGCGGGTTATTGTAAATTGCATTTGTTGGAAAGTAATTAATAAAAGGACTATTATTTGTGAACATAGCCCAAGAATTGGGTGAACCACATTAAAAACTCTTTTAGTCTCACTAATTCTATGAATTTCTTATTTTATTCCTCTATTTTATTCTATTGTGTTTAATTAATATGCATATAATTGTTAATTCATCCCTCTGTTCCTACTTGTAATTCCTAACAAGTAGTATTATAGTGGGTTGTGTTCAATAATTCTTGGCAGGAAGGTCTCACAATTGAGCTAGAGTAATGGTAGATGAGGGGAAATTGAAGGTATACAAATTCAATGGGTAGAACTATTAGTTATGGAAGATGCAGATGGAGGATTATCTCTATCAGAAAGATTTATGGTGGTCGTTGTAAGGGAAAGAAAAGAAACTGATTTCATTATCAGATGAGGCATGGGATATTCTAGACAAAAAGGCACTCGGAAGTGTTCAGTTGTGCATGACCCCATCAGTGGCATTCAATATTTCACAAGCAAAGACAATAGATGAGTTAATGCAAACATTGGAAAAATTATATGAAAAGCCTTCAACTTTGAATAAGGTATTTCTTATGAAGCATTTCTTTAATATGAAAATGGTAGAAGGTGGATCAGTTACTGATCATTTAAATGAATTCAATACAATTACTAATCAATTGACTTCTATAAATGTAAATTTTGATGAAGAAGTTATAAGAGCTATCTTGATATTATGTTCTTTTCTTCAAAGTTGGAATAGCTTGGCTATGGTGGCTAGTAACTCTGTTTTTGGTTCAAATACATTGAAATTTGATGATGTTGTTGGTGTGATTCTGAGTGAGGAAATTCATAGGAAAAGCACATGTGGAACTTCCACATTAGGCATTGTTTTGAATGCAGAAAGTGGGGGTGGATCAAAGGAGAGAGGAAAAGGTTTTGTAGGTCATGGGAAGTCATGAGGAAATTCAAAGGACAAGAGGTCCCAATCTAGAGGAAAGAAGGATTGTTGGTACTGTGGGAAATTGGGTCATTTAAAGAAATATTGTTGGTCTCAAAAGAATAAAGGAGACAAACAAGAAGGCAATAATGAAGCAAATGTGGTAAGTAAATTTGAAGATGATGCTCTAATTATTTCCCTAGATAATGGTGATGATTCATGGGTTTTAGATTTAGGGGCTTCATTTCATGCTATGCTCCATATAATTTATTTTATTGATTATGTCCAAGGGGATTTTGGGCTAGTTTATTTAGGAGATAGCGAGCCCTGTCAAATTGTTGGAAAGGGAAGAATCAAGATTAAGTTGCAAAATGGGAATCATTGGCTACTACAAGAGGTAAGGCATGTTCCAAGGCTGAGTAGGAATTTAATTTTAGCAAGGTAGCTAGGTGATGAAGGTTGCATTGTTACTTTTAGTGATAAAGTTTGGAAGGTTACAAAAGGTGTCTTAATAGTAGAAAAAGGTGTGAAATTAGGAACCTTATATCTTTGTACAATTCATATTGTCCCTTCTACTTTAGTTGTTGTAGAGAAAAATCAAACAAGATAGTTTATGGAAAAAATAGCTACAATAGTTGTTGTGGGTTCGATAGTAGTTGTTGTGGGTTTTGTAACAAACTTGGGAATAGTTTTTGTGGGTTCATAGGCAGAGAATGAAACAATTATTGTAGATTATGAGACAACGTGTTGTGGCATAAAAAACTTGGGCACATGAGTGAAAAAGGTATGAAGGTACTTCATTCTAAGAAGGTTTTACCAAGTCTTAAATGTATTAATATGTATTTCTGTGAAAGGTGTGTATGTGGAAAACAAAAGAGGGTTAGATTTCTCAAAGGTGGGAAGTAAAAGAAAGAAAATAAATTATGAGCTTGTGCATTCAAATGTATGGGACCAACTCAGGTATATTGTCTCAATGGCTCTCGGTATTATGTTACATTCATAGATGATGAAACTAAGAAGACTTGGATTTATTTCCTTAAGTAAAAATCTAATGTATTTGAAACATTTAAGAAATAGAGAAGCTTGATTGAGAATGAGACGGGTAAAAGATTAAAATGTCTCATATCTGATAATGGTGGTGAGTATTGCATCAAAGAGTTTGAGGATTATTGTTCATCTAGGATAATGGAATTCATAAGCAAAAAATGGTTTCAGGGACTCCACAAGAAAATGGAGTGGTTGAGCATATGAATAGGACAATAATGGAGCATGTGTGAAGTATGATATTTCATGTTGGGATACCGCTAAACTTGTGGATAGAGGCTACCAATACCATCGTATATTTAATTAACAAAGGTCCTTTAGTTCATTTGGGTTGTGGTATTCTAGAAGAAGCATGTAAGAAGGTGAGCTATTCTTTTCTCAAAACCTTCGGTTGTGAAGCATTTGCACCTGTAGATTCTAAAAATAGAACCAAGCTAGAAGTAAAAAAAAAAAGTGTATCTTCGTTGGATATGGCATTGATGAATTTGGTTATATAGGCTTTGGGATTTTGAAAATATAAAAATTATGAGAAGCAAGGATGTTGTATTCAATGAGAAGGTGTTGTACAAAGATCAATTGCAATAGCATAAGAAGAAAGAAAAGGGTTATGTGGTACTAGATGATACTCTAGGCAACAATGTTCCAATGGTTCCTCATGCTCCGCAATAAAAATAACAAGAAATACCACAAATTACTGTGAATGTTAGACGATCAATAGGGATAAGTAAGCCTCTCAAAATATTTTCTCCCTCTTTGTATTTTATTTTATTAATCAATGTTGGTGAACTAGAAGGGTATGATGAAGCTATGCAGGTGGATACAAAGGATCAATGGGAGCGAGGAATGGAAGAAGAAAAGGATTCCTTGCTAAAAAATTAAGCTTGAGAATTATGCAAGTTGTTTGCAAGTAAAAAGGCTTTACTAAAAAAATGGGTTTACAAGCTAAAAGAGGAAGGAGATAAGAAAAAATTTAAAGCCAAAATTTTAGGAAGAAGGGCATTGATTTTGATGAGTTATTTTCTCCAAGTGTTAAGATGACTTTTATTTGTAGTATTTTAAGTATTGTGGCTACTGAAGACTTGTATCTTGAATAGCTAGATGTGAAAACTACATTTCTCCATGGGGATTTGGAAGAGGATATTTATATGTAGAAACCACAAGGATTCGGGATTAGAGGTAAGGAGAAATTAGTGTGTAGATTGAAAAAGAGTTTGTATGGCTTGAAGTAGGCACCTCGACAATGGTATTTGAAATTTGATTGTTTTATGGTTGAGCAAGGCTACAACCAATGCCATTCTGACCATTGTGTTTATTTTAAGAGGTTGGATAATGATAGCTACATCATTTTATGTTTATATGTTGATGAAATGTTTGTACATCTAACACAGATCACATAACATAGTTAAACTTGTTCAACAGTTAGCAAAAAAAAATTCTATGAAGGATTTGGGGGTAGCAAATCAAATCCTTGGTATGAGAATTACAAGAGATGGGAAAAATAGAAAATTAACTCTATCTCAATCTAATTATGTTGAAAAGGTGTTGCAGAGATTTCATATAGAGAATACAAAAATTGTTAGCACATCTTTTCCTAGTCATTTCAAATTGACTAAGGAGATGTGTCCAAAGACACAAGAGGAGGAAGAAAGAATCTCCAAAGTACCATAATCTTTAGCTATGGGAAGTTTAATGTATGCAACGGTATGCAAGAGGTTAGATATTGCACATGACATAGGAGTTGTAAGTAGCTATATGAGTAATCCTAGATTGGAGCATTAGAATGTGGTAAAATGGATTCTCGGGTATTTGAGAGGCACATCTAATAAACATTTATGTTTTGGGGATTCTAATATTATTTTGCAAGGCTATGTTGACAGATTGGCAAGAGATATTGATACTAGACATAGTACAATATGTTATATATTTACTATTGGTGGGATAGTGTTGAGTTGGATCTTAAGGTTGCAAAAGGTGGTTGCTTTATCAAGAACGGAGGTAGTATGTAGTTGCTAAAGAGGAAAGAAAGGAGATAATTTGGATGTGATTTTCTTGGAAGAATTGGGAAAACAATAGGTTGAAATTTATTTGTTTATGGACATCCAAAGTTCCATACATCTTGCAAAGAATTTTCCCTTGCATTCGAAGACAAAACACATACAACTCAAATATCAATTCATCTAGTTAGTGTTGGAGGAAGGACGGGTAAAGCTGAAAAAGATACATATAGATGATAATCCAATAGATATGTTTATGAAGGCAGTTACATGGGAGAAGTGGATCTCCTCTTTAGCTTTCGTTGGCCTTCAAGGTTGAAAATAATAAAATTAGAACAATAGAGTCTAGGGTGTTATTTCTAGTGGGAGCTATAGGGGCAGCGATTTTTTTATTATTATTCTCCAAGTGGGAGATGATATGGTGTGGATTCTGATTAGTCTCCAAGTGGGAGATTATTGATATGTGAAGCCCAATCAGACTTGAAGTTTAATTTTCTCCTCTTTACCTAACATTTTTTCCCCCCAAATCAATCAACGAGGGAATGTAAGGGGGGGCAGAGCCCCTCTTGATTTGCTACTCGTTTGTATTTGTAATTCAATTATAACAATTGTAAAAACTTCCTGAGAAATGAAATTTCTTGTTGTGAATTGAATTCGAACAATTGTGTGGAAAAGGCATGTATGGAGTTTAGTTTGGTTGTTGTGTGGAATTGGAGGTGTTACAAAGTGTGTGGTGTTGATACAAATCATGCAGTACAACATGGGAAGTAACAAATTCAAATGTAGGTTAAGCATTGGGCTCATGTAGCTCTATGCATAGAAATATAGGGCAATGGAAATCATGTGAAACGATTGCTACAAATTGCAACTATTTCTACAAGTTATTGTAAATTGCATTTGTTGGAAATTAATTAATAAAAGGACTGGTGTTTGTGGATGTAACCCAAGAATTGGGTGAACCACGTTATAAACTCTTGTTGTCTCATTGTTTATGTGAATTTCTTGTTTTATTCCTCTATTTTATTTTGATGTGTTTAATTAATTTGCATATAATTGTTAAATCATCCCTCTATTTCTACCTACAATTCCTAACAAGGGGATGAATGTATTTCATTTTGGAGGTGTTCTTGAGATGTGGGCTTAATCAAGTGATTATTATTATGTTTTGGTTTATGAATATATGCATTAATATTGATGTTGTAATTAAATACTATCATAAGCTATACCATTTAACTATAATGAATTTATGGATATGAGGTTGTACATCCTCGGGTAATTATGTGATGCTTTGGCTATTATGTGTGTCTGTTTGTGGAGCAGGTACACTTGATATGTTCATTGAGTGGTTACAGGTACTAGGTATTTCCCTACTTGGCTCCACAAGTCTAAGTATACCTTGATGCTAGTTATAAGGAGATGTCACATTGGTCATTTATTATTTTTCCTTAATTGTTGTACTTGATCTGAGTGTGAGTCTCTAGTTATTTTACTCGTGTTGACCCAAAAACTACCATTTGTATGATTTTGGATATCATACCCTTTTGTGGAGATCCATCAAATGGGTGTTTGATGTCCTGTTAAAATTTTCCTAATTTTAGAATTTAATTCAATTATATGCTTATATAGATTTAAAACATAAATTAAGTGTGGGATATCAAATTAGATTATATTTAAATGTTTTATTTTGGCTTGGGTGAAATTAATTGGAAAATAAAATATATTCTATTATTTTATTTTAAAAAAGGGAAAAGGTTGAAATAGGAAAAAAGGGTTTTCTTTTGTTATCTTTTGATTTTTTGAAGAAAATTGTGAAGGAAAAAACCCTCTTCTCTCCCATTTAAGTGGGAAATGCATTTAATTAGTTCTAGAGTGGAAATCAGTTAGTAGATTTATTGTTTTAAAAGTATTTTTGAAATTTTACAAAATGCATTGTTTTAATGCCCAAATTTTTGGGAAATGTTCAAAGTATGAAATTGATAGTGTAAATTAGTTGTTTGGGAATTTTTAGACCCAAAGGGTATATTTCATTTTTTTTAGCAAAAAGGTGTATAACCTATATATTTATATTATTATAATAATAGTTTTTACAAAATGCCAATATTAGATTTAAGTGGCTTGATCCAACCCGGATGCAGAAGGAAAACCATTATATATTCATGGCTTGGGTAGTTAGTTGTTGCTATGAAGGGGCATCATCGAAAGAAAAAAATGATGCTTACAAGATCTATACTAAAATTACAAAGGGAATCACTGATAAAACAAAATTATGCTAACATTTTACTTGTTGGGATATATGTGTAGTTGATTATGCATGTTTGGACATACCACCCATATTGCAACAAAAATAAACCAAAATTTATATATGTTGCTTACACTAGAGAACTACATCTTACAACTTGGGTTGGCTATTCTTCTATATGCAAAAAACCAATAGAATTATCGCCTTGACGACTCGAGGAAGAAGTGTCCACTTGCACCAGTGGGGAAGCTGACGGGGTGGGGTAGCAGCAACATTTGTGTGGATAGCATGATTTAACAAGAACAAAATGGAATAAATTTTTTCCTTAAATTTAATGTCCATATTTATGAAAACTTTCCTTGCATTCTAATTCAAGGCCCTCAACAACACCCTATCACATTTGTGCTCCAATGCAAACTTCATGGTGCAATAGATGACCACAAATCCCCTCTATTGCTTCAAGTATTTCCTTGGAAAAATTTTGCCAATAAACCCTCTTTCCCTTGAAAAGGTCGTATTCAAGCACACTTTGAATAATTGTGTTATCTACCATGAAATAATCATTGAAAACCTTAGCTATTATGTCTTTAAATTCATCTAGAGATTGAAGTAGGTCTAGCAAATTGGACAAAAAAATTGAAAGAATCTACAAAGGGAATAAGATATACCTAGCCTGAGGACTTATGACCTCAATTCCCAGACTCGTGTGAATGCAATCTTCTACCCTAGGGCAATCCACCTTAAATAACACCTCCAAATTTTCATGGGATAGAAAACCAAAAAATGGGTGTTCTCATTCCCTAACCTGAAGAGAAACCCTAAAATTCCAAGGCATATAATTCATTCTAGTTACTCTAAAGCTTAAAAGTTCCTAACTGTAAAACATTTTCCCTGCTTCACCACCCTTTACTTACACACTTTGTGGCTATGAAATAGAAAGCACTAGTCAAGCAAAAATAGGAATTTAAACTACAAATGTGACGGAGCTAGGAAAGAGGGATTTTTAGTGAGAGATACTACAAATTTTAGCTAATAATCATGCATATAGTACTGCATTATGATTTTCGAATGATAATTCTATGCATGTCATAAATAATGGCACGGGCCACTAGGAGAAAGAGTGTTGGGAAATTATTTTGAAATCATTTGAGGTATGTGTGGACAAAAAATTGCTTGCCTCCCTTATACCTACACCAGAAAAACATGTTAGATGATAATACATGCAGGGTAAACCCACAAAAGTGGTTTACAATTCCAATGAGGAAGGAAAAGTTGCAAAAAA
Source organism: Sequoia sempervirens (assembly GCA_007258455.2). Lineage (NCBI taxonomy): Eukaryota > Viridiplantae > Streptophyta > Pinopsida > Cupressales > Cupressaceae > Sequoia > Sequoia sempervirens. The sequence goes on along the minus strand of VDFB02281492.1, from coordinate 370,231,487 downwards.
TGACCCCGTGCAAAAAAAATTGGTTTTTGGGGGTTCGAACGAACTTTTGGGTTGAGCAAACCCAAAGGGGGTTTGATAGAACCCCTTCAAATGAACCCATTTAATGATGGGTCCCACCATTCCTAAAAAAATCCAAAAGTGAAGGCTTGTGGAAAGGGGGTTCGAGCAGACCCCCCTAGTTCACTCAAACCCCCCTTTTCCCCCCTTCTCCCCTTTAGGCACCAAAAAAGTCTAGAATTTTTCACTTCGAAGCTCACGTTGAGAATGAAAGTGGAGGAGACTTTACAGACCCAACTGGATGATGGTATTCATCAGAATGAGCTATCCAATGAATATAATTTTAATATGTTTTGGTTTTATTATATATTTTTTTTAGTTTTATTAAGCATAGTTTTTTCATCAAAAATCAAGGTCTATGTTCTGCACAAGTGGAAAAATAGTAGATTATAAAAAAATAAAAAAAAAATGAGTGCACCAAATATTGAAGCCCTTGATCCAACAAAAATAAAATTGATACATACAAAAAAAGTTACATATTATACTGTCTCCCTATGTCTGAATTGTAATTGGTTTGACTTCGAAACTTGATTAAGGAAAAAATATTCAATAAAACACTATGAAACCAGGAAGCACTAGCTATCATAGTTACAAATCTAAATTCAAAAATATATATATATCCTTCATGGAAAAAAATTATGTGTTATATGGTGAGCATCACTCCTTAAAAATGATGTTTACTGAAAAAAACTAGTTTTAGAAGAAGATGAAAAAAGAAGTGAAATCTGATTCCAAAAATTTTGAAAAAAATATATTTAGAATCTACAAATAAAATGTCACAAATCACTAGTTTGCATCATCTTCAAATTCCTCACGGTTTAGCCGCTATAGGTGCTTGAAAGTGAAGATTTAGTTAGAAAAAATGATTTTAGTGTCCAGTTTGGCCAAACATTGTAAACTAGTATTGTGGGATCACCTTATGGCTTGCATCATTGTTGATTAGGATTTCTTGATGGGAGATTATGTTTGTGTACATCATCCTTTGGGGATATAGCATCCAAAAAAAACCTTTTTACATGTGATCATATGCGACCTCTTTCTCTATTTGGACACAAAACTAGTTTTCCAACCAATTGACTAACCTATTACCTTCTCTATAAGTGTGAGCTAAGTGAAACTCTGAGAATTCATCTAACAATCTCCAAATTTACTGAAGGATTTATTTCAAATGCCAATCCTAAATCTATCTGTTTTTGCATGCATTGATTATTATCAAGGAATCACCCTCAATATATGGATTTGTGATTCCACAGTGGCGGGCCAAATGTAAACAATGGAATAGTGCAATGGATTCTACTAGATTGTTTGAAGACACCTGAAGGCTTATTGACAATTCTTTAATAATTCTACCTGATTGATCCCTAAGGGCATACCCTTCCCTTGATTTACATGTGCCTCCCTTGACTGCAACATCAAAGTTCAGTTTATACAATCCTGGTGGAGGAGGCACCCAAGCCACCTTTCTCCTGTCCACTTTCTTACTTTGTGATTGAAAAATATTGTCTTGGAAAGGTAGAGATAATACTTTCCAACTTTTCAACATTAGTGCATCCCAATCAATGAAAGCAGAATTAGTTATTTTGACCATCTAGACATAGGATTTAGTTGTCTCAACTATTCCTCTTTCCAATTTGAGTAGAAATTATGAAACACTTACTGATTCTTTTCTAAAAATTCTCTTTTTTCTTTCCCACCATAGGTGCCAAATAACTAATGACAGAATGATCCTCCATATGGCAACAAATAGAGCCCAGTTTTGGAGTAGTGGTCGGGCTGAAAACATGTCCCATAATGTATTAGGTAAAGGTGAATTCCAATTCATTTTCATTTTCATATAAGACTAGATAATTTGTGCAAATGAGCAAGAAACAAATAAGTGGTCAACATCCTCTAGATTTTGGCCACACAGAACATAGTTAAATTGCTCAACTATTTGTAGCTTTACCAATCTGTCACTTGCTAGTATTTTCTTCTTCAATGTTAGTCAAGAAAAGTAGCCCACTTTAGGTAAAACCATGCTATTCCAATAGAAAGAATAAAGATTAAATAAATTTACATTAAAAAACATATTAAACCTACCTATTCAATACAAAATTCACACACAAAAAAATAGAAATTACTTACTCCTTCGACCTCCCTGACATCGTGGTGACATTTTCATGAAGATTCAGTGAAGAAATCGAGTAGTTTTGAGCTTCCTAGAACACAAGTGTGTTATGCAAGGTTTGCAGGCCGCAAAGGAGGTTTTTAGGAGTAGATAGGAAACAATGCAATGAGGATTTTTTTTTTGTTTAAATAGGTTAAAACACGAGCGCATTATAACACGCTCATAGTTGAGCTTTTTCCAATTTTGAAAGTGGGGTGGCCACTTTTTGGCTCCCCATCTTTCTACACCCGCCCTTAAATGATAAAATCTTATTTTCTAGAAAATGAAAATGAAAATTTTAAAGATATGAATAAATTTAGGAATAACTATTCATATTCAAATTCATATAATTTTAATTTCAAAATGAACTTAACCATGTCTAAATATTTTTAATAGAGAATTTCAAAACTCATGATGGCTAATAGTGTGTGATTTTCACTAATTCGATTTATTTTCATATGAATTATTCTTAACATTCACTATAACCCCTTGAATAGATCATTCAAAGTGCTCTCCAACTAAGGGATTATAGTAAATATCTTGCAATAATTAATGAGGAATATTGAGATAGACACCTTCCAAGTAAGGGAACCTTTTTCATTCCAACCTATAGTCTTCATAGTTTACAAGAAATTTGGTGTGTTAGAAACCACATCAACAAGTTTATGCTTTCATCTAGATAAAATTTAAAGAGTGAATGAATTTCAAGTTAATTAAAGTATTTTTATGTCATATAAAATATTTGTTTTATATTTTTAAATAGGATTATGAAAGATAAATATGATTTTTTTCTTGTTGTAATAAACTAGGTTATTATTATCATTTTATATGCTTATGAAATGTTGTGAATTAGTAACAATAAGGATATGATTAGGGTTCTAAAATATCATCTTTAATTATAGTTTGATATGAAGGATTTATAGATCCTAATTTTATCTTAAGTATTGAGATTAAGAGAGATAGAGCTAAGAAAAAAATTGGTTAAGTTATAGGAAGTATGTTGACTCTATTTTATAGTGATTCATGGTGTAGTATTGTAAACTAATGAGCATTCCTATTCTAGATAGAATTTCTTTTTGTTCATCAATGATCTTCAACACTTGACAAGATTGATGAAATGAGCTATGTTTTTTATGTGATTATAGTTGGTTTCTTGATTTATGTATGTGTTTCACTAAACAAGATAATGCCAAGTAGTGGGAGTCCTAAATAGGTATATTTCTAATTCACTAAATGAGCATTCAACTCTAATTAAGATATTCTTCATCTACCTTCATGGAACATGAAGCAAATTATATTTTATTACCAAGGATGAATTAATTTGAGTAGGATAGTGGGCACATAGATATTTACTAATGTCAATTAGGTAAATGATGTTAATAGTAGGAGGTCTACTAGTGGTTATGTTTTTAATATATTTTTTAGTGTAGTGATTTGGCTTAGCAAGAATAGGATGTGGTTTCTCAGATTATAATTATAAAATAAAATAATATTGAATCTAATTATGCTTAGAAGGAAGCAATTTATCTTCAAATATTATGGTTGGATGTTAAGATAAGTAATGATATAATATGGATTGGTTGTAATAGTCAAAATGACATAAGATTGACAAATAAGATTACTTAAATCATGTAAGAATAAAGTATATTGATGTATAATACTATGTTTTTCATGACATGAAGAAAACAAGGGTGATTATTGAGAAGGTGGAATACTTCTTTAAATTTTGTAAATATATTGACAAAACCCATGATAATAATGAAATTTAGATCGTGTATGATTTCTAGGAGCTTGGAGCCCCTTGTGTTCTATTACAATGTATACAATGTAAGGGGATTGTTAGAACTAAGTTATGTACACTTTTAAAATCCTATGAAGAGTGTAATACATATCATCATGGAATAGGATGGTATAACTAGAGGAATCCATGATATTCCTTATATGAGACACTATGTTACTTATAGGTCTTATTGTGATAATTGTAAGAGCACATTAAAAATAGAGTGACTTAGTCGATATGAAGAGAATATTTTGGTTGAGTAAAAATAGCCATGTATAGGAGAGTTGTAAGTTTTATTAGTGATCCCACATGGAGTGCTTGGTATTTACGTTAGTGAATATTTATCATAGAAGTTAAAAGACAACATTGGGAGTGATATTCCATTAGAGTAGTTACTCCTAGAGAGGGGAATATGGGGCCAACTTGGACCATTTGGACTAGGACTTGGCTCATGGTTTGATCACATTATTTTATAAAATATTTTGGTGGTTTTGTAAATCTCCTTGGTCTATAAATTGGAGTCTTAGGAAGGGTGTTGTATGAGATTGTTATTTTTGATACATGTTGTTAGATTGACTCTCAACAACGGGTTGAAGATCTCAGTTGTAATATCTAAAATTCACATAGTATTGTAACATTTTATTTGAGATTAAGAAATTGAGTGTACTTTTATTGCTAATTTATTCTTGTAAGGTTTTTCCCATGATAAATATTTTGTTTTCTAATATAATCTATCATTGAAATTAGATTAGATATATAAATTTTTGCATTGTTTCTCTCAATGGATTAGTGTATGATATGTTCAATTTCCTTTCAAACTATATTTGATTTTTTGGGGAAAGGTGTCTCGAAATTGATCCTAATGTTAAGATTATAAAATGTGCAATGTTGATATATAAAATAGAAAAACTCAATTTTTGGGCTCTAGAGTTGGTTTTTTGTCAAAATAAATGTTTGGTTGGTTGGCACCACCTATGGGGGTTCTTGTTGCACATATCTCTTTGAGATCTCCAATTTTAGAAATGGGGCCCAATCAACCCACTATCTTCAATCAAAATTTATGGCCTAGAGAAGTTTGTAGAGGAAATTGAAAAGTTTTTGAATGCATAAAAAAGTTGTAAATGGGAGTTACACTTGTCCAACTTTTGATGCAATTTATGACACATCATAAGGAATCTTTGATTGGGGATAATTTTTGGGTGCCACCTTTTGGGTGGTTTTAGCTCATGGTTTTTTAATTACCATTTGATGGTTTCATGTATTGTATATTTTATATATATTAGGTGCTTGAGATGGAGGTTGTGTATAACATTGTAGACATTGTTAAGTTGTCTACATTCCTCTTGACCTTTGGTTGGTGATATACTTGTCAAGGCTTACTCTACAAGTGTATTGTACTTTGGCTTACTAAATAATACATTGGGATTATTTGGAGTGTGGAATTTTTTTTAAAGGGTTTTCCCCAAGTACACCTATATAATGGTATATATATATATTTTTATGGTATATTATTTATTTTATGTTTATAGTGATTTTTCTTTTTATAATTGTTAAAATATTAAAAATTGTAGAACCCTCTCCTTAGAATATTAGTGTAGGAAGTGCTTTGGAATACCATACAGTTTCCTTTATAAAAAAACCTAGACAAATCAATATTTTTTTAAATCATCAACTAACATAATAAATTATATACATTTTTTAACAAGAAATATATCTATTACATATTCATGCATTAGCTTTTATAAAGTTTGAATTTAGTTTTAAAGTTCCTTTTTTATAAGTATGTATTTTAAATTTGAAAACTTGTGAATTTTGTGCCAACTTTATACAAGATCATATATTTAGATGAAATTAATTAAGGATACAAAAGTTATGTAACTCTATGAAGGGCATAAAATTTCCCAAAAACTCACACCATTTATTAATAAATTAAGAAAAGGGAACGAGAATGGAATAGGTGGGGTAAGTGTATATCATATTAAGAGTTTATATAAGAACTTATTAAATATCACACACCATTTATTAATAAATTAAGAAAAGGGAACGAGAATGGAATAGGTGGGGTAAGTGTATATCATATTAAGAGTTTATATAAGAACTTATTAATATATCACAAAATAAGATTGAGAGTAGGATAGGAAAGGTATACATATCATATTGAAAGCCTATATACCCATAATATAATGGAGAAAAGGAGAAATTAAAATTTAACAAAGTATTATTAGCTTATGCTTAGGAGTGTGTTAGGCTATGCATTAGATTGATTATATTTTTTAATTATGGGTAGTCAAGTGCCATTCTCATGAGGATATTGTTTAATTATTAGTTCATTTCATGCTTGCATAATATTTTTAGTTATAATATACACAAATAGTTGTAAGTTGAAAATATTTATTTACCTCCTATGTATGTGTCATACATGTATTTTGATGCCATTAGGTTCAATGCATGTCTTGGGAAAGTTTTATTTTTCACTTATATTTTGGTATTTGGTGACATTTAAGTGATAACTAAGTTTCTTTTCACTAAAATGGATCATTTTTTATAATATTTTCAATCCCAAGGCATGCTCATGAATAGTGTTATATATATGGTCGATTCCTTGGTTGGTGAAATGTATAGAACCTTGTTTATTTTAGTGGGAGACCATTAGAGTTCAAGCGCTCACATGGAGTTCAACTAGAGTTATAGAGAGACACAAATTTGTATAGTCCATTCTATTAGACATCATTCTCTAGAAGCTACCTAGTAGTTTATGAAAGTATATGACAACATGGATTAGGTAATTATCAAGAAAATAAAATAAAACTATTACCTAGACATGCTTAATTATATCACATACAAGTATAATGGTTAAAAATAGTTTAGATATGCATTATGGCTACTTTATAAAAAGTGTCATTGAAAATTAGATGTTAGAGTTTTTGTTATGGCATTTATCCATAAATATGCATTAAATAAATGCTTCATGCCATTATACAAGAATTTTATTAAATAGTTCATCATTTTATGTAAATATTTTATTTTTAAGTAGAGTTGAGGGCCTTAGTATGAAGTAATCAATCACATGCCATGAGGATCATGGTAGACAAAGGGGCAAGTTCATAGATATTTTGGTAGGTGGGATAATGAAAGGGATAGATTATAGATAAGACTAGGAGAAGATATTGAATGAGAGATGAGAGGTGTGAATTTTTACTATGCAAGATGAAAAGATGGCACACCCATGTGACATGTTAAGAAAATGAAGTAAGGGATAAAGATATGGTGTAAGACTAGATCAATAGAAGTGGATGTTAGGAATGGATGAATTGGGAAACACACTTTCTAGAAATATGATATATATGTGTAGGAAAATGAAAAATAGTGAAATCCTTATGGAACCTCATAGGCAACCTAAAGACATGGAATAAGAAAATAAACCCTTTTGAAAGAGTAGAAAGAATTCTAAAACAAATATTTTCACATTAAACTTTGTGAATAGTTAATACATTTATATTATTATGATAGTTGAGAATTAAAAAAATAAAAACAATTTTGCCAACTTATAACTTACAACTCACAACAATTATCACTCATCCAAATTAGAATTCAACTTTAATAAAGCTAAAGGGAATTAACCATTCACTACTTTGTCACAAGATAGAATAGAATTTGAAGAGCGTTGGTTCTTACATTATATTATCATTAAGTTCAAGTTATGTTTTCATAATTTTAAAAAAATACTATCAATTTTGAAGGAAAATAATATGTTGAGGTCTCGATTCTAATCACCTTAACCCTCTATCCTAATAAAGCTAAAAGGAATGAGCCATTCACTACTTTTTCCCAAGGTAGAATAGAATTCGAAGAGCGTTGATTTTTAATGTTATATTATTATTGAGTTTTAGTTGCATTTTCATAATAAACAAAGTTATTTTCAAATTTGAAGGAAAAATACATATTGACCTTACTTCAAATTAACTTAACCCTCTCTCGTAATAAACCTAAAGGGAATGAGCCATTCACTTCTTTGTCCCAAGGTAGAATAGAATTCAAAACGCATTGATTTTTACACTATGTTATTATTGAGTTCAAATTACATGATAAACAAAATTATTCTCAACTTTGAAGGAAAACTATATGTTGACCTCACTTCCAATCACCTTAATCCTCTATCCTAATAAAGCTAAAGGGAATGAATCATTCACTACTTTATCCAATGTACGATAGAATTTAAAGAACATTAATTTTTATTTTATATTTTTACTAAGTTCAAGTTACATTTTCATAATAAACAAAATTACTCTCAACTTTGAAGGAAAACATATGTTGACCTCACTTCCAATCACCCTAATCCTCTCTCCTAATAAAGTTGAAGGGAATGAGTTGTTTCACTACTTTGTGCCAAGGTAGAACGCAATTAGAAAAACATTAATTTTTACATTATATTATTACTGAATTCAAATTACATAATAAACAAAATTATTTTTGAACTTTGAAGAAAAAATATATGTTAGATCTCATTTTCAGTACCCATTGTTGGTCTTCTGCTCAACAGCAGAAAAATTTCATGTAATGATCACAAATAAATCAAACCCAAAATTAACCCAAAAACTACTATGATTTTTTTCTCATGGTACAAAATCATATTCCAAAAACTATGATAAATATGGGAATATACTTCATACTAAATTGAGTAAATCCTGAGCAAATTTCTACCATTATATATATGATAAACTCAGAAGGACTTGGCACCTATCATTTTCTGTATTATTTCTTGTTTCTCATATGATCATATTTGTCCACTATCTTACGTATTTCTTTTCAAGACAAGACTCAAAATGATGATGTGCTTTAAAAGTATCATCATATATTCTTTCTGTCTTAAAAATTTTAATAACCTGCTACAACTTTTAATACTTAGAGAGAGAACGTGGGGCGTTCCTGAACCACAAATTTTATGATGTCCATAGACAGAGGAGGATACACCATGGAAGGATTATTGGTAAGTCTCCCAGCCTGTTATCCTACTAGGGTAACAAAGGGACAGATTTATATTATCCAATATAAAGAAGGGTATTCAAGCCAGTAAATACGGACATGTGGATACAAGTTTAGAAAAGCTTGATGTAATCTGTTCGAGGAAGTAAGACAAACAAGATTCGCCCTCATTTTTGTTCTTATGCAGGCCCATAAACTATATAGGGGGCAGTGGTACAGTTGGGGCCTTTCCTACCATTGGAATAACTTAATTCTAGAGTATTTCACCACCTTTTCTATATTTGAAGACAAAGAAGTCCCCACCACTTGCTCAAAAAGCATGACAAACAAGGATATTGATCTTAAACAACCTGAAACTTTAATTTTGAAACATCTTTCCTCCAAACATGGCTTTCAACTATGCTTTGTCGGAGGCTCACAGCTAACTGATTGTTTTTTAAACCATTTTCAATGTAGCTTTTTGTTCTAACGTAAGATAATTTATATAATGCTCTTAAAGTGTGGATTCGTTTTTCTGTCCACTGGGATGACTGTGTAAACAGAGAAAGAAGTAAGTTCTGGAGGCCACTGTACCGTGCTAGAAAAGCTTTAATTTTATATATTATTGTTGGAAATAATTCACATTCGAAATACCACAGTTTTGAGAGCATTTCAAATTTTTTTTTCTGCCTATAAATGCACTATTAGGGTTTTGAAGCTGGCTCAATGTGGGAAGTTTTAGGCCTATAGATTTTATGTCCTTTGTTCAAATTTTATGTGCATAACAAGTGATTTGTTTTTGCTTAGTAAGCATTCCACCAACTAGATGGGTTTATGTAAAACTGGACCAGTGCTGAAAAGCTTAACATATAATGAGCACTACGTATATAAACAATGCTGGAGAGTGTGAGGAACTCCACGGTGTCACACCTTATCTATTTTTAGTAAAATATTTATTAATTGCACCCATGAACTCCAATTTGGCTTTTCTATTAAAGTAATACCATATTCATTTTCTTGGTTCGTGCACATTCCTATCAGATTGTAACCTTTTTGTTTTTCTTTATATTCATGGTGTTTTTTGTGCATTTATCTATTCTTTATGTTAATTTTTTTATAAAAGAATAAAAAAAGATCATGAGTACAACTAAGGGAAACAATATAAAATAGAATACTTTTAAAACTAAGTTTGCAAAGAGACCACTAACATATGAAAAATTAAGAAAATTTGGAGGATGAATGATAGGATGAGTTGGAGCAACTGTTGTGTCATGGAGAACATTGTCATCAATATTGCCTTTGTCAAAGTGAGTGGAGAATGATAGGATGAGTTGGAGCAACTGTTGTGTCATGGAGAACATTGTTGTCAATATTGCCTTTGCCAAAGTGAGTGGAGAGTTTATTGTTAGAGAATTCATCGTATAATAATAATTAGTTGAAGTTTGTTTTATATTGGATTTAAGAGTTATTTGTTCATGGATTTTTAGATATATACATTCAAAGAAGTAGTGAGATGAAGAAGAGTCATTATTCATGTGATTTTTGGTATATACTTTCAAAATGAATAAAATAAATAAAAATGAAAATTAAGATCTAATGATTTTTATATATGCCTTCTCAAGATCTTTTGACTTATAATTAATCTAATTGATTCAATTCTGTTTTAATTATAGAGTTAATTTATATTTCATATGTTACAAAATATATAATAATATATTAAAAGTCATAAAGGGTGTGTGAAAAAAGACGGGGAACCAAAAAGTGGCCACCATCATTTTTTGGTCCATCTAAGACATAACGTGAGCACATTATAACACATTCACATTATTTCTAACATAAAAAAGAAGATTGTGTAGAGGCCAAGCTCATTTGAACTTGGCCTCTCAACACCCCATAGTAAAGCACAAGCCAAGGAAATCACATGCATGTTTTGCATTTGATCAAATCGCTATCAAAATGCTAGCACAACATTCATGAGGTCAAGGACGTAGGTAGTGCATTAGTTTTTTAGTGAAAAAATCAATTAAATAGCAATAGAGAAATTATTTTGGTTCAATTTTATTTAATTTTTAGGAATTGTAAACCCCCCACCAATTCATGAAAACTCCAAATCACAAACTCACAAAAACCTTGGTGAAAAACAACCACAACAAACTCCTACAACAATGTTATGACATCCTCCTAGGACACAAGAAAACATTCTAGGGAAAATAGAAAATAACAAGAAAGAACTTCAAACGTTTATTGAAAAGTTGAGAAATATGAGTGGAACAACCTCCCATCGATCTACCCTCACCACTTCATTGAAATTTATCATATCTCACATAGATTCAGTGAGTGGCCAAATTAACACCTGGTCAAACAAGAGGGAAGAAGAAAGACAATTTTTTGCTGACAAATTATCCTACGAACAAGTAAAAAAAAAGGAAATTTGATTTGTGTGATTTTTCATTGACCCACAAATGAATGCACCCATACATGATAGTTGCAGGAGGTTCCTTATCCATTGGTGCCAAAACCAAGGGATAAAAAATATATTTTGGGACAAGTGGTGAACCAGCTTTTACTATCATCCCTACAACAATAATTAATTCTCATAGTACTTTTTGAGGAAACTCTATTAAAAATTTATCCTCAATGAGATCCCAAACTACTTTGGCATGCGAGAGTTGAAAGGTAGAGGTGGGGGCTCTACATAGGTAGGAAGGGGGTACATCATGCACAAGGCTAAGAACTAAAACCCTTCGCTAGGACCAACATTGAGCATGTTACAATCCCTTTCATTATGAAGGAGATTGTTGAGGTTGAGACCCTAAACTCCATCAACTCACTCACTCAAACCCTTTTACAACACACTAGGCCTTTAGGACAAGGTCTTGAGGGTGAGGCTTCTAGATCTCAACATTCATCTCATATTTTTTAAAGTATGGGTCTCTTTGTGATTATAGATTTGAGGATGATCAAGATGCTTGTGGCCAATAGCAGGGCACATCGATATTGGATGAATTGGTGTTCATATATGACATGTTGGATTCGAAATTTGGCATTGATAGACAAGTAAATTTGAACAATAAATTAAACTCATTTTACTATATTGAATTTTGAAACATAAGTTTTTAACTAAATTACTAAATTGATTGTAATAAAATTTGAGGGTCGAATTTTTCACCCTATGTCTAGTGGCCCTTCATCTCCCAATTACATCACCATGTCAATTCTACATGGATGTAATTAATAAACAAATAGTAAATATAGTACATGTAAATATTTTTACCTTATATCAATGGTACTATTAAAGTTCACATTAGATGTTGAATAAGTGGATGAGTTGGAGTGGTGATGCATCTTTCATTGAGGTAAGATTAACTATTTTTAAGCATTATGTTTGTAAAATGATGTTAGGTATATTTTGGTAATTTAATAACATTGTTACATTTCTAGTTGATGAGATTAGTTCATAATCCTCCTAGTATTCATAGCATAATGGAGGAGGGTGTTCTCATAGTATTTTTATCTTCAATGCATTTGATATAGGTATGAACCATACTAGTAAATTTCATAATCTAGTTATTTTATCCCATGTCTATTAGTGAAAATTTGAATGATATTCATATGTATTTAATTTTTTTCTTGATTCTTTTCATAGAGGGTCACAACTCCAGTTCATGGACTTTCCCCTCAGATGGATGAAGAGAGGAAATGATTGCTTCTGAGTGATTATGAGATGGCAATAAGTGATTATCCCCTTATGTGTTATTCTATAATTTAGTTTTTCTATATTAATGTGTATATTTTTTTATTATATCTAGTGGATTGCCCCAAAAATGTTTAGAAAGGAGGTCAAGTTAGTGGATTGGCAAGCAAACATCATCCTTTCCTCTTCATCCATTTTACAAGAAAAGGCTTGTGAACTCTTCCATTCCTTTAGAGAGAAATGATTACATTATGTTTTTTTGTATGCATATATGGAAGCTTTGTACATATATTTTTATATTACAGATATGTGACATTATTTTCCTATATGGCTATTTTGTAAGACTATATGGCTTTCTTGTAAATATATTATACTTTTGTAAATATAAAATATTGTATGCCTAGATATGGAAGTTGTGTACATATATATTTTGTATTGCAGATATGTGACATTATATGCTTAAATGGCTATATTGTAAGCTTATATAGCTTTCTTGTACATATATTAAATGCTTTTACCAACATATAATATTATATGCCTATATAGATTTTTAGCTAATATAAATTTATATATCATGTTTTGAAACTACTTGTGTAGTAGGTATGATAGTTAATGATGATTCATTGGCTATTAGGAAAGAGAAAAATGGAAATAGGGTAATAGGGTAATGTCTAGGTCACAAAAATATCACCTTCTTTATCCTTGGACAGATATCCATGTACCTTATTTCAAAGATCCCATTTTGGCATCTACAAGAAAAATACTGGAAAAACTTGTGAGATTTGGTTTTACACTTTCCAATTGCATTTACTTGGAAGTTTATAAAAAAAATTCAAAAAATCATATTATGTATATCCTGCAATTATGGAATTTCATGAGATAACACTTTTTGAGACATTTTATCAAATATTTCACTATGTATTCCTTCTCCTCAAAATTTTAGTTTTATGGGTTTACTCAAATGTTGTAGATTCTAGTGCTTTAGTAGATAGGTGTACAAAATGTGGAAGATAAGACAAGGAAAGTGAAATTGTTTGAAAAAAAGAAGAGCATTTTCTTAGATTTTGTAGCTACTAGTGCCCTAGTAGACCAGTATACAAAATGTGGAAGCATAGACAAGGCAAGTGAGTTTGACAAAACACCCCAAAAATTGTACTCATAAACTACAAATGATAATAGGATATTTACAAAATTGTATATGCATATTTGGAAACATTATGAGAAGAATTGTTTTTGCTTCATTATTTTAAGAATATTTTTTTGTATTGTTTATTTATATTTTTGTATTTTTTACTTTAGCTTCTAAAAAAAAATATCCCTTGAATTATCTCAATCATGCTTCATGTCAATGGAATTTTTGTGACCACCATATTCTTAACTCATTGCTAATTAATACATATTTTGACAATGCTAATTATTTTTTAATACTAATTTGTATTTTACTTACAATTTTTATTTTGTAATAGTAAACAAGGGTTAAATGTAAAATGTAGGATGTCAGAGAAATCAACATTTCACCACATGATTACAAAACCAAGCACCATGTATATAGCAAAGAAATTCAATAAAAATCTAAACCCTATTGGGATTTCATATGTGTGTTAAATTAAAATGTATCGTGCACATAGATAAATGATGACCTTATGGGACTACCTTGGCTCTTGATGAGTAGTGTTCCATTGTTACTATATGCCAACAAGCCTATATTTTTGGGGTTGGTATTTTATAGTATATTGTTATTTATCATTTGCACTCACAATTTATAACAAGCATAGTGGTATTATTACATTTTAATTCTTTGGTGTCTTAGCATAAAGAAGAGAGCATGATTCCACAACAATTGTAGTGTTACATAACACTTTTATATCCATGTAGTAATAGCATAAAGAAGGGGTTACAATTTTTTGATGTGATGATATTAAAAATGATATCTCTATTGATAGCATATTGAAGACATTTTAATTTTTTAGCAAGTATAACGATATTTTACTTTTTTCTAAAAGTATAGTTCTTATTCATTAACACTTATAGTTCTACAACAAGTGTCATGGTATAGTACAATATTAAGTATTTTTATTCTTACCATATGGAAAGGATTATAATACTACAAAAAAGTTTGGTGATAAATGACATTTTTAAATCTTTGTACTATTGTCTTATAGAAGAGGTTACAATTTTGTACTTTGGTGATATTTGATCTAATATATATGTTATTAGCATACTGATCTAATATTACAATTTAATAAGTTTGGTGGTATTCTACAATTTTAAATCTATTCAAATTTCTTATATATTCAAGAATTGTGATCTTTATAACTTTGGAGCAATAAAAATTTTATAATATATTTGTACTCTTGGGTGTGGATTGAGTTCTCTTACATTATTAGTTATTTCCATGAATACATATGTTGGATGTCCATAAACTAATTGAAACAATCCATATTAGCATAGGCAAGGAAAATGTTGATAAAGGCTATATAAAAACCTATTCAACAAATCCATTATAAACTCCTTATATTATTTGAAATGGGCTCTCCCACTCTTACTTCCACTCATTTTTTGGCTATTGTAGGGATCCACGGTTCCTCTTTTTTGTTTCTGGTGCATTGTTCAACTCTATCTCTTTTGCAACTAGGGTTTCTTCTGTCATGGGTGAGCTTCCTATTACTACAACTATTGATGTGTCATTTGTCTTTGTTTTGTCTCTTGTCACGCGTGTGCTTCCTATTTCTAATACAACCATATGTTCTTATGTTGTTATTAATGGAGATTGATATGATACTATTGATGGTGCACCTTCTACTCCTATTTCTCCTTCTACTCCTCATGTTGCTAGTGGTGTCGAGGTTTCTTATATTACCTCCCCTCTTATGCTGACTTCTAATGTTGTTTGATGTAGTTGTTCTCATGCTACAATTTATAGATATGCTCATCATTTGAGGAAGAAATAGCATCCTCTTCCTTGTTCCAAATCATCCCCTATGATGGTATGTGTCCAATATGTGGTGGAAGATGAGGACTTCTACCAATGTAGGGGTTTGGCATAAAAATACTCCAATTTGTGGCATTCTTTCCCATATCTTCATAAATGGGTATTGGATTCATGGAGGCCACTTATGGCAATTAATATTAAGCTCTTCCCTTGTGCTAATTTTTTTTATTTCCTCCTTTTCCTCTTCAGACGATAATGATTCGATGTTGGGAAAGTTATGGGATTGGGGGGAGAAATCTCTCTTTGTTAAGCCTTGGTTAACCTCCTTTAATCCTCCTACTAAGCCACTAAATGTGCACCCAATGTGGGTTATAATTTTGAATCTCCCTCTACAATTTTGGAGCCTTCATGTTATGAGGCCATTGGTAACTCTATTGATCACTTCTTGAAAGTTGATGATTATACTTCATTCATGGGGTACTCCACATTTATACATATTCTCATAGATATTGAAATATCCAAACCCCTTCATGGAGATGTGGTTTTGATGGTTGGAGATAATCCTTGGACTCAACCTCTTGATTATAAGGACCTCCCCTTCAAATATCCCTAGTGCTTCTCCATCGGTCACTTGGCTAAAGATTGTCCTATATCATGTTGTAAGGGCTCTGCTACATGGTGGAAGGATGCTAATGATGACCACTTAACTATCCATCCTCTTGATTATTCATTGGATGAATCCTCCCAGGATGATGATGTGTCTCTTTCTTTTGGTGTAGCTCCAACACCCTCAAACTCTATGGTGGAACCTCCTAGCCCCCCTTGCAAACTAGCCTACCCTTGGATTTAGACCCTCCTCATTTTTATTCTCATGTTGGTGGACTCCTAGTAGGGGAATCCCCCCTAATTCATATTTATTCCTACACTTGTGGATGCTCCCTCTTCATGTGTTGAAGAGCCCTTTGTGGGGGTTTCTCCTCGTGCTTCCCCTTGTTTAATGAGAATTTTGATGACAATATTTCTTGGAATTTTGTTCATAGAAGGAGGAAAGGTCTTCATTATTCCTCTTCCCAAACCCTTACTCGTGTTGTGGGTGAAAGGTCAACTCCCTCCTAACCTATGTTTGTCTATGAGGGACATCAGTGGTCCTTGTTCTCTCTTTTCATCTATTTTCTTGTTTGGTAGCTTGGCTACAATTGTTCCTCTTTCTCTTTTTTTGTACTATTCCTTTGTTGTTTATGGCCTATTTGGGCCTATTTCATCTAGCCTTTTGGTAACCTTTATATAGGTTTGGGACCCTTGTTTCCCACTTATTTTTGTCTATTTCTTACTTCTGTACAAGGTTTTGGGCCCTCTCAAAATTCCCACTTACCTTAATAAAAAATAAATCCATTTTGTGCATATTATACAATCATTATAGTCCAAATGGACATACCAATTTGAGGCATCCTATCAAATAGTTCATGGCCTTGTCATGCTTCTATATTTTGTATACATGTCTACTAGGAAATTTGTAACTAAATCATCTAACAAAATCCCCAAACTTTTATCCTTTGATGCACGTACATCCCCTAATCAAAAGCTACTATTTTGGTATAGGTAGGTAGGATGCTAGAATAGGTTATAAGATTTAGATGTACACGGGTTGGTATTTTTAAAAAACCATCAATTGTGTTTTCTAAATAGTATGCATATTTGGAATCATAGATAGGATAAGTGTTATAATTATAAGTTATTATTATTAAGAAAAAAATAGTTTCAAATGTATCCCTTGTATCCCCAAAAAAATATCCTATGAGTACATGATGGGAACTACTCTGCAATGCAACTCTTGTTCACCGCACATAAATATTCTTTTATTATTCCATTTTGAATCAATTAAATATTTTGAAAGGATAAAAAAGGTGTAAAGTGACCATTAACAAGCATCTATAGCTCCTAAGAGAGGGATTATATAAGTGACAATGATTTTTTAGCTACTAATAGCATAGAGATTCATTTGAAGGTAATTTTTTAACTTAATTCCATATGTATGAACTTCATTTTGGTCCTAGGGTTCTGTGTTCATCCAAAATTGTAAATCCCTCCATGTGCTTTATCCATTCCTCTCTGTTGGTGTAGATTTTTATTTTCCTAGTGGGTTAATTTATTTTCCCTTAGTCTTAAGCTTTTCCTATACTTTATTAAGCTTGTGTAGGATAATCAAGTGAGTTTATTACTATGAGATAAGTGATGTGGTGTCCCCTTCCTTAAAGGGTAGAACACTTCCACTTTTGGTGGCCATCTCCACTTTTGGTGGTCCATATCCACTTTTTGTGGTTGATTCCTATTGGTTGGATTTGCCAAGTCTACATCCTCTCCTTAGTTCTATATAAACTCACTACCTAGCTTGTATCTTCTATTGATATTTTTCATTGATCATTCAGCTTGGAATCTCTTAATGCAATTCTGTCATATTGACATTGCATAATCTCTCAAAGTCCTAGTTTACATTCTTTATATTTTTCAGTTTATGTAACTTTGATTTTCTCTTTAAATTTTCCTTGGATTATTCAATCTATTTTAAATTTCTAGCATGGCATCAAAGCTTTTGTTTTGAGAAATCTAAGTTCATAGATTCTTGATTGAGAGATTGAGTTTTCTTGTAAAGATCTTGTAAATTCTTGAATGCTCTTCTCTTATGTTTTGAACAATCTAGAGAATCAAAAAGGGTTTGCAAAGATCTAATAACCTCTTCATATTGAATATATGTTTTGTGAGATCTAAGGGATTGCAAAAAATTTAGTTAGTGCATCCAAAAGGCTTGAGAAAGTCAGATTTGGCTTTCGTTTCATCCAAATTGGAGATCATTTGACACAATAGCAAACAAGAGTTTGAAGCTCAGATCTAGTGAATAGTTTTTTGCAAGAGCATTTTCAGCCCAAACAGACCTTTCCATTATGCTCGGAAGGCCCAAAAACTCCTATTCTCATATATAATTTGTCTATTTAAGACAAATTTGATTTTTGGCAAGTTTTTATTTTGCTAGGGGGGTTGTCACTACAAGCTAAATTTAGCCATTTAAAAAAAATCATATTTCGTCACAGTGTTCATTTTTGGCAAACGAGATATCATTGGAAAGCTAGAGATGAGCACTTTCCATCCATGGATGTATTGAAAAGATATATTTCCATTTTGTACCAAATATTTCACGTTGAAGCTATTTGTTGCTAATTTCTTCAACAAGCCATAAATTTTTCCTCGATGCTCCAATTTTTGGAGACAAATAGGCATTGGAAAGGTATTGAAGAGCACTACATAGATATAAGGCTAATTTTTCCAAATTTTGTCTTGGGTTCATTTTGTATTGAAATTTATAATTTTGGCTATTTTAAGCCTATTGAGCATTGTATCTTGTAAAAGGCTTTGTAAATGCACTGACTATAAAATGCCAACCTTATAATATTTGGGGGGTGATTTTTGATACTAGTGAAAAGGGTAGGAGTGTATTTGTGCTCTCTTTTGGTGTTCCTTGCTAATCATTTGAGGATTGTATCATGGGTTTTTTATCATCCTTCTGTGATAATTTTGGATAAGGCCAATTATGAGTTGGAAAAAAGGCATTCTAACCCATCTTAGATGGCTAAAACTTTTTCCTTACCTTTATGGGCTCATTCCTGAACTAGAAACACCTAGAAGGAAATCAGTATGGGGTAATAAATTGATCATGTATTAGGATTCATTTTTTCTCATGTTCATACTTACACTATTTGGGCTATAGCAGACATTGAATGTCCCCGCACACTTTTGACCAAGATTTGGGATATTTTTGGAGACCCTCATGTTTCTCCATTCTTAGATGATCCTGCTACAAATTACCTCATTCCACTTGATGATGCAAATAATATACCCTTTGATGATGTTACTTTATAGTTTCTTGAGTATTATGCATGTCTTGAATGCTAAGATGAAACAAAGACTTCTCTTGCTTCTCATCCTCATGTTAAGATCACATTAACAACACCTGTTGCAACTTCATATTCTAGAGATGCTTCTTCGAGAGCCTCCAATGATTCATTGCAACATAATCATTTATGTCTTCTGGATTCAATCCATTGGGGCCAATTTCTACCAAACATCTCTTGTTTGTTTGTAGAGTCCCTCATTTTGGATCTAGATGATACTATATTGAGGGCATACGTCTTCTCTTTGAGGACCACTCTTTTTTCCTTACATCTTATGCTACTTCAGAATTAGTGTTGCTTCTTCAAAAACTTCCAATGACTTCTTGCAACAAGACATCCATTTTCTTCTAGATATAGATTTGTGGGATGATCTTTGGATGTGTATTTCAAACTTTTTTATGGAGACACATATTGTAGATTTGAAGGACACATTTGAGGAGTTATCTCTCCTCTTTGATGATAGTCATTGCACAACTATTGTCAAATCATCATTGTCTTTGGATTGTGCTCTACATTAGTCTCTAGGAGATTATGATTTGTTATCTTCAATAGTGTGGCCTAGAACACCTGATTTAATTGTGATAGATTTCAACATCAACATAGGGATACTTGAGCCAACTTCAGAGACTTCATACTTGCATTTTCTTCCTACATATTATTTTTAGGAATTGGGAGATAGCTTGCATACACCATTGGTTTTGTTTCTTTCTAAGGGGAGGAATTTTGTTCGATGATTATGGACCATCTTCTCCATCCAGTTTCGAGCATCTATCATTGGATCTCTTTTTGGGGGGCTACTTAGTCCTCATATTCTCTCTATTCAAGGAGGTTTTCTCTCTCAATTTGTGGGGGGACTTCTTCTTTGGTGGAAAATTTGATATGTACATGGGTACCTAACATGGCCTCATTTATCAAGGCCCATCAAATTTTACATCCTCCTAATCTAAGCTTAAGGGGGGTGTTGGTGTAGGTTTTTATTTTCCTAGTGGGTTAATTTATTTTCCCTTAGTCCTAAGTTTTTCCTACACTTTATTAAGCTTGCTTAGGATAAGAATGTGAGTTTATTACTAGGAGATAAGTGATGTGGTTTCCCCTTCCTTAAAGGGTGGAACACTTTCCACTTTTGGTGGTCATCTCCACTTTTGGTTGTCCATATCCACTTCCTATGGTTGATTCCTATGGATTTGACACCTACATCCTCTCCTTAGTTCTATATAAACCCACTACCTAGCATGTATCTTCTAGTAATCTTTTGCATTGATCATTCATCTTGGAAGCTCTAAATGCAATTTTTTCATATTGATATTGCATAATCTCTCAAAGTCTTGGTTTGCATTCTTTATGTTTTTCCAGTTTATTTAACTTTTATTTTCTCTTAAAAAGTTCCTTGGGTTAATCAATCTATTTCAGATTTCTAACACTCTCTAGGTCTAGACCTCTAAGTGAAATTAGGACCTTGGAACCTAGTTCCAAGATCCATGTTCCCCTTAATGCCCCAATCCTAGCAGTTGTTATTTATTATCTCCTTGCATCACTTTTATCCTTATTCCCTCTCTCATCTTAGGCCTGCAACCCAATTTCCTTACCTTAATTATTTTTTAGGTTTTTTATGGCCTTCTCCATGGTTGTAGGTTTTTTGGGGTTTCCTATATCTTAGAAAATCTTGACCCTAGGCAATTTTATTTTGGGAAAAACATTCATAGATGCCACAAGCTCCAAGAACTGCTTCACCATAATTTGATTTTTTTTACTCTTAGGGCTCTTAAGATACTCTACCAGAATAGCATAGCTTACAAGGATTGAGATACCTAGAGAATGAACCGATGCCTCTAATATCATTCACCCACCCACCCTAATGTTTTGGCTTAGTCATTTTGGCCCCACCATGAATGAAACATAAAATATGCTTCATTCCATGTTTGTATTGCTGCAATGGCTTTGTCATTATGCTAAAAGATTGACTTTTTAAAGCCCGATACAAACGTCAAATTTATACAAGACCATGGGAGGCAGTTAAGCCATGTCATGAATCTGTGGCAGGTTGGAAAAACACCAACCTATCCAATGGGATTCAAAGGCACCAACCTTCCAACAATACCCCCAATGTGACTGCAAGATTTGAACCCACGACCTCGCTCTAATACCATTTTTTGTAATGTCTTTGTCATTATGCCAAAAGATTGACCTTTAATGCTTGATACAAACAGTGGATTTATACAAGATCCATAGGAGGTGTTTAATCCATGTCACAAATCCGTAGTAGGCTGGACAAACACCAACCTATCCAAGGGGACGAAGGCACCAACCTTCCAACATGTACTACTCTCAAGTGAGGCTTTCTACAAGAATGCAATCATTCTTGGAATGGTCAAAAAGTGTCAAGTTGACTAAAACCAAGATGGGCTACTAAAGAGGGACCTCATATCCATCTTCATTTCTATATGGAACATTTGTAGGTGTCACAATATTCGAGAACTACTATGTCATAGTGTAGCAATTTCTTGCTCTTATGGCTCTTAAGAGACTGTTTTGGAATAGCATAGGGTGCAAGGATTTAGTGACCTGGGGAATGAAATACCTCTCTAGTAAAATTAACCCACCCACCTAGATGTGTTGGATTAGTAGGTTTGGCCACACCACACACTAAATGGAATATATGCATATTTCCACATTTACACTGCTCTCAAATGATGCTTTTTGCAAGAATGCATCGCTATTGACATGGTCAAATGGTGTGGATTTTACTAGAACCAAGATATTTTAATGTGGAGGGAATCCATATCCACATGTGGGTCCATAAAGAACATTTCTATGTGTCATGAGGTTTGAGAAATACTCTACCATAGTTTGGATTTTTTTCTTTTAGGACTCTTAAGGGATTGCATTAGAATAACATAGGTTGCAAGGATTGGGTAACCTAGGGAATGAAATCCATATCTAGTATAATTCACCTACCCAACTAGATGATTTGGTGTAATATATTTGACCCCACCATGCATGGAACACAAGATATTATTGTTTCCATGTTTGCATTGCTCTCAAATGATATTTATTGCAAAAATGCATTCATTGTTGGCATGGTCAAACAATATGGATTTGACCAAAACTAAGAAATGTTAATGTAGAGGGACCACATGTCCATTTATAGGTCTAGATGAAACACTTTAAGTTTCATGATCTTCGAGAACTACTCTGTCATAGTTTGGTAGTTTTCTCTCTTATGGATTTTGAGACATTATGTTGAAAATAGCCTAGCCTAGAAGGATTGGGTGAGCAAGGGAATGAACATATTCCTTTGGTAGCATTCACACACACACCCAAAGGTGTTGGCATAATTATTTTTCTACCACCACACATGGAACACAAGATATTTCTATTTCCACATTTGTAGAGCTCTCAAATGACACTTTTTGCAACAATTCATTCATTGTTAGCATGGTCAAATAGTGTGCATTTGACTAAAAATAAAAGAGGTTAATGTGGAGGGACCCCATATCCAGTTGTAGGTTCAAAAAAAATATTCCTCGGTGTCACAAGCTCTAACAACTACTCCATCATAGTTTGGAAGTTTTTTCTCTTCAAGCTCTTAAGATATTGTGTCAGAATAGCTTAGCCTGAAGGATTGAGTGATTGAGAGAATGAATGGATTCCTTTGGTAGCATTCAACCACCCACTTGTATTTGCTTTCATAGTCATTTTGGCCCCATCATGCATATAATGCAAGATATTCATGTTTCCACATTTGCACTACTCCCAAATGACATTTTTTGGAAGAATGCATTTGTTGTTGGCATGGTCAAATGGTGTGGATTTGACCAAAACTGAGAGATTTTAATATGGATGGACCCCATATCCACTTTTAGGTCTAAAAAAACTTTCCTAGGTGCCACAAGCTTCGAGAACTACTTTGTCATAATTTGGTATTTTTAGGCTTTGAGGGCTCTTAAGAAATTGTGTTGAAATAGCCTAGCATAGAAGGAGTGAGTGACTAGGGCAATGAACCCTATGATAAGAATGATATTAATTACATTGCTAACATAGTACTATAAGGTGTTGGTATGGTCATATTATAACTTAAAAGCATACAAAGAGGTGTTATTTCAACATGAAATTTTATTGAAGCTAGATGCCAAGCGTTTCAAAAAAAAAAAAAGACCAATAAACCCTACCTAGCTCCTAAAATATGGAAATGGATTTAGAAGATTAGTGAGGGGGGATAAATACTATAAGTAATTCATCATAGGTTTTTAATTTTGTTATATTCAAGAAAAATAATGGAGATATTAGATTGTGCATAATTACCCTTTCCGAAACATGGTAATGATGTTGCAAAAAGTGATGGAATGTGAACTATTGTCAATTATGCACGGTTTATTAGGTTATAACTAGGTCATGGAAAAGGAGTCAAAGTAATATAAAATAGAATTCACTACCCCATGGGGTACATGTGCATATGTATGAATTTATTTTGATTTAACTAATGTAGGTACTGTTACCCATTTTTGTTACTTGCTCATTTTGATTGAGCTAAAGAATTTGCTAAACTGAAAGAGAGGTACATTTCATATTTATCTTTCCTATATTGAATTCAATTGTATAAACAAAAAAATTAGAAAGATTACAAGATTATAGTAACAGATCATTGCATTTAAACAAGTGCATGCAACATAGAGAAGATTTGCATAAATATTTCTGAAAAGTAATCTTTATTAATGCAAAAGTGCATATTTGTCTCACACAAGCCGTGAGACTAACTTATTCAATGTAATGAAGAAAAGTTTATACATTGATGGATAAAGAAAATAAAATGCACATGTAAGGAAAGAGTCCAATCATTTCCTGATGACTGGTTTGATGTGTGTTGCCTTGCTTTGTCTTCTACCCCGAGCTGCTTGTGTCCTCCTTAGCTCCTTGCTCCTAGTTCCTGCATCAAAATAATCAAGTGTTGTTAGAGCAATGAAGGTTTCTCACATTAAATGTACAAGCACCCATGAACATATAAATTGATCTCCATACACATTCAACAAGCATGCAAAACACTATTTCCCAAGAAAACAAGGAGCACATCAAACACCTCTGTCATATGCATCTATATTTCTAACATGTTTAATTCATGTGTAGATACAGGTAAAGTAATGTTATTTTGATTCATTAAATTTCAGCATGTGGGGTAAAATGTGGCTCCCACAAGGGTAGAGCCAAGCATGCTACTTTATTGTGCATAGAAAGGTAATTCATCTCTTATGGTTCCCTCAAGCAACAATACATCATCTATGATAGTGAGATTTCAGTCACTGTCATAAGTGACATATACCTGCTTAAAGAAATCATTAAGGATAGCATTATGTATCAAAGGCACACTAAATAATGTTGTTACTGTTGGTTATCAGTTTTCTTCTTTCCAAGAACAAGCTATCATCTATTGATAATTCACCACAGAAGAATAGGGTCTGCGAAGGTAAATGTGATGGTGAACAACTAATGGCAAGCATAGATTGGATAGTCTATGCAAACAAATCAGGGACTTCAGAATCAGGATCCAGAATAGTCATAAAGATAAGAATCTCCAGAATGTGCATAGAGGCTGGGTACCAAAAAATAGAGAATGGCCATAAAAAACAAAGACAAAGGTGGTTTTTCTATGTGCATATTATACATTTCATAAGCACAGAATTCGGAAAAGAAGCATCATTACCAAGGAAACGATTGATATCACAAATGAATAAAGGTGTAGTCACGAAGCATGAGAGCAACTTTCATGTTGTAAAAAGTCAAAGGAAAGATTTGGGATGTTGATTTTTTGGTCAAGATTTGACTTTGAGTCTAGAAGTATGACTGCCATGTAATCTAGAAGATATCAAAGCCATTGTGGTTCCAAACTCATGTGAAATGGTCTTGGAATTGATTGAGCATGTCATACACCATGTTGTGATCATAACATGTTCAATAAGTCAATGACAGTCACAAAGTGTAATTAGCACACAAGCAGGGGACAAGTATAATTCAAATCATCAATGCAATGGGCTTCACGAAATGTGAAGGTACCCTACAATCACAAAGAGGAAAAATAGTGTAATGAGGAGCATAAATGGATAGACAAGTGCAGTTAAGATGACAATGGAGAAATAGTTTTGAATTTCTTAATCTTGGAGTCAATATAAAAGGATCACCAATGGCCAGCTAGTTTTTGTTGTAGGTTGAGATAAATAATCACCATGTGAAATCATTGTGAAATGAGGATTTTTTGTGCAACCATCAAAGTCAAATAATCCTGACTATGATAATTCTTGTCAAGACATAGAGCATGATATAGTAAGGACAATAGCTTGAAAAGAGACAGTGACCTAAGCAAATGAAGGCAGAGTAGGCCATCTCTAAAGTCACAAAGGGATAGTCACAGCACTGAAGACTGTCATAACAATTTTTCAAGGGGTTCATAGAAATCTAAGGGAGGACATTTTAAATAAAAGTTCAAAGGACAATGACACTGGACTTTAAAGTGTAAGAAATAGATCATTACATGGGTATCAATGTTAATGGTAGCATTTTCAAGGAGGTATAGATGACCTTTGAACTCAGAAAGGTGGTGTTCATGAAGGAATTGGAAGATGCGTAGAGCTTTTGAATTATACCTGTATTGTGAAATGGCATTGAATCATTGTATCAAATCTTTTCTTTTTTCACATGGTAGCATTTTCTTGTGGAACGTTGACTGAGATGGCTCTTGTTTCAACTATCGAATCTCTCATGAAATCTCATTCATATTGTAATCTAGTAGGATCCTTTTCATAGCAAAAGGGATTGTGTCACTGCTAGTCGCTATACATGGTAAATTGAGAAAAGGTGATACTTATGCATTTTAAAATCAACTGAAATCAACAAGAAATGATGAAACCCGTGGCCTGGGGTTTGCTTAAAATATTCAAATGTTTTACAAAAAGGAGTCATGCAGCTATGGGTACCTATAGAATGCATGGATATTTCCATGGCTTAACAGAGGGACTTGAGAGAGCTGTAAATATGGAGCTAGGGTTTCGAAGAGTTGAAACCTCATATCCATGAAGATAAAAGTGAGCCCAAACACTTAGCCACGACCATAGAAGTGAGTAGGTTTCCTCTTTATTTGCAAAGTAAAGAAATATCATATTGGAATGCATGAAATCTTCAAAAAAGTGCTCAAAATGCAATAAAACAACAAGAAAAGTACTGAACACACAAGTGTTCTTCATTTCTACACTCATGGAGTTCGAAGGAGCATTGTATTGACTAAAAGTAAAAATGAAATGCAAAGATTATGTGCACAAAAGCTTACCCAAGCTCGATATTTCCCTTTGGCATAAGCTAGTAAGAAAGGCCTCTGCTTATTCCACAAAACCTCCATGAAAACTCTTGTGGCAGCTGGGAGAAGAGCTCTCCAAAATGGCTCGACAACATAAATGAAATGCCTTGTGCATTTTTTTTGTTTTGTTTTTCCTTTCCTTTTAGGGTTTTTACCCTAATTACCGTAGCGATGGATTTTTTCTTTAGTTTTAAAAAAAAAAATTGCAAATTATTGTATACCATGGCTTTTGTGCCTTAGGATTTTTTTACAAACTCATTATTCCCTTTAGTTTGCATGTGCTAAGTCTTTTTGACTTATGTTGCTTCCCATGTGGTCAAGCTTTGGCCCTTTATTTTTGCATTTTATTTTGAAATTGCAAAGCATTTACTTAAGTGGTGACATTATGAACCACTTAGCTTATGTTGGTTTTAAATGAAAATAAGGTGGAGAACTTTCAATGCATGACAAGGGGAGCTACTCTTGTAAATTCGATTGATATGGATATGTCTAAGGTAATGTGTTGCAAACATATAGGGGAGTTGAGAGAAGTTTGCAAACATGAGGTAATATAGGGGAGTTTTATTACTTTTTGGAGCAAATGAGAGCTTTTAGGGGACGGTTTCTTGTGTCATCATTCTAGACATGGTCAAACCTGACTATTTCAACTTTTTTGAGCTCATTTGGAGAGGTTGCAGTTGCTATATTTTAGGATTTTTGGGGACATCCGACCCCAATCAGTTTTTAGTTCCTCTTTTGGTGGATGATGAAGAGTGGATGTATTTAGTCACTTGAGTGACTCTTTTATAGTTAGTTCTTACTTGTTATTTTTCTGCTCTGTCACTTTTGTGAGTCCTTTGTAGAAAATACAACATACTTTGTAACTCATGTTGGATATGAAATATAGTGAAAGCCTTTGGTGCCATTGATATGAAATTTTTTCCTTCTTCTTCTTGCAGTGTTGTGTATTTTCTAATTGATCGGGTTATATGTGAAGTTTTTTTAACTTCCTTGTGACTTTGTCTCACATTTTATACCTTGTCTACAAAAAAAATTTCATGCAAGTTACAATCTATTTCTTAAACATGTATGTGACTTCTCTAATTGTGAACTTGTTTTCCTTTTAGAATTTCATGCATTGAGGCCTCCTTGTGAAATATTTATGTAGGAGCATACAGAAACAAGTTGTGTAAGTTTGTTTTTCCTGTCATTGCAAATAAGTGTTTATAGGTTTAGTTTCATAGTCTTGTTTCATTTGGTGCATCACCATAGATCAACTTTTTCATTTTATGCATGCCTTCTCCCTTTTCTCTGCAAAAGCTTTAGTTTAGGTATTCAACAAAGAGGAAGCTGACCTTCTCCAGAGGTTTGGTTCTATTTGAGTTACCCACACCTTGGGATCATTCCCATGTTTCACTGGATTGTTGAATTTCTCATTCAACAGGGTGCAATTTTAGTAGATAATAGGTACTACATTCCAGAGAGAAATAGATGTATCTTTTGTAGACCTAATTAATATCAAAATGTTTTTTACTAAGATTACTTGAATACCTTTTCAAAGAAATTAAAGATCATTGTGGTCATATAGAAAGAATTTTTAGAGATTCCTAAAGTACAGCATCTCCCTTAGTCGTAAGTTATATTTGGGGTTACTAAGGGCAAACTGTTAGGACATATAGTGTCCAAAAATGGGATCAAAATTGATCCGAAAAGGGTTGTAAAGGTTTTGAAGGTAAAGGGATTGCATAGGAGGTGGAGGCTACTAGTATCTTGCATAAGTTTAGGAGCCTAAACATGGATCAACTATGAGGACCTTAGACTAGATTGGTGTTTCCCTTATCAATTTTCTTAGAAGGATGACCAATAGATATTTTGATTTTATCTTATGAGATTGTGCTAGGGTGTTCTTGGTCTAAAATATTTTGATTGTTCATGGTTTTCCAATTAAATCCTATGGAAATTTTTCTCACAATGATGTCATCAAGGGTATGATTATTATATTTGTCCTAATTCACAAGGCTATCACCATTTGTATCTTCAAACATGTTTTAAAATTAATTAATAAACTCGTCAAAAAATGGGTTCATGGATTTTTTATTAGGAAAGGTTTGGTTTGGTTTTAGATCGGGAATAAAAGACAAAGTAGACATAACAATAACCTACCTGGTTAGGTGGGGATGTTTCCACTTGTGATCCCACATATATACCTTGATCTAGGCATGGAGACTAGAGCCCATGGATATGTGCTAACCACTTTTGATCCTCGAGATAGCTCTAAGGTGCAAGATGATAGCTACTATCTCATTTCCAAAGGTACCTTATGAGTAACTTCTTGGGGCTAATTACTTACTACTACATCACAATACAAATGAATAAAGGTTCACTACAATAGGATTGACAAGGCTCTGTAGTGAAGTCCTCAATATATTTGATGGTATATGAGACCCAAATCTATAAAATCAAGATGTATGTATAATGGCCTATTTTAAGAGGGTAACCCACTCTCCTTTGTCAGTTTGTAGGCTATAAATTTTCTTACTAGCTTAAGAAAATAATAGATACACCTTGACGAGAGGAGTCTTTTGATTTTCCACCCAATTTATATACCTTTCGGAAACACTTGGGTTTAATTCAACATTTAGTGATGAAATCCAAGTAAGACCTACCTAAAAACTTTCTAAAAAGTGACACTTTCTTTTAATATCCAAGATCACCCTAAGATGTGAGGAGATAGAATATGCAAGGCCCCTTTTGGCATACATATAAGAAGAGAGCATACACAACGTTTACCCATGAATACACTAGCTAAATAAAAATAAAGAAATAATACCAAAATAATTCCCTTTAGAGATAAAAAAAAATATGAGTGAAAATCATTTTCAAATTTTGGTTTTTGATATGTGAACCTACACACAAGCGTTAGTAGTTTCAATGACAAGTCTCCCAACATATGATTTCAATACATTAAAAAAAAATAGCAACAAAAAAAATCTTCCAAAATATAAAGATAATATATCAAATAGAAAATTAGATATTACCAACAAATTCCTTGCAATTTTTTGATCAATTTCAATCAAATGTCAAATTTTGATTTTATAAGAAAAAGTTATGTTTGTCGCAAATAAATACATTAAAAAAATTAACCAATTTTTCTATATTTAAGAAAAAAATATGAAAGAAATATCTAATCTAAAGTGAAGAGGGTGGAGAGAGCTTTCCAATGTGTATAAAAACATAAAAATATGACTTTGTAGGTAAAAGTTTTGTTAGTCTAAAAAAAAGCCCTATTTTAGCACAAAAGATGGGTGGACTAGTAGATATGTGCCAAGTGGGTGGTGTTTGGGTGGTAGGATGGAAATATTAGAGTAGCATTAAAGATGATAAGGTGGTGGCACTGCCCAAGCAACACGAGGGCAGTGGACATAGAGTGGTAGTGCTAGTGGATGGGTAGCATAAAGCATGGGTGGTAAAGTAACAGTCAACATTTTTAATGAATCACCAATGGAGTTAATTGATGTCAACAAGATGGAAAGTGGGAAACAAGCCCTGCCACCACCAATAGGGTTTGATATTGTATGGTACCACCTTATAGCAAGTTGTAAGGCTTTTTTATTTTTAAAATTTTATTTTTTGTTTTTGGTTCAATTTTTTTAAATTAAATTTTATAAAGAAAAAATTAATAATAAAATAATTTACCTATCATACCACACCTATGTAGGGGCCATACGGCCTCTTCGAGAAAAAAATAATGCCTCAAATTTACCTAAGCTCAAAATTGATAAATTTATATGGATTTAGGGGTTTCCATTCCTTTTGGATCCAATGGTGGGGTTTTTTTGGGACCAAATTATCCTAAACTACAAGTGAAAAATGGAATATTCAACCAAACCTTGCATGCAAAACCTACCAAAACAAGCTATAAAAGGCCCACAAAAATTAGATAAAGTACAAATTTCCTACCAAGGGTGCCAAATGTATATGCACGATTCAAAACAAAATAAGAGGAATATTAAAGAAAAACTAAAATGATCTATTCTAAATCAAACATAACCTCTAATTAAGCTAAAGATACTTCAAGTAAAAAAAACGTGGGACAATCTCATTGACGCCATCTTCATGGAAGTTGATTGCCTGAGATGCAATGCTCAAGAACTCGTGCAATATTTTTGTAGCATGTACTTTTCAAGTTTTGATGATCATAGATTTTTTTATCACGCACTAGATTGAATTCAGAGATGTTTGATTGAGGATGTGAATGGTCAGGATTTGATCTTTGATGAATGGTGGAGGTTGATTGAGATGAGTGGATAATCTTCATAAACTAAGAATAGTCAAGAGAGAGTTATGACAAATCTTTAGTGGGCTATAAAATGAATGAGGATAATTAGTCATTTTTATTTATTTATTTTGACAATTAGTTGTGCATGGGTTAAAAACAGAAGGGAATCATAAAGGATCTATGATGGAAAATGACTAGATAATTAAATTCCTATTATTATTTATGGAGGACAAGTGAAGATAGATTTATTTATTTATTCTAGAATAAATGAATGAGCACTAGCCTAATTAACTACATAATATGAATTATTTAATTAATTAGTGGTGGTAAATGAAAAAAGGAATGAACATGAAATGAGGAAATCTCATGGTATTAGGATGCAATGTTAGGTGCAACATTAGAAGGTGGTGAGAATCAAGTTTCTATAGTTAGAATTCAAGTTGTCAATTAAAACAACTAGTCTAGTGTGAGAATAGATAGGGTCTTGAATCTCTAGCTTAGCATGTCTCTTTAGTGAGTGAACCTAAGGCTTTAGATATAGTTCTCATAGTATTGTTGAATTTTTGGTTATGCCTTGTTTAGGCTTGAGGAATGAAATTATTATTGGGTACTCCTTGGTCTATAAAATAGAGGTTTATTCTAAGTGTTTCTCACTAATTTTTTCATATGTTGTCACTAAGTTCTCTATTGGAGTTTAGATCATCTTATCCTTGTTCTTTGTTATAGCATCAATGAATTAGTCACTCAATCACCAATTGAGAGGAGACTGTCTTTTCTTCTTATCACCATATTGGTTTTATCCCTTGATGGTAGTGTAAGTCTTCAGTTGATACTTTTCTATGGTTAGTTGTTAGATCCTTTTGATCCACATAGTAAGTAGTTCCACCATATGTGTTGGTTGTAATATTGACCTTGTAACAATGTTGTAGTGGGTAAGTGTGCACTACAACAAGAATGTGTTGATTTTGTATTAGAAAAAAGTGTTCATCTATTTGTTGTTCACTAATTTCTTGAGTGAAATCCTGAGGAATTATTTAGGGCACACCACTTATTGAATCTTTCTCAAATGGGGAAGAAATCTAAGTGGGCATTGTAATCAGGGATAAGATCAAGATTTAAAATTTAAATCATCAAACATAAACCTTAAAACCCTAATCAAGTAATAGAGAACAAGGAAAGCATAAAAACATGAAATAATGCAACACTATTACCAAAGTCTTCATGCCTCCATTAATTCAGCTCTATTACCCTTCTCCATTTTGCTAGAACGTAATTGATGTCATTAGATTATAAGTATGCAACAATAGCTTTATGCTTATGATAGAAAAATATCAAAGAATTATTATCTCTTAAGCATAAGTTTTGGATTGCATAAGATGTTAAAATGATAATGGCAGGCGTCTTTTATAGAGAAGATAAATTTGAATGAACGATCGAGATTAAATGATTTTAATTTCAATCAACGATTGAAATTAAACGAGACAAGACAAGATAAGAATAAGACTGATTGAGGAACTAAATAATTCTAAAAATTCATTTAGTTTGAAAAGGAAAGTGGAGATTTAAATAATGGAAACATTATTTAAATCCTAGATGAAAAAGGCAAGTTATCTTTTTGATTAAATAGAAATTTTAATTAAAAAAGTGGGAGGAAAGGTAAGTCATTAATTAAATAAAATTTAATTAATTTATGGTAGAAAATCTAAAATGAATAATTAAATAATTGACATAATTATTCAATTATAACTTAGAAAGTGCAAAATAATTAAATAAATATAAATTTATTTAATTATAGAAGATAAGGACATTAATGTCATAATTAAATAAATAAACATTATTTAATTAATCAAAAGAAGAAATAGAAAGATAAAATGAATTAATTGAATAATTCAAATTATTTAATTAATAGAAGACTTTATGACATTAGACAATAATTAAATAAATAAAATTATTTTATTACCAAGAATGAAAGGGGATTTAATAAAGTCATAGGCCTAGGACAATTTTTAGTGTCTACATTTTTCCCCTCTTTCATACAATGTCATTTATCGCATTGTATCAAAGAAAATCAGCCAAAACATGCCCCGGTGTAAGCAGGTTGGACCTATGCCCCCTCGAAAATTTTTGCAAATTTTTGAAAAAAAAATTTAAAATTTGGAAATTGTTCTAATAAGTCAATTTAATAGCCAAGAATGAGCTAGTGCCAAAAGATATGATTTTTAGGACATTTGGGGTGATGGTATGAGGCTTCCAGACCCTTCAGCAAGTGCAACCAATGCAAACCCTAGGGAAAGCCCTAAAAGTTGGATGACTAAAAATAGAAATTAAAGGGTAAAACTCCTCATTTGTGCATTTTGACTTTGGAAATTGAGGAGCTTTGAGAGAACCTAGCTTCCAAGATGTCACTTGTTTTGCACGTTGATCACCATCGCTATTGCATTCGCACCTTTCGATGGCCAGAGGGCACAGGGGACCTAGTAAGTACCTTTTGCATGCTTTGTCAATTTTTTATTTACATGCATTACTAGGGCCTAGAAATTTTAGCAGGAAGTTGCAGTGAACACGGTTCACCACAACTGCTATCGAGAGCGATGCCTCAAGTACGAAGATCACACCTAGGTTAGGTTTTAGGTCAATTGTGATATGCTGCAAGTGTTTCAACACCGCATATGCTGTCAAAAATGATGCAATCACAAATGTGTGACGCACATGATTCTAAGGGAAACGATGGCAGTGAAATTATAAGCCACAACTGTTTAGGGAAATGATGCAATTGACCACGACAATATATTTTTTGAGGCATGCAATGTAAGTGATTTTTGGCGATGCAACTGAAATTGTGTGATGCAATTGTTTGACAGTATGACACAATTGACTGGTTTGAAGATTATCCCCAGTTAGGATGAAATTTCCTTATGCAATTTGACTTGAGCCAATTTACACTAGGGAGTTCTGACCCTCCATATTTTGACTTCAAGATCAATTGACTAGCGATGAGAAGTGCCGGCTGTGGCACCTAGGATTGTATCATGTGACATACATGCCCATTATTAGGAAAAATAGAGGGTTTCTAACTGCACTTGTAGAGAGGTCGCACTCGAAGACATGCTCATTCCACCTCCCAATAGCAGAGGCTACAATGACATTAGAGGATGTGTACTAGATTTTGATGTCGTTGATCTGAGAGTGGGTGAGGTACAACCCTGAGCGAGGATATCAAGCCCTCCAATATTACTACGTGTATGAGGACATCAGAGATCTTGGCATGGAGAGCTATGAGATTAGGTGGGAGTGTTTGGAAGAGAGGTATGAGTGATTGGATTGCATTCTATCTACACTTATTGTCAGAATAGTTATTCCAAATCAACAAGGACATGGTTTTCCAGTTGAATGAGGGTGAGATGTCGGTTGGTATGCTATAGAGGGGGATAGTGTATGCCTGGGGGCCTATCTACTAGCCATGTTATATTTCTAGTTACATGACATTCCTTATTGGTATGGCTATTCCGTGAGCTATGGAGTGACTTAACTGATAGTGTGGGATTGGGAGCATATTGTTGTGTTTCATCCTCCAGTCGACAAGTAATCAGGAGCTAGTATGTCGTATGTGTACCTATATGGTGGCATTGTAACCCAAACTCATGTTGGGGACATGATTTTGGAGGCATGGGATAGATGTACTAGTCAACTTTAAATGGAGGCCATACAAGGACGCGCATTGTAGCCAGATGAGGACCACCATTTGTTGTGGTGTAAGTAGGCTAGATATTTGATTGGACAAACAATCTAGTCTCAACATATTATTGAGCGGTATCTAGTAGAGCGGGTCAGGAGACAATTTGGAGAGGCATAGGATGTGCCTTTGGGCACAACAGAGTTTGTGTGCTCCTCATGCAAAGTAAAACTATGGGGTCTGGTGATTCCAGTAGTGAAAACAAAGTAGGGTATAGATGCGTTGCAACCAGTGCAGTGGGCATGGAGGGGAGGTCCATTAGATCTAGGCACTAATGTCGAGTATGATACATGGTGGGGCACACACAATCTAGTTTTGTATACAAACTCAGATCAGCTAACACAAGTAGAGTGTTGATGCAAGGGCCCACGAGGTTGAAGGGGGGATAGCGGATAGAGAGGAGGATGGGGAGATGGAGGGAGGGGAGACAGAGGGAGAGGGGATGATGGTAGAGACAAACATGGAGGGAGAGGAGGAGGGTAGGGAGACAACAAGTGGTGAGGCCATTTTCACTGATCTGCAAGGAGGGTGAGGAGGAGAGGGTAGCAGAGGAGAGAGTGGTGGAGGAGGTGTAGACACTAAAAATTGGTCTAGGCCTACGACTTCAATTTCTTTATAATCTGTACCTTCATTGTCATAATTAAATAATGTTAATTATTTAATTATTTTCTAAAGTCCTCTCTTATCTATTAATTAACTAACTTTAATTATTTAATTAAGTCGTTTTAACCTTTATTCCTCTATTAATTAAATAACTTTAATTATTTTATTTATTTATTTTTTTATCTTTATTCAATCCTAATTAATTAAATAAATATTCTTTATTTAATTACGTCACTAATTGACTTTATCCCCTTTCTTTAATTAAATAAATTATTATTTAATTTATTCTTATCACACTTTTGACTATAATTAAATAATCACTATAATTATTTAATTATTTAGTAAACTTTTCTCCATTCAATTAAATAAATCTTAATTTATTTAATTTAATCCTCTAATTTTGAATGTTGAATTAAATAATCATTTAATTCATAAAAGGAATTATTCTTGGCATATTCTTCTATAATTGGATAATCGCCTAGTTATCTAATTATTCATTCACCACTTAACCCGAGATTTAATTAAATCAGTTCATTATCTCCTAATTCAATATTTGTCTATTTCTGACAAATAGACTCTCTATTTTAATTAGTCACTTATCTTATTTTATTCTTCTGCATGCACACATTTATTAATTAAATAACTTTATTTAATTAATTCATTCATTTGTGCATTCGAACAGACCGTTTCCTCCATGCTAATTCCCACCTTTCATGCTTTATCACTCATATTATTACTAACACAAATCTCAATGCACGTTGAATCTTTCAATCTAAATTGTCTGTCTATCTTTCAATCTGAGCCTGTCATTCGAAAACCCTATTTTCTATAAATTGGCCTAACCTTCATCATTGTTACTCCTCCCAAAATATTATGACTTTTGGAAGTAATCTATTATCTGAATCTTTGATGTTTTTTTGAATCACTATCATAGGCTATACTTGCACAGAGAAATCTGAGGGCAATTATACTACAAACGGAAAAATGGAGAAGGACAATCGAGGTTATGCATGGAATTATGTAGATATTCGGTGAGATGGTTCTATTATTTATGTTTTTAGCTTTCCATTGTTCTTTATTGTTAACTTAGTTTACATTAGAGTTTATTGCATTTTTATTGCTTTGATCTTTCTTGTTTTCATGTGTTACATTGGTGAACCCGACGCGAAGACATGTTCTTCGCAAAAATCCCTAGAAATTTTATTCCTTTTTGCAGGTATTGTACGATTCAACGCATTTGATGCACAGAATGACGCAATTGACCTTGTGAGCCGCATATGATGAGTAAAGTGATGCATCTGACAACCTACAATGCATTTGTGGCCTTACACGACACATTTGACTATAAAACCCATGACGCACTTGTGGTCTTACGCGACACATCTGGCCGGTATAATTTATGAGTATGAATTCTGAATTTCAATTTTTCATTGTAGTTTTTATTATGACTAATTTCAAATTTGCAGCATGTGTTCTTGAGGACTTAACAAAGTGTTTGCAGGACGTGTCTTAGAAGACAAGTGTTTGAACCCTTTTTGCAAGATGATAGGAAAAGACAAATTTCAAACTACTAATGAATTATTTTGTAGGATGTGTGTCGAAGACTATTTTGAAACAGACTATCTAAGTAGATTAGATAATTGTCATTTGGGTTTAAAATTAATTAGTGTCTTATGTGTTTGGTGCATTTTGCACAATCTATTAGTTTAATTACCTGATTCAATAATAGAAGTATCCTCTCCCCTTGCGCATTTGTGTGATCCTAGGTGTAAGAGAACCTATTATTGACTCTAGAAATTGGGTCTTCCTTGGTGGGAAAAAGTACTCACCCCAAGGTGACTCAAACTGGCAATGAAGCTTTTTATCCAAGCTACTCCCGACCGGTATATAAATGTGAATCCTATTGGAAAGATTAGGATTACAAGTGTAGATTTATTATGCAAAAAATATCAGTGTATCTTTCCTCACGCATAGCCACCTGAATGGGCCCCTTACTATGAGCCAATTGTTTTTAGTTAACCAAAAACCTTCTATTTTCTAGTGCAAGAAGTCGGACCTCTAAATTCGTCTCACGTTCTTGCGGTTCTTAGTAGAGATGAAAAGTATGCCATGGGAGTTTAATGGGTACCGAAGCTTGGTTGCCTTGGAGAAGTGAGTTTCATGGAGTGGAGCCAGTGGGGTCAAGCTTCTAATCATCCACTCTAAATAAGCGCAGCTAGGGAAACCCAAGTGAGAACTCATAAGATATTGTCACTATCAGCCTTAGGATTGTACTTGTCTTCTAGAATTATACATGTTCACACTCATCAAACTTGAAACACATTATTTTCTTATTGTCTTTATTTTCCAAAACTTGATTACAAAATAGAGTCAGTCAAATCTACCATTCACCAGAAAACTATAACTATTCACCAGAAAATTGAAATTGTTAAACAGAGTTGCATTTGTTCACCAAAAAACCGTAACTGTTAACCAGAAACTCACAATTGTCAAATTGAACTGCAACTATTAACCGAAAACTCGCATCTATCAAACTAAGTCCAATCTGTCATTTACTAGAAAAAATGAGTCGCATCTATTTACCAGTAAGTCGCATCTGCCTCAGTTAGTTGCATTTGCTTACCAGAATACCGCATCTAATATCTTGAGTCGCATATGTCAAGTCTGTTAACACCTCCAATATTAGAAAACTACATTTGAAACCCTATGTGACGCATCTGATCTAGTGAGTCACATCTGTAATCTAGAATAGCTCATATGCCCTATCACAGACCCAAACCTTTGTTTACCAATACACAGTCTGAGTTCAAAAACTACATCTGACACATCTTGAGTTGCATCTGATACAGTGAGTCACATCTACTTAATATAGAGTCGGATCTACCTGATATAGACCCAATACATAGTTTACTAGTATACCACATTAGGAACTGCAATTGCTAATTTTAGAGATGCATATGTCATCCTGTAACGCATTTTCCTGATTACCAGAAAACCAAAATTCACTATCACAAACCAAAACCAAACAGTCATACTAGTCTTTGATTTATCCTTTTACAGTGATCCTTGGATAGAAACCAAAAATTTTGCTCATACTTTGCATGATTTCATCCTTTAGGTATCATTTAGTCATAGCAATAGGAATCCTATTTGTAAATCTTAATTTCATCTTAGGAGTCTTTATTACCTTCAGATAGATCAAACTTTTAGGAAACTCATCATTTGTAGATCTTAGAATAGGTCAACTTACATGCCTTGGATAAACCCATGCTTCAATGAACATTTTCATTGAACCTAGTCATTTGTCATCATATCTTTTGTCCTACACATGAGTCCTTCCAACTCATCAGTCTAGTTTTGGAGCTCACCTTATCTTTTGGTCCTAGTCCTACGAAGGTTCCTTGTCAAAACTAAATTGAAACTTGGGTTAAACTGTAGGTGGTTGGTAACCTCTTTTAGAGTCTTCCAAAATTGATTACCTTAGAAGTTTTCTTAGAATTTTTCATACTTAGACACTGTCATCCTAGGATAGCATAATTTTAGACATTCCTTATTTGCAAGAAAATCCCAAAAACATAGACTAGATTCATACAATCCATAGACTTAGTTTTGCATCACTTTAACTTTGAGCTTATCTTACATGGTTGAAACAAGGCCTAAAAGGAAAGAAAGAGAAGAAATGGATGACCCAAATAAATTCATCAATCCATTCTCAAACCCCTTTTAAGGGACGTCCTCATCGAGACCTCACAAAACTTTGTTAGACAAATTCGTCACTAGAGACTCGCAAGGACACATTGTAGTGGAAGATATAGATGTTGCTGCACAAGACCCTGAGTTTTCCTCCTTTGTAGATGACTACCTAGCAAATGATCCTCAATGATACTTAGCCAAATTTCTAGCAGAAGGTACCAAGTTACCTCCTAGGTTTCACATCCATACCTTACAAACTGCATCTACCCAAGGGACAACCACAACAACTACTAGTACCACTATACCTCAAGTGACTACCGCTATACCATTTGGAGTACCTACACATAGTTCCCCAACCATACATACATCTCCATTTGGTACATCTAGCATGACACAAGGTCTAAATTTCACTATAGGGGCATCATTGTCCAATCCCTCCGGTCCTCTTATTGGGAACAAAAGATCTAAAACATCAGCTCCTATACCAAGTGTCAATGTCACTAGTACCATACCATAGACAACAACTATACCAAGTGTCAACATCGCTAGTACTATACCACAGAGTGGGGTCTCACAAATAGGAAACATACCCTCCTTTCAATATGGAAGCCGACCCATCCCTTCACAAAATATCCCCATTCCGAATCAACCAACGTTGAGTCACAACCCATTCACACAAATTCCAAATCAAAACCTCTTCTCACAAATTC
The DNA here is from genome assembly GCA_007258455.2 of Sequoia sempervirens. Classification (NCBI taxonomy): domain Eukaryota; kingdom Viridiplantae; phylum Streptophyta; class Pinopsida; order Cupressales; family Cupressaceae; genus Sequoia; species Sequoia sempervirens. The sequence goes on along the minus strand of VDFB02281492.1, from coordinate 370,191,636 downwards.
TGAATCAAAACCCATTCACTCAAATTCCAAATCAAAACCCATTCACTAACATTCCAAATCAAAATCCACCTTACATACCAACACTTAACCAAAACCCATCACAAAACGTTGGATTCCAAAACACGTACATAGACCCAAACAATCCAATTAACATATCATTCACTCAAGTTGACATCCTGAAGACACAAATGCAAGCCCTTTAGACACAAATGGATAACATGGCGATGTCTAACAAAAGAACCCTTTTATCAAAGGATTTATGCCCATTTCCCTTCGAAAAATCATTGTATATGATGCCTTTCCCACATGGGTATGTTATACCAAACATTCCCAATTACAATGGAAAGCACAATCCAATCAAACACAAGGGAATTTTCCACGATGTGCATAGATGTCGCATATGATTCTACCTATCTTATGAGATTGTTTTCAAGAAGTCTTATTGGAATTGCACTGGAATGGTTTTTGAGTCTCAATAATGGCATAAAATCATGGGGTGAACTGGCCGAAAAATTTATTGAGCATTTCTCCTTTAACATCGACAATGAGATCACCATAGCAACCTTGTGTCACACTACACAAGACAAAGGAGAAAAATTTATCACTTTCTTCCATAGATGGAGAAGTATAGCCAGTCGATGTCTTGTCGAAATACTTTAAAAACAAAAGGTCACTATATTCCAAGAAAACATCAACTCAAAATTGAGAAGTGACTTGAGAGTACACTATTGTACTTCATTTTTCAAACTAGTGGAAAAGGGCCTCATACTAGAAAAAGGTCTCATTGACAAAGGTGAACTCAAGCCACCCAATATAAATCCAAATGTGCAGAACACCCCTAATGATAGAAACAAGTTTTGGTCTCAGAACAAAAATGTTACCAATGATGGGGTCATTGATGCTAAAACCCTACAAGCAGGACCGGTCATTACACTTAGAGGACATAACCCCTCTACCAATACACTCAACATCATAAATAAAACTCCCAACACTATCCAAAATACCCAATGACCACAACAAAAAAGGAGGTTTCCAAAACGTGAGTTCACTCCCCTAGGGGAACCCATCAAATCAGTCTTCAAACAATTGTTGCAACACAACCTCATATAGCTTCAAGAGCCAAGACAATACAATCCAGGACAATTTAAACCCTTTTGGTGGGATGACAATTCCTTTTGTGATTTCCATAGAACTAAGGGACATAGCCTACAAAATTGCTGACAAATGAAAAACATCATACAATATTTTTTCAAGAACAAAACTATTGAAGTTGGTGGAAAGAAACGGGCATCTTCAAATACTGATCACAAGGTCTTTTCTGATCCACTACATGACCATGGGAAAGGAAAATCCCCTAGTTCAGGAAACAAGACCAATACTTTGGCCAACTATGCTAATGTCTAGCATGATTATAGTGCCCCAATCATAAATCACATATGAGTCACTGATGAGCATGTCAATACGATTACCATAAACAAAATTTATGAGTGTGTTGTCAACACTCACCGAACCAAAATAACCATCCAAGGCCCTCCATCATAGGAACCACCACAAACCTCCAATCCTCGGTATAACTTACTTGACTAGTTGGGGAAGACCCTAGCCCAAATCTCTATCTTGGAATTGTTGCATATCTCCCCTAATCATCGATCTATTCTAGACAAGGTGTTGCAAAGCACGGCTATCCCCAACGGCCTTGATTTCAATCATTTCCAAGAAATGGTAGGCTACCTAACCAACAATCATCATGCTACCTTCTCTGAACAATATTATGCAATTGAGAAGACAAATCATAATGACCCTTTACATCTAGAAGTCCTTGTTCATAAAATGAAAGTTAGACAAGTATTGGTAGATGGAGGAGCAGGGTTGAATCTTTGCACCTTGAAACTGGTTAAGGCATTAGGCTTCTAAAAGGCATGTGTGGATACCACCAAAAGCATTTTCATTAAGGCTTATGATGGTGATGAATGAAAATCAAAGGGAGTTGTAACACTCCCCATTAGGATTGGTCATGTAGTTATGGAGACAACCTTCCAAATCTTGGATCTCATCCTTCCATATAACCTCTTGCAAGGAAGACCATGGATTCACACTATGAAGGCAATCCCTTCTACTTACCATCAATGTCTAAAATTCCCCTACAATGGCACTGAGATTACAATAGATGGTGATCTAGATCCTTTCCAATATTGCACTAACCTACAAGAGATACCCCAACGCCAAGTTCCTGTAAACCAGGAACATTCATCATCCAATTCATCCCACTATGTTGATCCATCCACTCTTTCTAAAAAATCCACTTCACAATCACTACCTTCCACTCCTAAGGTCAAGATCCAAGATAAGGGTTGTGGAGAGTATCACATGAAGGCATCTTATTGTGTCAACCATTTGGTTCCTCCAAAATAATACAGTTTACCTACAGCAGATAGGAGACAATCAGTGGTCACCATACACATCCCTCCCACAATAACTTTCACAAAATGGGGGGAAATAAGTAAAGAATCCATAAATGAAGAAGATGTGACCTCCTAGTTACACAAAGAAGATGATGAAGAACCTCCTGCACTTGCTCAAATACCCACAAAACAATATGGAAAAAATTTCACGATAATGCAGAGCAAAGGATATAATGGACATAGTGGCTTAGGGTTACATCAGAATGGGAGGAATGAACCTATCATTATTTCTAAATGGATAAAAGGCATAGGGCTTGGGTTTGAACTACTCCAGATTGGTGTTTCTAGTACCACATCACCTTTACTAGAGGAGGTAAGTATTTCTAAAATTATCAAGACATCTGATGAACCATCTGACCTACCCTTTTGTGATTCCCCTAACTCTAACAAATATGAGTGGGATTTCCTATCCTCCACCTCTGTCATGGACCTTCATAAACTATTTGGAGAACTTGACCAAATGCTGAAATCCTCGCCAAATCCATCAAATTCCTATCCACAAAATACTTTGACAAAAGAGGACTGTTTTAAACATTACTATTGGGAATCTCTTGATCCTACCTCTTGGGAACTTGAAAAATCCACTACAGATAACCAAACGTTGGCAATAGGGCCATCTTAGAATACATCTATGCCCGAGAAAAAGAATAAGTTAGATTTGGTAAGGAACCTTCATGACTATGTAAACAACTCATCCTTTACCTTGACTCCTTTGAACTTTGATACCTCTGATGATGGCATGCCATTAGTATATCCCCATCTTATTGATTGGGATCAATAAGACACTCTCGTCTTAGACATCTTTGAGAACGATGAAGCAATAGCTGAGTTCTTGGGACTGCGAGAAGGCATACCTAGTGGTGACCATAAGGTTGGATTTACCATAGACTTGGATAACATGGCATATTTTAGGGAATTTTTTCAACCCTCCAGTCACAAAAATAAAAATAATTAAAAAAATAAAAATGACGAGTCCCTAGGTGAAAACCGAAAAGTGCCTTTGGACGATGAAAAAGCCAAAAATAAGGACGTATCTGAGGGAAAAAACCTCTCTGAGGCACCCAAGGATGGAGGTTTGAACATTGTCCTTGTTGCTCAAGAAAAATCACTAATGTTAGTTGAAGAATCTATGGAAATCAACATAGGAAATGAAGAGAATCCCCAGCTAGTCTATTTTGCACCATCCTTGACAAAAACATAACAGCCTAAATTCTGCAACTTCTTCACACAAAGACAGATCAATTTTGCATGGTCATATGCCGACATGCCCAAATTGGATCCTGAACTGGTATTACATCATTTTCCCTTACAACCAGGTGTTAAACCTGTGAAGCAGAAGTTAAGGAAAATGCACCCACAAATTGCCTTATTAGTCAAGGCTAAACTAAAGAAACTATTGGATGTCGGCTTTATCAGATCAATTAACTATGCAGATTGGATTTCTAATCTTGTACCAGTGAAAAAACCAATAGGGGGAATCCACATCTGTACAGACTTCAAAGATATAAACAAAGCATGTCATAAAGATGACTTTCCTCTCCCAAATATAGACATGATTGTGGACTTAACAGCACGATATGAATTGTTATCCCTTATGGATGGTTTCTCATGATATAATCAAATCAGAATCGCAACTGAAGACCAACCTAAGACAACCTTAACTTGTCCATGGGGAACTTATTGTTGGAACATCATGCCCTTTGGACTTAAAAATGTTGGAGCAACATATCAACGAGCCATGACAACTATTTTTCATGACTTCATACACACTCTCATGGAAGACTATGTGGATGATTTGATAGCTAAATCATTGACAAGGGATGATCATTTATAGGTCTTAGATAAGATTTTTCAAAGGTTAGAAAAATACAAAGTGAGGTTAAATCCAAAGAAATGTGTATTTGGTGTGAAATTAGGAAAATTTCTAGGGTAAATCATTTCTAGATGAGGCATTGAAGTGGACCCAGCAAAAGTGAAAGCTATAATAGAAATGCCTCCACTAGCTAATCTTAGTCAACTAAGGACACTACAAGGGAGACTGTAGTCTATCAAAAGATTCATAGTGTAGTTAGCAGATAAAACACATCCCTTCCAACCTCTTCTCAAAAAAGGAGTACCATTTGTGTGGATAGGTAAGTGCCAAGAAGCTTTCCAACTGATCAAGGATTACCTACTCAGACCAATAGTGTTAATGCCACCTATTGAGGGATGACCCTTCATTCTCTACATTTCAGCAACCACATCAGTGCTAGGAGGTTTGCTAGCATGGAACAACAATGGGTCATGAAAGGGTAGTATACTATATCATCCGTACTTTGGTAGGTTATGAGCTCAATTACAGTACCATTGAATGTGCTTGTCTTGCAGTAGTTTTTGCTACTCAAAAACTTAGGAACTACATGTTAAACCACTAATCGATGATAGTTGAAAAGATAGATCCTTTGAAATATCTCCTTAGCAAAGAAACATTAACAGGACGATTGGCCATATGGGTAATGGTACTCAATGAATATGATATCCAATATGTAGAAAGGAAAGCTATAAAAGGACAAGTCATTGTTGACCAGTTGGTCAATGCACCGATACAAGAAAATCATCCTCTAGTTGTATATTTTCCTGATGAGTTTATATTCACTCTTGACACAGGCATGACATGGAAATTATACTTTGATGGGTCTCACACATATCATGGCTCAAGGGCTGGTATATTGTTTATCACACCACAGGGTGACTCTATTCCTAAGTCATTCAGGATTGCTTTTCCATGTACCAATAATATAACAGAATATGAGGCTCTTGTGACAGTATTACGCATGGAAGTCAAATGGAAGATCAAGCACCTACAAGTTTATGGTGATTCTCAACTGGTAATCTAACAAGTTAATGATGACTATGAAACCAAGGATGAAAAGCTTGCTCCATACAAACGGATGGCAGATAGTTTCAAACAATATTTTGAAAATATTGTCTTTCATTAGATACCTCGCATTCAGAATAGGGCACAAATGCCATGGAAACTATTTCCTCACTCTTGGACATGCCTAGCAACATGCCTAAATTTGAGTTTTTGGTAGAACAGCTTTTGGTCCCTGTCTATGACATCCCAGATTCAGAGATGGTGTGTGAAATTGTTGGTCACAATTCCCTGTGGTACAAGGACATATATGTCTACCTCCATTCCAAAATACTACCCCCTGACCTTTCCAACAACCAACATAGGACATTTATTCGTAAGGTAGCCAAGTATACCATCATCGGAGATACCTTTTATAGACGTACCCTAGGAAATATCCTATTGAGATGTCTCGATACTAAAGAAGCACAAGCAACCTTGTGTGGGTTACATGAGGGTATATGTGGATCCCATTCTAGTGTTCCTACCTTAGCTAAGAATATTATGAGATTGGGTTATTACTGACCTAAAATGGAAAAGGACTCATATCTTTGTCAATAAATGTTGCCAATGTCAGGTACACAGAGATTTGATACATGCACCAACATAGGAGCTTCATCTCATAACGTCACCATGGCCCTTTTCCCAATGGGGACTTGATCTCATAGGTAAGATGCATCCTACATCATCCAATGGTCATAAATCCATTATTACTGTAACTGAATACTTTACCAAGTGGATTGAAGCCATTCCTATGACCTACATTACTGACACATAGATTTCCAAGTTTATCCTTAACTATATCATTTGTCGGTATGGTGTTCCTCAGTCCATAATCACAGATAATGGTCGTCCATTCAAGAACCAATAATTCTATCATCTCTACAAAGAATTCCATATCCAGAACCACTTTTCCACTCCATATTACCCACCAACTAATGGCCAACATGAGGCATCTAACAAAACAATCCTCAGAATCCTTAAAAAGACTGTCAATGATGTTGGTCGTGATTGGCATTTACAACTTAACCCTACCTTATGGGCTTACCGCACAAGCATCCATACTCCTACTGGTGCCACTCCATATTCCATGGTATTCGATTATGAGGCCATCTTTCCTATTGAGGTCAAAATTCCTCCCTAAGGGTATCTTTGAAAGGGCATATTGACGATGAAGAGTATTGTGTGTCAAGAATACATGAGCTAGAGTTCCTAGACAAACAAAGAAAAAAGGAATTAGATCATCTCTAGGCATATCAAAATTGTCTTCGTCGCAGCTACAATAGGAAAGTCTTGAATCAAAATTTTGACATCGGTGACCTGGTCTTAATGGAAAATCCAAAGAATCAAGAAAAAAGACAGAAACCAAGAAAGTTTGAACCAAATTGGCTAGGACCCTACATTGTCATAGAAGCCTTTGGATCAGGAGCATACCAGTTGTCTACCCTTGAAGGAGAACCATTATCAACACCAATCAACAGCCTTCATCTGAAGAGGTTCTACCCATAGCTTATGAGAGCCTTGCCTTAATCATCAAAATAATCAAGAAAATAGTAAAGATAAATAAGTTGTCCAATAGTGAAAACCACTTTGGTGGCGCTTTGCATAAGTACCATGGTGAAAACCTGGCAAACAGGTGCCATATGTAGTCAACTTTTCTCCTTTTTCTACCATCATTCCAATATGACTTCCCTGTACATATCGCATATCTTTCCCATCCATCGCCTATACATACCACTCATAATAAATGGTTGTCCTTTCCATAACTTGGAACCATTGACATCGAGCGCACTTTGCGTCCCCCCTCCTTCCTATTCCTAATAAATTAGTCTTATACCTAACTGGGGGTAGGCACTTGACTTACATCATTTGGTTCTTACATTGGTTGTTCTAAGGGCATAAAACCATCGAGAAAAATCCAAAAACATCATAAAATGTCCTGAAAAAAAAATCCAAAAACATCACAAAATGTCATGAAAAAAAAAATCCAAAAACATCATAAAACTTCAAAGAGACAAAAATCAAAACATGTCAAAAATCAAAAAAAAAAATAGAGTCTGAGCTAGTTTCACTTGTCAGTCTTTGTCAGTTGTTGAACTACATTGCTTCTGCAACTGGACGTAGGCAAGGCCATCTGTCAATGTTCCCTTGAGGCATTAGGTCAATCCTTTTACGTTTGACTGTATAAAATCATGACTCAATCCATTTGTCTATATGACAAGGTCATTGGTCATGTTGAACTACGAGGTCTCTATGTGTATAATGTAGGAAAGGCCATCAATCGATGAGCCCCTGAGGCCACACTAGGTCAATCCATTAGGGTTCGTCACATTCACTATCACACATATCTCATATCTATAATTAATTCAAATCTTGTTTAGCTAGTCTTGTCAGTCAAAGTCTAGTCAAATTATGAGGTCTCTACGTGTATAACGTAGGCAAGGCCATCAATCAATGAGCCCCCGAGGCCGCACTAGCTCAGTCCTTTAGGGTTCGTCATCAAGCACAAACAAATTTTTAGCACATCATATCAAGTCACTCATCAATAAGATGAACAAGTCAACAATGTCATTAAGTCAATCAAACAAATTTCCAAAAGCAATAACCAAAACAATCAACTTATGTCTTATACAGGATGTGTCCTTCCTAAAAACAGACATCATCAAAACAATCAACCTATGTCTTATACAGGATTAGTCCTTCCTGAATACAGACACTATCAAACAATCATCATAGCCTTACATAGGTTGTCACGTCAAGGACATCAGACTCAACATCTTATATGGTATGTGTCTTTCTCAAACTAGGATTTGTCATGCCTTATACAGATAGTCACAAAATTGAAACCAAACTCAACGTCTTATATGGTATGTGTCCTTCCTAAAACCAGACCCTATCAATCAATCATCTACTCAATCTAAACAATCAAACAAACAGATCAAGTTTTGGCAAAGATTTTTTATTGGCTATTGACTTTGTGGCTTGTTTATCTTATCTTTTCATTTGATTTAATCTTTGAGTCTCGTTACTAGCTTTCTCAAGGATGTCCCATGAAGGATTTAGAGAGGCAACGATGTAGCAGGACTGTCTTTTCTTTGACTGTTGTTTGTCGACTATATTTTGGCTTTATCTTTGAGTCATGTTACTAAGCTTCCTTGAGGATGTACCATTAAGAATTTAGAGTAGCAATGATGTTTCATGACCCATCTTTTATTTGTTTGTTGTCTGTGGTTTGTCTTGACAAAAAGACTTGGGAAACTGTGCCCTTAGTATGAGTTAGGACATTTCTTGTTTGCGACTATTTGTTTTTAGCAAGTGGATGACCTTGCACACCTTGATCTATCTCATATCATGGTGTTTTTCTCCATTGGTATTAGTTACCGCCCAATGATGATTTAATGCAAGGCCTATTGTGTTTTGGAAAAACATTGAAGATTTCTAATACTAACATCCATGTCTTTTATTATTCATCTTTTTTGTGCTAACTTTTCTTCTTTCTTGCATTATGACGGAGTCCTATGACACAAAAATATAAAGCACCTAGCATATGCATTCATGTTAGAAACATCATGTAAACATCATACATATATATTGCACTTGAAAAACACAAAAATATAGGCATCCATCATATCTAGGAGTCCATGGCATAATAAGCATTCATCATCATAGATTGCATAACATATTATCACACTACATACATGTACATAGCATTGTAAATACATATGTCACATTGCATCCACAATCATAAACTGTATAGCATTCACATGGCCTTGTAAATACATATATCACATTGCATCACATAATCATAAATGCATACATGACATCCATAGATACCATAAAATTAAATGCATACATCATCACATAGAATCAACATCACATCATAGGTTGCATCAACATCATAATGTAAACATTATCATCCATAACATATGCATATCATATAGAAGATAACATATCATATAGAACACTGCATAGTCATGTAAGAAATGCATATCATATAAATCGCCACCAAAATTTTATATATATCGCTCAAAAAGTGTCACATCACAACACCATAATGTATCTATCAAAATGAAGCCCGCAGGCTCTATGATCAAAATACAATGTCCATAAATAAATATCAGAAAATATCCCTAGTTGGAACTCCCACTACTCCCATGTGGAGAATGTGGAGGTGACTGACAACGAGTCACTAATGATCTCTATGCAGACTGAGGACTATCATATGGTCTTATCCTGGGAGGTCCTACGACCCCCTTTGTGCTCTGGGATCTAGTATGTGTCCTACTTTGTGACCTATTTTTGTGTGCCTATGAATAACTAGGAGCCCGTCTCTCAGGAGAAACCTCTCGCTCATATAAGTCCCTATAATATATCTCCCTCTCACTAGCTCTGACTAACTCACGAGCAAAAGTAGTAGCTGGCCCAATGCAAAGAGCTGTAAACTCTACAAATCTATGCTTGATCTTTTGTCTCCAAGCTACTGCCTAATCCTTGTCCCAAAATGCTTTGTCCCTCTCCATTTGAAGCGAGTCCCTCTCCATTGTCAACGCCCTCATTCGCTCCTCCAAGGACTCTACTCTATCTTGTAAACTGGCCAGTCACTGATCAACTGGACTTGAATCCTCCTATCATGGTCTCTCTCCCCCATCATCATCCCAGTCCTTCACAATCATATCCCATAGCTCCCACTCCTGATCATCCATATCCTCTTCATCATCATCCTAGTATCCTACAAGCATACCAAGAGCATGCTCCATCTCCTCCTCCTCCCCAATGGCCTCCTCCTCTGCATGCTCCTCAATGACATCCTCCTCTGCGGCATGCTCTCCACCAACCCCACCACCAATGTCCCCCTCTCCTCTGCCAACCTCCAACATGGGTACATCCTCTCCCTTCCTCTCCTCCTCACAGATAAGTGATAGATCTGGGCCTCGGCCTCTTCTACTTCTCTAACCCCATTGTCCTCCTCCCCCACCTCCTCCTCTCCCATCACCACCACCACCCATCCTACCTTTTCCACCTCTTCCACCGTGACCTCCACCTCTCCTACCACCACGTCTTCCCTAAGGTTTTCTCCCTCATCTCTCAATAGGTACATCCTAATCTGGATCTATAAATGGCACTAGCCTGTGATCCACCCACAAAGTATCATAAGCATCTATCATCCCCAAATTTTCTGCTTCACCCCTCCATCCCCACTGCATAGGCTATAATGCATCTATATCAGCCTTCATTGTTGCAATAGGAATCTATGGTCCCCACAGAGGAACCTCCCTAGAGGAACGAGCAAACTTAACTCGGCCCCATGGCTCATCCTAAACCTCGTCAAATTGTCTCAAAACCTTATCTGGTAGATGTCTCTCATTGATATGTACATGAGAAACTATCCTCCCAATCAGGTACTGTGTATGTCGATAAAAGGGCATGTGTCGAACCTCATATGGCCATCATGCACAATCCATGTAAGGTCTCCAAATGAACTGCACCATATATCAATATCATGTCTACAGTACCTTGTGTCTCCTATATGTGTCTGGGTATTGGCCCTCGCATATTGGAAGGCATAAGGAGCTCCATGATCTAACTCGGTTGTAACAGGTGGACAGAACACAACAATGTGCTCCCATTCCCATATCATAAGCAAAGTGGTACCACAGCTCATCGACTGTGCCTCCCTATAGGCTATATCATGTAAATGGAAATATAACATAGCAAGCAAACAAGGGCCCCATGCATACATGACCTGTCTCTCTAGCATACCAACTAACATCTCACCCCATCCCACAAGAAACCCGTGACCTCGATGGTCAGGTAACACAATCCCCCCAATCAAGGTGCATAATAAACAATCTATCTGATCATATCTATTGGCCAAGACATGCCACCTAATCTCATAATGCTTTATGCCTAGCTGCCTAATATCATCATGTGGATAATATCGACACAGCTCACTAAAACCCTTATGTGTATCATATAAACTCTCTTACCCCTAATCGGCAATCTCAAAATCCTATAAACATCCTCTAAGGTGACAATGGCCTCTCTTGTAGGCAAATCGAAAGATGACGTTTCAGAATACCAATGCTCACATAAAGCAATCAATAAACCTCGATTTTCCCAAATATTGGGCATGAAAGTCACGTAATGCAATCCTAGGTTCCATAGGAACCGTCTCTTGCCACTCCAAAATTGATCTCAGAACTCAAATGTCCTCGGCCTCAACTCCCGAGTGTAAATCGGATCTAAAGTAACCTGCATAACGCATATATAGTGTCAGAAACATATCAATTTTTCAAAAAATTTGACAAGAAAATGAGTTGTTTTGTATCAAATGCGTTGTAATATTACACATGCATCATTTCACATTGCAAATGTGTCACAAAACCTCAAATGCGTCACAAAACCTCAAATGCATCATTTCATAATGTAGATGTGTTACACTAATGCAAATGTGTGAAACTTCAAAACACACGCAATCACTCATGCATATGTGTCATATTTTAACAAATGTGGTGCATTATCAAACATGCAAGTCACCATACAAATGCGTAGCAAAATGACAAATGTGCTACTATGCTTACCACATGCGTCTTAAAACTACAAATGTGGTGAACAAAAATGCAAATGTGATCATTGAATTTAAATGCCTAAACTATCCTAGACTTGTTTTTACATATGTGTCATTCTGCAATCACATGCATTTAAAAATGATGCACTTGAAATTTAAACATTAAATGCATAAAAATGTGTGAAAACAAAAATTCAAATGACATTTTTCAGGTACATACCAGGGGTCCCATGTCTACTGGCCATTTGAAGATATAAATCCGATATTCACGATGATTTGAGTAGAGAATGGGTGACATGTTTGCAGAGAGCTCTAGAGCAAAAATCACAATTTCCAAACTTGAGGGGTGCAAATGAATTGAAATTTCACCCTATATTTCTATTTATACCTAGGGTTTTTGGAGGGATTTTCTCAAACCTTGTGTACTAGGCACACTTTTTCTCAACTTCAAACAACCATTTCACCTATCAAACTTCATTGAAACTGATTTCTTTCACCACCATCAAAATTTTGGCTATCAAATTGACTAATTGGGACTATTTCCAAATTTTTTTGGAATTTTTCAAAAATTTGTCATTTTCCCAAGGGGGCATACCCTTACCTATTTCACTCTGGGGCACCACTGGGGCATGTTTTGATTGATTTTCTTTGACACAACGCCTAAATGACATTGTATCAAAGAGAGGCAAAATGTAGACACTAAAAATTGGTCTAGGCCTGCGACTTCAATTTCTTTATAATTCGTACCTTCATTGTCATAATTAAATAATGTTAATTATTTAATTATTTTCTAAAGTCCTCTCTCATCTATTAATTAAATAACTTTAATTATTTAATTAAGTCATTTTAACCTTTATTCCTCTATTAATTGAATAACTTTAATTATTTAATTAATTCATTTTTTATCTTTATTCAATCCTGATTAGTTAAATAAATATTATTTATTTAATTACGTTGCTAATTGACTTTATCTCCTTTCTTTAATTAAATAAATTATTATTTAATTTATTCTTATCACACTTTCGACTATAATTAAATAATCACTTTAATTATTTAATTATTCAATAACCTTTTCTCCAATCAATTAAATAAATCTTAATTTATTTAATTTAATCCTCTAATTTCGAATGTTGAATTAAATAATCATTTAATTCATAAAAGGAATTATTCTTGGCATATTCTTCTATAATTGGGTAATCGCCTAGTTATCTAATTATTCATTCACCACTTAACCCGAGATTTAATTAAATCAGTTCATTATCTCCTAATCCAATATTTGTCTATTTCTAACAAATAAACTCTTTATTTTAATCAGTCGGTTATCTTGTTTTATTCTTCTGTGTGCACACATTTATTAATTAAATAACTTTATTTAATTCATTCATTCATTTGTGCATTCGAACAAACCATTTCCTCCATGCTAATTCCCACCTTTCATGCTTTATCACTCACATTATTACTGACAAAAATCTCAATGCATGTTGAATCTTTCAATCTAAATTGTCTGTCTATCTTTCAATCTGAGCCTGTCATTCGAAAACCCTGTTTTCTATAAATTGGTCTGACCTTCATCATTATTACTCCTCCCAAAATCTTATGACTTTTGGAAGCAAACTATTATCTGAATCTTCGATGTTTTGTTGAATCACTATCATAGGCTATACTTCCACAGAGAAATTTGAGGGAAATTATACTATAAACGGAAAAATGGAGAAGGACAATTGAGTTTATGCATGGAATTATGTAGATATTCGATGAGATGGTTCTATTATTTACATTTTTAGCTTTCCATTGTTCTTTGTTGTTAACTTAGTTTACATTAGAGTTTATTGCATTGTTATTACTTTGCTCTTTCTTGTTTTCATGTGTTACAGGAGGAGCACCGTGATGAGATGCCCGCTCTTGAGATGGGTCATCAGGATGTAGAGATGGAGGAGGTCGAGGTGGAGGAGGAGCACCAAGAGGAGGAAAGATGGGAGGAAGAGGCAATGGGGGAGGCAGAGCAGATTGTTTGAGCGAGGATAGTAATGGGTGAGGATGTAGAGGTTGGACTGGAGGAGGTTCCTATCAGAGGTGAGGACGGATCAGTTGATCAGCAGGTAGCAGATTTACACACACGGCTAGTGCATTCTATGGCCAGGATTCAAGCACTAGAGGCCGAGGTGGGGGAACTAAGGATGGAGAGAGATGCAACAATCATTAGGAGCCAGCAGGTAGACCAATGAGTTCTAGATTTTATTGCTACCTACAGTGGGTTGACTATAGACATGGTTCGAGAGGTTGTCATGGCCAGAAGGAGGGAGTAGTATTACAGAGACTTATATGAGGCTGAGGTACCCCCTGAGCACAAAGCACTGAGTGCATATGAGGCTTTAAGTAGTTGTAGGTCTTATAGCCAACACTCACATAGTAGGTCACAAAGTAGTGGTGGGGTTTCAGGGCCAACACGAATAGGGCCATATGGTGGGCCACCCTCAGAGCACACGTCGTTAGGGTCATTGTAGTAGTCACCACGATTATCACTAGGAAGGGATGAGGGTAGATCTCGCTAGAGCATATTTTGACATTGTATCATGACACCTACTATTTTTGACCATCGAGCCTGCAAGCTCTATTTTTGGGATATAGATACATCTTGACATTGTATTGTGACACTTTTTGAGCGATATACATTATATGATTTTGCTGACAATTTATATGATATGCTTTTCTATGCTATGTGTTTATGATGTTATGTGATGGATGTTTATGCTTTTATGATGTTTATGCATTTATGGATGATTATGCGATGACACTATATGCTAATGTGATATGATGGATGACTAATGTATGTTGATGTTTAAATATTAGATGGATTTATTTAATATCATGGCATTATGTACATGAATGTGTTGATTATGGATGTTATGTGAATGCATTATGATTTATGTCGGAATGATATGATATGACTATGTAATGTGATATGTTATGATTATGATGCCATGTGAATGCATTATGATTTATGCCAAAATGACATGATATGATTATGCAATGTGATGTTTATTGAATTCAAATTTAATGTATGTTTGATGAATATGCAATGTAACATATGATAAAGGATTATACTTATGAGATGATGTAAATCTAATGACATGTTAATATGTAATGATGATGCGATGAAACTATAATTCTATATGGATGCAATCTATGTTTTTGTATCTTCTCATGCAATTTGGATGAACTAATATGATGGTGCCTATTATGATAATGATGTGTGTAATTCCTCCTAACATGATTATGTATACAAGATATTTGTGTGTTTCACAATATGTTGTTAAGGTACGCATAGAAGAAATGTTAGTGTGAAAGACATGAATGTTAGCATGGTGTTAGTGGAAACAAATTAAAGATGTATATTTTCCTATGCAAGGCTTTGCATTTAATCATCATTGGGAGGTAAAATGTGACCAAGGACAACAAACAAAATGGCATGATACAGTCCAAGGTGTGCAAGGTCATCCATTTGCAAAATAGATAGTCTTAGACAAGGAATATCCTGACTCATACTAAAGGAAAAGTTTCCCCAGTCTTTTTGTCAAGACAAACTGCAGACAATAATCAAATAAAAGATAGGTCTTGAGACATCATCGCTCCTCTAAATCCTCTACAGGACGTCCTTGAGGTAGCTAGTAACATGATCCAAAAGAAAAGTCAAAATGATAAGACAAAATAGTCCAACAAAGTCAATAGCCATTGAAAGTGTTTTCCAAGAATTTTTTGCCAATGTTTGACTAGGTGAGTAATGGGTTGATTGTTTTGACAAGGCCTCGTTTCCGGAGTAGAAACATATTGTATAAGATGTCAAGTTTGGTTTCGATCATGTGACTACCTATATAAGGTGAATGACAAAGTTTGACGAATGACAATGTCTGGTTTCAGGAAGGACACATCCTACATAAGACATAGTTTTGATTGTCTTGATGTTGGTTTGATGGTTGACAAAGGTTTGATTGATTTTACTTGAAGACTAGTTAGATTTCTTTTCTTGTTGATTCATGAATTGTGTTCAAAGATTTGATAACTATTTATGTCTAATGAAAATGTCTGACTTATTATGATTGACTTGATAAACCCTAAAGGACTGACCTGGGTGACCTTGGGGACTCATCGATTGATGGCCTTGCCTACATTATACACATAGAGACCTCGTAGTTCAACATGACTTGACTTTTTTTTACTTTCAAAGGATCACATCATGCTTTGATATTTATTTGACAAACCTAAAAGGACTGACATAATGCCTCGGGGGCTCATCGATGATGGCCTTGCCTACGTGGAGTCATAGAGGCAATGTAGTTCGACAAAACTTGGACTGACGTGACTGACTCTGACTCTACTTTTGGGACTTTCATAAGTTATTTGGATGTTTTTTGGATTTTGACATGTTTTTTATTTTTTTGGGGGGAATATTTTATTTTTTTGTCTTTTTGAGGTTTTATAATTTTTTCTGTCATTTTATGATTTTTTTGTCTTTTTGGGAAATTTTGGTTTTTTTGTCTTTTTTTTATATAGTGGCCTCCAATAGCAAGTGTAGGATCCAATGAAGACGTGGGACAATTTTTTCCCCCAGTCAAGTATAAGACCAATTTATTAGGGGTGGGATGGATGAATGCCAATGTATGAAGGATGGGTATGAAAGACGCATAATGTCAATCTTTCCAGGTTATTGAAAAGATAATCAAGCATTATTATGGATGATGAGGAAAAGGCGAAGTATGGATGTATTATGGGTGAAGTGGAAATCTAAATAGAATGACGATAGACGAGGGAGAAAAGATTGACTACACATGGCACATGTTTGCTAGGTTTTCACCATGGTACTTATTCAAAGCACCACTAAAGTGGTTTTCACTATTGGATGGATTATTTCACTTTACTATTTTTTTTTGTGTCACCAAGACGCCTATTTGCCAGGTTTTCATCAAGGTAACAATTTTTGTTTTTATTTTTTACTTTTTTGTATTTTTCTAGGTTTTTGACAAAAGCTCTCTAAAGCTAGGTACACAAGTGCAAATTATTGATAGGTTCTAACAAGGTTTCCCCTTCAAGAGTTGAAATTTGGTATGCTTCTGATCCAAAGAATTTTGTGACAATATAGGAACCCAACCAATTCGGCTCAAATTTACCTATTTTTTCTCGTTTTGCTTGATTCTTAGGATTATCCATTAACACCAGGTCACCAATGTCAAAGTGTCGATTCAAAACCTTCTTATTTTTGTTGTGATGGAGACAATCCTGATAGGCTTGTAATGGACCAATGCATTTTGTCTCTGTTCATCTAGAAGTTCCAACTCATGTAGCCTTGATACATGACATTCTTCATCGTCGATCTTCCCTTGCATGGAGACTCTCAGGGAAGGAAATTCGACCTCAATAGGTAAGATGGACTCAGAACCAAGGACAAGTGAGCATGGAGGGGCACCTATAGGGGTATGGATACTGGTGTGGTAGGCCCATAAATCAGGGTTAAGCTGAAGGTGCTAGTCACAACCAGTGTCATTGATAGTCTTTTTAAGGATTTTGATAATATTTTTGTTGGACACCTCAACTTGGTCATTTCCTTGTGGATAATATGGAGTGGAGAAGTGATGGTGGATATGAAACTTTTCACAAAGTTGGTGAACATCTTGGTTCTTGAATGAGTAACCATTATCGGTGATGATGGATTGAGGGATACCATACCAAGAAATGATGTAATTGAGAATGAATTTTGAGATTTGTTTGCCAATGATATATGTCATGGGAATTGCTTCAATCCACTTGGTGAAGTACTCGGTTGAGGTGATGATGAATTTGTGGCCATTGGAAGAAGTGGGATGGATCTTACCTATTAGGCCAAGTCCCCATTGAGTGAACGGCCATGGTGATGTTATCGGATGCAACTCCTATGCTAGTGCATGTATCAGGTCCCCATGAATCTGACATTGCTGATATTTCTTGACAAAGAAGTATGAGTCTTGTTCCATTGTTGGCCAATAGTATCCTGCTCTCGTGATCTTCTTGGCTAGAGTTGGACCACAAGAATGGGATCCACATATAACTTTGTGTACTTCACGCAAAGTTGTTTGTGCTTCATCGGTATCAAGACATCACAAGAGGGTATTATCAAGGGCTTGTTTGTAAAGGATATCGCTGATGAGGACATATTTAGAGGCCTTGTGTTTTAATTTTTTTTATTGGTTTCCTGATAGGTCAGACCAACCAGAGTTCTAGGCTTTCTTTGTAGAACAGCAAATTATTTTTTCTTGGTCCTATGCCGACATCTATGCGCTAGATCCTAAATTAGTTTTGCACCATTTTTCATTGTTTCCCGATGCCAAACTTGTCAAACAAAAGCTCAAAAAAATGCACCCACAGATTGCTTTATTGGTCAAGGTCGAGTTGAATAAATTATTGGATGTTGGCTTTATTAGATCTATCAACTATGCAGAGTGGATCTCCAACCTTGTTCCAGTGACAAAACCAGCAGGTGGGATCTATATTTGTACCAAATTTTGAGACCTAAATAAATCATATCCAAATGATGACTTTCCCTTACCAAACATTGACATAATTATGGACTTGACAATAGGATACAATATGTTATCCCTCATGGATGACTTCTCAGAATATAATCAAATTAGAATAGCTTTTGAAGATCAACATAAGATGACCTTTACATTTCCATGGGAAACATACTATTGGAATGTCATGCCCTTTGGGTTGAAGAATGCAGGGGCCACATACCAACGTGCTATGATAAAAAAAAATCATGACCTCGTGCATACACTTATGGAGGACTATGTAGATGACTTACTAGCAAAATCATTGACCCAAGGTAACCATCTATGAGTCCTAGACCAAATTTTAAAAAGGCTAGAAGAGTACAAAGTGAGACTGAATCCCAAGAAATGTGCATTTGGAGTGATGTCGGGAAAGCTCCTATGCTATATTGTATCTAGGCGAGGATCAAATTCAACCCAACCAAAGTCAAAGCTATAATAGACATGCCCTGGCCTACCAACATAAGTCAGCTACGCACATTGCAAGGAAGACTCTAGTCTATTAGGATATTCATAGCACAACTGGTTGAAAAAATACAACCATTCCAACACTTTCTCAAAAAGGGTGTAGCATGCGTGTGGAAAAATAAGTGTAAAGAGGCCTTTCAATAGATTAAGGATTTCTTTCTAGCACCACCAGTTCTAATTCCACCTATCGATGGGAGACCTCTCATCTTATACATATCAGCAACAACATCAGTATTGGGGGCATTGCTTGCACAAAATGATGATGAAGGTCGTGAAAGAGAAATATATTATATCAGTCATACCTTGGTCAGTTATGAACTCAACTACAGTCCTGGGTAAAAGCACAAACCTGTGTCACACTTTATAAAGGAATCGGCCAACAGCAAAAAAATTCTGAACTTCGACCACATAAAAGTGGTCTTTATGTTTTGAATTTCAAAATGGTGTAAACTAATAAAATGTAGAACTTTTGGTGTAGTTTATTCATGTAATTTTTAAAATTTTAAAAAAAATTGTTTTTATTATGTTTTTATCAATTTAAGGACAAATTTTGGAATGCTGAAAATTTCATAAAAGAGTGACTTCACGGGCCGTCAAGAAACAAAATGAAAAAAACTTCATTTCTCCCTTCTTTTTTTCCAAATAGGTAATTTCAATATCCTGTGCATGGAAAAAAAAAATCACATTTTGATGTATATTTTTCTCGTAATAACGTTTTAAAGTCAAACATGTCAGAATTTGACAGTTTTCACGGGCCGTCAACTAATTTCAATTTTTTCAATCATTTTCAAAAAACAAAATATACCCTTTTGAAGTAGACTCTCTCCTCTTATGCCTCATATAATATTTAAAACATTTTAATAAACTTTACTATCATTTTTTTAATATCAAATCAGCCTCTTTTTTAATTTTTAAAACCTACTTGCATTATTTTAAAAATAAAAGATATCAAAACTAATCAAAATATTATAAAAATTCTATATTTGGATTCTACACTTCAAGCTCTAGAAAAGGGTATTTTTATTTTTTGAAAAAAAATCAATCTAACTAGAGAAATACTTTTCCAAAAATGAATGTTTCAGAAAATTCTAAAAAATGATGAGTAAGCTGCCATGTAGAATGCCAACTAGATGTTTTCGGCCGATCAAGTTTCGGCCGACACCCTATCGGTCGGGAATGAATCGGCCGAAAATTAATCGATCGGAACTTTATCGGCCGATAATTACTTGGCCGAAAATGGATGAAATAAAATAAAGTTATTTTCTTTCAAATTTATCAAATTAAAAAAATTCGAAAATAACAAATATTTCAAAATTTTCTCGACTATTTTCGATTAAAGAAGATTTATTTCAACATTTTGGAAGGTTTATCATTTCTGAAATTTACAAGACGTATTTCGAAGAAAAAAAAGGCATTTGGAGAAGAGGAGAGATATTTTTAAGGTGTATTGATCTTTAATTTATTTAATTGATTATGTTTTTTATTGAAAATGCATTTGAAGTTTGTTTTCACTTTTTTTTTATTAAAATATTAACATCAAAGAAATATGTGTAGAAATATATTCATTATTCAATTAAAAATATTTTATGTTTTGCATGTTTATGTTTATTAAAAACTTTTGTTTAAATATTTTATGTTTATGTTTTGCATCTAGTTACAAGCTTTTTAAAATATTTATGCTATATTACATGTACATGTTTCATGGAAAGCTTATGTGTGTACAAATTTCTATGTAGGCAATCATTCAAATTTGAGTGTAATTTGTGATGGAAAATCCAAGGGCTAGATCGAGGAAGTATGAACGAACACGAGTAAGACAAAGAAAGAGAAAAGCGGATGAAGGAACATCTACTGAACAACAACCCATGGAAAATATTGATGATCAAGGTGACGTACAGGTACAAGAACAAACTGAACCTAGTACTAATATAAATGTTTTGGACTATGGTATGGAAAATTTGATGGAGATGGATGAAGATTCTCTTTTCAATAATATTTCATCTGAAGATATGTTATCTGAAAGCACATTAAAATTACACTCTAAAAAAATATGGGATGAATTTTTTGAAGAGAAATCTTTAATTGGAAGAGCACAGTTAATTGCAAAGTTATTTAGACGAAAAGAAATGACCCCTATTTTGGAGTTGTTAGGGGTTGATAATAGGAAAAAGTCATCAGATTTAAAACAAACAATTGTTGAAAACCTGCAAGAAGCATTAAAATGTATTGAAAAGAAGAGTCGGTCTAGTGATTTAAGTGTTGCACGTAGAGCGTTGATGACTGTAATTTCTAGTAAGAAATTATCATATAGAAGACAAGTTCAAGCAATTTCTGAATTACTAAATGTTTCTAGGAGAACTGTTCAAAGATATATTGAAAAGAGAGATGAAATAGATGGAAAAATTGAGAAAAATTGGGTAAATATTTGTAGGGTTCCTCGAAAAGATAGAATTTCAGAAGATGTAAAGAAACAAGTTGTTGAATATTGGACCACCCACTCTCGTGTTTCTTCCAATAGAAGGGATACTATACAAATAATAGGTGATGATGGTACAAAAATTTCTCATCCAAAACATTTTATAGATACAACACAAAGTGAACTTTTTGAAGCATTTAAACAAGAATTTTTAAATGTGAAGATTTGTCAAAGGATGTTTGAAACACTACGACCATCATTTGTACGTATAAATAAAGTACGTGAAACTTGTTGTTGTCGAAATCATGTTGAATTTTATCTACACCTACAATCATATAGAAAAGTTATGGCAACAATTGATCAAAATTTAGCCATCCCTGGAAGCACAACACAATTTGTGAAGTCTCTTCTATGTGAAAAATCAGAAAATTTGGATGAATTCAACGTTCAGTGTATAAAAAATGTATGTAATGATTGTGGAGATTTGAAGAATCTTTTACGTGTTGACAATAATGAAATGCAAGTTACTTGGAAGAGATTTGAATATGAGACATACTTAACGAAGTCAGGAGTTGAGGCCAAAAAAATTGTTCCCAAAGAGAGTGGATTGCCTTACAATGAATTCATGAGTAAATTTCGCAATATCATATATCCACATATCCAAAATTGTCATGGTCCAAGATGGCAATCTAAGCAATTTCGTTATTCAAAGAATTGTTTTCCACCAGGTTGTATTCTCTCTATTGTAGATTTCTCTGAGAACTATACATTTAGTCCTCAAACTAAGATTCAAAGTCAATATTATCATTCAGAGCAAGTTGCAATCTTCGTGCAAGTTTGCTACAGGCATGCAGAGTTAGCGGTCGATGGAATACAAAGTAGCAAAGATGATAGAATTATCATCAAACAGGTTCACTTTTATATCAGTGATGATACGAATCATGATAGAAGCTATGTAGCTCATTGTTTCAAAATGTTTTTTGAAGACCTAAGACGACGTGGCATAAATAAAGAACAACATTGGATATGGTCTGATGGATGTGCTGGTAAGTACATTGGTTTTTAAATTATTTTTAATTAATTTATATTTACTTTTAAAACTTTGAGACTTAAATTGTTTTTTGAAGATAATTCAAGGTTTTCAAGTGTTTAATTATTTGTAACTTCACAGGACAATTTAAGTCTGCAAAAGCCTTTGTTTGGTTATGTAGTCAACATGCTAGACGCAACACCAAATTTTTGTGGAATTTTTATGAGAGTGGACATGGAAAAGGAGAGCACGATGGAGCAGGAGCATGTGTGAAGCGTGCACTTCGTCAACATGAACTTGCTGGTATGTCCAATTTAGCTTCATACTTTTTAAAAGATTAGATATGTATATATATATTTAATTTAACTAAATTAAATTCTTTTAAGTTCTTTGAAAGTAATAGGTGACAAATTGTGCCAACTTGTGTGTAACTTGTAGGTAATGCCATACGGAATGCAAACGAAATTGTTGAATGGTGCAAAAGTCATTTTTCTGCTCGCGACTCAACATACAACACATGGTATTTTTGGGAAGTTACAGGTATGTATGTCTAGTCAAAATTTGTTAAAATTTTGAATTTCAAAGTTCAAGTACATACATGATTTCAAATTGAATTTTCAAGTTTGAATTTAAACAGATATTGATCGATCAAATCCTTATAATTGTCAAGCAATTCATGGTATTAGAAATCTACATCAAATCATGACAACGGGGAGTAGTAGGCCTTATGCAATGAATGTGAGAGAAAAATCATGTTTTTGTATTGATTGCATTGAGGACAATGCAAATATTGATCAATGTGAGAATATTAGAGATGGGTATGTTTCACAATGGGAAATGAAACAATTAATATCAATGCCTCCTTTTGTTGAAGATGACAATGTTGATGTCTATGATCCACTATATTCAGCTGATTACGAACGTGTATCTGATTTAGTTGTTATAGGTATGTCCAAATTGATTAATTTAGTTAAAATCAAGATTTAAATTTATATATATATATATCTATGTTTAAGTAAGTTTCAAATATAAAATATAAATTTTTACAACTTTTAAATGTATAATTTACTTAAATATGTAAATATGTGGTGTGTGTACAGGAGATATTTTCGCTATAGTTGCAGATCCTGAAAATGCGGAAGGTGTAGATTACTATCTACTAAGATGTACACAACCAAAAAGCAAATTGTTCGAATCGATGACAGATGGTGATGGACAAGAGTATCCCATTGGATCAGTCGTTATTGAAGGCACATATTATCAGCAAATAAAGATAGATAAAAATGGTATTATATTTGTTGATTATAGGCTAGGACAAAAGGTTCTACATTACAGTCACTTAGTTTTGGCAACAAAAATAAATTTAGAAACTTTACCTAAAAGAGGACGTGCCAAACAAAAGTGGAGGTTGCCTATTGAAGATCATGAGAAGATTTTAGAGATAATTAAAGATAGAGAGGATCCAGATTTTATGTACCAGGAGCTTTAAGTTGTTTTTTGGATACATGTGTACACATTTATGACTCCAAATCTAGATAATTTATATATTTGTATTGATTGGACATGTGACATGATTTAGAATGGTTTTTTTTTTAGAATGTGACATGTATGTTAGATCATATATATGCTTGATACAAAACCCAGTGACTTTAAAAATGTTTTAATTTACATTTTGCCTAAATTCCTTTAAATCATCTAAATTTCCAATTGCATTTTTACATGTTGGACATGGTTCATTCTTTTAAACTTTCACTCTTGAGAATCTCTAGAAATTCCTTTATATCATCTCTCTAGATTCCTTGATTGTAAATTTTTATGTTTGACACATGGAATTGTTAAACTTTCACTTTCAAATCTTTGAATTTAAATATTTGTTCAACTCCACCTATATACATGAGCTAGATTGAATATATATACGTGCAACAATATGTACAAAACCTAGTCTATGTTCCAATTTTGCATTTAAATTTATTTATGTTCCGTGGAATTCTTAAGTTCACATTCAAATCTTTCATTTCATTTGAACATTCAACTCCACAAACTTGTATAAAATTATCTAGTTGATTTGGTGTTTGAGTGGTGAAGAATCTAGACATAAATGTTGTCTCTAGTTTTCTTTATTTTTTATACATTACTAATGCACGACATTCAATAATTTTAAATGATCATTTGGATTTTCATGTATCCTAATCATCACATCCTAATTTTATTATTTTCATCAGGTAAGCATCCCTCATCCTAGAATCATTTAAAAATTATCCATCTAGATCCATCTCAACCGTACATCCATTCTCCATCCTTAATAATAAAAAAGCATCACTTGAACATCAAAATTTGGTTACTTGGTCTCAATCTAGTCCATACATCATATTGTCCTTTCGTCATCACCCAAAGTTTTCAACATCTAGGGACCTTATCCTTAATCTAGACTATCATCCATTTCAAATCCAATCTCCTAATAAAAAATCACTTGACCTTATAATTTGATTTCATCTTTAAAATCCAAATTTGCTTAAGAATATTAGCTCCTATCTTTTAAGTATAGAACTAAATTATTTATCCATTTTGTTAATGTTAGATTGTATCCAGGTTCTCTTGGTTTGGCCTTTCTTGTTCACCTTAAGGTGCATTGGAATATATGAACATTGTAGTGAATCATAGTGATGGTGTTTGGGGTGCTTGAGATAGCTACATTTTGGCATCAATTTAGCTTTGTTTACCATGTATAGCTTGAGACCATGTATGTAATTTGGTCCATCTTTCCAGTACAATTAAATATGGATTGATCAATTTTTAATTTATATATAGAATTGTCATCCAAGAAGATCTAGATCTACTTGATCAATTTTTAATTTATATAGAATTGTCATCAATTTTTAATTTAATATTAAATGTGCATGTCTTTCAAGATTTAAATATATATATCAATTTCTAATTACATATATATAAATGTTCCACATGGAATTCTTAAACTTTCAAGACTAGAAATTTGATTTCATTTACATTCAACTCCACTTATAGCTTGCATGCTTTATTTGAATTATATGGTTCATTCTTAAGTGAACACTTTCAAACATATATATATATATATATATATATATATATATGATTTCATTTACATTCAACTTGACACAAGTATAGCTCATCATCTAGTTCAAGAATTCTTTGCATGCACATTCAAATGAACATGTGTATTAGATTATATGGAATTAGAAATTAGGTTAATGTAGAGCATGATATATGCACAATTTAAATGTATTTAACTTTTACTGACTTTAAAAATGAACATTTAGAGCTTTAAAGAATTCAATCTAACTATCATCTATTTCCAATTGCATTTTTATGTTCTACTTTAAAATGTATAGCATTAATCTCAAGCATATTTGCATTCAATTTTTTCTATTTCTTGACCTATTTATTAAAGACAAATTCATTTGAACTATTTATTTAAATTAATTACATGTACATGTCCATCTTTTTAAATTTACAAATAGCAACCATTAGATAGTGGAGTCCAACATTTTGATTTCACAATGTAAAGTTATCTATATGTACAACAAGTGCATTTGAACAAGTTACCATAATTTAAATTTAAATAAAGGTACTTGTTCCTTGCTAAATAAATAAAACCATAAACTAATTTAATGCACGATGTATTTATAGATGTAATGTAAGTGAGTTCATCAAACCATAATAATGCACGTATATAACAAACCTCTAAGATTCAAACCATAAAACATAACTGTATGAATGTGACATGTAAATTATAACAAGTATATATATGTGTACCATAAAACATAAGTATGTAACACGTCCAAATGTTCAATACATAAATCATAAAAAGTGTCTCCAACATGTAATAAAATGATCTCAAACATGTAATACTATAAAACAAATCTCAAAGAGAGGGATGTCTGGTATGAATAGAATCATCAGATCTATGGCTCGATCTCTCCCTCGACCTCTCCCTCGATACATGGCTCGATCTCTCCCTCGACCTCTCCCTCGATCCATGGACCGATCGCTCTGTTGATCCAAGATGTGTGGATCCATGTCCCGATCCAATATCTCCCGATCTGTGTCCTGAGCCTCGTCCCAACCCCTACATGTGTTCAAGTACACATATATATGTAAAATTATCTAAAAATTTTACAATGTACTTGAGTTCAATGTGTTCAAACTTAAACATCAAGTAATTAGTTTTTTAAAATTAAATTTAAATGTACCTCATCTGCATACTGCATGGGATCGCCATCATGCTCCAAATTTCCAAAGTCTGGGAAATCACCATACTGCTTAAAATTTTCAAGTACACAATTTCAATCAGGAGTTAAACCCCTAGAAGTTTTTAAAATGCATTACATAAATTTTTAGAACACAATTTTAAAAATATATACATGTATTTAAATTATAAATTGAAAGTACCTGTTGTGCCTGCTTGATGGCTCTACCAATGTCACTAAGATCACAAGAATGTAAAGACATCGTAGGGGGCTCTGTAGCATGTACAGTATCAGTAGCAAAAAGAAGTCGACTATATGTCCCATGGATAGGATCAGGTGTTGCAGTAGCCTCAACGTGACCTGTAACATCCTGACAACCACCTGGACAAGCTAAAGGATCAACAGAAACATGATGTGCATGGGATTCTGTAGGCTGATGTGGAATATCCTGAGCTGCATTTACCACCCTGTGGCTCATATGTGTATGAGGATATCATTGTCTAATAAAGTCTGGTACCCTGTCAAGAGCAATCCCATGGTCCTCACTGATAACCTAATATGCTGCTAGTAAATCCAAAATTGAGAGTCTACACGTATTACACAAAGTCGTGTGGGTCATATGCTCGACATCTGCAAGAGTAGGTAGATCGGCACTAATAAATGGATCATACGATGCATATGTAGCCTTAGTGGGAGGAAGGTTGATTCGTGGGCGTAATAAATATCTACCAACTCGATTAGATGAAATATGATCAATCTGCATCATAATAGAGGCAATGTTTTCAAAAATCTGACTCTGAGTGGACCCTGTTGTTGCCTCCCCTGCTGCTGCCAATTCCAAATGTTTTGGTAAAACCAAAAGGTTTGGGCCAACTAATGCCCTCTTGTCCACAGGTGGTGGAAAATTTGAAGGTCTAAACTGTGGTTTTCCAGAAAAAATGGCCTTTACCTTGGCCAGCATGCTCAGGATAAGATGTGTAGTCCACCTCTATATGTAAATAAAATTCTGCATATAACTGTTTGACAAAATACAATGGCAGCTCATCATTGTGAGGCCATCTATGATGTGTTGCCAACCATCTAGGGTATATGAATGGTGCAACAAGAGGATCTTCACACCTCGTAACCACATATCCTCTAATTTTATTTTTTCCTCTATAAAATGGGAACATGGATAACACATTTTCACCTTAAACTAATTTGGAAACTTCTCTATGTTTCACTATGCCAGTAACACTCCTGGCAAGAGAAAAATAAAACTGTTCAATGCTGATTTCATCATAAGGATTGTATGATCGAATTGTCTCAATCATCTTAATAATCTCTTGTCTAATAGTGACTAATCTATCTCGATTAGCCAAATTGGGGGAGTTGTGAATTGTTTGCTCTAAACATTTTAGAGCATTGTCCAATCTAACAATACTATCCTGAAATATATTTGATCTAGTTTGAGCTTCTCGCTCAGAACGAGGGGAATGATGAGATCCCTCATCGGCCATGATATATATAAATAGATAGAGATCTGCATATCATTAAAACAAAATTACATAATGAACTAAACAAATTTAAATTGAATTTTTTTCAAAACTAAAAAAATATATATTTAAATTAAAGGTAAAATTTTCAAGTTTCAAAACTAGAAAACATTTTTGAATTTAAATGTATCTAATGAGATCTAGTTCAAACTTTATATCTATCGAGCTATGTGAACCTATTAAATCATAGACATGCATGTAATATTCAACCAAGAGTAAATATGGAAAAAAAATATTTATCCTTTCAACCACTCTATACTAAAATTTTGATCAAAATAAAAAAATACTCTTCATTACAATTGGTCACATATGATCTAGCCTTTCTTTGTAATCAATTATTTTTTAAATCAAACACTAGAAATTATAAAAAGGTTAACATTTCCTTAATTTTTCGATCTAACTTAAAACATATTAAAGTAATAAAGTTAAAATTCTTTGAAATAAATTCCTTAGGAATAAAATATAAACATATAGATACATGTGCATATATCTATATGTACACATGTATGTATGTGGGAGTGCATGTGTGTACGTGCATGTATATATATATATCTGTGTGTGTGTATGTACATGCATATATATATGTATATGTGTGTATGTGTGTATGTATGTATATGTATGTGTGTATGTATGTATGTATATACATATATATATGTATGTACATGCACATGATATATATGTGTATGTGTGTATGTATGTACATGTATTATATATGTATGTGTATGTGTGCATGTACATGCATATATATGTGTATGTGTGTATGTACACATGTATATACTCAAGTACATACATACATACACACATACACATATATATACATGCATGCACATACATACATGTACATACACATATATATGCATATACATACATACATACATACATACACACATACACATATATGTGCATGTGCATATGTATACATGTACATACATATATATATGCATATACATGCATACATACACACATACACATATATGTGCATGTGCATATGTATACATGTACATACATATATATATGCATATACATGCATACATACACACATGTACACATATGTACATATAATACATGTACATACATGCATACATACATACACACATACATATATATATGCATAGACATACATACATGTACATATATATATATATATATATATATATATATACATATACATACATACATACACACATGTACACACATGCATACATACATACACACATACACACATACACATATATACATGCATGTACATACATATGTATACATACACACATGTACACATATGTACATATATAATACATGTACATGCATACTCACATACACATATATGTGCATGTACATATACATACATGTACATACATATATATATGCATATACATACATACATACACACATGTACACATGTATATATAATACATACATACATACATACATACATACATACACACATACATACATACACACATACACACATGTACACATATGTATATATAATACATGTACATGCATATGCACATACACATATATATGTGCATGTACACATATACATACATGTACATACATATATATATGCATATATACATACATACATACACACATGTACACATGTATATATAATACATATACACATACATACATACATACATGTATAAGAATATATAAATCATTCTCATTGGTCTGGGTCATGCTAAGGTTTAGAAAACCACTCCTGGGTGGAAGATTAGGATCCTAATTGACTTGTGGTACAACCAAAATACATCAAAATAAAGATTAAAAATATACTTTCAAATTGGAAAAATTAGAAATACTAGTGACATGAGATTTGAAAATGAAACACTAGTGGACTGGCTAAGGTTAGTTAAGGTGTATAAAGAGATTTCACAACAAATACCTAAAAAATAGAGCTCCTATTTTCTTATACAATATTCTATGAAGTTGATGCCTTTTATATGATTGAAATTAAAGTGTTGAAATACCCTTAAATCTAATACCTAAAAGATCGGAGCTACACTATTCAATGAAGTTGATGACTTTTATATGATTGAAATTAAACTATTGAAATAGTAAAAGCTGATATATAATATTCTATAAAGTTGATATCTTTTATATGATTGAAATTAAATTGTTGAAATAGTAAATGTTGTCATTTCATATTGATAACCTTATATATGAATGATATGTGATAGCAAAATTTTAGGAAGTATGTGATGAAATTTTTTGACCCCATCTCAAATACATCTCCTTAAATCTAATACCTAAAAATCAGAGCTCCTATTTTCTTATACAATAATATGAAGTTGATGTCTTTTATATGATTGAAAAATAGGAGCTATAGTATTCTAATACCTTTAAATCTAATACCTAAAAAATAGGAGCTATAGTATTCTATGAAGTTGACACATTTTATATGATTGAAATTGAAGTGTTGAAATACCCTTAAATCTAACACCTAAAAAATAGGAGCTACAGTATTCTATGAAGTTGACACATTTTATATGATTGAAATTAAAGTTGTTAAAATACCCTTAAATCTCATACATAAAAAATGGGAGCTCATATTTTCTTATACAATAACTATGAAGTTGATGTCTATTATATGATTGAAATTAAAGTGGTGAAATAGTAAAAGCTATCATTTCATATTGATAAGCTTATATATGAATGATATGTGATAGCAAAATTTTAAGAAATATGTGAATGAAACTTTTAACCCCATCTCAAATACATCCTCTTAAATCTAATACCTAGGAAATCAGAACTCCTATTTTATGAAGTTGACACCTTTTATATCATTGAAATTAAATTGTTGGAATACCTAAAAAAAATTGGAGAACCTATGAGGCTGAAGCAATGTGCAATCAACCATTTTATTTTTAACTTTGAGAGAGAAAAGTCATCTATTTGTAAACGAACATAACGTAGTTGCTATTTTTCCATGGTAGATACTCCAAAAGTCCAAAATCTATAATAGCCAAGGGATCATATCAGCCATTCAAAATTGGAAGATAAGTTCACCATAATGAAGAAAAGGATTCTTATAAACATGCTATTTTCCATTCATAGAAAAAAGTGTTTTTCAATTGAAAAGATGTTATTATAGATTTTGGAAACTTGATGCTTTTAAGACGTTTTGATTTTTAATTTTCCCAACTTTCCCACCTGAAAGAACCCACCATTGAAGTTACATTTGATGGAAGTTCTCTACATTGGATTGCATGACAGGCTTCACCATAACCCCACAAGAATATTATTAATATTAGATAAAAATTTATGTGGGTTGTATTATGCCTTTGGCTTCCACTATGCTTGGATAGAAGT
Source organism: Sequoia sempervirens (assembly GCA_007258455.2). Lineage (NCBI taxonomy): Eukaryota > Viridiplantae > Streptophyta > Pinopsida > Cupressales > Cupressaceae > Sequoia > Sequoia sempervirens. Next base: position 370,160,145 of record VDFB02281492.1, on the reverse strand, counting down.
CTTCTATTCACCATCATAAGCTTCTCAGCAAAGCACAGAGATACATAGAGATACACACTGTGCTCAGAAAAATTTGTCCTCTCCATTGAGAGCTTTAAAGTATGGATGCACATGGAATAGCAGATTTCACTTTGGAGATAAAAAATGCAAATAAAAATCAAGAAATAAGCATATACATATTATGATAAAAAATGCAAAGCTTTATCTGATTTCTAAAAGAATGTTTTATCTAGTGATTGGGTAAACCAATGTATAGAGAGGAATGAGAAAACATGTGAGATAGTGGTTGGAAGAAAAAATTCTAGCCAAGAAGCCATGGATTTAGAACATTACTTTTTGCAGGTAGGGCAGATGATTCAAGTTGAATCAGATCCATAAAAATGAGATGAGTATCTTCAGAGGTTAATGGAACTTCAAAATCAGGTTCTTTCATTATCAGTGGTCTAGTTATTTTTCAACAATCACTCTAGCAGACAGGGCTTAAATTTGATGGTCAACCTTTCCTTTCAACAAATTTTTTAATGACGGTTATCTATTCAAAGGTTCCCTTAAAACATTATGATATACCTTAGTGTAAGTAAAATTATATATAAATCAAATATATATATCATTATAATTCTATATAAATTTTGACAGTCAATCCAAAATCTCTCCTTTCATCTGATACAATCTTCATAAAATTTTGATTGTTTTTTACGACAAAAATCTCTAAATACAGTCATACGGCCATCAAATTTAAGCCCTGCTGGCAGAAATGTTCAGTGGTCTACTCTGGCAGAAATGTTCTCTATTTTTAGGAATGGAATTCTTTATTTTCTCTCTGTGAATAACCTTTTTTCTCTATTCTTATATGTTTCTCTTGTTTTATAGGCACGAGAGCCTAAAATTTTGAACTCTTCAAATTTGGAGGAGTAAACCCTAAACCCAATTTTATATATTTCCTTAAACTTTATCACAAATATCACAACATTCACTACCTTTCGGCCAATATCCATCACAAAAAATGATTTTTGCATTTCAATCAAACCCTAACCAAGAATACAGCCAACAAATTTCTCAAAACACAAACGAGACAAGCCAAATCAAACAATCCAGTGAATACCCCGAATGGAACCTAGCAAAATATAGTCGTTGCTGGTGACCTCAGCCGACAAGCTCTCGCCCTCAATCCTTTCGCCCGAGTGTTCCAAATAGTGGGCCTATTTTTTTTTTGGATTTTATTGCTGTTTTTTCAGTCGATACACTTACAGTCGATAGAGTTTCAGCCGAAATATACTCGACCGAACAGGTTTATCCAGATGGGCATCGTACTGACAACTTTTCAGCTGATAAAGTTTCGGCCGAAAGAAACTCAGCCGAAAAGTTCGAACCACGTAGGGGCCATGTGGCTGCCCCGTGGATTCAGCCAAAACTGTATCGGCCAAAAGCTGGTCAGCCGAAAGTAATCCGGTAGAATTACTTTATTTGGCTGAAAGTGTGACACAGGTTTGTGCTTTCACCCTCTTATAGAACATTCCTATCTTGCAGTAGTTTTTGCTACTCAATGACTTAGGAACTACATGCTAAATCATCAAACAAAGCTTGTCACCAAGATAGATCCACTAAAATGCCTACTCAACAAAGCAACATTGACAGGATGACTAGCTAAATGGGTCATGATACTTAGTGAGTATGATATTCATTATGTTGAGAGGAAAGCCATAAAAGGACAAGTCATTGTCGATCAACTTGTAGATGCACCAACCAAAGTTGATCATCCACTAGTCTCTGATTTTCTATATGTGTCTATATTTATTTTAGACACCCCAATAATATGGAAATTGTATTTTGATAGGTCTCACACAAATCATGGCTCAAGAGTAGGCATATTATTTATCACCCCTCAAGGTGATACCATACCCAAATCATTTATAATTTCCTTCTCATTTACCAACAACATATTGGAGTATGAGGATCTTCTCACATGACTTCTCATGACAATCAAATGGAAAATCAAGAGCCTTCAAGTGTATGGTGATTCTCAGCTGGTAATCCATCAAGTCAATGACAATTAGGGCACTAAGTACGAAAAGATTACTCCATTTAAACACATCATGGACAGTTTTAAATTATACTTTGACAACATCACTTTTTATCAGGTCCCTCGCATTCAAAACAAAACAAAAAATGCCATGGAAACCATTGGGTCTCTCTTGGATATCCTTAACAATGTGCCTCAATTCGAGTTTTTGGTAGAGCAACTATTGATCCCTATGTTTGACATCCCGAGTCTAAGATGGTATGTGAAATTTTTGGTCCTAATTCCCCATGGTACCAGGAAATTTATGCATATCTCCATGACCACATCATTTCCTCTGACCTATCCAGAAACCAATGCAAAACCTTTATCCACAAGGCCTCTAAATATGTCATCATCGGTGATACCCTTTACAGACAAGCCCTGGATAATACCCTCTTGTGATGTCTTGATACCAATGAAGCACAAACAACTTTGTGTGAAGTACATGAAGTTATATGTGGAGCCCATTCTTGTGGTCCAACTCTAGCTAATAAGATCATGAGAGCAAGATACTATTGGCTTACAATGGAACAAGACTCATACTTCTTTGTCAAGAAATATCAGCAATGTCAGATTCATGGGGACCTGATACATGCACCAGCATAGGAGTTGCATCTGATAACATCACCATGGCCCTTGGCCCAATGGGGACTCAACCTAATAAGTAAGATCCATCCCACTTTTTCCAATGGCCACAAGTTCATTATCACCGCAACCGAGTACTTCACCAATTAGATTGAAGCAAAGTGGATGACATTGGGTGTTTCATATGTTCCAATGTTGACTTCCATAATTTTTTCAATAAGCATAGGTGACTTCTCTTGGTTAAGGGGGATAATGTCCAACCCTCTATTAGCTCTCAAAAACACAGGTAAGAATACCTCAAGAGGTTGCCAATCTCTTGGTACATTTTAGGGTAACAGACAAAGCCAAATGGTTTAAGCTTTCTACTCTTTAGGTGCTGCTAGACCTTGGCGGGTGTACCTGTATGAATTGGGTAGACTTGACTTATGATCTTCTCTCTTGTAGTGGTTTGTCCACGATGGCAGATGGAAGTGGACAAATAAAATTAAATTTTGTATAAATTGTATAGCAATATTCAAAACTAAATCCTAATATGTTCAGTTAACAGATGTAAAAAGAATTGAATAAAACCAAATGATGAAAATGTGGAGACTAGTGCCTTATAGGGTATGCAGATTCAAAAGGAATATAAAACAAGTACTTCTTACTGGCAGGTATTCAAGTCATTCAGCATATAATTTAGTTTATAACTTGTATAAACATGCAGGGTTATGATTATTGAGTTCTCCTTAATGATCCAACTGACATTCTCTAATTACTATGATCAACTTAAAGGATTTAATCTTTACTTGAAAGAACCAATCAATTGATCATACAGATACATCAAATGTGCACTGAGAAACTAGATATAAACTTGTTACACCAATTTAAATAACCAGAAAACACCAACTTTGGAGATAACTTCAATAATGCTCTCAATGAAAACGATAAAAAATTGATACCAGAAATGACTACACCATATTAAATGATTTCCATTGATAACTCCATAATTTCAAACATGCATCATAGTCTCATATTTGTGAAACATTGTATTCTACTATATATCTTTTATCCTATTTTTTATCCTATCTCTTATATCCTCTATTTTGTTTCTGAAACAAATATTTATACATCGAATATATGAAAGGACGCGTCCTTTCAAAAATGTCTTATGTTTACATAACAAATAGATTAAAGGATAATTAAGCCCTGCTTAGCCACAAATGAGTTTTAGTTAGATGATCCAAATAATCTAGATGCTCATGTGTATCCGCATCTCCAATAGCATTCCAAGTTGAAATCTCCATCTTGATCATCCTATCATTCTGCTCGCTCACATCCTCCAATGTCGTGTTTTCAGCAGTGGCAACATTCAGGATTTCACACAGTTTCGACTCATTCTCATCCCTCCATCTAGTCACTTATTTTAGCTCTCCTCTATCATCTGAGAATGCGGTCGATGTTTTCTTAGCAGCATCTATCATTCCTTGCACATCCCCCTGCAATTCTACATAGAAGTTTCGGTGCCTATTTATAAAATGATTTGCATTTTCAATTGTTGCACTATTAGTGACATCTCTCTGGTTCAATTCTTAAAACTTCTCCATAATCTGCTCATTCATCCTTTCATGTTCCTTTAATGTAGCAAGCGTATGAGAATACTTTCCCCAGAGTTTATTTAGCCAAGATGTTAAATTGGCCTGCCTCTTCTTGATTATTGCTACAAGTGCATCATATCTTCCTTGAGAGTATGCACTTGATCCTTCCCAATGATCTCTTGACTGAGAGCTTTCGCCTTGAGTAAGCATCTTGGTTGACCTCATTGTAACGCCTACTAAATCCTTTAATTTGTCATTTTCTCTCAACATCCTTTCATTATTTAGTTTGTACATTTCCCTCTCTTTTATCAACATCTGAATTTGTGCTTTGTTCAATTTTGCATTATTAACTCCAATTTCTGCAATAGCCACAGGATCAGCTTCTCCAACCTTTAAATTCATGACATGTCCAAACGCTTTTTCTATTTCAATAACTACTAATTTCCTGTGGGGTGGGTATAAGGCACAAATCATCAATTATCCCTCATCTGTATTATATTTAGATCCAACATACACTTTCGTTACCTTTTCTTTGTCAAGCTTGTGTGTAGCATTGTTGTCCCTCAAGAAACTATCAAAGACAAGTGCACAACTGAGATCTAGCCCGGGAAAGCATTTTCTAACAATTTTCTCCCCTTTTCAGGGGTCATACCTGTCATTTCCTCATCTACACACTTCCTCAATTCATTCAGCAATTGCTCTTCATTTCCTGTAGTAACATCATCAACCTTCTCCCTTATTTCTTTCCCTTTTTTTTTATACAAAAATGCTTTGAACTCTGGGGAATTTATGAACTCATCATCTAAAACAAAAGATCTATACTCAATATTCCTTACATCTGTCCCTCCACTTTCTTCAACACTCAATTCTCTGGTTGGGAAAATATACTGTTGAGTTCTCAATCTGGATACTCTTCCTAGTTGGATTTGTGGCACATTATCCTTAGGTGTCTCTTCCCCAGAATACAACTGCTTTGCATCCTATAGCCCTTGATTATATCTTTCAACCACCATTTCAGCTTCTTCTTCTTCCAAATTTTGAATCATATCATCAAAGGGATAGGGCATATGCTAATACCCTCAAAGTTTATCTTCATTTTAGCAGAATTGATATACCCTTCTAGGTCAAAATTCTTTCTGGGTGGTCCTCTCTTCATATTGTACTAAAGAAATTTTTCAAGGATCAAATTATATCCTTCTTTGGCCAACATAGTAAAATCACCAAAACATGATGTACTAGGCATAAAAGCCTGCTTCCCAAAAGAGCTGAAATTCATTACACTACAATAATCCATTTGTCTAACAATCTCCAAGTATGCAATTATGTTTGGGACTGTTTTTGGTAAAATGAAAGGGGCATCCTCAAACCCATAAATTTTGATCATAGTAGCTCCCTCCAAGCAATACCAATCTCCCCAATTATGATCAATTGTCCCGTTGAAATATTTTGGCCGAAGAAATCTCTTTATCTCATTAGATAATGAATAATTACAAGGATAATTGTACAATTTATACAATTTTTTCACAAAATATTCCTCAAAATGAATGAAACTAGCATTGGTAAACCTGCTATCCCAAACAGCAGTCCACAATTGAACTGGCAATGTTTCACCATCTTTATTAAACTGATAAATCCTCATCTCTGGAAGCCATACTCCCAACTCTTGTCCAAAATAGAGTACCAGATGCATCAACAATGAATAATGCCTGAGATGAAAGGTAGATGATCCACTTTTTATAGCCATCAATCTTGAATCAAGCCCCTTAAAAATGTACAAGGCATAGTCAAATGGCCTAGAATTGTGGTATTGGATATTTGCTGTGATAATCATTGGCACAATTGACATATATTCTGGGGCATCCATTCCCAATACCTAGCACACTGAGAAGTAAGTGTATTTCATATAGGGTTCAAACAAGTCCACATGATAAGGGGGCCTCTCACTATCCTACAGAGGAACCGGTTTTCTACCTTGTTTAGCTCTGTGAATTGGCAGCCTCCAACCTTTATAAATCGTATCCATTCTCGAGAATTCCTTTTCCAATTCTTCGTATATGATCTCCTCATTGCAAAACCCTTCCAAATTGAAAACTTTCCCAATTGAATCCTTCGAAAAATGTATTTGTGGCTTTCCAAATGGGTCACATATAGCTTTGTGCTTCGGGTCATAGTGATTAGCTAATAATTTTACCAATTCAGCATTTACAAATACATTAAGGCACACCAACTTTCCTAAGTTGAGTTTCCATGGATTGCATACTGGTTCAAAACAGCTTCTCCAATGATAATGAAAATTAAACAACTCATACCCCCTTATGGTAGTCCAAACGTCTCCTATGAATTTGCATTTATCATCCAGCATATCAACTTCTGCCCTAAGTTGTGTAGACCTTCTGGCTTTAGGCCCAAAGCTAGGTAATTGGTCAATGAGGTCTTGGTTTAATCTTCGCTCATTTCCCTCATGTTTTGTCTCAATTTTTTGTTTCTTTCCTTTTGATTGACTACTTTCACCATATTTTCTACCCTTCGATTTCCCTAACCTGGGAAATTACATTTCCTCAAAATGACAATAATTAAGACCAAAGGAATTAAGGCGTAAAAACTTATTGTATCTGCTTGAAGCTTTCAGAATGAAAGAAATGCCCTAGCTCCTTGTTCTCCTTGTTGATTCCTATTACCAATTCAATACCAATGCATCAATTATTTTCTCCCTATTATGTTTCGTCGCGCCATTAATGTGTTAGCTGAAGCATGAGTGAAGTCCTTTTTTGAAATTCACACTGTCGCATCAAATGTCTTGTCGGTGAGAAATTTTTAAATATAGGGCGATATCCTTTTGCAACGTTCATTAAACCTTTCGCCGAGACACCCTGCAGTCTCCCTGAAACATTCAAGTCTCACTTAGAGGTATCGCCTTAGTTTTATGTGTCGCTGTGACAATTCCAAGTTGGGGAGATGTTTCATAGGCTACACTGTATCTTACCGAGATGAACCCCGTGGTATTTTTCTTATTACTGAGACATAACCACTCTTTCACCGATGAAACCACATTTTGATGTGACCTTCAAGTTTCTCATCAATGAAATTAATCTTACCAATGAAATAAATTCTATCAACAAGACCCTGAATCTCGAAAAGACTCATATCGATGCCAAATATCTTGCCGAACCTGTTTCTCCAATATATTTTATTCAATGAGACTCTCCCCGAAGTATTTCATTAGTGTGACTTACATATTTCGGTAGAACTCATGCCGATGAATTTTCTCTCATCAATGCATATCTTTATCGGTGTGACATTTGAGTTGGTGAGACTACGTGACTTCCTCCCGATAGCCATCTGATGGAATCCCTTTGCGCTTTATCGGCAAGACCCGATGCTTTCAGTAAGACATCACTCCGATAATCTTTTGGTTGGCCGATATTGTTACCCAATTTTCACCTACGAGCTCAATTAGGCAAGGCAATCTATGTTTTAGGTGTTCTTGAAAGCCAAGTGGGACATTTCAATCAAGAGTTTGATCATGCACCTAAGGATATTTCACAAGGGAGGTCTATTGGAAAGTATCACTCAGTCAGATTTGGCATAAACTCATCAGAGAGGAAAGTCAACAAGACCTTCCTGCTGTCTTACCAACTGACAGTGTGTTCTTTGTGTTTGAATACACCGATCGCTAGGACATTCGGGTCACCAGGAGTTTTTATGTATCTCTCCACTGCAAGGAAGTCACACTGACAGTTATTCAGAGGGCTGCCATCAGGGAGAAGGTTTCACATTCACTGTGATGTCTCGGTGACCATTGGCAGTCTCACGGAAGCGGTCGGTGTCAGAGTGAAGTCTCACCAAAAGCAACAGGGTCTCGATGACAATGATGAGGTTTGGCAGGAGTCTCCCCGATAACTAGTGTCTTGCCAAGGGGATGACGCGTTCGGTATAGGGTCGTACCCTCAGAAAATGGTCTTACCGATATGGTCATGTCTCCCAGAAAAGAAGAATGAAGTCTCGGCAAAGGGAGGCATCTACGGCAAAAGATCTGGCCGAATGCAAGAGGTCACGCCGACGATAGACACCGGGGAGCTCTCGGCTTGAATTTTTCCCTTCGGCGAAATGTCTTCCCAACTTGATGAGGTCTCGATGAAATGAAGTGAGCTCAGGCAGACAGGAGGAGTTCGCTATGAAGTCTTAGTGACCGCGTGATGTCTCACTGACTAGAAAGTAAACGCATCGTCGGGAAGGATGGAGGATATTGCCGTGAGGTCTGGCCGAAGGGGTTGAGTCATATCGAGACAGAATGTTCTCGACGTAGGTTGGTGCTTTCGCCAGAATGTCACGCAGATATGTGGGAGGTCTCACCGAAGGGATACCTTTGGCGTATGTCAACAAACTTCACTATGAGGTCTTACCGAAGACAAAAGGTCTCCCTGACAATCATTCTTGAAGTAGCGTCAGCAAAAGGAAGCGAGCTTTGGAATAGGGTCTGCCCAACAGTAAGATGTCTTCCCGACATAAAGAAAGAGGAATCGGTATGACTGTGGGACCTCGCTGAGATGTCTCGGTGATTATAAGAGGTCTCCCTGACATTTGACTTCAGTGTAGTTTCTAGCCGTCGCCCTCAGGTCTTCCTGACATGACCATGTCTGAGCGAACGAAGGTGATCTCGGCCAAGGGAAATAGTTTCTCCATGATGTCTTGGCAAAGGTAGATGTCCCCCCAACTGAAGAGAAGTAGCTCATCGCCGAGAGTTAAGGAGCCCGGCGAGAGGTCTGGCTGACAAGCCAATGTCTCACCAACAACAAAGGGTCTCACCGGGTGTCTTGCCGAATGAAGAGTTTGCCAAAGGAAAAGGAATTCGATAAGATGTCTCGGCGAATGAAGGAGGTCTCAGCGATGGAAGCAGGAATCGGTATGACTATTGGACCTCGCTATAATGTCTTCCCGACTTGCCACAGTCTTTTCGAAGGAAATAAAGAGCTCAATGGAATGGAATGCGTTCGGGGTGACATCAAGTGAGTCTCACCAACAGAAGATGAAAGGTCTCGATGTAGCCTCTTTCTTTCGATAAAACGTCTCACCGACACTTGGGTGTCTTGCCGAATGAAGAGGAGCTCGGGGAGATATCAAAATGAACTTGACGAAGGAGAAGACCTCGGTGTGAGGTCTGGACGAACCAAGGAGGTCTCGCCAACAAAAGGAGCTCGCCGAGGAGTAATCTCAACAAAGTAAAAGGAGCCTTCGGTGTAACATTTTTAGCTCGCTATTGAGTCTCAACGACACAGGAAGGTCTTGGTGACATAGGAAGCGTCATCGGCAAAGGTCTCACCGACCAGTGGAGCCTCCCGAAATGAAAGAAGTTTGCCAAAGGGAAAGGAATTTTACATGACGTCTTGGCAAACTAAGGGGGTCCTGCTGATAGCTAATGAACTGAGCTCGCCGGGAGTTGAGGCTTTCGGCATGAGGTTCTAGCAACTTCTTGAGGTCTTGCCGAAGTGGATTGACTTCAGTATAGCATTGTGTTTTCACCCTGGGGTCTCACCGATTTGCTAATGTCTCCCCAACTGAGGAGATGGTGGACTCATCGCTGAAACATATGTAGCTCATTATGACTCTTGCCGACGATAATGAGTCATGCCGATAAGTTGCAAAACGATATAATCGCATTGGGGAGACACAATGAGTGTCTCACCAACATGTGATTCTGACTAAGCGAGCCTTTGACCGTCAGTAATCTACGTGGAATACACTCGACCAATCGGAGGGAGTTAAAGGCAAGTTGTGCTTGTCTGACCAGCAAAAGAGGATCAACAGAATGTAAATCGACACAGATCTATTTTGAGCTCAGGAGCATTCAAAGCAGCTTGACTGGGGGGAATTCAAAGGAGGACACGAGGATCAGAAGTAAATGCAGTGGTTGCAGAAAGATTAGAAGGCTTCTCCGGGGAATGACTCTTCACCGACATGGACGCGCAGGGTTCAGCATTAAATTTAGTCAAAAGATCTAAGGAAAAATCTACTCTGAGGATGAATTTTTTGTAAGCCCTAAGGGGCTAACACAGTTTGATATATAAGGAATTTTTTCCTTTTTTGTAAGGAGTTCAGATTATACACTCAAAAAGAGTTAGTGATTTTTGTTAATCCTTTCTCGACTAAATGTATGTTTTTGTAACTCAACTAGAATCTGGAATACAACACAGAGTTTACCTTGGAAACTAGTGCTCATGTTTGTACTACTTTCATTTCTGTATTTCTCTTTTGATTATGCAAGTCTTTAACTGTGTTTTATAACTCTGCACTCATACCTTAAAGCTGTGAAATTTATCTTTCCTTCCTAAGATGTGTATGTAGATCAAACCTGTTAAGAATGATGCATAAGTCTAAAAGAAGTTCTTTTGAGTATGTGAAACAATATCTATTAGGTTTCCCAGTGTATTTTCTTCTTGTTTCATTTCATGATTTCCTATCAATACGGTGTATCACCATAGTTTAGTTCCATTTTTATGCATTTTCCTTCTTTTAGCTCACAGTGATCAAAAGTTTAGGTGATACCCAAAGGAAGCCGGCCTTCTTTGGAGGTTCATTTCAACTATAGGTGACCCATAGCCTTGAAATGATCCCATGTTGCTCTAGAAAGCTCAATTTTTGTAAACTTTGCATAGGGTGCATTTCTAGGTGACAACAGTTTCTGGCACGCCCGGTGGGACTTTCGAATAGACAGTTTGGAAATTATATGTCTACCACTGGTTTTTGATATGCAGCCAATAAATTTTAGGCCTTTTAGAGGTAAAATATCGGCATATCATGGCAACTCCAAATTCATAACAACTGGTTCCAGCAGCCCAGGTGCCTGCAATTAATAAGGCATGATCTTTAGGCTTGTTATTCCTCATGTCTTATCTCTGCAATGATTAATTATTAGCAATTTAGTGACTAGTCACCTCCATTCCATGAGAGTCATGTGTATATGTCCTCCCATCAGCCATACTATACAGAATAGCTTGTTGTTTTTGTGTCAAATGACCCGATATCAACAGATTACCAGTATTTTCATCATGTTTCCCACTCTCCCACTCCTAGTCAATTGTTATGTCAGCCATTATATAATCAAAATCAACCCCAGGAGGAGGTTTCTAATGTTAACCAATATGATTATTTACATAATCAGCCTCTAAAGCATCCTTGTCAAGCTATAATGGATCGACTTCAACAATTTGATCATGTGTTGTGGGCTTTGAGCCAGAAGTTTGAACATATGCATATTAATGATGTCAGTAAGGTGTTCTCCTACATGTATGGCATGTTGGTTGATGTCAAGAAACAAAATAGGCTTACTTCACAGCAGCAGGAGTTGGGATGTCAGTTTGAAGATCTTGAGAGAAAGATAGCAACTAAAGAGGAGCAAATGAAATTTTTATCTGCTCAAGTACAAAGTAGTCGGGTCTATTCAGATTATCAAGCACAAAGGTATGAGACACAGGCAACCCGTTTCATTCCTAGTTTCAGCTCACCCCCTCCTATAATGATGAATCATTTGGTGAAAAAGAAGGCTTCTGAATATAGGTTTCCTAGCTTTAAGCAGGAGAAGCCTTCCAAGCTCTCTAGTGAGCCTATTAATAAGTCTCCTACCCTCAGGATTCCAAGCTGGAAGTTTCCATCTCAGTCACCTTGTGAGTTTCCTTCGCCTATCATGCAAATCAAATCGTGCTCTGACGTCCAAGAGGTAAAAGAGGAGCAGCCCAGTGATCAAGTTAGTTCATTCACCATGGAGGAGGATAGAATCCCAAATCTGTTACATCTAGCTATGGAGGAATATAGAAAACAACAACAGCAAATGATCGAACAACAGGAAGAAATTGGAGAGTTGCTCATTGATGACAATAAGCAAGACAATAGGGTCTCAATTCAAGAAGAACAGCCTAGGATTGAACCTGATATTATCCTCCAAGGTGGGAGCTTTGATGTTTTTGAACATGTTGGGGTTGGAAAAGCTACTGTTGAGTTTTTTGAGGAGGAAGCTAGCTTTGATCCTTATGAAAACTCATAAGTAGCTGATAGTCATGATGAACTAGGACAATAGGTTCATAAACTTGAACAAATGTTGAAACATCAAGAGGAGCCTAATGAGCCTGATTTGCAAGGTTATAACTGGTTGGAGGGGTTTCCATTCCATTATGCAGAGGAGCTTGAGGTTACATCATTGTTTGAATTGTTGCCCCCCTTTATTGAGGAAAACAAGCCTGAATCAGAATCTAACTCTTCTAGTGATGATGAGAATTATGAGCAGCTTCCATTCTGGTGCATAAAAGAGCCAGAGGTTGATGCATTGATTGAAGATGTGATGGAGGAAGCTATCTCATTGTTCTCCATCAAAGAAATGGGTGTCTAGTTGGGAAAGCATGAGCATACCAAGTAGATTGCCATTTTTTCATCAAGTCAACCACAGGGATTAGGCTCTTCCAGCCCACAAGATGATAAAGTGGTAGTCCATAAGCAAGAAATCAACAAGGAAGGCTTAGTCTTTGCCCTTACCAAAGGCTGTCCAATCAAGTACCTAGCTCAGATGGAATCCAATACAACACCAAGGACGAATCTTGCACCCAATCATGAAGGTACTGCTCAGGAGGAGCGCACTCAAGTTACCTTTCCACCTCAGAACGAGAATGTTTACATTCTGTATGAAAAGGTTAGTAAGCTTGAATATGCTCTGCAAGAGATCCTGCAGCCATTCGTGGAATTGTCATGCATGCTTCATTTCTCTTTAGTTGTTCTCCAGCGTAGCAAACATTATAATTTTTTTAGAAAGGGCAGTTATTTCAACCAACTTGTCAATGGGTTTGTTTGACCAATTTCTTACTGGTTACTATAGGGTAGGTTTAGTTATTTTTTTCCCTAAGTTTTGTTTCAACACATGTAAATAGTTTTATTTCAATTTTTCCTACTTTCAATAAGTTTCTGAGTGTTCTAGTATGTCTCAGGATGAGCTATAGCCATGTACAAAGTTGTTCCAAGTCTGTTTCTGAGTTTTCCCAATGACTTCATTCCCAATGGATAGGCCTAGGCTACTGGTTTCATGTTTAGCAGGAAAACATCCAGCAAAGGTTGCCATAAATGTTACCCAATTTTAACCTATGGGCTCAATTGGGCAAGGCAATCTATGTTTCAGGTCTTCTTGAAGGCCACATGGGACATTTCAATCAAGAGTTCGATCATGCACCTAAGGATATTTCACAAGGGAGGTCTATTGGAAATTATCACTCAGTCAGATTTGGCATAAACTCATCAAAGAGGAAAGTCGGCAAGACCTTCCTATTGTCTTACCGACTAGCAGTGTGTTCTTTGTGTTTGAATACACCGGTTGCCAGGACATTCGGGTCGCCAGGAGTTTTAATGTATCTCTCCGTTGGAAGGAAGTCACACTGACAGTTATTCAGAGGGCTGCCATCAGGGAGAAGGTTTCACATTCGCTATGATGTCTCGGCAACCGTTGGCAGTCTCGCCGAAGCAGCCGAGATCAGAGTGAAGTCTCACCAAAAGCAACAGGGTCTCAGCGACAAGGATGAGGTTCGGCAGGAGTCTCCTCGATAACTAGTGTCTTGCCGAGGGGATGACACATTCGGTATAGGGTTGTGCCCTCGGCAAATGGTCTTACCGATATGGTCATGTCTCCCCCAAAAGAAGAATGAAGTCTCGGTGAAGGGAGGCATCTACGGTAAAAGGTCTTGCCGAATGCAAGAGGTCACGCAGACAGTAGACACTGGGGAGCTCTCGACCTGAAGTTTTCCCTTTGGCAAAATGTCTTCCCAACTTGATGAGGTCTCAGCAAAATGAAGTGAGCTCGGGAAAACAGGAAGAGTTCGCTATGAAGTCTTAGCAACCGCGTGATGTCTCACCAACCAGAAAGTAAACACATCACCGGGCAGGATGGAGGATATCGCCGTGAGGTCTGGCTGAAGGGGTAGAGTCATACCGAGACAGAATGTTCTCAACGTAGGTTGGTGCTTTCGCCAGAATGTCACGCTAATATGTGGGAGGTCTCACCGAAGGGATACCTTCGGCGTATGTCAACAGACTTCGCTATGAGGTCTTACCGAAGACAAAAGGTCTCCCCGACAATCATTCTTGAAGCGGCGTCGGCAAAAGGAAGTGAGCTTCGGAACAGGGTCTAGCCGACAATAAGATGTCTCCCCGACATAAAGAAAGAGGAATCGGTATGACTGTGGGACCTCGCTGAGATGTCTCGGCGATTATAAGAGGTCTCCCCGACATTTGACTTTGGTGTAGTTTCCAGTCGTCGCCCTCAAGTCTTCCCGACATGACCATGTCTGGGCGAACGAAGGTGATCTTGGCCAAGGGAAGTAGTTTCTCCATGATGCCTTGGTGAAGGCAGATGTCTCCCTGACCTAAGAGAAGTAGCTCATCACCGAGAGTTAAGGAGCCCAATGAGAGGTCTGGCTGACAGGCCAATGTCTCGCTGACAACAAAGGGTCTCATCGGGTGTCTTGCTAAATGAAGAGTTCGCCGAAGGAAAAGGAATTTGATAAGATGTCTCGTCGAATGAAGGCGGTCTCAGTGACGGAAGCAGGAATCGATATGATTGTTGGACCTCACTATAATGTCTTCCCGACTTGCCACAGTCTTGTCGAAGGAAATAAAGAGCTCGGTGGAATGGAATGCGTTCGGGGTGACATCAAATGAGTCTCGCCGACAGAAGATGAAAGGTCTCAATGTAGCCTCTTTCTTTCGGTAAAACCTCTCACCGACACTCGGGTATCTTGCCGAATGAAGAGGAGCTCGGGGAGATATTGAAATGAACTCGACAAAGGAGAAGACCTCGATGTGAGGTCTAGGCAAACCAAGGAGGTCTCACCGATAAAAAGGAGCTCGCCAAGGAGTAATCTCAGTGAGGTAAAAGGAGCCTTCAGTGTAACATTTTTAGCTCACTATTGAGTCTTAGCGACACGGGAAGGTCTTGGTGACATAGGAAGCATCATCGGCAAAGGTCTCACCGACCAGTGGAGCCTCCTGAAATGAAATAAGTTTTCCAAAGGGAAAGGAATTTTACATGACGTCTCGGCGAACTAAGGGGGTCCTGCCAACAGCTAATGAACCCAGTTCGCCGAGAGTTCAGGCTTTCGGCATGAGGTCCTAGAAACTTCTTGAGGTCTTGCCGAAGTGGATTTACTTTGGTATAGTGTTGTTTTTTCGCCCTGGGGTCTCACCGATGTGCTAATGTCTCCCCGACTAAGGAGAGGGTGGACTCATCGCTGAAACATATGTAGCTCGTTATGACTCTTGCCGACGATAATGAGTCATGCTGATAAGTTGCAGAACGATATAATTGCATCGGGGAGAAATGATGAGTGTCTCACCGACATGCAATTCTGACTGAGCGAGCCTTTGATCATCGGTAATCTACGTGGAATAGACTCGACCAATCGGAGGGAGCTAAAGGCAAGTCGTGGCTGTCTGACTAGCAAAAGAGGATCAACAAAATGTAAATCGATGCGGATCTGTTCTGAGCTCAAGAGCATTCAAAGCAGATCAATTGGGGGGAATTCAAAGGAGGACACGAGGATCAGAAGTAAATGTGGTGGTTGCAGAAAGATCAGAAGGCTTCTCTGGGGAATGACTCTTCACTGACATGAACGTGCAGGGTTTAGCATTAAATTCAGTTAAAAGATCTAAGGAAAAATCTACTCCGAGGACGGATTTTTTGTAAGCCCTAAGGGGCCGACAAAGTTTGATATATAAGGAATTTTTTCCTTTTTTGTAAGGAGTTCAGATTATACACTCAAAAAGAGTTAGTGATTTTTGTTAATCCTTTCTTGACTAAATGTATGTTTTTGTAACTCAACTGGAATCTGGAATACAACACAGAGTTTACCTTGGAAACTAGTGCTCATGTTTGTACTACTTTCATTTCTGTATTTCTCTTTTGATTATGCAAGTCTTTACTATGTTTTATAACTCTGCACTCATACCTTAAAGTTGTGAAATTTATCTTTCCTTCCTAAGATGTGTATGTAGATCAAACCTGTTAAGAATGACACATAAGTCTACAAGAAGTTCTTTTGAGTATGTGAAACAGTAGCTATTAGGTTTCCCAGTGTATTTTCTTCTTGTTTCATTTCATGATTTCCTATCAATACAATGTATCACCATAGTTTAGTTCTATTTTTATGCATTTTCCTTCTCCTTTTAGCTCACAGTGATCAATAGTTTAGGTGATACCCAAAGGAAGTCGGCCTTCTTTGGAGGTTCATTTCAACTATAGGTGACCCACAACCTTGAAATGATCCCATGTTGCTCTAGAAAGCTCAATTTTTGTAAACTTTGCATAGGGTGCATTTCTAGGTGACAACAGATACATCACTCCAAGCGCTAGTTGGTGAGACATATATGAGTTCGTTATGACTCATTCCGATAACAACTCTCTTGTTGATATGACCCTTCTGTCGCTGAGACGATAGATGTGTTCTTCTGATAAATGCTTGAGTATAAATTTTGATCGGTGTGATCTTTCTGAAGTCTTGTCGATAGTCTGCAACAAGTATTCATTAGTGGGAAAACATTATAGATCGCGGAGACCTTGTCCCTCTCTTGCTGATATGGATTATGTAGTGAAATATTCATGACTCAATGGAAACTATGGGACCGCATGGCAAAAAATATGGGCAAAATATTATGAAGAGAGGAAATTGTGCCTATGGTGAGGACTATTTTATTGACTCATCTGTATAAATAACTATAAAATTCTCAAAATTTTATAGTTCTAATAGTGGCTCCGTCTGGGGATGAATGATTGTAAGATCATTGCAAGGATCCATCCTTTCTTTTTACTTTTTCTTTGTCTAAAGGTGCCTTGCAGTTTTCACCTAGAAACCCATCATTTTTTGTCTTATCATTTTATTTTTGCAACTAGAGGGGTGGACAGACTCCCCACAGTAGGTCATGTGATCCAAGTCAATGGTAAAGCTAGATTTGTGATCTCCACTAGGAATTCCTTCTCGTAATCACATGAACTCAATGATGGCTTCGTCATTCTCAAATATGTCTAAGATGGGTGGTCCTTGTGGGTCCCAATCGATCAGTTGGGCGTAGACTAAGGTTATGCCATCATTAGAAGTGTCAAGGTTTAAAGTGGACAAGGTAAAGATAGAGGTACCATCAATGTCTTTGGTCATGGCATCCAATAGGTCAAGTTCGACAAGCATCTCAACTATGTCATATTCACTGGAGACAAGGGAATCCCATTCATATTCATTAAAGTTGGTCTCAATATAGTCATTGTCACATATTTCAGATGGATCAGGGGTTTCAGGTGTCGTGGATGTCTCGATATTCTCAAAAGCACTCATTTCCTCAATTGAAAGTACCTTGGTACTAGGAGCACCAATCTTTATGGGTTTAAACCCTAGCCCCAAGCCTTTTGGTCGCTTAGACACTAGCACAGGTTCTGTCATTCCACTTTTGTTCAAGCCAAGTCCGTTGTATCCATCATAGCCTTTGTTCTGCATGATTTTAAAACCGTTTCCATATTGTTCAGTAGGTATTTTCTTAGGTGCAACAGCTTCTTCTCTATATAGCCATGAGGTCACATCTTCTTTGTTGATGTTTTCTTTTCTTGTCTCTCCCCATTTTGTGAAAGTAGTTGTGGGAGGGATATAAATAGTGACCTTACATTGTCCTCTATATGTTGATTGTTTTCCATATATATTAGGAGATGTGAGTTTACTAACACAATAATATGTCTTCACGTGATATTCACCACACCCCTTGTCTTGGATCTCAATTTTTGGATCAGAAGGTTGAGCCTTGGAAGTGGATGCTTTGGATAGGGTGGAAGGGTTGATGTAGTGAGATGAGGAAGATGACGAGCCCTTCTGATTGATGGGAACTTGTTGTTTGGTGAATCCTCTTAGGTTAATGCAATATTGAAATGGGTCAAGATCACCAACTATTGTAATTTTGGTGTCATTGTATCAGAATTTGAGGCACTGGTGGTAGGTGGAAGGTATGACCTTCATGGCATGAATCCATGGTCAACCAAGGAGAAGATTGTATGGAAGGTCTAGATCCAAGACTTGGAATGTAGTGTCCATTGTTGTAGGTCCAACTCTGATTGGCATAGTTATAACACCCTTGGAAGAGCATTCTTCATCACCATAGGCTTTGATAAAAATGCTCTTGGTCATGTCTACACACACTTTAGAGAAGCCTAGTGCCTTAACCAATTTTAGGGTGCAAATATTCAATCCCGCTCCACCATCTATCAAGACTCGTCTGAATTTGTGCTTATGGACAAAGACTTCAAGGTGTAAGGGATCATTGTGGCTAGACTTGTGGGTCGAATAATCTTGGTTGGAGAAGGTGACATGGTGTGTATTATCCAAGTATCCCACCATTTCCTAGAAGTGATTGGCATCAAGTTCATTGGGAATGGTAGTGTCCTGAAAATCTTTGTCGAGAATGGCCATGTGATCGGGAGAGATACGCAACAACTCAAGGATAGAGATTTATGCGGGTGTCTTCCCCAAATGGTCTAGTAAGTTATATTGGGATTTTTGTAGCTTCTTTGGGGAAGAAAACTGTACAGTCACTTTAGTTTGATGGGTATTGATGGCACATTCAAGTGATTTCTTGATGGTGATAGTATTGATATAATTGTCTATGGCTCGAATGTAATGGATGGTAGTATAGTCATATTTGGTATTGGTGTAATTGGAAGAATTATTGGTCTTAGGACCCAAATTAGAGGTCTTTCCTTTTCCATGGTCATGTAATGGATCTATAAAGACCTTATGATCATTGTTAGAATTTTGTTGTTGTCCATCGATTTCTATGGTACTGTTTTCAATGAGGTCTTGGATGATGTTTTTCAATTGTTGACATGACGAAGTAGAATGTCCTTTGGCACGGTGATAGTCACAAAAGGTGTTTTCATCCCACCATGAAGGTTTGAATTACCCTAGATCATATGGTTTCACCTTAGGAAGTGTAATGACCTTAGACTGCAGGAGTTGTTTAAGAACAAATTCAATAGGTTCCCCTAAGGGAGTGTACTTGTGTCTTGTAGTAAATTGTCTTTGAGGTCTTTGTACTTTAGTGTTTTGAAGGGAATTTTCCATTTGTTGTGGTGGGTTTCTTGGTGTGTTAGGTTTTTTTAGTGTAAGTTTAGGCCTGGTGTGGATTTCCTTTGCATCGGCAACTCCGTCGTTAGTAACATTTTTATTTCGAGCCCAATATTTGTTCTTATTATTTGAAGTGTTTTAGGTAGCTTACATCTTGTTCTAAGTTTTAATTTCCCCTTTAGCGATAAGGGCTTTATCAAGGATGATTCATTTTTCTAAAAGTTCTACAAATGTTGAGAAACAATGGGTATATAGTAAATACTTTAAGTTTGTGATCATATTTTCCATGAACATGACAATCTTTTGCTTTTCAAGAATGTCAATAGGATAGTAGCTAGCTAAGCTCCTCCATCTTTGGAAGAATTGTATGAAAGATTCACCCTCTTCTTGTTTAGTATGGCATAAGGTGGAAATAGTGATGTCATTTTCAATGTTAAAGGTGAAGTGGGTGATAAACTTGTCAGCTAGTTCCTCCCATGTTCGAAAGTATGTCGGTAGATGGGCAAACCATTCTAGGGCTTCTCCTACGAGACTTCTAGGAAATAGTCCCATTAAGTATGTCTATTTGGAAGCAATTTCGATTAGGTCCATGTGGAATTATCTCACATGCCCAATGTTATTTCCTCTTCCTCTATATTTGGGTAATGTTGGCATGACATAATGAGGAAGAGGAGGCATGTATAATGTCCTATCAAATCGGTATGGATATAACTCTTGGGTAGAGTAAGTCTTCTTGTTTGACAATGTCATGGGTAGCTAGGACATCATATGTTGTAGGTGTTGTGTCCACGGCATTTGCAACTGCATTTTGGTAAGGCCCCATGTTTGTGTTTTTCAATCCAACGTGTTGAAGGGATGAATTGGTGTTGTTTTGAGCTGGTTGTTATGAGTGAAGGACGAGATTTGGTTTTGAATATATAGAATGTAAATTGAGGTTGGAATTTGAATTTGAGGGATGTGAGTAGTGTGAGTTGGAATGTGTGAGGTGTTAAAGTACGTTTGGAAAGGATTGGAAGTATTTGGACCTTGTGTGTATTGGGTGTTGAATTGGAAGGATCCTTGAGTATTTGTTTGATGCATACTTGTGTTAGGACCTTGGGAAGTATTGGTGTTGGTGTTGGTACCATGAATATGAATTCTAGTCCTCTTATTTTTTCAAAAGGATTGAATGACGTAGTGTTCATGGAACTAGATGTTCGAAATGTATTTGATGTGATGTTCATGGTACTAGATGTTCCAAATAGATTTGATGATGTAGTGTTCATGGCACTAAATGGATTAGAGGTATAACCAAAAGGTTGTGACAAGGATTGTGTCATGGATTGTGTACCAAATGAGGATGTATGGATTGTGGTGGAAGATGGAGTTGGATCCCCTTGTGGCATAGAAACATTTAATTGTGGGATCTTAGAACCACTAGAGGTTGATGTGTCATGTCCTTGACTTTGTTTGTTGGGTGATGATTATTGTCGAAGTGTATTTACATCAAAGCCAAGGGGTAGTTTTGCTCCACTATGTAAATTTTTTGCTAAATACTTTTGAGGGTCTAAAGCTACTTTTTCATCCACAAATCTTGCAACATTTGGGTCTTGGGAAGCGGCCTCTAGTTGATCCTCTAAGAGAGGATTTCCATGGGTGTTGTAATTTTCAAATGGAGTGTGTGACTTAGGTGCTTCGTTTGAGGATGAGACAAAGTTTATGTTGCTAGTGTGATTATAGAGGTCATCATCATCATCATGGAAAAAATCCATTTCTTTTATTTTTCTTTGTGACCTTGTTTCGACCATAAAAGACTTGCAAGGGGAATGAAGGTGTATGTAAAAATATGTCCAAGGTATTACAATGCAAAGGGGTGACTTAAGCCTAAGGTATGCAACCTAAACTATGTTTTCTAGATTTTTCAAGGTATAAGGATGCCTAATAATGATAATGTCCAAGATTTAAGGTTGAAAGTGACAATAACAAGATTAGGATATGACAATGTCACTATAACCACAATCTAGGGTATGACCAAGTATAAAAATGTATTCAATGATTCTAATGACCAAGATTAAGGCACAAGGTGACAATAGACAAGATTTGAAAGATGTTGATGTCACTATGTCCAAAATTTAAGGTATGATTAAGTCTAAAATGTGTAATGATGCCAATGTAAATTGTTATGGTATGACCAAAAGTATTGTATGCAAATGAGATGACTATGGTATGAATAGCTAAGATTATGACTAGGGACTTTTTGTGGGACTAAGAAAAGAGTTACTAGCCAACCCAAGATAGTCCAATGTTTCCAAATAAGATTATCAATGACCTTAAGGATTAAATGACAAGTGACAAGTTTGACAAGGTAAGCCTCAAAACTAGACTTATGAGTTTAAAGGTTACACCAAAATGATAAGGACTACTATGGAAAATGACAAGGTCAATGACAATGTTTCTTTGAAAACATGGGCCTATGCCAATATATGGTAAGCTTCCCTATTCTAATGTCTTCAGAAAGGTGTATGCAACCTAATTATGGATGCCTACAATAAGTGAGGTAATCTGATAATGGCCTAAAATTTGTCTAAGCAATGCAAGGAGGATACCCTAAAGATTGCCTAAAATGTGATGGAAATCTAAATGAATGTGATGAAATGGAAAAAATGAGGTGAGAAAGTCTTTGCTTTGAACTATAGTTATTGTCGGGAATTTATTAGAAAATGGAATCAACAAGTTTTCCCTAAAAATTTTGTAAACAGGCAATTGCAATTCACTAGTTTTTTGCAAATCCATCATTTTAAGATTCAATTGCCGTTCATTTTATTAGATGTGGTGTAGAAACTGTCAATTGCGATTTAATTTTTAGTTTTGGTTTAGAACTTATCAATTGTGGTTTTACTGTTTTCTGTAGTTGTGGGTTAACAAAGGATAAACTTAAGTTTTGACAGTTTTGAAGGGAATTTTGTGTTATTTGATTGAAATTTCTAATAGTAAACATGGAAAACAGTCTAAATACAGTCTGAAAACATTTGTTTTAGCAGGTTTGAATGTCAAAGGATGTGTTTACGATGTGTATGTTCTTGAGGTTAGTCACCTCAAATTTCCACAAGTATAGCACATATCGAATACAATATCACACATAGAAAACACTTATCTATCCCTAAAGGAAATGGCCAATGGTGACACTCTTAGACCCACTCTAGGAATCTCCTTCGACGCAAGGGAAGGACACCCTTTCAGGTTATGTATCACCTTTTGCTTACGACAGTGAAGGGGTAGGACCTCATGCTATGGAAGGATACTACAAATCACCCTTTTCATGAAAAGTCACAAGCTCAAAAAGCAAGTAACTTATGCAAGCCAGGGATTTTTGTCTCACTGAAGGGAGCCAAATGTTGGGCATAAAAGTCTTATGGGTGTGATGCTACACCCCTACACTAAGAAAATTTCCAAAACTCAATCATAAGGGTGGCTTCTAACTAGTTTGGTTCTTAGTCGTTACTCGGGGACATGGCACCTTACGAGCATCCAGCAAGCCACTTAAGGCTTTAATCACTCCTATTGGGAGCTCTTATATGTTTTATGATAGTACCCTATTTTGAATGACACTGTACGGCTAAGGCCTACATACCATGAGGACTTGGCATTTCGTCTTATCCTTTTATATACCGACCTAAGGGAAAAACCAATTAGATTCGCCTTCGAGTTCTCTTTTCATATGTGTCTCTTAGGCAGGCCCCTTTAAGGGTAAACTAAAGCAAGACAAACACAATTCCTTTTAATCTCCAAGGTCACACAAGGTGTGAGGAGAGAGCATAATGTGTTTTCCTTACACTAGCGTGGTGTTCATTTTAGCCTCAAAATCAAATGTTTGATGTGAGAGTGCAAATGCCAAGAGGTGAACTTTTGATTCCCAAGATCAAACTAGGTGCGAGGAAAGAGCACAAACACCCCGTAACAAAGACACAACCATAAGACAGTAAAGCAGTGATTCTTTTTATCCCCAAGATAAAATGTGAGAAGACACACTAATGCATTTTTTTGGTTCTTTTTAGCCTAAATGAGTACATGATGCAAATTATTTTTAATCCTAATGAGTAATATATGCAGATTGCTGTAAATTTTAAGCTTGAATGAGTGACATATGCAGATTGTGGTTCATTTAATCCTTATGAGTGATATATGCAGATTGTTTATAAATTTTAAGCCTGAATGAGTGACATATGCAGATTGTGGTTCATTTTATCCTTATGAGTGAAGATTTGTAACACACAAGCAAGATAAGTCTAAACTAAGTAATCAAACGATAGGGCAACAAAATTTTGTTTCAAATGAAACAGTTTTGTTTCGAAAGAAACAATTTTAGAACTCCCTCCAAGCTTAATGCCACATGTTGCAGATCAAACATTAGCATAAAAAAACCCCAAGTCTACTAAATGCAAAAGGTAAAAATTGAAAATTCTAAATAAAACCCTAAATTCAAAGTAAACAGGAAGTTGTGGCTTTCGAAATCACAATTGTGGCTCACAATTGTGTCACATGAAATGGTGACTACATCGTTTGGAATAGTGACTGTGTCAGACGAACACGGTGAAATCTCTAGCAACTGCGTCGAAGCCCTAACCACTTGTGGTGAACCCTCATGTGGCTGCAAAAACGTAAAAAACACAATCGATTTTGACAAAACCAAAGAATAAGTTGATGAAATAACGACGTGAGATGATCAAATCCTAAACCAAAAACCAGAATGTAACAAAAAATCTAAAGATAAAAGAAAAAAATATGGTTTTTTTAATGTTGAATAGTTGCAGCTTTCTTGATCATATCAGTTGTGGTGCACTAGCTTTTCACAATTGTGTCGTTCCAGGCTTCAATTGCATCGTTTTGTACTTGTAACCTGCAAAACTAAAAATTTCCTACAAAAAATCTACCAAATTTGTCCTTTCACATCGGGTTCACCAATGTAATTAGGGATAAGATCAGGATTTAAAATGTAAATCATCAAACATAAACGTTAAACCCTAATCAAGTAACAGAGAACAAAGAGCATAAAAACATGAAATAATGCAACAGTGTTACCAAAGTCTTCATGCATCCATTGATTCACCTCTATTACCCTTCTCCATTTTGTTAGAACATAATTGATGCCCTCATATTATAAGTATGCAACAATAGCTTTATGTTTATGATAGAAAATTATTGAAGAATTATTTTCTCTTAAGCATAAATTCTGGATTTCATAAGATGTTAAAATGATAACGACAAACGTATTTTATAGAAAAGACAAATTTGAATGAATAGTCGAGATTAAATGATTTTAATTTCAATCAACAATTGAAATTAAATGAGACAAGATGGGATAATAATAGGATTGATGGAGGAACTAAATAATTCTAAAAAGTCATTTAGTTTGAAAAGGAAAGTGGAGATTTAAATAATGGAAACATTATTTAAATCCTAGATGAAAAAGGTAAGTTATCTTTTTGATTAAATAGCAATTTTAATTCAAAAAGTGGGAGCAAAGGTAAGTCATTAGTTAAATAAAATTTAATTAATTTATGGCAGAAAAGCTAAAATGAATAATTGACATAATTGGCATAATTATTTAATTATAGTAGAAAGTGGGAATAATTAAATAAATATAAATTTATTTAATTATAGAAGACAAGGACATTAATGATGTAATTAAATAAATAACCATTTATTTAATTAATCAAAAGAGGAAATAGAAAAATAAAATGAATTATTTAAATAATTCAAATTATTTAATTAATATAAGATTTTACGACATTAGACAATAATTAAATAAATAAAATTATTTAATTACCAAGAATGAAAGTGGATTTAATAAAGTTGCAGGCCTAGGACAATTTTTAGTGTCTATAGGCATGATCGATCTTGGAGGAAAATATATCTTCAAGTGTATTCAAGTCAAAGTAGTACTAGGATGGGTGACCTCTCGAAAATCCTTAATATTTCACCCCTTTGAGTATCACCTAAATACAATGAGATATAATTAGACCATCCATTCTCATGAAAGATGGGTCTATGTAAACCACTACTCATGAAACATGGGTCAATGATCTTGACTCAATAACTATGTAACCAAGCCTAATAAACTTTTCCATAAGGTTTTTGAAGTTGACTAGAATACCATTAGAACCAAATTTAGTGAAATTATTTGCTAGGAAGGAAGATCAATTGCATTCTTTAGGGAGAAGATAAATAATGTCAAGAAGTACTTAATATATGACCAAAAGTTCAATGTCATTTTAGGTTTTACAAATGTGGAGGCATTTCTTGTCTAAGGAGTTTGTATTGTACATTTGAATTTATCTATTGTCAAATAAAACAAAATGGAATAACACATACAATAGAACCATTCTTCAAATAATAAGGGAAACATCCATGAGACCTAACTAAACCTAAAAATATAAATAGAGTTCAGTAGTGTGCACACTATACAATATTTCAATGGATTTTTGTACTAAATATAAATTACTAATTAACTATTTTTTTTGTAGATGCAAGTACCAAACTATCAATAGTCAAACTCTAAAACTAGGTTTTCAATTATTAAAGAAGGAAAAAGTATCAAGAAAGAACAATTAAACACAACACCTATTAATTAACACAAAGACCAATATTTAGTTGTAAACAAAATCTTCAACAAATAACATAGGAAAATTTCGATTACTGGCTAAATCAAAGAATAGCAAATCTACATCAATAGGAATGAATTGAATGGATGAACATCAAAATATTCCAAAAGATAAATTATCAAATGATACACAAAGTTAATACTTTAATGAATAACATGCATCAACCCAAAGCTTGACAATTTAATTAATAGAATTACAAACATGAAATCAATAATCTCAGCATAAGTTTCTACAACATAGACGTATTATCAACTCACATTTACTCACTACACAAAAAACCAAAACTTGAATTTGAGATTTGAATGAAAAAACTTACAATGCATTAAAATTATGTGCTCAAAGCACTTATTTATAAGATCTCAAGAGGTAGTTTTTAAGGATGAAATAATAATAGAGTTCCCAAATAAGTACTACTTTAGAGAGGAAATAAAACAAACTACTTTAAACAAAACTAGTTATAAAATAATTAATAAAACAAAGGCCTAATAATAAGCTCATCTCTATATTCCTAAAATAGCCACACTACTAATGATAGTTGTCAATTGTGGTTGTGCCAGAAAAATAGAAATTTTTGTCACTTAAGTGATAATAAAAATTGGAGCAACTTTTGATTTGAACCTAATGAAATCTTCTAAAATATGAAAATTTTACTTTCGGGCTAGTGGAAGTTTTTGAAAACTTATGAACATAAAGCTTAATGTGCACTCCTTACCAATATTAACACTCTAAAATTGGAAACGTCACCCTTGACAATAATTTAAATGAGTCTTCTAGTTGGACGCTATGATGAACACACTAATGACTTCAAATAATGGCACATCATTATTCCTTAAGGTATTAACCAAAAGTGTAACACAAATATCCCTCATCATCGTGCACTCTCCATCCCAATTAGATGTTAAATTTTGTTGAATTATTGCATGCAATGAAAACCCTTCCTTTGGCAAACTACATATTGAAAAATCATTTCTTAGGATTTTGAAGATAAAACTTGAAAACACTAACAACTATGACAACAAAAATGACTCTAAAAGATATGAAATATTTCAAAATGATGTATAGTTGTTGAACCCACTAAGGTAATGCTGGAAAACTTGATGAAAGACTTAGAAATTTTGTACTTGTAATTAAAAACCCTACATACATGGCATTGAAATTCTTGCATATACCTACAAAAATAGGCTTGTTGTCGCTATGATCAACAAATAAAACATCTTGAGTTAAATGAAAAATAATCTTGATATAAATAACAATTTACATGCTTTAAATCTCAATTTTTTGCTTTCTTCAAAGTTGACTAAGGACTAGGTAGAAATCACTAAGTCTTTATCCTTGTTTTCAATGTTAAATAGAATGTTTGAGTGCTTTAGCCCCCTAAGAGGTGCACCTAGCCTTTTGAGGAGATCCATAATGGCTTTGACATCTCATTTGTGCATTAGAGGAGATTTTTGATGACTTTTCCAACTTTAAAGTGTGCCTAAACCTTAATGAACCTTTCTTTACATGTTTGGAAGAGATCATGAAACTATTTTCCCTTCTTTGGGAGTTTTTTAATATTGGCAATGCAATTGAATTTGGGTTATTGGCTTATGATTTCCCTTCTTTAAGTGTTTAGGGGAAAAAAATTAAATGATTGCCTAGTGAAATTTTCAAGTCACTTTGTCACCTTGAAGAGACATGGTGGAACTTTGAGAGGGAAATGTGACTACAAAATAGCACCTCTTTTGACTAGTTCCCTCCTCTTCAACACTAGGTGCACTTTCTTCATCACTTACATTGATGTTGTGCTAACTTGGCCCCTCAAATGGTGTGTGGGAAGGGTTCTCTTTGGCATTCCATTCTTCTACTTTCTATTTTGGAGCTATCAAACTATCAAGAGATTTATAGGGGTTACCAACACATAGTACATCAATCAAGTGAATTTGAACCAAACACACATGGGGTGGATAAATTATTTGCAAGGTTATTCTTTCGTGTTGGAACATTGTTTAACAAGTCAAATCAAGTTGTAACATTCCTGAGTGGGAGGTATGTTTTATTTTCCACAATAATTTTTGAATTAGTGGGCATAGTGAGAGTGAATGAATTGTTCTAATTTTGTATATGCATCGAAGGAATACATAGAGCCATGGGCTAAAGACATAGGCCCATGTCAAAATTACTTCACGCTAGAGAGCTAAAGTCTAGAGACAATAGTTGTGTATCCCATTGTAGAGGAGGGGATTCACTACTCCCAAGACAAAAAGGTCCCAAGGAGCACATAGCCCTCAACTACCTCAAAGATCAAAGATCAAGTGACGAAATAAAGTGATGAAGCCTGTTTATTTATATTCTATGAGGAATTAAAGAGTGAGAGTTCTAAAAATAGGAAGAATAGGTCACAGAGGTCTTCTAGACAAACTGGCAAGCTCTCGGCCAAGGACGACAGTGTGGCACCTAGATGTCCTCGTGACGCACTAGCATCTCATACAAAACAAAAATTGAGACTATCCAAAAAACAACTAAGTGTCCACTAATGGTTATGTTTACTAGGAACTTTGAGAGTGCGTAAATAACAAAGAATAACAAAAATGATTTAAACAACTTAAACTAAATGAAGTTCAAATGATAAAATGAGTGAAGAAGGAAAGAAAGCTCTCACGAGAAATTGAAAGAAATGAAGCCTCCAACAAAGATATGTTTCCAATACCTACACACATAAGATCAAGGAAAATGTTGGGGTTGTTTAGTTGCTTGCCTTAGTCAAACCCTCGTTTCGTTGTTTCCACCTCCACGGATAGCCAAATTAGATATGTAGAAAAAAAATAGATGTGATGTAAGAAAAGATAAATATGCTAGAATAACATGCTAACTAAGTTAAAAGATAATGCAATAGATAAATCGCAGTTACCCTCCTTTAGCAAGATGAGAATGTTGAAAGGAAGAGACTGTGATCTCCAAGCTTGAAAGAATAACATGGAGTGCCTTGTGAGAGCAAGAGAACATAACCAAGATGGTAGAATGAAGTTTTTGTGATGGAGGAAGAGCAAGAGAGATTGAAAAAAGAGTGAATTGAATGAATGGATTGCCAAAATGGGATGTTTTTGAAAGGTATAAGCATGCAAGGGTCGTCCCAATGCACCTGCGAGCTAGCATAGGTATTTCATTCACTAGTAGGTAGGAAATGTAACATCTCAATGGCTATTACAGTTGGGAATCTATTCGAGACATTTGTGTGGCACGCAGACGTCTTCCTGACATGTATTAGTCCTCAAAATAAATTCACCTTAATGGTCGGGAGCAAATAGTTTAAGAATTAAATTAAGGTTGGATAAAAAGGTACATTGCATTATCGAATCTAATTTATCTAAATGGGAGGTTTATGGAATGTGAAATTCCATAGGATGCAATTTTTGACATTGCAAGAACCTCATCAAACAACTACACAACAATATTTTGGGATGTCACATCAAAAGTGTTCAAATGTAGGTAATGTTGACAAAGAGGTATTAGTAGCCTAATTGCAAATAGATGTTCATAAATTTGTCAAAAGATGCAAAACATGTAATGTTGTGAAGGACATGGCACAAAAAATAAGGTTGTACAAGCTGTTGCTAGTGTCTGATAAACCTTGATGGGAACTATCTACACACATTATCCTTAGATTGTCATAAATGTAGATGTAATGACTCAAATCTTTGTTGATGCTGATAGTCTCAAAGATGGTGCATTTCATTCCTTGCAAGAAAGTAGATATTATGTTTAAGAGTGAAAAATTTATTCTTTAATGAAATAGTGTGGTTGCATGTGTTTCTATAATATTACTTCTATTAGAGATGGCATGTTCTTTATTCACTTCTAGCAAGCACTTTGGAGAAAGTTGGGAGCAAGAATCAACTATATTTTTGCATACTAGTTGTGATGATCAAATTAAGGTTGTCAATCAAAATCTTCACAACTTAAATATTAGGTAGGAGACAAGATTGGTTAATGGGACTCCATATTGCTAAAAGTAGAGTATGTACAATAACTTGGTGATAGAATAAGTCAATGGGTATCACAAATTTGTTGAGGATTAAAGGAGTGTGCACAAGCCCATATGTTAAAGACCTCACACAACACATGAAGGAGGTTCGTATACAAGTCAAGATGTAGCTAGAGGAGATCAAGTATTGAATTTTTAAAATGATAAAACTACAATAATTCTATTACATGGAATAATACTCTTCTTCTATTCATCATTTTTTAATTAATACATAATACTGACTTATAGGAGTTTCATATCCTATATTTTTAGAGTTCCTTTAACCACTCCTCTACAAAGAAATTCATGGGGATAAGATAATAACAAATTAAAACAAACTAAAAAATGATCTTGTATGTACACTTACAAACCTAGACTCATGAATTATGCAATATTCCTAACACCCCCCTTATTACATCATTCTCTAAATGGGGATAGGTCACCTAACAACACATGATGAACACATTTAGTAGTTCATCGAAAACATAAGGTAAGAATAGGGACAAATGCATCTACTCATGACAAACAATAGTGAAACTTGCCTCACTATGTTTCATCAGTAGGACTTACCATACTAAAATTTTATCCAAGGATACGGACAAACACATCTACCCCTGGAACCAATGATGGGGACAAGCACTTCCATCTAAGGTCATACAACAAATTTCAACAAAAACAAACACATCAATCTATCATCAATTGTGAGCAAAGACACACTCTTATGTTCACAACAATTATGATTAGTGACAAAAAATTCCAATCATAATCACCTAACAAATGTGCATGGAGACAAACATGTCCAATTACAAACAACTAAAAATTGTGATTGAAGACACACATCCAATCATATATACAAATAGAATACCATACAACATAAAAATTTGAGGAATAAGTCCTCATTGTCATGATTGCGGCCCCCATTATAGATCACTATCACTATGATCACAAACCATATGAGACAGTCATTACCACTTTGGAACCGATCTTTGCTTTAGTCATTTTGGAACAAATAGTTTTTCCACTAATACAACTTTGTGGCCCTGTTACAATAACTAGCAAGAAGACGTTACTTGTCCTCCAACCTCTTGTGCTTCCATCCTCTAGTTGGTTTTTTACTTAAAAAAATTGGAGTTGAGACTCAATTTTAGAATGCCCCCTAAGATAGACGTTGCATACAAGCGATAGTGAATCCAATTTTAGTTGAAGCTATATATATATATATATATATATATATATATATACACTTTTAGATTTTGATAGATATCATTTTGATGACATGATAATTAACAACTTATGCATTGAAGAAGGGAAAAATGAACCCTATTCTCAATAAAATAATATAACTTAACTTTGACTTGTTTTGACAACACACAATATTTTTATTAGACTTTTGGACTATGACACAAAATATCTCTATAAGAACTAATAAGATATTTTGAGACTATAAACAATAACAACGTAACACTATGAAACTATTAAAACTTAACTTTAATTTCTAATATAATTAAAAGCTATAATTAGAAATTAAATCTATTTAAATAGAACTAGGCACCTATGCTTTGAACAATAATATGACAGGATTCATGTAGATCTTCATCGCACTTTTTATTGTGATGTCCTATAATAATTCACAACAGACTCTACTATTGCCAGCTACATTACATAAGGTCACAACAGCTTGCTCTGTAGGATTCACAACTATTTCACCAAATACAACTTCCTTTAAGGTGATCTTGGCGAACAAAACTTGAACAACATCGTGGAAATCTGTAATACTATCAAGTGGCCACTACCCTCTATCAATATCCTTTGTTGGATAGCTATTCTTCCCTCCTGTATGCTCTTAACTCGCCCAGGGAACCTCGCCATTATTCTCAGCTTCGGTTGGCCTCTAAGCAAGACTCCACAGCAGCAAGTGTTTTTCTTCCTTTTGCGTCCATTTTCAATGGAGCTTTGATAACATATTAAATTTCTAAAATGATTTAATGCAGCTATAACCAAATAATACTGCTTCTATTGAGCATTTTTTAATAATATTTATAATACTTATAGGAGTTGCATCACCTTTATTTTAGGAAAGCTTCTACAACCACTCCTGTAAAACCATAACAAATTAAAACACACAAACAAAATATTTTGTACATACACTAATAAACCTAGAGACACAGATGTAATATTCCTAATTACAAAGTGCTAGCAAATGTGCACACGAGGGATAAGACTTAATTGAAAAGGAAAGTTTTGGTGCACCTTAGACAAGAATT
The DNA here is from genome assembly GCA_007258455.2 of Sequoia sempervirens. Lineage (NCBI taxonomy): Eukaryota > Viridiplantae > Streptophyta > Pinopsida > Cupressales > Cupressaceae > Sequoia > Sequoia sempervirens. The sequence goes on along the minus strand of VDFB02281492.1, from coordinate 370,127,891 downwards.
GATCTCTAAAACCTAAGAAGATTGGTCTATGCAAAGTTAAGAACTTTAAAAAAAAATTGTATGAATTTGAATTGCTAGCTGGATTGGATATCTCTTTACTATTCAAATATGTCTGATATTTATTCTTTTCCTAGACAAGGTGAGAAAAGGAAAGATAATATCCCATTGGAAGACAAATTGACTAGCAAGGGTAGATATTATAGAGGCAACAAGATGAAATAATGTAGTGTATTAACAAGAAAACTTGACAAGTATCTATGTTAAAAATTAAGATCTTAGGTTTTTAATCATTACAAATAAATATAAAATAATTAAAATAACAATTATAAGATACACAAATTAAACAGATTACACAATATAAACATGGAGAAAATTCTTCTTAGTAAAAAAAAAACTCCATAAGACATCATTTCATTGTAAAACACTTACAAAATGGTCTATTAAAACATAGACTAAACTTAGGGAAGCACTTCTCCTTACTTCTACATGATCAATAATACCTCTTGTGCATAGTGATAGAATTCACTCTTCATCCAAATCCAATACCTCTCAATGAAAAAGAACCTCCTTAACTATAGAAGGGGTGGCAAAATATTTAAAAAAGTATGTCACATATTCAAAATTACCAATTATAAATAATCAATAATTTAATAGTTATTAAATTATTATTATTTTAAATGAAACATGTTTAATAAGACATATAATATATAAGATTTTAAAATTTGCATTAGAACAATGTATAAATGTTATAAGAGTTTGACCCCTAATAACATTATGATCTAACAATCTCATTTGCTAGAGAGGTAATGGACTAGATGAATACAAATGGAACTCCAAAGAAGAGGATAGTCATCTTGAATGATCAAATCAATCTTTTACATCGAAACTTTTTCTAGTGAATACCAAACTCGCAAACTTTTAACTAGTGGTGACTAATATAAGAGCAATGTAGGTATTGAACAATTTTGCATTTCCCAAAAAAAATTGCATATTTTTTTTGATGTTTTAATTACTTGTATAATTGATGTATTTGTGTTTGTGAAGTGTGGATTGATTGTTTTGATTTATGGTTTCATGTGTGTGTTTTAGAGCCTAGGGAATCTACCATGACAACACAAAGTTTCTGAAGCAACGGTGACACATGTATATGTGCTAATGCAGATTCTTGCCTTCCAAAATCTGAGTGTGTACTTAGTGATGCCATGAAGGATCCAATCCACATCTTAAAAGTATCTATGCAACGAAGCCATTCAAAGGCTGACTGGTGGAAAATGACAATCACCTTGTCAATTAAAATTGCATATATTTTGTTATGTTTTAATTGCTTGTATAATTGATGCATTTGTGTTTGTGAAGTGCGCATTGATTGTTTTGATTTATGGTTTCATGTGTGTGTTTTAGAGCCTAGGGAATCGACCATGACAACACAAAGATAGTTTCTGAAGCAACGGTAACACATATGCGTATGTGCTAATGCACAGTCTTGCCTTCCAAAATTGAGTATGAACTTAGTGATGCCATGAAGGATCCAATCCACATCTTAAAAGTATCTATGCAACGAAGCCATTCAAAGGCTGACTGGTGAAAAATGACAAACACCTTGTCAATTACAACAGGTCGTGCAGATTAATTATTGTGCCCGAGTGGGATACAAAGATATTCCGAAAATGGTAAGGGAAACTATAGATGGGCAAATAGAAGCCAAATTGTTATGAGATCTTGGAGCTCCAGTCACGAAAAATAGACTTCTAATTCTCATCCTACGAAGATCAAATGGCATTACACCAGCATAAAGATGAGTATTTTTGTTTCTATGGACACTGCTAAAGTACTCATACGCATAACTAAGCTGAACAAGGGGACACATTGTAACACAGGGAGTCTGCAAACAGGCTGAGAACTTGATTGGGTAGAGTACACTGTTGATTTCCATACCTTTTGGAGCGTCTCATAGAGTGTTTTTGTTTTGGCATTTGAATAGAGTGTTTTCCAAACTGTTTTCTTAACCTTGTGCTTCTGTTATGCAACTCTGGGTAACTTCGAGTCAGTTGTTCAGTTGACTCCCTTCCCATTTGTGTCAGATATTAAACATTTTTTTATTGAAGGTCTTAACTCATGCTAAAATATTATTTCTCGAGGGGTCATTTACATCTGTTGTTTCCTACATTTTATTGCTTTAAAATAAAACATTTTATGTATCTTGCAATCTTGTCCCATTAACAATATCGATTTCCTTCTATTTCAACACAAATCATGAACTACTAAATTAAATGTCAAATTTGATTAATTCTACTAGATGTAATTAACTACATTACGTAGGTCATTAACATAAATCCACATTCCTTGAGGGTCCAGGATTACAAAGAGATTGTGGGACAAAGATTATGGTGTCGAATGATTAAGGGATACATTTGAAGATGACTCTGAACTACAAATTTTTAAAATGTGATTCAAAACTTTAAATTTTAAAATGGTGGTCCAAGTTTTTACTCCACGCCAGATTGGCAGCCCATAACCTTGTCCAAGATTTACCCACTAAGAAATATGAATCCACAACAGAGTATAATGTGACATAATGTTTAACGTAATGTTCAGCTTTCCCTCTTAACACTTTTTCAAATTTATATTTACATTATCAATGTTGCATTAAAATTTATAGAAGTAAAAAAGAAAATTCTGTAATCGTGTTTACAAAGTCAATTTAGCATTAAAATCTGTATAAGCAAAGGTAAAATTATTAAAAATACTATGTTCCATGGTGTTTCCAGGACAGCAATAGCAAAACAGCAGGGTATGTGTTTCAGGGACAGCAGTCCGAGGACCATTTTTTGGGGATGGCGGGGGGACAGCAATATAATATGACACTGTTAAAATGATGGTGGATGATGTTTGCAAAAGCCTGCATGCCAACAACATTCCAAAAAGAAATTGTTTTCTGCACTTCCAACACAATACTACACTGTACTAGACCATGGCCTATGCACCTTTAATCTCTTTTGCTACAGTCAATAATAACTGGCTATAATACCATATCAAAAATTTTGAAGTTTGAGACATTTTTGAACGATGAAATCAGAAATCCAAATTATTGCTGTTAGTGTTAACTGTTATGTAACGTATACAGTATATCATTAGCTAAGAATCTGAATCATGATATGTTTATTGCTGTTATACTACTGTTGCTGTTGTTGTGGCTTTCATGATTAATTTTATTGTCGTTATACTGTTATCATGATACATTTATTGCTTCTGTTGTAATGCTGTCATGTTATACTGCTATTAGAATGTCATCATGATATATTTAACAGTCTCTTTTTATGTTATGAACGATTTTCTTTTTTAAACATTATAAAGTTTGCCTTGCTTTTGGGGACATCTGACTGTCCCTGGGACAGTCGGGGGACGTATCAAACATCCCCAACCATCTCAAGGATGGCAATACTCCCCCTTCCTACCACCTCCCTCCCAGTATTTCCTATTTCTGCAAAATGTTTCAGAAACATTTTGAAGATTTGAAGATTTTTGGAGACAGCTATGGGACATCCCCTGCCATCCCCCCATACCCAAAATGCTATTGTGGATGAGGACAGTGTTTTGATGGCCGGGTGGAACACAGTAAAAATATAAATATTGTAAATCAATTTCAGAAGAAGAGATTTTCTAAAATGAAACTTCACATGTTCACTAGCTTTTTCTGTGTAAACATGTTGATATATTATTAATTTTATCTAAGGAAAAAAAAATGCAGTTAACAGAAACCCATTTTTAATCAACCAATAGGCAGGCATGACTAGTTTTTGCCCTACAAGCTTAATGCATGGAGAAAGAAAATATATAAATCTTCAAGTACAATTCAATTTCACAGAATAGATACCATGTGATGCTATTTGAAGTTCATTGCAAGGGAAATGCAACTCACAAGTTTATCTTTTCACCAAATATTGAGTTATCACAATCATGAATTGTTTGGGCATGCCATTACACAGGTCCATATTAAATCAATGTATCCTATTTCACCTATGATCAGCAAGACGATTATAAAATTTGATGCTTGTCCTACATTCAATATAAACAAGATTTACAAGACTTTTGAAATAAACGCCTTGGCCAAGCTTCAAATAGAAACTACCAGTGGCTACCATCTTACATAAAGAGCCAGAAATTGGATACAAGTTTATTCATAAAATATACAAGATAGATAATTTCCAGAAGATGTAAAAGGATCAGTTACTAATACACATTTCTATGTACCACGGATATGTCAAAGAATGCATTCATCTAAATGAATTTATAATTGCAGACTCTCAAATTGCCGCTCATAAATCCTAGGAATTTGATCTTAGTTCTTCTTCTAGCTCATCAAATTCCCAACCTCCAATCTCTTGTGAAGAGTAACCTTCACCAGATTTTCCAAACTCAGATTCCAACTTTGCCAGTTCTGCTTCAGGATCCAAGATGTCCTCTGATGATTTGAAGTCTCTATCAGACTCATGAACTGATCCTGGCAACTGCTCTTTCTCTTCTTTGTGAAAGGATTGTAAACTTTCAGATGAGTTCTCTGATGGTTTCTCCTCAGTAGATGCAATATTTTCTTTTGGTGTCACAGGCTCCAATTCTAGAATTGGTCTCTGCATTACTTCAAATTTTTGTCGCATTTGATCAATCATGCCAAAACACTCAAGAGTTTTACCTTCATCCTCAGTGTTCCTGAAAATGTCATAAAATTTCCTTTCAAACAGACAATTTTGCAATTTAACTCTGTATCTACCAAAGGCTTAACTGTTTGCACTGCATGTATACTGAAGGAGCTTGCCAAGAGGATAACCATGTTTTTGCAAGCTTATTGATAGATTAAAGAGCAAATGAATAAAAAGATCGAACCATCCTACCTAAAGCTGCTTCTTTCGTGTGCATAAAATTCTGCCTTCATGCTGTCAACTGTCCTAAAAATTGTAATTGCCTGTTGCATGAAACAACACACTGTAGTCAAAATTGTAGTATTGAAAAGAATAAGAATAAAGAGATGAAGTAGCCTAGAAGATAAGCAGGAAAGAAAAATGCAAATTATGGCCCTTTTGCCCTAAATATGGGATCTGCATTCACTTAGACTCATCACCATCAAGAGTCTAACTAGAGATTTTCTAAGTTAGGGGTTAGTATATGAGAATAGAATTTTGCAATAAATCTTGCTTTGAATGTAAACAATCTTTTATTAGCTTAGAAGTTACAGTTAGGTTTTTTATTTACTTTTCATGCACAGCATTGTAAACATTATAAATAATGCTCTCAAGCACTTAGTTTAGGGGTTCAAGATCATTAATTGAATAGAATTTAGTAATAATACCTATCTTGCTTCTTGATTGTTGTTGAGATGTGTTATTGTGTTTTTATGAAATAAATATTGCATAGCATTTATTGAAAGCTTTGTATAATAAGTTGGTCATTGTAGCTTTGAATGCAACAACCATGTTTAGCTTATAATGTCTTATATATGTGTGTTGAGGTAAATTAAAGCACACTTAGCAAGTTTGCAAGCTTTTTATTGTAAGTTCACTCGAAGTTGGAGATTGTGGCTTTGTACATAATTCTTTAATCTAATTTACTAAAGTGTTCATGTCCTTCTATTTATGCCTAATCAATCCTAATGTTTTACTCACGTCTTTTCAATCTTTATTTTTAGCTAAAAAGAGCGAGCTTCTAGTAGTTATGTAGGGTTTATTCTCAATCAAAAAGCTTAAAAATCTTACTTTGAGTGGAAGTGTGTTTCAGCCTTTTGCCAGATAGGTTTTATTTGAAGTTTGTTTATATTGCATGCTTGAAGATGCACCTTTAGCTTTTGTTTACTATGCATAAATTTACCACAAATTATAAATAGCAAGTACATACTATTAGATTAGGGTTTTTAAGTTAGTTTTTGCTTAAAAAAAGTTGTGATTAAAATGCTATTGAAACCTCGTGATTGTTTTAGGTAAAATTGAAATTTAATGTTTGTATTGAACCTATACAATGCCTGGATTTCATTTTGAGTATTCATACAATGTTTGAAAAGAATGTAACAAGGGGAATCAATTCAAAGGAAGTCAAAACATGGACTCAAGTAGTTAAAGGTCCAACAGGTAAGGAAGAAGAGGCAAGTGCAAAAGATACTAAAACACAAGAAGGAGAACACAAAGCAAGGCAGGAAAGAGTTAAAAATATAATTATTAGAGGGTAAGAAATTATGGAAAAATTGAGAGCACTTCCAATCTTATAAGTGATTTTCTAATGGACAGGCTGAAAAATAGAGGGCAAATTTTCCAAGCAAGGAGGGCTGGAAAGTTAGTGAAGAGAGTCTTCGGCCCATCAAAGTTGCAATTATGACTATAGAAGACAAGAACCAACTTGTAAACAAAAATAGGCTTTTGAAATGCTCATGTTTCTTTCTAGGTGAAGATCTAACCACAATAAAAGCAGTAGCGAGGAGAGAAGAACTGGATGAAGTAAGGGCAGCAAGGGACAAAAGGTAAAAGGGCATGGTTGCAAAATGGAAAAGCTATCATTTCCAATCTAGTGCCTCAAAATTCATAACACAACAAGATGGCAGCAAAGAGAGAGCAAAGAAAACAATGGCAACATGGAATGTAATAAAGCAAACATGGGTAAGAAAAGGTGAGGATTCTACCTTGAGTCTTTGGCTCCAAGATAAATAGCAAGTAGGGCCCCCCCAAGAGCACTTAAAATTAATATGTTGGAACTATAGAGGATACTCCTGGAGGATGGGAACTAGATTGGGGCCTATCACATAAGGAAGAGACATAATATGTCTCATGGGAACACATGAGCATGATGGTTGTAAGACTCCTTGTTTTTTAAGACTCCTACTTATGCAGTTTGGAATGATGTGGTAGGAAATAGCAAAGGTTAAAGTGGCATAATGGCCTTAATAAAAGAAACCTAGGCAAGAAAAATTCAATTAAAAAAAGAAGACACAAATAGGTGATATATTTGGTATAGATATCAAAGAATGGAAGACACATAAGAATTTCAGCTTGTTATTTTGCCCCACAGGTGTTAAAACCCTACAGAAACATGGGTTGGATGGCAAGGACCCCTATGCAGACCTAAAAAAAGATATTTCATCTTATTCTCAATAAGGGGAAGTCCTATTGGAAGATTTCAATATGAGGACAGCAAATGAAAAAACCAGAATTTTATTCAGGAAGGAGGATAAATCCTATATGGCTTACCGAAAACAGAAATCACCAATGGTCAAAATGTTCAATCAATAACAAGGATATTAATCATTTTGGCAAAGAATTACTTGCTCTAGGTGGCACTTCTGATTTGATTATTTCCAATGGTATGGGTAGGTGGAAGAAAGTTGGAAATTATACATGCAATAACTATAAAAAAGCAAGTGTTGTTGATTATGCCATTCCCTCACAAAGATTGATTGAAAGGATAATGGAAGTTGTGATTAAAGATCCCCTTAGGAATTTAAAATCAAATCCTAGCTAAGTATGAATAATGTTATGTTGGTGAGAAAAAAATCAACATATGCAAAAGAACAACCCGATAACCAATCCCCAACAAAGGGAAAAATTCTTTTAACTCAAGAAAACTACGACATCTTCAAGGAAACACTAAAGCATTTAATGCAGAAGGAAAAAAGATAAAAAAAGATCACAGGGTCTCAAAATTCAAGAGCTAACAAGCATAATCCAAGAGGCACTCAAGAGTTGTAAAAAAGCAAAGACAAGAAGAAGAAAAGAAATTATTTTTTGGCAAATGTTTGGTTTGGTGAGGATTGCAAAGTTGTAAGAAGGGCTATTAAACAGCTTGGTAACGAGAAGGTGAACATAAATTTGTACAAGTAGATTGTAAAAGTAAAAGGAGTTTTCATAAACACAAGGACAAAAGAGCTAATATATCTAGGGAAGAATAATCCAAAATTGCTTTGGAGGTAACTTCAACCAAGAAAAAAGCAAGTAGAGAATAACATCATAGCCACTCAATAGTTTGAATATGTAATGTCCCCATTTTCGATGTCCTCTTTTGGATTAGTTTGGTTCTAACACACTTACTAGTTTTAGTAAGTGCTATTTTTAATAATTGGTCCAGCAGGCAGCAGTGTAGGGTTTCCAACTTGGGCAATGTGTTTAAGTTGTCTGATGAGCTTTAATGCCTTGTGCCAGTCCTTACTGTGGGGTTTTTCGGTGTTTCAAACGTGGCTTTCTATTTTTAGCAAGGGCCAGTCCAGTGGCTTACTGTCTATAGTGAGCTCATCGGTGCATCAGTTATCTTTCTAGCTTGTGTCTTTGATGTTTTTACTATTTTTAGTACTCACTAAAAATAGTAAGTCTATTTTTAGAAGTTGGACCTTGTCAAGCTACTCCTCAGCAGCATTATTTCAATTGAGGCCCTTGGTTGCTAAGGTTGAAACATTTAAATATTTGTTTCCCTCTTCGAAAATGAATTAAAATAAAGTTACTTTATAATTTAAAGTTGAGGGTCATAGGGGACATTAAAAAAGTACCTTGGTGCCTAAGTGATAACTTTAAGTCATTTTAGAAGGCTACAAAAGTGCAAATAGTTTCTTTATGAGCAGACCCCTTGGCCTAGTTGCACAACGTTGTTTTAAAAGACGGGCCGTGTATTTCAAATGGATGCCTAGATAAGAGGTTTATTTATCATTTTTAAAGACTAATGTTATGCCTCATAAGGTGAGACACCTAGTTTGGTCTAAAAGTCAATTTTAAATTAAAAATCAAAAGTGGAATTTTGGAGGCAAAAAGTTGGACGCCCCTCTTGGGGTAATTTCATGACATTTCATAAAGTGAAATGAGAGGAAAATGTATTCAAATTCAAATGCAAGTTGCCCTAATCCTTCCCTCACTTTATAAATATGAGTTTTGGCTCTCATTTGCTTATGGATGATTTTGGTTGCATAAGGAGATGTTGTTGGTTTTTCGCCAGGAGGTCTGAAAGTGAGTGTTGAGGACAAAAACCCTTGACATCTTGGATTGGTTTCGGTAGTGCAAGACCTGCCCTAGCTGGTGAAAGCGTGGTTCCATCTAGGAGTCACAATCTGAGCTTCAAGTTGCAGTTTTTCAGTCATTTTGAATGAAGATCTTCGAGCATTTTTTATGTGTTTCAGTTTGGTTTGGGATTGTGATGGCTTAATCTTTTTTTGGTGTGGATTTCAAGGAGTTTGGGAGTGGTTTCATAATTTTTTGGGCATATTTTTATCTGGGTTTGAATATGGTGAATTGCTCATAACTCTCTGATGGCTTGAGATCTCATTGTGGGTATTGGCTCAAAGGAGAGCTCCCATCTAAGCGACCATATTCATATGCTGGTTGGAATTTTATGAGAAAAACCTGATTTTTTCCAGCCAAGTCGCCCTTTTCAACTAGGCACCATTGTTGGGTCATTTCCAGAAATTATCTGCTGTTGTATAGATAATTTTTGAGCATGTTGGAGGTCTGAAAATCAATGTTTCAAAGCGTTAGAAGTAGAGGGTTTGCTGTTTTTTAAGTCAGAGGCATTGTTCGTTGCAAGATTGAAGACCTTTATTGCAGTTTGGGCACCAGTTTCCAGGTCTGAAATAATCCTTGTTGAATCTGGTTTTAACTTGTAATAAGAGGACTGATATTCAGTATAAACTCAGAAATTTTCTGATATGAAAAAAACAGTCTTATGATGAAAAGTTGTTCATTGCAAGTTAGTTATTTATTGTTATTTCTGCTCTTATGTTATCAATTCATTATCATGTTGAAACATTGAATGGAACACTGAAAAAACAAGCAAACATACTCAAACACAAACACAATCAGCAAACAGACAACTCAGAAAAAAATATTTGGGGTCAAACATTACAGTGGTATCAGAGCACAAAATAATCCTGCCAACTAGTGGGTGATAGAAATCTATGAACATTAGTGACCGAGAAAGAAGGTACCAAGAAAACAAGGGTGAAAGAAGTGAAGAAGCTAGAAGAGATAATGATGATCAAGATCGTTTGATGCTTCTCTTGGATGTTGTTGTTAGGGGCCAAGGAAAAGCAGTCCAACGTGCTCAGGAGACAAATCAACATCTAGCACAGTTGGTGGAGAGATTAGACCGTTTGGGGCAAGGAAATGATGTGGGTCGGCGTGAGGCAGCCATTCAAAACAGTAGGGCAGCCATGGCTAGGCCTCTTATGCTTATATTTCCACCAAGAGCAAAAGCACAACCCATTCAAGAGCTTACCTTAGTTAAGTTGCAGGATCAATTTATGCAGGATTGGTTGGATGCAAGTCCTGGAATCTCCACTGAATCTACCGTCACAGCTCTCCCAGTCGGCATTTGACAAAGACATCATAAGAGGGCCACAACCATCAGAAGGGTTGTCAGATACCAGATTGTAACTTGTAGATCGGTTGAGTTAATCGATGCATAAGCGATGCCATTAATAAGGCGGAGCTGCCAATGTATCTCTTCGCTATAATAAATAACTATTGATTTCCACTTCTCTAAGTTCTATCTCCTGTGCGCCATTGAAATATTCAGAATTTCCTGATTACTCATGTGATTCGCTTTGGTTTGAGATTAATATCTTAGATTGTATGCCCGCTGAGTTACATTTTCAAATCAAGCTAATTTCAAGTGTTGAGGTATTTAATATAGATCTAGACATTTTATTTGTGTTTATAAAGATTCAGGCCAGAGGTCTTTACAGAGTATGATCTTGCACATTGTCCAAAAAGATCAGAAAATAGGAGTTCAGATCAGCAAGAGGATTGGTTTGATTGGGAGTTGAGGATAACCTTCAGTTTATTGATAATCCTTTGTTTGTGGTAGATGCTGATATGTCATATGACAATCCGCTTTTTGAGTTGTTTGATAGGATTATTCCTAGTTGTAGCATTGCTTTGGGCGAAAAAGTAAGATTTGGGACCCAGGTGCAATTTCCAGTCATGAGGAGTTGTCTCAGGATTCGAGTAGTGGGTCAAGTTCCTATATTAGTACCGCTGCCCAATTTCCGATCAGCTGGTACATGACTTTGGTTTTGGATCTGTAGATGTGTTGGATGGTTTCTTCAGTTCAACAGTTGGGCAATTCATGGTTGAGCCTAGATGGCAGTGATGATTTGATCCTAGGAGATGATTTTGTTGCTACCTCAATACTCATCTCTCCTATGTTTTCAGTGGAATTTCAGTTTGAGTACCACTGCCCTCACTTTCTTTCATTGGTTATGAGGACTTCTTTTAATGAGCAGACTGATTTTGAGTTTGGGCAAGCTTTGGGACAGCTGGCTATGAGTGTTCTTCCGAACATAGTTTACCCATTTGTTGTTTCCACTCTGGTGTGTGACATTCACTGCATTTACTTCATAGAGATGATATGCATTATTTCAGATGATGTCTTAATGATTGCAATGGTTTGGGTGTGTTGGTGCATTCGGGACCATTCTTTTGACACTTGGAGGTTGAGTGTTGATGTTATGATTTCGGTTTGCGACAGCAGAGGCATTTCTTGGTTGGTTGATTTTAGAGTTATGGTAGAGATTGATTTGCTTCATATTTGGGGCATCATGAGGTGTCATACTGGGGTTCATTTCTTATAGTTGAGTAGGGTGTTTTATATGTTGCCCAGGATCATGATTGGTAGTGAGTTTGTTGATGTAGTCTTCTCTAAGTTGCCCTAGCGGCATATTTTTCATGGCGTTGACTTTTATCCTTTCCGGTATTTTAGTATGGGCTTTGATGATTTTTATTTCTTGGGGGTCCAGGATAGAGGAGTACAGTTTGGGCAGGTGGAGTTGACAGTTATGATCAGTGTGTCGCAGCTTCAGCATGGTGGTTCATTTCTGAGACTCACTTGGAACCCGGGAATCACACTGAGTTGTAGTGTAACTATCGTTTGGGATGAGAGAGCCGAGTGTTAATTTTCTAAAGCTTACTCCTGTGGCAAATCAGTTTGGTTCTCTTGAGGGGCATTCTTTTGAAGAGTTGATCGAGTCTTTGCAATATTTGATTACTATTCTTACAGAAGGTTTACAGGAGGTCTCATTTGTTGGTACCTCATAGGACAGAGATTTGAGCAGATGGTGCTACAAACCTCCTAGATTTACTTGGGACCCTAGGATCATTTTTGGTTTCAGTGTGGATCGGATTGTTTGTTGCAGGGTTTTACTGGCATTGCTTGAGGACAAGCAATCTTTGGGAAATGCGGACTGTAATGTCCCCATTTTTTATGTCCTCTTTCGGATTAGTCTGGTTCTAACACACTAATTTTAGTAAGTGCTATTTTTAGTAATTGGTCTGACAAGCAGAGCGGTGTAGGGTTTCTTGTTTGGGCATTGTGTGGAAGTTGTTTGATGAGCTTTAATGCCTTGTGCCAATCCTTACTGTGGGGTTTTTCGGTGTTTCAAACGTGGCTTTCTATTTTTAGCAAGGACCAGTTCAGTGGCTTACTGTCTACAGTGAGCTCATTGGCGCATCAATTATCTTTCTAGCTTGTGTCTTTGATGTTTTTACTATTTTTAGTACTCGCTAAAAATAGTAAGTCTATTTTTAGAAGATGGACCCAGTCAAGCTACTCCTCAGCAGCATTATTTCAGTTGAGGCTCTTGGTAGCTAAAGTTGGAATATTTAAATATTTGTTTTCCTCTTCGAAAATGAGTTAAAAGTAAGTCACTTTATAATTTAAAGTTGAGGGTTGAAGGGGACATTAAAAAAGTACCTTGGTGCCTAAGTGATAACTTTAAGTCATTTTAGAAGACTACAAAAGTGCAAATAGTTTCCTTATGAGCAGACCCCTTGGCCTAGTTGCACAACATTGTTTTAAAAGACGGGCCATGTATTTCAAATGGATTCCTAGAAAAGAGGTTTGTTTATCATTTTTAAAGGCTAATGTTATGCCTCATAAAGTGGGGCGCCTCGTTTGGGCTAAAAGTCAATTTTAAATTAAAAATCAAAAGTGGAATTTTGGAAGCAAAAAGTTGGACACCCCTCTTGGGGTATTTTCATGACATTTCATAAAGTGAAATGAGAGCGAAATGTATTCAAACTCAAATGCAAGTTGCCCTAATACTTCCCTCACTTTATAAATATGAGTTTTGGATCTCATTTGGTTATGGATGATATTGGTTGCATAAGGAGATACTGCTGGTTTTTCGCTAGGAGGTCTAAAAGTGAGTGTTGAGGACAAAAACCCTTGACATCTTGGACTAGTTTCAGTAGTGCAAGACCTACCCTAGCCAGTGAAAGCGTGGTTCCATCTAGGAGTCACAATCTGAGCTTCAAGTTGCAGTTTTCAGTCATTTTGAATGAAGATCTTCGAGCATTTTTTATGTGTTTCAGTTTGGTTTGGGATTGTGATCGCTTAATCTCTTTATGGTGTGGATTTCAAGGAGTTTGGGAGTGGTTTCATAATTTTCTAGGCATATTTTCATCTGGGTCTGAATATGGTGAATTGCTCATAACTCTCCGATGGCTTGAGATCTCATCATGGGTATTAGCTCAAAGGAGAGCTCTCATCTAGGCAACCATATTCATATGCTTGTTGGAATTTTATGAGAAAAACCTGATTTTTTCCAGGCAAGTCGCCCTTTTCAACTAGGCACCATTGTCGGGTCATTTCCAGAAATTATCTGCTGTTGTATAGATAATTTCTGAGCACGTTGGAGGTCTGAAAATCAGTGTTTCAAGGCGTTAGAAGTAGAGGGTTTGCTGTTTAAGTCAAAGGCATTGTTCGTTGCAAGATTGAAGACCTTTATTGCTGTTTGGGCACCAGTTTCCAGGTCTGAAATAATCCTTCTTGAATCTGGTTTTAACTTGTAATGAGAGGACTGATATTCTGTGTAAACTCAGAAATTTTTTGATATGAAAAAAAGTCTTATGTTAAAAAGTTGTTCATTGCAAGTTAGTTAGTTATTGTTATTTCTGCTCTTATGTTATCAATTCATTATCATGTTGAAACATTGAATGGAACACTGAAAAAACAAGCAAACATACTAAAACACAAACACAATCAGCAAACAGAAAACTCAGAAAAAAATATTTGGGGTCAGACATTACAGAATATGCAAAACAATTGTATAAGGAGGAATCAGAGGTTAAGGTTCGCACATCCCCCCGCTCATAAGGTCAACTTAAGAATGAAAATATCCACTTTAACAGCAATTGTATAAGCAAGAGTCAAAGATTGAGGTCCACCCCCCTTGCACCGCCAACCCCTGCCCCCCTCGAAAGGTCAACTTCAGAAAGAAATTATTCACTTTACAAAAGGTTAAGGTTTTAAGAAGTTGGGTGCATAAAAAGGCTAGTGACATGGGTGAGCTTCAAGCTAAATACCTAAAGTAGGGGATGAAAATCCTTTCCCTTCACATTGTGAAAATATTCAACATCATTCAACATTGGTTTCCATGAAATTGGACTACACACCTAGCAATACCTCTTTTTAGGAGTGGGAGTGTTAACAATCCTTCCAACTACAAGACCATCATGATCAATCATTTGTTTGCAAAGCTGTTTGGAAGCATGGTTGAGCACAAAATTAGCAAGTGGGCAAAAGATAAAGAGCAAAAGTGCAAGTAGGTTTAAAACAAAAGAACTAAACAATAAATCATAGAATAACTTTAAGGTGTATCATTGAAAAAGTTTAGAATGAAAATAAGTAAGCTTAGTGCTAATTAACAGCATCAAGTTTACACTTGAAGCTTAGTGTTGTTTTGTTGACTTCACGAAGGCTTTTGATATGGCTCCCAAGGATTAGTCATGGGGAATGAAGGATCTCGGTATCCTAGTGCAATTTAAAGCAACTATCCATAAGCACTATAAAGAGATTCGAGTAAAAATCAGAACTCAAACTGGTATTTCAGAAATTTTTAAGAGCGACATGGGAGTTAAGCAAGGATGCCTGTTATCCCATACTCTTTTGAGCTTATATATCAACAACTTGAAGAATGGTTGAATTTGCAAGGTGTGGTGCTGTTTTCTAGGAGGGTATCTTGTAAGGCTTCTTTGTATGCCAATGATCCTATTTTGATTGCTAGGTCCACTCAAGGGTTGTTGGAGCACTTATATGCCCTTGACCACTTTTGCAAAGAAATGAGTATGCAAGTCCACACCAACAAGACCAACGTCACTGTCTTCTCCAATAGAAAGAAAAAAATCATCATGACATTTATTTTGAGGGAAGTATTCTAGAAGAATTAACAAAGTATAAATACTTTGGAATTGACTTCAACAACAAATTTAGTTGGGAAACTTACAAAAGGAAGAGAACTTTAGGAGGTTGGAGAGCACTTTCTTCTCTTCAAAATAGATGATATATGGGTGTGAGTTATGGGCAAGCAACACTTCAAACACAAAATGGATGCAAAT
Organism: Sequoia sempervirens; assembly: GCA_007258455.2. NCBI lineage: Eukaryota > Viridiplantae > Streptophyta > Pinopsida > Cupressales > Cupressaceae > Sequoia > Sequoia sempervirens. The sequence continues at coordinate 370,112,541 of VDFB02281492.1, read as the reverse complement.
AGAAGGAATCTAAAAACACATGATCACAACTAAATTCAAACTAAAAACTCCTTTCCCCTAGGAAATTCTTCTAGCTGAAATAGGTACAGTTCCTATTGAAGCCATTGCTATATTGCATCTCCTAAGTTAACATGGAAAAAATTCAAACAATTGGAGGCAAATAGATGGCCCAAGGTTGTCTTTAAAGATGGCTCAAGCAAGAGAAAGAAGTCATAGGTGAAGCAAAACAATAGGTGGATGAGCAAATAGCACATTAATCTGAATGCACATCCTAATAATAGCAAACAAATAAAGGTGTTTGTTATAGATAAATTCCACAAATCTATGGGAAAAAGCATTAGGGAGAAAGAAGAATTATTACCTTGAGGAATATAATTCCAATTTTAATCATCAACAAAGGCCTAAATAGGGGCTAATATCCCTTGGAGAGCAAAAATCCTCATAGCTCAATTAAGGATTAATTCAAATCATCTTCCATGTGAAATGAATAGATGGAAATTGCCAAATGAGGCATGGAAGAGAGAGTTTGTGTCATTTGCATACTAACGACAATGGAAACAGAAAAGAACTTTATTTTGGAATGTAAAGCTTACAATGACATTGAGTTAAAGTACACAAGTAATTTAGCAGCAACTTCATTACAAGATATGTTCAACAAGGTAGTTGAGAAAATGGAGTTCATTATCAAACTGATAGCAGAAGATCAACAATTCTGTAATGTCCCCTTTCTAGCGTGATCCTGCTTTATGATGGTTTAGCCTATTCCTGACCCCCGTAGGCTAACACAGATAGTTAGGGGGTCCCATTTGGCAAAGATTAGTGTGTTTTCTGCATCAGAGCTCAGTACGGGTTCAGGTTTGGCCTTCGTTGGACTTAGTTCTACATACTTACTATTTATAGTAAGTCACTATTTTAGGACAGTCAGGGTTACTATCTATAGCAGGGCACGTCAACAGGCTTCATTTGCAGTGACAATCTCTTACACCATTGGTTTGATCAAATAATGAGGGATTTACTATTTATAGTAAATCAGTGGTTGATAGAGCGGGACCCTTACTATTTTTAGTAAGGCAGTTGGATGCGCAGCAAATACAATGGTTAACTCCCAGGTTCAGACGGAATGGAAAAATAATAAGTATTTATGAAGTTATTATCATTTAAATCTTTTTTAATGATAATAAATTCTTATAAAATCATAATATAAAGTTTAATGTGCACTTTATATTCAATGGGGCCATGACCCTCAATTTTAGTCACTTAAAGTACATTAATGAATTATTAAAAGGGGAGCCCATTTATTGATGCACTATATTAAGTCAAAAAAGCAATTATAAAGTATGTTTTAAAATGATTATTAAAGCACTACTTATGAGGGGGCCGTTTATTGAAGCATTCAATGAAGTTGAAAAGAAAAGATTTTTATATCATTTTAAATGATTTAAAATGCACATGAAGGGGACCGACCTCTCTTGAAGAAACTATATAGAGAGTTCAAAGGCAAATCGAACTCACATGGATGATCATTTGAATTTGTTAATTTGGAGTTCTTGGCTTGTGGAGAGAAACCTAGGGTTTCTGCAGGTTAGTTTCATTTGCAGCATTGGAGAACGTGCCCTCTTCATTGCTTATGCATTCTGAGGTGGTGTAAGATCCATTGAAGAATTGCAGTGAGAGTTGGCTTCATTCTGAGGTCAATATTGAGCATATTTGAGAAGATTTATTCAGGGTTTGAGCAGATTAAAAGATTAAAATCAAAGCACATTAATTGCTGTTGAAAATTCACTACTGCCGGCATTTGCCAGGTCATACAAGAGACCTACAGCCAAGCCGTACAGTCTTGATGAGAAGGTGTTTTCTACTTGGGCTAAAGCGCTTGTGTTTGAGAGTGGGATTCATTGGTATTTGGGGCGGCTAGGGTAATGGTACCCATTGGCATTCTTTCTTGAGTGGAGAAAAGGATACCTGGGGCTAGGCATTGAAAATTGTGTAGCTACAGCCTGCTGATAAATCTATATCAGATTTCCAGATCTTTACTTCAGCTTACAGGTATGAATGTATTGTTGAGCAGGGAATAATAATCCGATTTCTAGTATATATTGTATCTGCTATATAATCAGATTTCTGATTTCTAGTATATATTGTATTTGCAAATTTATATATAATCAGATTTGTGTTGAAGTTTCATTGTGAGTATTTCAATACTTTGCAATCTGTATATGGTATTTGCATTTTATATTTATCTGGTCTGGCATTATTCCAAGAAAATACAAAAAAAAAAAAGTAAAACCTCATCTACAGCAGTTGATTCAGAGTTAGAACCATTGGGGTTCATCACAAATTCATAAAGCAAACATAATAGGGTGTGTTGTCCCATAGGCTATCTTTGGCCTCGTGGATGTTAAAAACCTTCTATTGTATTCTCATTTCAAGCAAAGTGTAATTTGTATGTTTCCTATTTTAATCTTTTTGAAAAAGATAGTTTTTTCCCATTTCTTGCAAATGGTGAAAATGGTCACCATAAGGGTTGCAACAGCATAATTTGAGTAAATAGAAACAAAAAATCTTTCTTTAGCTGCTAGGACAAGGCTGCCATTTGTTTGGCACACTACAATTAAGGTTGAAATGTTAAATGAATGGCAACCTTGTAATAGCAACTACATAAAGAGTATCCGCTATTATTTATCCAAACTATGTTGTTTCAACCCTTATGATGACCATTTGCAAGAATTTAGGAAAACTACATTTGATGGAAATTTTAATAAACATGTAAATTGAATTATATTTTGAACTTGTTTGTGTTAGCATTTTAACTTGTCCCTTGCAGTACAACACAAAATGGAATATGTAAGTTAAAACTTTTCTTCAAATTTGTATGGGAAGCTCCCTTTTTGAAGAGTGAAGGAAATGATAAATTCCTTACACATAAAGAATTGTGTCAACTACAGAGGGTCCCCATAGGATTGAGACTAGTAGATCACAAGACTCTCTGTTTATAACCATGTACACTAATCCATGGGGATTCAAAGAACATAAATTTGAAGTCTCTAAAACCATACCATGGCTCCTAAACTAGCAAGCCTACAACAAAACCAACTCATACATTTAAAGTCCTTGGACCTTTTCTCAAGACATTTAACTCAATAATGCTTGTCCAACTATAACGGATGCCCAATGATTAATTGTTCTGTGCAAATGCAGATAATGATCTGTTATATTTTGTACTGGATCATTTTTGTAAGTTTGTATTTTAGTATCTCTTTGCCACACATTTATAACTTTGTTCTTTTAGCCATTAACTTTTGGTTGTTATTGTATATTTGTGTTGTATTCTTTGAATATATGATATTCCAACTAAATGTAACTTCTATGATTCACATGCTTCTACTAGGTCTACACTTCCATAGATGGAAAAAATACCAAATCATAATATGTACCATAAGAAAAGCGATCTACCACTTTTAGCAAAAAATACTACCATTTTAATTTTTATTTGTTGGAAAACATACTTTGAAATGTGGTAAAAAGTCAACATAAGAATTTTTACAATTCCAGCATCATTTATCTGTCTTTGCCCATAGCTCTAGTCAATGATTACAAAATGTCAAACTTTTCGGTTCTTCACAAATTTTGGACCCATTACACCCTAAGAATATATTTCTATGTGCTGTAACTACATAATCTATTCAGATAAAAGGAACCAGAAATATCAAAGGGCTTTTCAAAACATAAATATAATGATTGAATTTTCAGTTGCATCATAAAGCAGATATAAAATAGCAAAGCTGTGTATTAATCAGCCCACACATGGTGGAGGAATACCAAAAGAATATACTCTAAGGTTTGAAATAACCATATGGCACAACCATGCATAATAACAACTCTATCAATAAATTGTTTAAAATTGTGGCAGGTAGTCTGATGCATACCAACTGTATTCAGTGATTGACTTGGCTTGGCCCTTGCCTTAAGAGGCAACAAGACTTAGTCACACTTGCCATGGCTACATATTGAGCAAAACTTAAGTAGTGCAGCATACCCCAAGAACACAGGATACTCAGAAAGTCTAGACATTTTATATATTTTCTAATACAGCGAGCTGTTTTCAAGTGATAAGTTGACTCTTCAATCTTTTTCTTCTTATGTCATTCTCGAGTCCAAGTATGTGTTTAGTTGAGTACAATTAGTCATATATGTTGGCATACATGGTTCTTCAATTTTGTTTATAGAAACCTCAGAATTAGTTATATGAAGGCAAACAGAAATCATGTAAAACTAACCTGTGACTCTGCTTCTAGGTACTTCTCTTCAACCTTTCTCCTTTCTGACACCTCGGATTCATTTGCTTTGTCAAACTGTGATCTGTTCAAACTTAAAGTTGCAGAAATCTTAGGAAGCAATTAAGTTCATTGCCCAAGACCATGAATGTTCAAGGATAATTCCACACAAAAAAGCTCTTATTTGAAAATACCTCTTATTAGACAAATCATTGATAGCTTTTGAAAATGCTTTCATTTGATCAAGCAATATATCTAAATCCTCCTGCACTTATAATACAAAGCATAATTAAAATATCGATGAAACTAAACCTTCACACAAATGGTTAAATGCAGAGATAGCAAACCAAAACATATTGGATTTGCATGTTACTCAAGTAGAGGATAATATTTCTTCAGAATAATAATCCGATACCCATATGGCAATTGTATATTAATACTGACCAGTACCATAGAATTTTCAAAAGAACATTACCTTGTATGCAGGCAACTTTGAAATGACAAATTGCAAAAATTGTCTGTTTGCTTCCTCCAAAGCATCCCTTTGTATAAATAATACAATAATGATCAGTTATCAAGTCCATAAAGATATTCAAGTGCTTAATAATTTTTTGAGTTCCACAAACAATATGCATTGCCATTTTCTAATGCTTGGTTTAAGCTAAAATAGTTTGTGCAGAAAGATCTCATTATCTTATAGGTGAACAGTACATTGTTTACTCCCTACTTACTTCACTGCCTGTTCTTTCTGCTGACTTTGAGAGGACTGTAGAATCCATGTATCTTCAAGAAAATTTGTCCATGTATTCACTACAACAGCTTCAGTCTTGTGTTGAGCCACTGACCTCATCAATTCATCTTCCTGCACCCATACTACCATTTGGATTAAAATTGCAAGTTTACCAATGTTTATGAACCAATCCAATATTCATACTCCTCACTGCCTCACTAAACTGTGTCAAATGGTCATTCATCATCTTAGTTTTGATCTGTCAGTATCAATCCACACAATGGAGTCCACTAAGTGTGAAATACACTATCTACTAACAGTAGAAATGTAATTGGCTAATGGAAGGAAAACACCTATCTAAGCATGTGAATGCTACCATGATATACCTTCATCTTTAAGTGAGAAACAATTTGAGTACTTGCTTCAAAAAACTGTTCTCTCTCTTCTTGAGCATTGATGCGACGCTTATTGACTGCTGCTAGAGCAACATTGACCTACATCAAGAAAGGAAAGGAAACAGTGAATAACTAACTACAGACATGAAGAAGTATGCAAAAACTATTAAAATAACATTAAAAACATATTGTTACAGAAGAAAAATATAAACATATACTAAAAATATAAGTATAGTTACTCAAAGTTTATATACATAGGAAAAAAACTAACTAATAAAGCTTTAACTTTTAAATAGCAAAGCAATACAAGTTGAACAAGTGAAACTTCAAAGTTTAAACATTCTAAACAAGCCCTTGCGTCTTGTAAACTCATAAAACTTCAAAACTATAAAGAACAAATGTTATGCAATAATGTTGATAGCATCAGATCTGTTGGCGTTTCAATTAGCACCTCTGGAGTGCTTATTGGAAATGGACAGCTATGCACAGTGTGTGATGACTGCTCTTCAAATTATGGAGGGGAAGCTCCCTCTTGTTTGTTGATGTTTGCGTAAAAGTAAAACGGACTAAACATTCCTATCTTTTTTACTCAGCGGGCAGGACACAAGGGTGCATAAATACAATGCGTTGCAGCTAAGGCTTTCTCTGGTTTCTACAGATCTTAACTACAACTAAGTTAACTTTTAATCTATCCTATCTCCTCAAGGTAAACAGAGCATGAGGGCATAGCAGCGGGAATCGATGGTTGGATCACTTGGGCTGACGGTCTCTCAAAATGCGTCTGAGACTCTAAACTCTCAGATCTATGCTGGAATAATCTTCCTCAAAACAAATTCCTCTTTTGCATATCAACCCTAGCTATGGATCTTCATTCAAAACTTCCAGCCTCCATTTCAATGTCTCCATCGCTGCCTTTTATAATAGTCTTGTGATTCCCCAATGCTAAATTAGGAGACCTCAACCCAAATGCCAAAAGCACTGTTGTGACCTTTTCACACATCACCCCATTCAAAATGGGGACCCCCTAATTTTGCTTCGTTCCTCGTCTTTTGGCTTTGGTTTTGTTTCTCTCTCTCTCTGTCTCTCTCTTCTGCTGTCTGCCTTTCCGGGTATGTGCCCGCCTTTGAGCTTAAACGTGAGATTTCGGCTAAGTCTATAGAATTAGGGTTTTGAGTTTTCTGGTCAATTTGAAGTCAAATAGAGTGAATAAGTTGGAATCTGAGCTTCACGTTGCAGTCAGTATGCTTCCAACAGGCTCCCTCTGAATTTTCGCTGAATTATGGCAATCTTCTATTTTTAGTAAGTGTCAATTTGGGGTTTGTTTTCTCAAGATTTTCAAGTTCTGATAATTGCACTGCATTTTGAGCACTTTGAACTCATCACTGGCAAAATTTGAGCAGAAACGGACAACTTACTATTTTTAACAGTCCTGCCTTCGAGGTCCATTATTAGGGTTTGCATGTAAGTTTTCTCAGCGCATGTCTGCATTATCTTTCTGGGTTTTCCGAGAGCTTTGCAACGAGGTAACATGCAAGCGGAGTCGGTCACTTTTCAAAAACTTGCTATTTTTAGCCAGTACTTGCATGTCGATGAATTTTCTGGGTTTTCTGGGTTTTTCAAGATCTCTCGCACAATGTGACATGCAAAATCATCTAACAATTGGTTGATCACCTTTTCAGCCACTTACTATTTTTAGCAGTACCACTCCGACAGCTGCCCAACACTTCAAAAACACGAACACAGTAACATGCAACAGAAACAGAGTTAAACAGAGATCATTCAAGGCACATGCAAGATGAATTAGGGTTTTGTGCTTCAAGACTCAAAATGAGGGGTCAAACGCCAAAATTTCCAAAAATCGAGGTATCCCATCGTGATCAGCATCTGCCAAAGAGTCCGCTGGTAAAATTTGAAGGAAAACGGAGCACTTACTATTTATAGTAAGGCGTTCTTGAAACAAGCTATAAATAGAAAGTCGGCATTAGGCGCCAGTGTGAACGGATAAGTCAAGTGGTGAGGATCACAGCATTCAAATTTCAAGTCAAACAGAGTTGTGGAAGTCTCAAAATTAGGCAACTGCTATAAATAGTAAATCACCTCCAGAAGTATGCCAAAAATAGCAGGTCAGCACAAGGCATCAACATGAACAAGTCAAGCAGATGAAGGAAACCCCTTGGCGCGAATTTCAAGTCAAACGGAGTTGCAGAGGTTCAAAAAGGAAACACTTAGTATTTTTAGCAGGCTTGTACAGAAGAATTAGGGTTTCCTAAATTCAAGGGCAGAACACAACAATCATGCAGAAGCAGCATCTAGTCATGATAAACACCCTTCAGGAAATCAGCACGCCAAATTTGAACTCATTCTGAGCAGTTGCTATTTTTAGTAAGCTGCTAAAAATAGCATGTGCATGCAAGCATCAGGCGCCAATGGCACAATCACATCCCCAGATTCGAGATAAAGCAAAAATCAGGCTTTTTGGAGCCAAAAATCAGCTTAAAATGCAAGATTTGGGAAACTTTCTAAAAATAGAAAATTAGGGTAAGCTAAGGGCATCATGAACAATTCACCTTGAGTCAAACAAAAAGTTGAAAATTCACCAAGTCTGAGAAATTTGAAGCTCAGCATGACAAATGCGCCCTTGAAGCTGAAGGTTGATGAAAATTCTCTAAGTACTTCAAATTTGAAGCTTGATACTCCAAATGCGCCTTAAGAGGAAGATTGTGTTAATGATATTGCAGCTTCAGTCGTTCCTTCCAGCTCAGCCCTATTTAGGAAACATAAATTAAATGATAGCCTGTTGGCTATTTAATTTATATTCGTTGTTTTTGTATTAACTTCATTTTATTATGGCCGACATGAGAAGATATGAATTCATCTTGATAGTCAAATCTTTTATTAGAAGACATTTAATATTTGTTTATTAATTGAGGCCGACTTCCATTTATGAAGAGACGCAATTTCTTGGAGCCAACATCATGTATCTTAGAGTCACGATTTTTGAATGGAGGCCGACATGAAGGATTTGAAGGGATGTGTCTCTCCCATTCATTTGTATATATACACATTGATTCGTCCATTGTAATCACCCAATTCAGTTCGGTTATTCACATAAGTTCATATGATCAAGTGCGAATATATCATATAGTGCATGTGTGAATATATTATGCAAGTGCGAATACAAGATACAGTGCGAACATATGCAGTGCGAATATATCACACAGTGTGGAGATCATACAGAGTGAAGATCATACAGTGCGAAGTTTCATCCCAGTGCGAATTCCTTTATAGCAGGTTGTGAACCATTAGAGATTGCGAATATTACCAGGTGCGATTTCTGTAGATCTATATTCAGTCAATTACAGATATTGCCAGGTGCGAATTGCCAGGTTGTTATCTGTTATTGCATATTGCCAGGTGCTGCATATTGGTCTTGTGTTAGACCTCATTGTAAAGTGAATTGTTGTCACTGATATTATAAATATAAGAGAGATCTTTGTTGCTGGGTTTTTCTCCCTCAAGAGGGTGGTTTTCCCAGGGTATCTGCTGTGTTATTGTTTCTGATTTTGAATTATTTTCTGTGCTTACAATCTGATCACTTAAATTTAACAGATTGAAGCCTTGAAAATTTCTAAGTCTTTGAAATTTGGAGTTGCCACCCTCAAATGCGCCCAGGGTCAAAGAGGGAGCTTGGAAATTGACTTAGGCATCTAAACTTGAAGCTCCCTGCCTCAAATGCGCCCTTGGAAGAAGATGGAGCTTGAAATTGACTTAGGCATCTAAACTTGAAGCTCCCTGCCTTAAATGCGCCCTTGGAAGAAGATGGAGCTTGAAAATGTGCCCAAGCTTGGGAAGATGTTATCAAGAAAAATCCTAAGTGTTGAAATTGAAAGTAGAGGGGCTTAAATGCGCCCTTAGCAAGGAGGAAGCTACAAAAATTTTCTAAGTGCTCAAACTAGAACCATGACCCCTCAAATGCACCCTTGAACTTGAAGTTGGCTGAAAATCTTCTAAGTGTTTGAAGTTGGAAGCTCCCATTCCCAAATGTGCCCTTGAGAGAAAATGAAAGATAAGCTGATGTGAAAATTTCTAAGGCATAGAAATCAAAGCGGACCTTTGCAAATGCGCCTTAGTGGAGAGTTGGGTTGGAGAAGTTTTCTAAGTCTAGAAAATGAGGGCACAAGGTATCAAATGCACCCCAAGCTAGAGTCAAATCATGAAAAATTCTAAGTGTTGGGAAATTGGAAGTATACCATGCCAAATGCGCCCAACATCCTTCTAAGGCATTTAAGCTTGAAGTTGGACACCTCAAATGCGCCCAAGCAAGGAATGAAGGCAAGAAAAGTTTATGAGTGTTCAAAACTTGGAGTAGACACCCCTGTTTGCGCCCAAGAGGATTTTGATGAGGGAATTTTTACTAAGGCATGTAAACTCAAGGTATGAAGACTCAAATGCGCCCTTGAGGGAGAAGATGATAGGAAAATTTTCTAAGTACTTGAAATTGAAAGTTCAAGGGGTCATATGCGCCTAGGAGTTGAGGGGAGAGTTTGATATTTCCTAAGTGTTCAAAACTCAAAGTATCACCTCCTAAATGCGCCTTGCTTTGCATGGAAAGCTTGGAGAAATATTCAAGTATTGGAAATTGGAAGCTCACCCCTAGAAATACGCCTTAACATGGAGATGAAGTGAAAAATTTTCTAAGTGTTGCTAACTTGAAGCTTGGACCCCTGAATGCGCCTAAGTTTGAAGCTGGAGGTTGATGAAATAAAACTAAGCGTTGAGGATCAAAAGTGGAAGTAGGCCATGGTAAGTGCGCCCATCAAAGGTGAAGAGGACTTGAATTTTTTTCTAAGTGTTTCAAATTTGAAATCAGGCCCCCTCAGATGTGCCTAGGTTAAGGGTTGAAAGTTGGAAATTTTGCTAAGTGATGGAAAATGGAACCTCAAGGTGGTGAATGCGCCTACACTTGAAGAAGCATTGAAATTTTTTCTATGTGTAACAAAAATGAAAGTTGAAGGGTCGAAATGCGCCTAAAGGAAAGAAGGTGACTCAAAATCTTTCTAAGGCATTGGAATTGGAGGTAGATACCCTCAAGTGCGCCCAGCTCAAGGGAGTTGAAAAATATTCTAAGTGTATGAAATTTGAAGTGGAGAAGGAAGTTGATTAAAAATTTGCCTAAATGTTCAAAGCTTGAAATTAGACCCCTGATTGTGCCTAGCATGAAGGATAAAATGGAAATTTTCTATGGAGCAAAGAAAATATGCCCAAAGATCAAGAATGAGAATAAAATTGTTGGCGAATATTTTTCTAAGGTTAAAATTCAAAAAAATTAAATGAACCCCTTCGTTCAGGGACACATGAGTTTGATGCTTTCCGGAGGGAATTTTCTTCTGGGTATTGAAGACCTTCGACAAAGAGTGGATTTTAAAGTCTTCTGCACTTCGCCAAGGCTTTCAAGATGGAAATTTTGATCGGCACTAGAATTATGAAATTTTCCTAAGGAAAATTTAAAAACAATTCTAATGCAAGAGGAATTTAAAGGCAAAGGTTGGAGGAAAGGGATGTACTAGATTTATTGGAACCTTGGAGTTGAAAGCATGAACTCACTCGCAATCTTAGCATGTTGAATACTTTGTTCAAGAGAGGATAGAGTATCCGTTGGGAAACTTTATTTGGTGTTGGTGCGATCACAAAAATCACATCAACAAGCACGTCAACCCAAATGCTAAAAGTGAAAACCAATTTCTGTTGGTTCTTCTTTCCATGAATCATGGTGTGTTGTCCAATGAGTCACCAATATTTAATATCCCCTTCATTTGTTTCCCCAATGATATCCTTGGGGTCATTGTGTAAGCCAACATCATTGTTTGTGGATAAACATAGTACACCCACTCTTGAGTATAAGTACATTGGAAGGTCCACTAACATGACCATATTTGAAATGCGTAAAAACATGTGCAACAACTATAAACTGTCTTGTGATACTACAAGACCAATTGCATAGAAAACTAAGTGATGCATGGTCCAAGATGATTGTGCGAATACAAGTCTATCCTTGAAAATCTGGTATCTATGCAACAATACACAAACAAATAGAAAGATGTGTGGACCTCTATAAAAAGATGCAAAACATACAAGTGCACTGTAGCAGATTCCACAATGCTTGTGAGGTAGCGCACGAATGAACAAAGATGTGTGCAATAGCAAAAAACTCCAACCTCTTCCATTTGAAGAGTGACTTGTAACAATCCTTATGTTCATATATTTTGGTCACTAGGAATTTAGCTAGCTAATCAGACCTAAAAAACAACAAAAAATGAACAAAGCAGAAAGAAATTGTTTTTGGGTGATGAAAGATTGTTTAACCCCTAAGATGCTCCTACATCAACATCCCAAGTTAATGATTTGTGAGATTATCGCTCACAAACAAAGGCTAATTGGTGAACCACTCTCTTGATCTTCACAACAACAATAATATGCTCCATCACCTTAGATAGGCACCTCAAAATAAGTATGATTTTCTTTCTTAACCTCCTCTAGCATCTAGTTGTGTCACATCCCATCCTCCTTTGCCAAGCTTTTTCCTTCACTTCCCCTCAATGCTTCTTGTGGACTCATGTTTACCAAACTCCAGCCACATCCTCTAATTGATTCTCCTTCACTTTATCACTATGCAAACCACCTCCAATCTATACCCATTTACTCCTACCTATTGTTCCCTTTCTCAACACCTATATCAACACTTCCTTATCATCTATAGCTTCTCGTTTCAACATCTGCAAAGGAAATTTTGCTCCCTATTCGACGAGTGTTATTCTTTGACTTCCCAAATCCTTTTCATATTACCTTCTATTAGACTTCTTTCATTCTTTCTTGTTTCCAAAAGCATTATTTGTGGCATTAATCTTCACGAACTCTTATGGCTTTCTACCTTCCTCATTTACAAGTCATTTGAATACTTTCTCTCACCACCTCTACTTTCCCATTAACTCTTGGTACTACAAAAATCAATTTACCCCCTTTGATGGAGATTCTTCCACTACCTTCCTCACCTGCACAACTAATTTCATTACTTGTTCCTCACAAACTTCATCTTGATCTTTAGTCTCACAAGCTGCTTCCCTTTCTTTAGGAAGCACCTCCTATCTATTAAACACAATACCAAAGAACTCTAATAACTGCACTTATCCTCTCCTTCAAATGGAAGTATTAAATAACATTTCCTATTCTTCTTCACATGCATAGTATTAGTCCTCCCATCATATATTGTCTCATTATCATATTTCTATGCACTTCCTAACAAGATATGACAAAATTTGTGGGTACAACAACACGTGGGACCTTATCTCTATAACCATCAATTTTTACATCAAACTCACACTGTTCCTTTAGTATTAACTAATGACCCACTACTAACCAAGATACTTTGTAGGCTTTCAAATGTAGTACACATCTCAAATTTGACCTTCCTTAAAACGTCATTTGACACTATATTCCCTACACTACCTCCATCTATTAGCATTTACCATGTAACTTGATTCTAGTCCTAAAAATTTGATGCCTTAAGGATGGTTCCTCTTGCTTTCTTATAATTTTCAAGGTAGTCCTCTTTAGCAATAAGTTCTTCTTTAGCTCTTGAGCGGTAACCAATCCTTTTGAACTATTTATCACATCACCTGCTTCTCCATTTAGCGCAATTTGATAACATGACTATGCAATTATTCTACAACTTATATTCCTATTTTTGGCTCTAGTCCTTCCTTGATAACATTTGAATGATTTATGGCCATAAATACTACCACTTTTGAAATAATTCCCTTTGGAATGCTAGATCTTCATGGCTCTCTAAGTACAAAACTCACCTTCTTCCAAATAGGTCCCCTCTACCTATAACACTTGACCCTTTACTTCATCTTGCACATCATTCTTCTTCGTGTCTTTCCTTCTTTGTTTTTACCAACTTTTCTTTAGCCTTAAAGGAAAACTAATATGTCTCCTCTAAGCTATGCACCCTTAGCATAGTAATTCTTCATGAATACTTAATCGCAAAACATTAATATTTTGCCCACCTTCTCTTGATAAACTTCACTACAAGCATATCTTATAGTTAAATTATAAAATTCATCAATATACTCCTTTACTAGCAACTCTCTTTTCCTTAGACTCTACAATCTCTTCGATAATGACAACTAATAATACATTGGAAGAAATTTTCCTTTAGCTTAGTCCCCATTGTACTCCAATTAGTGATGTGTGCCTTTCCCTTCTAGTTCCTTCCTATCTACAAGTCTTTCCACCATAATGTGACAATATCTTTCAACATAGTCTTTGCTACTTTCACCTTCTTTGGATTCTTCGGACCCCTTAAAATCAAATTATTCCTCCATTTTAATTATCCGATCTACTAGTTCTTATGGTCCAAATTTCTGGTACAACTTTGAACCTCAAATTTTATCCCTCTTTCAATCTTTGAAATGACTAAAAGAGATTTCTCTTCTCCTTCCTCCATAGACTCTCCCTCTACCAATTCTTATGTCTCTAATACTTGGTAATATTCTCTATCAATCTCGTCTACCTTAGGCATAAAGCCCCCCTTTTAGTCTTCTGCCACTGCATCCAATTGAATTTACACCTTTCTAAGCACACTCAACACCTCTCCAATTTTTTTATGGTTCAAATTTCTAGTACAACTTTGAACCTCAATTTTTTTCCCTCTTCCAATCTTTGAGATGGCTAAAAGAGATCTCTCTTCTCCTTCCTCCATAGACTCTCCCTCTACCAATTCTTCTGTCGATAATACTTGGTAATATTCTCTATCAATCTCGTCTACCTTAGGCATAAAGCCCCTCTTTTAGTCTTCTTCCACTGCATCCAATTGAATTTACACCTTTCTAAGCATACTCAAAACCTCATCAAGTTGATCTATAACAACCACAACTCCTCTACTTCTACCCACAACACTTTGTGGTAATATCTTGACTCTCAATCAACAACTCACTTGCAGAAACATTCCCCATTTAGATACCAATTGATGTAGTCACGCATAGAAGTCGTAGCTAAGGGATGTCCAAAACAACAACTTAAACATGCCAAACCAATCACACAATAGAAAGCACAACTAAAGAACATCAATCTAGCATAAAAGAAACAAAATTAATTGAAACAATATCATCTTCTTAATCTTTCACAATGATATTAAATCTATCCATTTGACTTACATTAAGGATTTTAAATCTTACAATACTCTTTTGACCTACAAACCAACTTGAGACCAACTACAAACTTCTTCTCAATATTCCTTCAACTTGCTAACTCTTCGTTACAATAGATTCTTTCATTGCATACCAACCCTAACAATATATATTCATCCAAAATTGCTAGCCTTCATTTTGATGTCTCCACAACTTCCTTTTTATAATAGTCTTTTGATGACCTAGCGATGTGTTAGATGATCACAAACCAAATGCCTAAAGTGCCACAGCCCAAATGAAGTGGAAAACAATTTCTATTGGTTCTTCCTCCCAATAATCACAATGCGCCATCCAATGAGTAATCAATATCAAATATCCCCTTCATTTGCTTCCACAATGATATCCTTTGGGTCGTTGAGTAGGCCAAATCATCCTTAGTGGAAATATGTAGTACACCCACTCCCAATTATGAGCAAGTTGTTGGGTCCACTCCCACAACCATATTTGAAATGTATGAAAACATGTAGAACAACTTCAAACTATCCCATGATTCTAGAAAATCAATTGTGCAAAAAACAGAGTGATGTGTTGTCTTGGATGATTGCACATAGCAAATGCAATTTTGTTCTTGAATTTGTGGTACCTGTGCTGCAACAAATAGACGAATAGAAAGATATTTGGTAAAGTAAGGAATATACAAGTGCACTTTAAGAGATTGCATAGTGCTTGTGTAGTAGTACACAAATGAATAGAGATGTGCACAGTAGCACAAAAAATTGTTTGGGTTTCACTTCTAATAGTCAAGCTCTCAAATTTTATAATAATCTTTTGGTTCCTAGATTACAGCCATTGGGCATCCAACTAGCTAATCAAACCTAAAAAGCCAACAAAAAGTGAAAAAAATCAGAAAGACTATTTTTGGGTTGTTCAACTCCTAAGATGTCTTGCAACACACATGTATGCATGCATACTCCTTGGATACTTCTTAATATGAATATAGTGTTTTTATGTATTAATTTACAAGAAAAAATTAGTTCATATGGTCTCTACCATGGTTTCTGTGAGATTTTAGCTAGAGGGATGACGAGTACTACTACAAACTCAAATGGATAATCAAACATAATTCTAAATAATGTCAGGGTAAAAAGAACCTTGGTTTTTGAAGCGAACTACACCTAAATTATGAATGTAAGACACAAAAGCAAAGGCAATAAAGTGCACGTGCAGCTACCAAGCTTGCACGTAAGGAGTTGAACACCACAATCTGGATTGAACAAGTGAGGAGCTAGTGCAAGAGCAAACCATGCAATTTCAGACCTTGAGGGAAAATTTTCACATGAAGGAAGCTACATACAAAAAAACCACTCCCAATTAGGTTATGATGATCTCAAAATCAGACTATTGTAATCCACCCAATATCAAGGTTTGAGCGACAAGATCTAGGAAGAAGTCAAGGTATATACCGAGTTAAAAGAAGTGACCCAATCCATTCCTAAACTAAATCCATGCCAAAGCTCAACATGTTGTGAGCTGGGTGTTTTTAGAACAAGACACGAAAGTTTACAAGAAGAAAGTATTTGATTAGTACACAAGCACTAGATAGTTGAAGCCTTCAAGTTTTGTAAGCCATGTTTCTGTAAAGTGTGGGAGCGACATTCCATTATGGCACACAGGAACTTGAAAACTCTATTGGTGAAAGACTATGTAGAGATAGCCCACATTAATAGATGGCATAGCCCCCCATGGATGCACACAATGTCATAGATGTCATATAGCCAGGCACATGTATTGGTTGTAGAAAACCACTTTCCTATGAATTTATTGTTTCGTAATGACCTATTCCTACCTACAACCTTTATAAATCCCTATGTAATTCACTTCGGAAAGAATTAGAACATTTTGGCAATCAATTGGGAAAGTTCTGATATATTTTTAAAACATTTTGATGGTTGACAAAGGATCTTTGAACCATGTTGGTCCTTTTAATATAATTAATTGCATCTATTAATAATTTAATACAATGGCTAAATTGACACCATGATTTGCCTTATGCAATGGGTAATTTTCTTTATATATGATGTATACATGCATGTGTGGTTTTCTCATGTTCTAATGGAATAAAATACTGTCTAGATTAGTTTCCATTCCTGTTCATTCAAGTGAAGTATATTTCACTTTAAGAGTACGACAATGCAATGAAAAATATTAGGTTGTTTTGATGGGATAACATAATAAAAAATGCAATAAATGTAAAATTTTGAAGATAAGGTTCCAATATCATAATATTAAAAGCTGCACAACTCACTTTTTTCAGTTCTTCCTCCAGCTCAGCCCGTCTTTTATCGAGCATTTCAATCTCGCCTGACAATTCCTAAAAAAAGAAATAACATATGAATACTGAAAGAATACAAAGAGGGAAAATGTAGAATTTCTAATAAATAGTAATAGATCATAATTTACTTAATTCAGAAAATATGATTAAATGAAAAGGAAACTTTGAAAAATTGATTGCATTCATACAACTTTTTCCTCTTTTTTGTTCTAAATAGAAAAGTTCAGAAAGAATTTCAAGTTAAAGTCAAGCAGAATAATTCTGCAGCCTATTGTCACAATAATAATTGAGAAGAGTACAGATAACTTATATTGCAATTTCAACCCCAAGTAGTTATTGTAACTTCAAACAGAGAAAGACATTGATTAAATTGTGGGTACAAAAGAATATGTGCAAGGTTGTAACGATCTTAATAAATTTCCCTAACAGAAGACTACAAAGCCAACAATAAAAACATGATCTGAGACATTTAAAACAAAAAAATAATAATTTAACTTCATCTAATTTCGAAGCAAACTTGTAGCCCTATTTGACTCCCAAGTGATAGAAATCTAGTGCCAATCAATGCATGTGAAGGATACCACTAGAGTAGTGTATGAAAAACAATGATTCATGATGTTCTTCTTGCCCTGTTTTAGTATCTCAATCTTCCAAAAAAAGGACATAAAATGCATCATATGCAAAGTGTAATGTCCACTATATACATATATGATAATTACACAGAATATGCATGGATCCTTAACACCTTTTGATCACTGAGTTCCAAGAATGGATGGGGTGAGAGCACACAGTGAGTCATTTAGCACTAGTATTAAACCAAAAGTATTGCTAGCAGTAGACCGCATAGCAAGCAATCACAAAATATCAAAAGATATTGACCTAGTGGTGATACCTTCCAAGTTGCAATCAATCAATATCAAGATTGAATATCAAACTTTTTTGCCAATGCTGAAATGAGCAAAACTGGAAATTATAATACAATACAGCAGCATGGAAACCCATAAATAATCTTTACTACCCCTTACCTGCAGCTTCTGAAGATTGACGTAATTTAATACCAAGTACAGCAAGTACCTTGACATAAATTATCAGCAAAGCCTACTGATATCTTTCATAAATTGCAATGTACTTACATATACTATATTTAATATAGTAACAACTAAGATACCGAATATCATTCCCTACGGTATGGCTGGCTGCAACCAAACAACTCCAACACTGTATGGCACAGAGCAATAGTGGCGACAACAATAAAAGTGATTTGAATGACTTTAACATGAGAAGCCACAGCACCTTTTGTCAGTACACGGCAGTCCCCATTTTGTATGGCACCTCCTTTAATAGGTTGTGACAAGCTTAATAATGTACAGCAGCTACAATTTATTATGCAATATCCTTAATACCAACAACTGAAGGGGAAAGTGGTAGACTTTTATAGTTTCTGAATGCTATGATTAATTTGTATAGAGGTATGGCAGCTTCAAGTAGTATGGCACCTTAGTACAGCAGCCTAAAATGATTCACAACTCCAAAGTTGATAATATTTGTTGCACAGCAGCAAATGGCCTGAACAATATGAAACAAGCACTGGTAATCATCACCACACTAGAAAATCTTCAATGTCGACAGAAACTGGAAATGTTCTTCAAACTCTCAGCACAAATGCAATCCATGGGTGGAATCAACTCTAATGAATCAGAGAGTTTTTGTGCTCCAGTCCACAATAGAAACCAAAAGGGTTTTCGTCCTCCAGCTAAAAGATGAACACAAGTGCTTGATCTTCGAGAAAAATTTGATAAGTAAGGCAATGGATGCTTTCTTCTCAGCCCAACTCCTTTTATAATCACTTATTTTCTAATTTTAGCCCCCTTCTAGAGGTGTCTAGAAATACCTTTTCTTTTATAATTTAATATTATATTGGCTCCTTTTCTAGAAACACTTTTTAATATTACTTGGACCCTCTATAATAAAAACAAACAAGTTGTCATTTTTATAATGTTATAAGATAAAGAGACTTTGGGCAACTTAAATTATTTCCCTCACCTTTCCCTTTAGCCTTGGAAAATAAAATAATAGGCTAAGGAACTCCCAAATGTTCTTGTCTGAAAAGGGGACATGACACAAAGTAGGTTGGAATAAATGAGTATACCTTGTGCATGCCAACGTATGTGCAACTACAAGAGGAAATATTTAAGCGGATGCCTAGATTTTTTTGAGGGCAAGTAAAAAAGAGCAACTTTCAAAATTCAATTGTCTAACACAACAAAGACTAATCGCAATGAACATCAAAAATTATATCATGGGCAAGTCAATATCAATGATAAAGCATTAGTTGAGCAAGAACATTGGCACATTCAGGATTTCTAGTACTTAAGGCTTCTGCCACAATAACTACTTAAATTTGTATCAGCTTTGTAAATTCCTTGTTCAGATTAACTACTTAACCTTCTTAAATTTGCTACTTGTAGTTCAGAAATATTAAGAACCCTCCCTCATCCAATTTCATTCATCTCTTTATGGTTTAATAAAATAATTATTACTCAAAAAGGATTGAAGTTAAGATACAACAGCATGTATTAAGAACACTGATTCGCCTTAGCAAAGATACAATAACATGTAACAACAACATCAGACCTCATTTGTCCAATGTACACATTTTTGTCTGCTTACAACAGTATCCCCAGCTAACTTTTGATTAGCACTCAAATCAACTAGCTGAGTATCGAATCATTAATCCATGCTTATTGATTGAAATCAAAGACCCTTCACAAGCACACAAATCAACTAGTAGGATTTTATTTTTTTGTTCTAAATCATTAATATAGTTTGTCATTCCACTAATTTATAACATTAAAAAACAACAACATACTATACCACAGGAACACAACCCACAAATCTAGATGACATCCCAAGGACAACGAGGCAAGGATGAAATGTTCCCCCTCCCTTCACCCACATCTCCCAAAAGACAGAAATTAAGGGGCATCCCATGTTTTAGGAAATAGCTGGGCACACCCTGCCATCCTGATTAAAGCCTAGGGGATGGGAGGATGTCCATCAACCATATTGGATATGATAGGACATCCATCAGCTATACTAGGGATGGCAAGGTATCCATTGATGTCACACTCATTTACAGCCAGAAAAAAAAGAACTTGAACTAAATTCCTAATACTTACATCTTTTGTATAGAAATTTTAAATAAATAAAAAAACGTAAAAGCATATTTTATTGTCATTTAATTCTGATTTTCAATCTGTACTTTGTCCTCAATTCCAGGAATAAATCAAAGCTTACACTTGCTATGATATCAATATCACTTCAAATAATTGATTAATTCTATAGATTTTCAATGTCTATTTACTTTTGTATTATGACATAATGTGACAAATGAGAATGCCATTCAATCTTTGATCATGGTATATGGATCAAGTTAATACTCTTAATAAAAATAAATTTCAGCTTCTTTTAGTTCAAATATTAATTTCTATATTTGTTTTAGCACCCATTCCCAGCTGTCACAAAAATCTGGTAGAAGAATTGCCATCCCCAAAACCGCATCATCTCATTTCCAAAACCAAGAGAAACACCGAAAAACAATTGTGCAGTAGTTTGTATCTATTTCAAAAGAAAAACCTGGTTCTGAAAATTAAAACTTTAAAAACAACATCATGAAACCCTCACATCACCCATTTCAACAGTCCATGTCACTTTTTTCATCCTTTCACACTTCCTTACACACACACTCTCAATTGAATCTACCTCCATCCTTCATCCAAATTGGCTATTATTTCACTCCTCCCTATTTTTCTAGCTCTCTCTGCATCTTTTCTCTCTGAAATGTCCATCAACAAACATTCACACTCCTGCATCCACATCCACATCCATACTCTTCATATTATGGTCTTCTTTCATTCTCCCTTTGTTTTCATGACTGACACATTTATTCTTCATCTAGACACAAACTACGTGTTACCACACCACTATTTGCTAAATCTCTCACCCCATTTGGTAATCTACATTTTCTTTAACTACAGCTGCTCCTGCACCTTGCTGTATGGTTGTACACATATGAAATTTTCCATTATGTGTCTCTTTTCAAGTTAAATTCTTACCTTTTGTCAAAGTCAATCAGTCATGTTCAAACTTGGACTTGTTTGTCTATATCGTTGTTACTTGTTTGTATCTTGGAAAATTGGAAAATATGTCTTTTAGATAAATTTGACAAGTGCAAAGAACAATTTTGTAATGTCCCTTTTCGCTCCATTCCAACGTTCTTTGAAAGTTTCAAAATTCTTGGAGAACGCCAACATTATCAAAAAGGAATTCCAACAATAGCAGTGAGTTCAGGAAATCAAGATGAGTTCAATGGTACTTTCCAGATGCAATTTCAGCATTCTGGGAGCTCTCCACACTTCTTGGAAAAGTTTGCTATTTTTGGAAAGCATCAAATTTTCATAAAGCTTGATATCTTGAGACCTTTAAAATATCTTCATGTGGTCAAAATTCATATTTGGTCCATTTCATTATTTTTCGTAACTTTGACAGCTGTTCAAAAAATAATTAAATTATTAATTAATTAAATTCAATTGTCTAGGCTTGGATGACTTTCTTTTAATTAATTATTTTATAAAACGGCTTTCCATAGTTTAAAATATAAAGTTAAAATAACAAAGTTGCTTGGCAGGAAAATAAAAATTATTTTATTATTTTAGGGAAAACATGTATAAAAGAAGGTAATGGCAGTGGAAAATGTTAAGTTTAAGTGATCAGATTAAAGCACAGAAAATTAATTCAAAATCAGACACAACAACACAGCAGATACCCTGGAAAAACCCTCCTCTTGAGGGAGAAAAACCCAGCAACAATATATCACTTATATATTGAATTTCACCAACAATGATCTCCTTACAAGAGGTCAATTTGCAGACCAGAATATAAGCACCAGATATGATGCAACACAAAAATACAATAAGATAATTCACTGATTGAGAAACTCAGCCTTCAACTATGATCTGCACTTGTAAATAAACTCGCACTTGACTTGTGACGAATATACTTGAAATGGACTGAATGATGAACAAGGAGAGAACCATCGAATATATATACAATATGGAAAGGTCGTCACTCTTCAAATTAAGTGGGTCATCATAGAGAAAGGCGCCTCTTCATTAAGTTGTATCCAATGAGCAAGAAGTCAGCCACATAAGGAATCGCGCCATTTCAAGGTCAGCTTGATAACAAATGAATTTCTTTATTGAACGTGCCTCTTCATTAATCATGTCGGCCTTAACAAACAATTGCAACTCAATAAATCATGCCTCTTGAGTGAATCGATGTCTCAATAAACTAAATAGCTCTAAGCTATGATTTAATTTATTAACATGCAACAAAGGAGATTGCTGGAAGAATATGACCGACGCTGTCATTAACATCAACACTCCCTCTCAGCTAGAGAGAATACTTCCAGCCGCACAAAACATATCACCTTAACGTGATGTCTACCACAATGGCTCCAACCAATTGTGGAAATAAAGAATATCACCTCATCGTGATATTAGATATCACCTCAACATGATATCAACCATAATGGCTACAACCATATATGGTATGTACAAGTGTTGTTCATCACTTGCGTGATGTTGACACCTCAACATGACCTTTCACCATTGGTCTCCCAGAGGGTGAAACACAAGTACAAAAAAATCATCACGGATTCTCTCACGTGATGCTGTCATGGAGTCACACAAATCACATCCACCATGACTCTCTCAGAGGGTGGAAACAAGGGCTTTCACCTCAAATCTCAAAGAGAAATGCATTAACAAGGTATTTCACCTCGAACTTCTCTCATACAGAAGAACTCATTATAAGCTATCACTGATACTGAGTCTCTTTCTCAGTTAAGGCTGGATTCTCCACCATACCAAGCTTATCTCAAAAGTACACAAACTTTATTCTGGAGAGAGGCTTGGTGAGAATATCTGCCGTCTGCTCATCAGTGCTGATATACTTCAACTGTATAGCCTTTCTCAATACCATATCTCTGATTTAGTGGTATTTTATCTCAACATGCTTGGTTTTGTCATGAAACACAGGATTGACAAAAAGCTTCAAGCAACTCTGGTTATCACAATGAATGATAGTAGGCTCCATTGATTGTCCAAACAATCATACAAGGAGCTTACGAAGCCATACTGCTTCCCAAGTTGCCATACAAGTTGCAATATATTCTGCCTCTGCTGTACTCAATGCCACAGATGACTGCTTTCTGCTACACCAGGATATCATAGCAGAACCCAAACTAAAGCAACAACCAGAGGTACTCTTCCGATCTGTGACACATCCTGTCCAATCAGAATCAGTATAACCATGCAACTCCAAGTCAGTATCTAAAGAGTATCTCAACCCATATCCAACTATGCCACGCAAGTATCTCAAGATATGTTTAGCTGCAACAAGATGTATTTGTCTCGGTTCACACATGAACTAACTAAGTGCACTCACAGCATAATAAATATCTAGTCTAGTGTTAACTAGATACATCAAGGACCCGATTAGCTGTCTGTACAATGTAGGATCCACCAAGTCTGAACTAGCTGCAGCCTCTTTCAATTTATGTAGGTCGGTCTCCATAGGTGTAGACATGGATTTGCAATCCATCATACCAAACCTCTTAAGTACATCGATGGTGTACTTCCCTTGACTTAGAATCATTTCATCTGGTTTATGCCAGACTTCTAAGCCAAGGAAGTAGTGCATAAGTCTAAGATCTTTCATCTCAAACTCAGAGGCCAACTCTTTCTTACATTTGATGATCAAGTGCTCTTCTCTAGTAAGTATCAAATCATCAACATATAAGACCAAAATCAATGCTTCACCATCAACTACCTTAAAGTATAGATTAGAGTCAGCATCATTCTTCAAGCAGCCCAAACTTGATAGGTAACGATCAATTCTTTCGTACCATGCACGAGAAGCCTGCTTAAGACCATACAAGGCCTTCTTCAGCTTGCAAACATGAGACTCCTTCCCATGTACCTCGAACCCATCAGGTTGCTCGATGTAAACTTCTTCCTCGATCACACCATTTAGAAAAGTTGTCTTCACATCCATTTGATGAATCTTCCATCCTCTAGATGCAGCAATGGCAATGATGGTCCTGACAGAAGTGTAGCGAGCAACAGGAGCAAATGTTTCCTCATAATCAACTCCCTCTTTCTATGAAAACCATGAGCCACAAATCTTGCCTTGTACTTCTCTATGCTCCCATCAACTGCATGCTTGATCTTGAAGAGCCATATCGAAGATACCACAGATTTTCCTTCGGGTCTAGGAACAATGTCCCAAACATCATTCTTGAGAATTGATTGGTACTCCTCTGTCATAGCATCTTTCCAAACCTGTTGATTGGAGGCTTCTTCCACACTAGAAGGCTCAGACTCAATAATTTGACTCATCAAGGCAACATAACTGGAGAACTTATGTGGCCTTTTACTTTCTCTAAATGTACCTATGGGAGCTGCGAACCTTTCGGCCTCTTGCATAGTTTTTCTAGCCCAAAGAGGTCTCTTTCTTCTAATCACAATATCAGTAGGCCCATCAGTAGGTTCCAAGGGCTCAACTGTATCAACATCTTCCTTTGGTTCGGAAGTCTCCCTCTGAATCTCAGGAGTATGGTCAACTTCCATATCCTGAGGACGCTCATCATAATCAATCTCCACATGAGTTCCCTTAGATCTTCTAAATGCAACATCTTCCTCGAATGTGACATCTCTACTGATTTCAATCAACTTCTGACCTAGACCATATATCCTATAGCCTTTTGATGTCTCACTGTAGCCACGAATATTCCCTTCTTGCCAGAAGGCTCCAACTTAGTTCTCTTCTCTTTTGGAACATGAACATAAACAGGACACCCAAAGATCCTCAAATGACTAACCTCGGGCTTCTTCCCTGTAAAGGCTTCTTCCGGAGCCATATTCTCCAAGACCTTGTGAGGACTTCTATCCTAAACATATACATCAGTCCTAGAAGCTTCTGCCCATAAGAAGGTTTGTAGATCCTAGTCATGGATCATGGCTTTTGTTGCTTCCACGATCGTCCTATTCTTTCTCTCTGCAACACCATTTTGTTGAGGATTATAGGGGACACAAAACTCCCTCTTAATCCCAACATCAACACAGAAATTTCGAAAGCTACCAGAGGTGTATTCTCCTCCATTATCAAATCTGAGGATCTTGATTCTTTTACTGGAAAGATTCTCTACAAGAGCTTTGAACTCCTTGAACCTTTCTAACACTTCCTCAGACTCTTTAGTTTTCAAAAAATAAATCCAAGTCTTTCTAGAGTGATCATCAATGAAAAGAACATAATACAAGAAACCACTCGAAGAAGGAACAAACATAGGTCCACATAAATCAGAATGAATACGGTCTAAAATACACTTAGATCTACTTTCACTACTGTGGAAAGGGGCTTTGGAATTCTTACCCATAGCACATCCTTTGCAAGTTCCTTTATGCTCCCGATTGAACTTAGAAAGTCCCATGACCATCTTCTCCATGATAGGTAAGGCTCGGAAGTGGAGGTGTGCCAGTCTTCAATGCCACAGATCACATAGGCTTGAAGAATCATGAACTAAAGCTTGTAGAGGACGCGTACATAGCCTACAGAGGCTTTCATGTCTAACACCAATTACTTGAGCATCCTGGTAACTGGAATTCTCCATCCACACAAGAACTTTGCCTTTGGAGAAGGCAACTTGATATCCTTCATCTTCTAGAGCTAAAATAGAAATAAGATTGCGCTTGATTCCTGGGACATACAGAACATCTCTCAACTGAAGTGTAATGCCGGAATCCAAATGAAGAGTAGAGGTCCCAATTCCTTTTACGAAATAGCCAGCATCATCTCCAATAATAACTTGTTCAGAAAAATCTTTCTCCAACAAACTTGATAAGTGCTCCTTAAATCCTGTGATGTGTCGAGAAGCACCACTATCGATCAGCCAAGTGTTGGTATCAATAGGTACATTGCTTGATAGTGCTGAATAGAACAAGTATTCACATGAATCCTTCTACGGAGGGGCATCATCAACATCTGCAACGGTGGCTTGTTGCTTAGGTCTAGTTGGACAATGCTTAGCAAAGTGGCCAAACTTATCACACCTAAAGCATTGAATCTTGGACATGTCTCTCTTCTTCTTGGAGTTAGGTGCATCATCATTTCCCTTATCTCGATTCCTCTTGAAGAACCCTTTCCTTCCATCTTTTCCTTTCATCTTCGAAGCATGGGAGGCGAGAACATGAATATCTTCCTTCTTTGAACTTTGACCAATGCCTCTAGCCACCAACCTTGATTCTTCTTGAGTGCAGTCTAACCTTAGACAATCAAACATAGGCAATTTTGATCTTGCACTGATTCCCTGAATGTAGGATTCCCAAGACAAAGGAAGACCATTGAGGGCAAGCATAGTCAAGTCTTTGTCATCAACCATATGGCCAATTGTCGAGAGCTGATCTCTCAAATCTGAAATCCTCATGAAGTAAGCAATCATCGATTCTCCCTTCGCCATCTTCACATGGTGTAGTTGTTGCTTCAATGCAAGTGCCCGGCCGGTATTGTTGATTTCGTACATTTCTTCCAATGTCTTAAACATTTCTCTTGTCGTCTTCAATTTAGAGACAATAGGAACGATATGATCCTTAACGGAATCAACCAATATTTTCATTGCCTTGATATCTTTCTTCACCCATTGCAACTTCTCTTCTTCCTCCTCAGGTTCAGGAACACTAGACTCCACAAATTCACCCAAGTCACTTTCACACAAGGTAAGCATAATCCTGAATCTCCATGATGTGAAGTTGGATGCTCCCTCGAGTCTATCCTCAACCTTCAAACCGTTCGCCATCTTGACAAAGGTAGAGATAGACAAAGAAATATAAAGAAAAGAATAGAATACCGCTGTATAAACAAATCTGATCACGATCTCCTCAAACCCACTCTGATACCATGTTAAGTTTAAGTGATCAGATTAAAGCACAGAAAATTAATTCAAAATCAGACACAACAACACAGCAGATACCCTAGGAAAACCCTCCTCTTGAGGGAGAAAAACCCAGCAACACTATATCGCTTATATATTGGATTTCACCAACAATGATCTCCTCACAAGAGGTCAATTTGCAGACCAGAATATAAGCACCAGATATGATGCAACACAGAAATACAGTAAGATAATTCGCTGATTGAGAAACTCAGCCTTCAACTATGATCTGCACTTGTAAATAAACTCGCACTCAACTTGTGACGAATATACTTGAAATGGACTGAATGATGAACAAGGAGAGAACCATCGAATATAAAGGTCATCACTCTTCAAATTAAGTCGGCCATCATAGAGAAAGGCGCCTCTTCATTAAGTCGTATCCAATGAGCAAGAAGTCGGCCACATAAGGAATCGCGCCATTTCAAGGTCGGTTTGATAACAAATGAATTTCTTTATTGAACGTGCCTCTTCATTAATCATGTCGGCCTTAACAAACAATTGCAACTCAATAAATCGTGCCTCTTGAGTGAATCGATGTCTCAATAAATTAAATAGCTCTAAGCTATGATTTAATTTATTAACATGAAACAAAGGATATCGCTGGAAGAATATGACCGACGCTGTCATTAACATCAACAGAAAAGACATTTTTGACATTTTTTTCTAAAACCCCAGTTTGGAGAGATTGAAGTTAGTTTAGTCTACAGCCGAAGGACCGAAACCCTTCTGGTA
Organism: Sequoia sempervirens; assembly: GCA_007258455.2. NCBI lineage: Eukaryota > Viridiplantae > Streptophyta > Pinopsida > Cupressales > Cupressaceae > Sequoia > Sequoia sempervirens. Next base: position 370,084,839 of record VDFB02281492.1, on the reverse strand, counting down.
GTCAATTTCGTGGACAAAACCACACCTAGCTGATTCTTGGTGAATTCATACAAGATTCACAAGTGTGCTTAAATGGATGATTAAAGGGATCTACCAAAAGATTTGCAAAGCAAATAAATAATCAATTCAGGAGTTTATCAAGGTATTTGGTTTTTAATATTTTCAGTTGTGAAATTCATATCCAGGAATTATCAATAAATTGCAAAGATAAATTAATGGAGTTTAATAAACCCTAAATCAGGGCATAGTATCCTTGGCTGTCTTCCATACCAATTTCCTTGTATTGATCTTTTATCATACCTTGTGAGGAGTGCAAGATTAAGAGGATATTTTAATAGAGACTCCTGCAGCCTCTTTTGATGGAGTAGTGATTCCAAAGGGGACATGGAGAGGTGCTGAAGTTGCCGCAGCTTTTTGAAGGAGTTATAATGACATTTGGACTGTCATAATCTTACTGTACAGCATTGGGGGTGGTTTGAAGCTTTAAAAAGGTATTCATCCAGCTTTTGGAAGACTTGTAACATAGTTAGGACTGTATTATACCCAGCAGCCAGCTTTTTAAGTGATATTGTGCTTTATTGAAATGTCCTATTGCTGTTAGGAGTCCACCATAGCAGCTATACCATCTAAAAAGACAAATTTTAAAGATGAGAAGTGACATGGGAAGTATTGCTGCTGATAAAAAGGAGAATCGCTCACTTGGCAGCATTAAGACAAATACTTATGAACACTCCTAATGTCACTAGGTTACTTCAAATCCAGCACTCAGCTTTATTATGGTATTTTACGCCTTAAGAAAAAAGAGTATTGCAGCCTTTTGGGAACTTAGTAAGAAGTGAAAGGGGATGCATGGTATGAGGGAAGCAACATGGGAGATAGAACTGCTGTTAGGATATCAAAAAAGTGGATGTGGGGGTCATGTAAGCACCAGCAGCAATAATATGAGGATAAGTTGTTAAATAAAGGGGGTTGCAGCATTATTCTGAGTCTATTGCATTGCCATACAAAGCTGCAGCAATAGTTTAGAAGACTGGAGCAGCACTCGGATGGCCCTGCAGATCTGAAAGAAGGCAATTCAAAAATAAATATGGTCTACATCAGCATCCAGTATTATTTCCCTGTGATATTCAGCTCCTTGGAGGTTAGGTTCATTTCTATTTAGACTATGTTTGTATTATTTTCATTTCCAGCAATGAAATTAGGGAGTGATGTGTAGCAAACTGAATATAATTCATTTTCAGTGGAATATTGTATGGTTATTTCATCAAATATTTGCATAAATGTTTGAATAGTAGGATACTCCAACATTAGCATTTCTTCAAACATTTGTGAAAATCCAAAAAAAATTGGTCTGGCTCATTACAGATTTTAAAGGATTTTATGATAAATGACAAATTGCATGGGAAGATAAATGTTCCAGGTGCCCTGCAATGGTGGATATGAGTTTGATTCAAATAGAAATTTGTAAGAGCATTATAAGGTCGCAAAATCAGAAGCCATTAGTGATGGCAGGGGATGTCAAAATAAGAAACCAAACCTATTTATTAATGGTATCAAGCCAGCAATCACACAATCAAAGGGCACTTTGACAGCAGAATGAACATATCTGTGCACCTGGGCAGAGTTAAACGGCATGAATAACTAGTTCTTACAACCAAGACACTCAAAATGGCAAAAAATTCAAACTTGCACAACAGAGACAAGGTTTCAAGAGGCAAATGTTAACAAATTGTGAGATCAAAAGGTTTTATGATGGCAAAGAACAAGAATTCACATGACAGAAAGAAAGAAAGAATGAAATTATACGAATGTCCATGGATGACCAAAAGTAGGTCAATGGGACTCAAGCAAACAGTAGCATACAATAGAGAGTTAAAAGTCCCACCAAGGGGAAGAACAAAGATAAAAGATACAAAACAACAGGCAACCACCAAAACAAGTGATCAAGAACTAGGTACAAATAACTAAGAAACCATGTAATTATACAGAGGCTTTGGACGATGTTCAACTCACTTGAATTGCACAATTCAAGGGCACATTAGTGGCACAATATCATAACCACACAACAAGCTTGAAAATGTTGCCAAGATGAAAAAAATTGAACAAATAACATGACAATGATGGAAAAAAGTAAAAACTATATAATCATGTGACAAAGAAGGAAAAAGCTGGCATAAACAATGGAACCACACCCTCTCAACATATTTGTTGACCGTAAAAGATAGAGTTGCGTGATTTAATTAGTGAACCAGCAGTCATGAAGTAAAAGCACACCTTGGGATTTTGTTTTTCTGATGTAGATTTATCAACTGAAATTTAGATTTTCAAGGGCCATCAGCAGTTTTGTAAACAAATGTTTGATCTTAGTTTGCTGACCCTAAAGTTTCACTAGCTTGCAAACTAGTTACAGCAAGTGTTTCTAGTGGTTTGCGACAGGTTACAAAGGTTGCAGAAGAAAGTTATATCTTGGAATTTCATTTACAAACAATAGCAACAGAGCATCATTTGGATGGCCTAGTTGAAGTCATCATATATTTCCCATAGATGTTCAAGTATCATCATCAAACTTTCATACCATATACATGCATTATACTGTTTAGTAGGGCCATGATCATATTTTGGGATTTCCAAAATGTCAGATGTCAAATTTATCTTATGAAAGGTTTTTAATCATTGGTAAGAAGGTCCAAGGTTTGAAACACTAGATGTTTCTTGTTTCCACGAAGTGTTGGTAGATTCAAGTCAACAAGATTGTTGGTGAAGTCTCATAGGAGGTTATGGTTTTCAGTGTTCTTCAAATGGATCCATCAAATGTCAAAGTGATGAAATGTTTCAGAATAATAGAGGATGCACATGTGCAAATTGTATTGATGTATCTATATAGGTATCTATATACCTAGGCTGTGGCTTTGTATAAATTTAAATTGTTTAATTTTAGAAACAAGTGTCTTCTGTTAGATTTAGGATCAGATTTAATGCACAGAAAATTAATTCAAATCAGACACAATAACACAGCAGATACCCTGGGAAAACCCTCCACTTGAGGGAGAAAAACCCAACAACAATATATCACTTATATATCGAATTACAAATAGAGTCTCCTTTACAATAGAGGCCGATATGAAGGCCTATAATATGCAACATAATCTGATGCAACTACAGAAACAACAAGCTGCAATCTACAAATGAAAAACTCAGCCTCTAACTCAAGTCGATCTGCCTTCAAGAAGAACTCGCACTTACAAAATATGAATGTATGAATGAATGATGAACAATGAGATCAAATCGAGCATATATACACAATGGAAGGAAGGGATGCGTCTCTTCAAAAATCATGTCGGCCTCCTTGAGAGATCACGTCTCCACTAAAGAGGTCAGCCTCTTTGAAAATCGCGCCTCCTAAATCAAATCAAGGTCGGCCTTGAAGATAATCGCGCCTCTTCATTATAATGTGTTTGCTTAACAAGTAGAGATGTCTTTAAAAAAATTGTGCCTCTTGAGTCTTAATAAATTAAATAGCTATAGGCTACAATTTAATTTATTTCATATACGGAGATTGTTGGAAGAAGCAGCCCATCGCTGCTAAAATATCAACACTCCCTCTCAGCTAGGGATGATACTTCCAGCTGCACAAGACATATCACCTCATTGTGATGTCTACCACTATGACTACAATCATAAGTGGAAAAAGTGGAATATCACCTCATCGTGATATGTGATATCACCTCAACATGATATCAACCATAATGGCTACAACCATGTATGGTATGTACAAGTGTTCATCACTTGTGTGATGTTGTCACCTCAACATGACTTTCACCATGGCTCTCCCAGAGGGTGAAAACACAAGTACAAGAAAACCATCACGGACACTCTCACGTGATACTGTCATGGAGTCACACACATGACATCCACCATGGCTCTCCCAGAGGGTGGAATCAAGGGATTTCACCTCAAACTTCTCTTACCAACAAGAACTCATTAATCAAGGAATTTCACCTCGAACTTCTCTCACAGAGAAGAACTCATTATCAAGGGATTTCACCTCGAACTTCTCTCACTGAGAACAACTCATTACAGAGGATCACTGATACTGAGACTCTTTCTTAGTTAAGGCTGGATTCTCCACCATACCAAGCTTATCTCGAAAGTACACAAACTTTATTCTGGAGAAGGGCTTGGTGAGAATGTTTGTCGTCTACTCATCAGTGTTGATATACCTCAACTGTATAGCTTTCCTCAATACCATATCTCTGATATAGTGGTATTTGATCTCAACATGCTTGGTTCTGTCATGAAACACAAGATTGACAGAAAGCTTCACACAGCTCAAGTTATCACAATGAATGATCGTAGGCTCCATTGATTGTCCAAACAATCCTACAAGGAGCTCACGAAGCCACACTACTTCCCAAGTTGCCACACAAGCTGCAATATACTCTGCCTCTGCTGTACTCAATGCTATAGATGACTGTTTCCTGCTACACCAAGAAATCATAGCAGATCCCAAACTGAAGCAACAACCAGAGGCGCTCTTCCGATCGATAACACTCCCTACCCAATCAGAATCAATATAACCATGTAGCTCCAAGTCTGCATCTGAAGAATATCTCAACCCATATCCAACTATGCCACGCAAGTATCTCAGGATATGTTTAGCTGCAACAAGATGTATTTGTCTCGGTTCACACATGAACTGACTAAGTGCACTCACAGCATAACAGATATCTGGTCTAGTGTTAACTAGATACATCAAGGACCCAATCAACTATTTGTATATCGTAGGATCCACCAAGTCTGAACTAGCTGCAGCCTCCTTCAACTTGTGTAGGTTGGTCTTCATAGGTGTCGACATGGATTTGCAATCCATCATACCAAACCTCTTAAGTATATCAATGGTGTACTCCCTTTCACTTACAATCATCTCATCTGGTTTCTGCCAAACTTCTAAGCCAAGGAAGTAATGCATAAGCCCAAGGTCCTTCATCTCAAACTCAAAAGCCAACTCCTCCTTACACTTGAGAATAAGATGATCTTCTCCAGTAAGAATCAAATCATCAACATACAAAACCAAAATCAATGCTTCACCATCAATTACCTTAAAGTATAGATTTGAGTCCGCATCATTCTTAGAGAAACCCAAGCTTGACAAGTACCGATCAATCCTTTCATACCATGCACGAGGAGCCTGCTTAAGACCATACAAGGCCTTCTTCAGCCTACAAACATGAGGCTCCTTCCCATGAACCTCGAATCCATCAGGTTGCTCGATATAAACTTCTTCCTCAATCACACCATTTAGAAAACTGTCTTCACATCCATATGATGAATCTGCCATCCTCTAGATGCAGCAATGGCAATAATGGTTCTGAAAGAAGTGTAGTGAGCAACAGGAGCAAATGTTTCTTCATAGTCAACTCCCTCTTTTTGTGAGAACCCTCTAGCCACGAATCTTGCCTTGTACTTCTCAATGCTCCCATCAGCCGCATGCTTGATCTTGAAGAGCCATTTTGAAGAAACCACTAATTTGCCTTCGGGTCTAGGAACAATGTCCCAAACATCATTCTTGAGAATTCACTGATACTCCTCGAACATGGCATCCTTCCAAACTTGTTGACTAGAAGCTTCCTCAACACTGGAAGGCTCAAACTCAATAATCTAACTCATCAAAGCAACATAACTAGAGAACTTGTGAGGTCTCTTGCTTTCTCTGAAGGTTCCTCATGGAGCTGCAAACCTTTCTGCCTCCTGAATTGTTTGCCTAGCCCAAAGAGGTCTTTTTCTCCCAATCACAATATTGGTAGGCCCATCAATAGGTTCCAAGGGCTCAACTAGATCAATATCTTCCTTTGGATCTGAAATCTCCCTATGAATCTCAGGAGTATGGTCAACTTCCATATCCTGAGGAGACTCCTCATTATCAATCTCCATATGAGTACCCTTGGATCTCTTGAATGCAACATCTTCCTCGAATGTGACATCCCTACTGGCCTCGATCAACTTTTGTCCTGGAATGTAAATCGTGTAGGCTTTTGATGTCTCACTGTAGCCCACAAGTATTCCCTTCTTGCCAAAAGGCTCCAACTTTGTTCTTTTCTCCTTTGGAATATGAACATAGACTAGGCATCCAAAGATACTCAAATGACTCACCTTTGGCTTCTTTCCAGTAAAGGCTTCTTCAGGAGTCATGCTTTCCAAGATTTTGTGAGGACTTCTATTCTGAACATAGACAGCAGTCCTAGAAGCTTCTACCCATAGGAAGGTCTACAAATCCTGGTCATGGATCATGGCTCTTGCTGCTTCCACGATTGATCTATTCTCTATCTCTACAACACCATTTTGTTGAGGATTATAAGGAACACATAACTCCCTCTTAACCCCTGCTTCAACATAGAAATTCCAAAAGCTTCCAGAAGTGTATTATCCTCCATTATCCGATCTCAAAACTTTGATTCTTTTCCCAGAAAGGTTCTCTACCTGAGCTTTGAACTCCTTGAACCTTTCTAACACTTCCTCAGACTCTTTAGTTTTCAAAAAATAAATCCAAGTCTTTTTAGAGCAGTCATCAATAAAAAGAATGTAATACAAGAAACCACTCAAAGAAGGAACAGACAGTGGACCACATAAATCAGAATGAATGAGATCTAGAATACATTTAGATTTACTTTCTCTACTATGAAATGGAGCTTTTGTATTCTTACCCATTGCACAGCCTTTTGCAAGTACCTTCATGCTCCTGGTTGAACTTTGGAAGACCCATCACCATCTTCTCCATGATAGGTAGAGCTCGGAAGTGAAGGTGAGCTAATCTTCGATGCCAAAGATCACACAGGCTTTAAGTGTCACGAACTAATTCCTGAAGTGGACAAGTACACAGCCTATAAAGGCTCTCATGTCTAATACCAATTACTTGAGCAATCTTGAAGTTGGAATTCTTTGTCCACACAAGTACTTTGCCTTTGGAGAAGGCAACTTGATATCCTTTATCTTCTAAAGCTGAAATGGAGATAAGATTATGCTTGATTCCTGGGACATAAAGAACATCACATAACTGTAGCGTAATGCCGAAATCCAAATGGAGAGTAGAGGTCCCAATCCCTTTCACCGAGTAGCTAGCATCATCTCCAATAATGACTTGTTTGGAAGAATCTCTCTCCACCAAGCTTGATAAGTGCTCCTTAAAACCAGTGATGTGTCGAGAAGCACCACTGTCGATCAGCCAAGTGTTGGTGTCTGTAGGTACATTGCTTGACAATGCCGAATAGAACAAATATTCGCATTAATCCTTCTACGAAGAAGCATCATCAACATCTGCAATGGTGGCCTATTGCTTAGGTCTAGATGGACAATGCTTAGCAAAGCGGCCAAACTTATCACACCTAAAGCATTGGATCTTGGACAAGTCTCTCCTTTTCTTGAATGCGGGAGCACCATCATTTCCCTTATCTCGATTCCTTTTGAAGAATCCTTTCTTTCCATCTTTTCCTTTCTTCTTCGAAGCTTGGGAGGCGAGAACATGAATCTCTTCATTGTTTGAACTTTGACCAACGCCTCTAGCCACCAACCTTGACTCCTCTTGAATGCAATCGGCCCTCAAACGATCAAACTTAGGAAGTTTTGATCTTGCACTGATTCCTTGAATGTAGGACTACCATGATAAGGGAAGACCATTGAGAGCAAGCATGGTCAAGTCCTTATCATCAATCACATGACCAATTGTAGAGAGTTGATCTCTCAATTCCGAAATCCTCATAAAATAGGCAATCATTGTTTCTCCTTTCGCCATCTTCACATGGTATAGTTGTTGCTTCAGTGCAAGTGCCCGGCTAGTGTTCTTGATTTCGTACATCTCCTCCAATGTTTTGAACATGTCTCTTGTCGTCTTCAACTTAGAGACAATACGAACGATATGGTCCTTAACAGAATCAACCAACATCTTCTTTGCCTTGATGTCTTTCTTCCTCCACTGCAACTTCTCTTCTTCCTCCTCTAGTTCGGGAACTTTGGTCTCCACAAACTCAGCCAAATCATTCTCTTCCAAGGTGAGCATGATTGGGGCGCCGGTCCCAGCTCAGTTGGTTAAGGTGTTCCCTGTAGCAGGGCGCCCACCATGGGTTCGACTCTCCGGCGCTCCCGTGGTACCGGTTGATGTGTCCCGCCAGCACTGCCGGTCACAGTAAAAAGTTTATCGGCGGTGGGGGGTTATATGGGGGGCCGTGCTGCACCCGATTCCCCTCGTTAAAAAAATTAAAAAAAAAAAGGTGAGCATGATTCTGAACCTCCATGATGTATAGTTGGATGCTCCCTCGAGTTTATCCTCAATTTTAAGACCGTTCACCATCTTGACTAAAATAGAGATAGACAAAGATATGAAAAGAGAATGGAGAGTATTGCTGCGATAACAAAATCTGATCACGATCTTCTTCAAACCCACTATGATACCATGTTAGATTTAGGATCAGATTTAATGCAGAGAAAATTAATTCAAATCAGACACAATAACACAGCAGATACCCTGGGAAAACCCTCCACTTGAGGGAGAAAAACCCAGCAACAATATATCACTCATATATCGAATCACCAATAGAGTCTCCTTTAAAATAGAGGCCGATATGAAGGCCTATAATATGCACCACAATCTGATGCAACTACAGAAACAATAAGCTGCAATCTACAGATGAAAAACTCAGCCTCTAACTCAAGTCGATCTGCCTTCAAGAAGAACTCGCACTTACAAAATATGAATGTATGAATGAATGATGAACAATGAGATCCAATCGAGCATATATACACAATGGAAGGAAGGGATGTGTCTCTTCAAAAATCATGTCGGCCTCCTTGAGAGATCACGTCTCCACTAAAGAGGTCGGCCTCTTTGAAAATCACGCCTCCTCCTAAATCAAATCAAGGTCGGCCTTGAAGATAATCGCGCCTCTTCATTATAATGTGATTGCTTAACAATTAGAGATATCTTTACAAAAATCGTGCCTCTTGAGTCTTAATAAATTAAATAGCTGTAGGCTACAATTTAATTTATTTCATATAAGGAGATTGCTGGAAGAAGCAGCCCGTCGCTGCTAAAACATCAACATCTTCTATGTGTTGTTATTTCCAATTATTGTGTGCACTGAAATGTTGATCTCTATTTTTAGCCAGTAAGAAGATGTTAATGTGTTTCAATTAGCAATTTCATCCATAAAATTTATAACAATTGCAAGACATAGTTATCAATCCAGTGCTTGTGTTTGAGGCAAAAACGTAGGCATGTAATGGTTTCACTATTGCAAAACCCCCAAGAAAATATTGTGTAGTGCTGATATTTTTATATCTGGCATATAGTTTGGTGTCTAGGATGAATTTAGCTTAGTGTTTGGGTTTAGTTTCAATCTCAAGCAGTTTCCCCTTGTAATTTGAAGAAAGGTTTATCCTCACACACCATTTTGTTTTGTGTTGTCTTGCAAAAGACAAAAACTAACACTCTATTGTACTTTGTATTAAGTCAAGTTTATCAATGGTGAATGTCCCCTTTTTATAGCCTTTCCAACATCTTTGGAAGCTCCAACTTTCTTGGAGAGTGCCAGCCTTTTTGGAATGGATTTCAAATAGTGGCATTGTGTTTAGGAGATCAAGTTAAATCTGTTGGTTCAAGAACAGTTTCAACATTCCGGGTGCTTTCCGCACTTCTTGGAGAAGTATTCTATTTTTGGAAAGTATCAATTTCCATTAAGTTGGGCTTTCAATGAGCTTCAAAAATTTTGGCAAAATCTAAATTCACTTTTGGAAAATTTTTATATTTTCCACTACTTTAGGTGGAAGTGCAGAAAATAATTAATATTTAAGTTGTCAAAGGGTGAATTAAAAGACAATTTATATTAATTATTTATAAAGGTGAATTTTAATTAATATTTAAATTGTCAAACGGTGAATTAAAAGACAGCTTATATTAATTATATATAAAGGTGAATTTTAAGTGACTTCAGTGCTCGAAAAAGTAAATAATAAGACTCTTTTTCTACTAATGCTTTGAACTTTTGAAAATCCTTAAACACATATGATTTTGCTTTTAGGAAAAACACCCACATTTTCCTACTGAAATCATCTAAAAACAATAGAAAATACCTAGCACTAGTGACCAATGTCATATTCATAGGTCCACATACAATTGCATGAACCAGCTGTAGAACTCTCGATGCTCTTCAAGCCTGTCCATCTAGAAATGAAGTTTTGTGTTGCTTTCTTGCTTGGCAAGCTCCGCAAATACCCTATATCTATTATTGGATTTTAAGAAAACCTTCTATCATTTTCTCTCGAGCCAACTGAGAGAGATAAGATAGGTTGAGATGCCCATAACACTAATGCCAAAGAGTACTGATAGCAGATGAACTCTCGGCTGCCGATGCATGCTCTTGAACCTCTCCAATATCAACAAGTAGATACAAACCATGATCTTCTACACCGAGTGCAATGGTTTGCTTGGACTCCTTGTCTACAATAACACTTGTGTATGCTAAAAATGACGTCCAAATTGGGACAATGGCACATAATCTGACTCACTGAGAGCAAATTGAGCTCCATGCCCGGAACATAGTATATACTGAGCAAAAGAAGATTTTTCCATCCAAAGGTTATTTGAACATTGTCTCTGCCAACAACTGTATACTCCTCACCATCATCAAAAATCACTAAATCTAAGCAAGTTGTATACTCAATGAAGCAATCCTTCCTATGTGTTAAATGTTGAGATGCTCCAGAATCAATGTACCACGTAGAAGACTTGACTTGATATGCTGGTCCTTTGGCCATGAAAGCAAAGAAGGTTGACTCTTTTTGCTCAGAATGCTCTACAACATGAGCCTTTTGTGGAGGCCCTCTCTGGTTGGATTTTTGATCAACCAACCACTTTCTACAGTGCTTCATGTGACCAAGTTTACCACAATAGTGACATGTAATAGTCTTCAAATTCTTCTAAGTATCATTAGAATTTCCTTGACCTTTCTTCTGAGGCCACTTGTCTTTGCCCTTGTCCTTAACTACAAAGGCCTATTCCACACTCAGTGAATCATTGTTGCTACCAAACTACTTCCATCTGTCTTGCTACAAAAGTTTGTTGCACAAATCATCAAACTTCAAGTCAACATTGGTAGATTTGATGTTGAGTGTTTTGATGAAATGTTCATATGACCGTGGTAAGCTTTTTAGTGCTATAACCACCATATCTTCTTCCATCTTGTGATCTATGGCTAACAATTGGTTAGAAAATATCTTTGATCTTCATCGAATGATCCTGCAACATTTTCTCATCCATCGTGACCAAAAACAACATATTCTTCAAGAAGAAGGCCCTACCTTTATTTGATGTCTCATGCAGATCTCCCAGGTGCATCCAAATCTCCGTAGAGGTTTTGCCTAATGGAACCTCCGAAACTATTGCATCTATTATTGATAATTTATTGAGCATGACGGCTTCACGATTACACTCATCAAACTTGTCTTGGTCTTTACCTGCAACTATTGGACGAGTGTATGTACCGAGGACGATCTAGTCGAGGCACCTATACTGAAAGATTGTGAGCATCTACTATTTTCAGGTGTTATAAATTTTGCAAGTGAACCTTTGGCTGCCTTCCAACATGATGTTGGGCAATGAAGCAATCCCTCTCGCAATCCAAAATCATGAAAAACAAAAACTCATTGTTACAAAAACTAGTAAAATTTTTAGCGAAAAATCTGCAAAACCCGAGCAGCAAAGTAAAAAGCCCACAATTTTATAAAAAAATCAATAAAAAATTGCAACGAAATTCTAGAAAAAATCTACAAAAATTCTAGAAAATATCTATAGAAAATTCTGGAAAAAATCTGTAAAAAATTTGGAAAAAATCTACAAAAATTCCAGCAAAAATCTACAGAAATTCCACAAACAACCACAATTTTGTTCAAAAATCACCAAAAAAGAGTTGAAAGTTTACGATTTTTCTAAAAAATCGACAAAAAATGGATCTTAAAACACTACAATTTTTAATTGTGAAAAAACCCACGAATTTTGTAAAAAAAATTTGCCAAAAAATTACAAAAAATAGACCCATGAATTTATTGAAAAAATTCGCCAAAAATCCTTATACGAATCCAAACAGGTTCCTTTGGCACGTTCTTCTGTGTCTCTTTCGTGCAACTTGTCACTCCCAGTTTGTAGAATTCACACACTCACCAATCCCAAGAATTTACAAAACCCGAGCTTTGATACCATATTACAAAAACAACACACAAAAAGCTAACCAAGATTGGATAAAAATCTGTTAAGAAATAAGTAGTGAAAGCCTCCTTATATAGGGTTACAAATATTTTATCCACATAGCATAAGGATGACAAATATCTTATCCACAAAGGATAAGGATGATAGCTCAAAAAGGTAAATCTTATCCACAGAGGATAAGGATGACAAATATCTTATCCACAGAGGATAAGGATAACAACTCATAGAAAAAATATCTGAAGTCAACATGACTTTATTTAAGAAGATTCTTAAAGTCTATCCTAAAAGCTAATTGACCATTACAAATAAAACATTACTTTAATACTTATTACTATTGCATCTCTCTAAATAATTTTCAGTCACTTTCTACTTTTTATCCCACTCAAATGCAGATGAGAGAATTTAAAGAATACTAATCATACAAGTTGGAAATTTTGATTTATCAAAGTAGAATAGAATAAATAATTATAAACCTTAAGACACAAGAAGATATTATGAGTTCCAATCACCTGATGATGAATATAAAACCCACCGAAAAATAAGAAGACATCAAATGAAACAAAATATACAATAGAAACATGCCGAAGGTGTAACCCAGAGATAAAAACATAATTATGAAGTTATAAGGACACCTTCTCTACTTCTGCCACTTCATTAGCCTTGGACACACGGTAATTTAGTGCTTCCTCCTTTTGGTGCCTGCAAAAGGATAAATTGAACTAGATCATATATTCTGTGTGAATGATTGTTGTCAAAAAGAATGCAACATACTCTGAACAAATCAACATGAAAGAGAAAGTGTATTCTTGTAACACAGAACTACACAAAGCAACCAGTCTACAGAAACCTCAGTATGCAGGCATCAGATAAAGCTCCAGAATGACCTTAAAAAAATTCCACAAGAAAGAACAACAAAACCATGTTTTATAGTTCTGAATCAAAACTTTTGATCTCTCCAAGAAAGAAGAAAATCTAGAATTGAGATATTTCAAACAATTGTGGTGCTTCTCCCAAAAATAAACTAAACGTACAATATTAAACACATAAAGTTCTGATTTGTCACTCCTTGCAAATCTCACAAAGAGTAAGGCAATAGCATATGAAATACATTTAAGTAAAAGCATGTGAAATATCTTTGAGAGTTCAGACTGAGACCAAATAAAACATCATCCTTGGCATCTAAGTAGTAATAACATTGCATAAACCCTCTAAGATGGACAAGAATGTCAAGCACATTCTAAAGCATAAATATGTAACATTTGTAACCTATAAGGCCTCAAAAAAAACATCAGACCAAGAATCAATTTTCATTAAGACAATCACTTATAACTTATCGTCTCTTAGTTTCATAAACAAATATTTATACTCTCAATGACATCCATTCAATTTAGTATAACCAAAATACTTTACTCCACCCAACAGATCTTCACAAAAGTTTCTCTGAACATTTTTTCTATTTAAAATTCAAATTTTGTCCAACTTTTGAGGGAACAGAAAATGCAATGATTATGGTTCTTCAAAGAGACACATTCAGCATTCAAAGAGTCTAGTTTGTTTAATTTCAGCATACTCTCTTTTAGTGCAAAATTGCATCAACCTTTGCTCAGCTATGAATAGATTAGAAGACTTATTTTAAATGGTGCATCTTGGGCATTTATTTCATTATGCCATTTCATTGCCTTTCCACTTTCAACCTTTCCAAGACAGATAAAATAACAAAGATTACCATAGCCAGCCAAGTCAGTGGCAACTGAAAGATCTAAGCAAGACAATTAATATTGACTATAAGCAAAGAAAGTACTAGTGTGGAAGCCAATTACCACTTTAGAAGGAAAGCAAATTATGTAATGCCCCCATTTTCAAGTTCTCTAGCAGTGTAGTTGTCGATGACTATTTGGGCTTGTGTCAGCATGTTCAGAGGGGTAATTTGATGTTACCAGTGAGCTCAGATGGTTTGAAAGAGTCATATGACACTTCCAGATGTTTTTTTCGGCTTCTGGTTTGGGCTCCAAGATTCTTGGAAGGAGTGTCTATTTTTAGTAAGTCAGTCAGTTAGATCTGTTTATCATCTTTTATCATTGAGATCACTCCTACGCAGTCAAATTTCAATTCTGGTGTTTTTCAACCATTTCTCCTAATTGGGTGTAATATTGAGCTATATTTAATAATTTTCACTAAGGTTGTCTTTTTAATTGAATACATTTATCAGGCACCTCAATAATAGCTCATTGGAAAGAGGATGGAAAGTTTAAATGATGGGATGCTTAAAAGTGACTTCTTGTGGAGGTACATTGGTCCAAGGAAGTTATGAAGAGCATTGCATGAGGATATTCCCTTCTATTATCACTGCATGTGATTTGGAGGTTGTTTACCAAAGATTTTCGGTGGTGTGCATATTGGAAACAAAAACATTGGATTGAGCCTTAGCGTTGCAACCCTTTAAGGAGACCTAGGTTGTTGATGTTGAAGATTGTGAAGCCCAATAGAATAATATTTTGCAAGATTTATCCTTAGGGTTGCAATCCTCTAAGGAGACCCAACTTGCATGAAGATGGTTGCTCAATTTAAAACGACCTAACTGGTTGCTAAATATGTTGTATTGTAATGATTTTAAAGGGGTGTTTGAGCTTGAGTTGGATGTTTTATATTACCAATTTCATCTACAAAGGGAAGAGATACATTAATTGGCATCTCATTAGCAACAATATTCATACCCAATTGGTAAATTTCTCTCAAACCAAATCCATTCACATGGTGTCCTATTTGGTCTATTCACTACTTCAAGCCAAGGATTTTTTTAGGGTTGTATAACATTAACGCAAAAGGCCACTTTTTTAGGCACTAAACACAATTGGAATACAAGGAGAGCATGAAGCACTTCAAAAGGGACACTGATGTCTTCCTAATGTTGGCAGTTAGTGTGAAGAACCCTGCTGGTTCAACCTCACCCTCTGATGCTAAAACTGTTTGTTTTTGTGTTTTTGCTTGTTTTTGAAGAATTTTATGCAAATTTTGAGAAGTACGCCAAGCATAAAATGGTGCTAAAACTTAAATTAAAGCAATAATATGGAAACTGCAATTGTATTAACTATTAAGCAACTGCTACAGATAGATTGCAAACAATAGACATACCCAGAAAACTCCAGATTAATTAAATAAAGCAGATTTGTACATGACAGGCAAGAAATGTTGAAACTGATAAATCAAGGCGTCCAAGTCTAGAATGAGATCTCTCCAAGCTGGAAACTACATCAAAGGTCTTGAATATGCTAGGCGCTCATGATGAAGCCAACAGAAGGAAGAAAAGAAAGGTGTTTTAGCCTTTAGCTCACACGCCTTAGCCCAAGATCCACAAGCCTCAAGCTTGTAATGGTACGGCCAGCCAAAGGAATGTACGGCTTGCCTCTCTGATGCCAGTAACTACTAAATGAAGGCGCCACTATCAAGGTAGACCCTTCCTTATTGAAAAACTGGAAAGAAACTGAATAGAAAATCTCTGATGAAGCACAATTGGACTCCTGTGTGAATCCCTCTCAGAAGCAACAATTCAGCTGGTATCTCACAGCCTCACAATCGCAAATCACTAAAGATTTCTCGTTCTCCAATGGTAGAAAATCACAGTAACCCTTGTCTTAGACAAATGCACAGAGAAGTCAAAAGGAAGCAATGTCAAAATAATCATCAATGAATGAGGTCGAATTGTCTTCCTTTTCCTTATGTCCCCAAAAGGCACAATTCCCAAGAAAAGTACGGCTTTGGCATTTTAATACATTTAAATGTATTAAAGTTACTTCAATAATGTTTTAAATTCACTTTATAACTTGGGCGCACCTTTCCATGACTTAAGTGATTTAATTTTCACTTTATAACATTTAAGTCAACACTTTATAATATTTTAAGTGGCTTTTAAATTATTATAAAGTCAAATTATAACTTTATAATATCTCCATTATCAATTAAATACTCAACCACTAAAATATTAATATCTCCCTCAATTCTCAGTGTTTTGACGTGCCGTCAGAAGTTGGCAAACACTGATTTGAAGGGGTGGAAATGACAATATCCACCATCATCTGCAACTGAGATCCCCTATCCACACACGTTAGCCTATGAAGATCCAAATAATAAGCTAACCCATTTGCTACTAACACTAACTAGAGTGGGGACATTATAGTTAGACCTACTGAGAGTGCTTCTAACTAGTTACACAAATTTTTGGTCAAAAAGAGAAGAGTGGTTGTTGCACAAGCCCTTAATTTGAGTTTTGTGTCTCCTCTAATTAAGAAAGAGAAAACAAAGAATATTAAGAAGACAAGCTTAGAAAAGATAAGGAAGTGCATATCACTGCAAAAAATACCATTCCTTTGATACACAAAAGTATTTACGAAATGCAGGCTGCTGATTTTCAAATTTCACAAAAACTAATTTGGGACCTATGAACAAGCAAGGTAATGTAGAATTACTACAATTTGCAAAAATGCTGCCAAGCAGATGTTGGAAAATGATGGAGAAGCTAAAGCTGATTTGAAAGCTGATAATAGAGAATTAAGAGCTTATATTGCACATTTGATCAATCCATTGGCCAAATTAGGTGCAATGTCACCTCAAAGGATCAAGGAAGGTAGACAAAAGAAATAATAGAGTTAATATCATATGGTAAAGAAATTCGTCAATAGATCATGAGGCTTTATGATAGTGGCTTGAAGTTTGTTGAGGAGCTGTTTGTCTTGCTCAAGAAGGTCAAGGAAGTCTTGTGCCAATAAGTGGGTTTGGAGTGTCCATTGAGTATTATTATTTCTTCTTGTGGTAGCATCATCACTCGTTTGGAGTATCTTGAGTCTTTGGATGTGGATGAATTGGTGAGATCAATGGTTATTTCTAGTACTCTACCAACTCCCACATATGCAAATGCATTGTCTATAACTATTTAAATAACATTATCCACTCCTATCTACATCACCACCACATCCAACAAGCTACACAAGGTCTCGGGATTTTTTACTTCATTGGAGGCATCAACTAACTTCAAAAGACCAATTGTCGTTATAAAGCCACTAAAAAGTTAATGAATCCTATTCCTAGCATTTGTCCACCCATCAGATAAAATGTTGCAGCCATTGCTTTTCCAAATCCATTTTTGTTCCTCTACTAGCTTATATATGTTTTGGACTTCGTCCTCCATTAATGGGTCACTCAATGCATAACCACTTGGGGCCTTGAACCCCTTACCTACCATAGTCAATGTTGTAACCAACTCCTTCCAATAAGGAATCAAAGCAACATTAAAGGGAATACTGTTGTAGTGCCAAAATTTGGCATATGACAACTTCACCTCATGATGCAATTCTCTATTCTTTTTAGTACCTTCCAATAAAGGTTGTGCACCAGGAGTGTTATGAGGAACAAAAAAACTAGAATTGTGGCTGCCCACACTATCTAATCCCCATATTCATGGCCAATGGAAGAAGGGCCCTTGATATCTTCCTGAGTGCTTGACCCTATAAAATTGTGAAATGTGGGTGACGCTCCCATTGCCATTGTTGTCCTCTTTTTCTACTTATTTTACTCAAATAGGGAAAGGAGAGCTCTCACCTCATTTTGAACCTCTATAGTTGTTTTAGTACATGGTGCAACATCTTGGCGAGGATCCTATGTAAGATATGTTTTTCCAATGAAGGTTGTGCACCACGAGTGTTCTGAGGAACAAAAATACTAGAAATGTGGTTGCCCACACTACGTAATCCTTGTATTCATGGTCCAATGGAAGAAGCGCCCCCCATATCTTCCCCAATGTTGACCCTGTAGAATTATGAAACATGTGTAAAGCTCCCATTGCATCTATTGTCCTCTTTTTTCTTATTTTTTTGACTCAAATGCTGAAAGGAGAGCTCTCACCCCTCATTCTAAACCTCTAGAGTTGCTTTAATACATGGCGTAACATCTCAGCAAGGAACCCATGCAAGGTCATATTTTAGAACAATGGTTGCAAATAACCATTTGCTTTTATGGACCTTCTATCCAATGTTTCCAACAAGGGTCCTTAGGCTTGCCATCTTTCTTAATTGTACTTGTGGATGCCTTATTCTTTTCAAAAGATGGAAATCAAGCCTAGCAAAAGAGAAATAACAAAAAAGAAATAATACTATAGGCATAGGTCAAAATAAAATCATCATTAACAAACTATCCTTGTTTAATTTTAATTTTTTTCAATGGCTGTCAAATAGGTTCATAGTCCTGTAAAAAACTACCATATTTGACTTTGCTATTAACTTTAATGAATATTCTTGTTTATGACAAGTGCTTCTAGAACTTATTTGACATATGAAACCACCACT
Source organism: Sequoia sempervirens (assembly GCA_007258455.2). NCBI lineage: Eukaryota > Viridiplantae > Streptophyta > Pinopsida > Cupressales > Cupressaceae > Sequoia > Sequoia sempervirens. The sequence continues at coordinate 370,066,254 of VDFB02281492.1, read as the reverse complement.
TTGAATACTAAGCAAGATTCGTCAATGACTTCTATAAAATTTTGTATGCTATACATTTAGTTAAATTCTATATTTGTTCTTCAGGATATAATTCAGACTAGAATTTGACTACAAACTTTGAAAACAATGTATTAATAATTTCATTAACAAATGGCATGCTTTGCTAACTAGCTCTTCCTCCGTCCATTTATGAACACTAAAAGGAGCAGTGATATTTTATATTTGAAGTTACCAGCTCTGCCTCTGTCCATTTATGAAAACTGAATAGCCTCTTGCTGTACTAACATATAAGGCTTTTGCCCTTTTTGCCCTTTCTAAGCAGTATTTGACATATTTATGTTTGCATTTTGGCTGTTTGCTATTAACAGGTATTAGTGAATCAGTAATAACTGATAACACATTCAGTTTATAAAATAGAGCAGAAACCACTTATTTAATTTTTTATTTTTGAAATGTATTTCTTTGTAACCCTCATGGTGTTCACAGTCATGACTCACATATTTGTGTTTCTTTGATAACATATTAGTGATAGGACAAGTCAGTCACGACTCGCATATATTCATTGACATACATACCCCTCACATCATGTGAAGATTGAAACGGTGAAAGTTTAAACCCTCACAATGTCTGAAGCGACTCGCAGATGTGGTGTCTGAAATGGTCAAACCCTCAACAACCACAACATCTAAAACACATGAAGTTTCAATGATGAAATTGTGTCACATTTTATCAGTTTTATCTAGGTGAGTCAAACCCTAATTTGCAATTTTTTGACGAGTTTCCATGATTTTTTCAGCTAAAATTGTGACAAGTGTTTGCAATAACTCATGGTCAAGTTTTTCTACAAGTCACTTGGCACCAATTTTGACTTGCAATTACTCAAGATTTGTACAAGTAATCACAGAGTTTTTAATCTATGGTTTCAATTGCAAACCTTTATTCATAAAAAGCCTCATTTGTCAGAAAATTACCTTTTGTGTCTTGTTTTATTTTTAGTTTTTACTTTTACACAAAAACGAACTGATGGTGTTGTAAACTGTTTATAATTGTGAATCTTGTTAATAGCTTAGGGCTTAGGAGCAATGTTGAGTTTCTTGGGAGGTTCCCCTGCTAATTTGAAGAGAGATTTATCCTCATATGTTGTTCCATTTTCTGTTGTCTCTAAAGAATCAAATCAAAAAAATTAATACGGTCCAACTGACTATTTTCAGTCATGGAAAGACATTAATATAATTTCTCAACAATAAATCATACAACAAAGTCTAATTTTTTCTTTAAATTACTAAGATTCTCTGACAAATTACCTTTCCATGTGTTCACTTTCTCTATTAAGAAAAGTTACGCCAATATGTGGATTCACAAGCCTTGGCATATAATTCAACAATAAGCATCTTACACAATACTAAACTAATGGATTAAATAAATTTAATTCAAACTAGTGACAACTTTCAAAGAATCAAACAAAAATTCAAAGAAGTGTTTTAAGCATATACAGCAGTGGTTGTCTCATAATAATGAATCCTACAAACCTGTTATCTGCAATTTGCTTTTCTGCCTTCACTGTTGAAACAGCAAGAGATTCTGCCAAAAGCCTCAGCTTATCTACCTGTAGAATGATTGCATACATAAGCACATACAGCTCAATTAGAACATTTTGAGACTATCCTAGGAATTTAGTTGCAATCTGAAATGTGCATTGCAGAGATATTTAACAGATTAATCCAGACAACCATAAAGTATTGACCTCTGCTTATGATGATTAATATACTGGAAACCTTTATGCCCAGCTTCTCTTTCTATTATAATTCCCTCCAAATGCCTATATGTTGCCCATTACAACAACTTAACGTCACTGAATTAGTGTTGTGGATAGATCTCACAAAAAGGATATGAAAGCCTATAAACCCAATGTAATACTGTGGTAATAATTTGTTTGTATATTTTTCTAGAAATTGCATCACCCTCAATCAACTCCACATGGGAGATTTGGGTTTAAAAAATTCATAGAAAATCCAAAAATAATCAAAATATTGACACATGATGGGTAGATTCTTTTCCTGAGGCTTCATAAGTAATTGACTATGTCTATCAAGATTAGACTGCACACCCTCTTCCTAACTCGTAATAATTGATAACAAAGGGAGATATAAAAGAAAATATAAGTATTATGTTAATAAGGTAATATACAAAGGGATGTTGATTACAACAAATTGGGATGTTATATAGACATTTTTAAAGTAAAGTATATATCAACCATACATGATAGCTACTCTTATAATGAAATGAGAAAGTATATATTAAAAATGTAACATTGATGGGACCCATAAGTGGTCCAATAAGCTACCTAGCAAAATTATGTTTGGACAATAGCACACATTATAGGTTAGAAGGGCTAGAGTGCAAGTCAATACCACCATGAATATCATAAGAGTTTCACAAGTACACCTAATCAAGTCGATGCTTTACTAAAAATGAATAAGCAGTTACCTTTTGGGTATGACTCTCTTCTGAGTCTCCACTATGTAAAATAGCTTTCTTTCTTTCCAAGAGAAATTGCAGTCTTGCGCATTTACGGATAGTTTCTTCTGACCTCTTCAAAGCCTGTAAAAGTGTATAGTAGAGAAGAATCAACATATTGAAAAAGCATTTTGAAGCACCAAAAACAATGTCCATGTTCTTTCTGAGAAACAAATTCTAAGCATATAAACAAAACAAACGTAATCCATTGTTTAACTACCTCATATAAATAGGTTTATACAACTACTGTGCTTCCACTTTCCATTAAACACATACAAACACGGTCTGCCAAGCAGAAGATTCATACAACTTGCCCAAATAGCTAATCAGAAGCACATTAAACAAATGCATTAAAGGATAAACATTACTCAACTACAACTAAGTTAAAGTTATTTGTAATATATGTGTTAACAATCAAATACCTCAATCCTCATTCTTATTGGTCTCAATCTCAATTGAGAAAATTTGATTTTATTAATAAACAGAACCAGAAAGCCAAACTCTAACTATTCACAAGCATACAAACGAAAATGTTTATGACCCTTCTCCATGACAGACATATCTTCTTTTCAAAAATTCAAATATTAAATAGGACTCACTCTGCAGTCACTCTGCTAGAATTATTTTCTACGACTCCCCCTCCTTTTCTTTCAATCTTCCTCTGTGTTTAGACAGCTCTCTTCCATGTGCAAACAAAAAAGTGCAAGCATATGTCTGAGCGTGGGCCTTATAGTGCTGAAGCAAGTTTGCAAAATACAAAAATACAAATTATCAGGCACCCACCCTATCGAAGGGAAAAAAAATCAAAAATCAAAAATTGCACTCACATGGCCATAGACCAGCACGCACCACAACAGCCAGAATTACCAGATTGTTTAAAATCCAAATTTTGCATTCATATATACAGCATTGTGTTTTGTAAAAGGGGACAGTTTTTGTTAAGAATACAAAGATAACCACAGGGTTCTCAAGGTTTTTCATCACTGTTTCAGCAAGTTTTCAGTCTATGATAACAGCAGAAACTCAAGTATAGATGATAGCAGTTTGAATGTTTTCATGATCTCTCTGATTTCAAACATATATCAGCGAGATTGGGAGCATCTTCAGCAGCACATTATCAGTTATTAAAGGATTTCCGGCATATTCAATCATCTTCAATAGTTTTGGTGCAGATTTCAGCAGCTTTTCATGAAAATCTAGAGCATCTATTATAGTTTTCAACATCAAAAAGGAACTGTCTTTTATTATCAGCATTAGCATCTTGTGTCTTTTATTTCCCACGCTTTAGGGCTTCAGAATACCAAATCTACAAATGATGCAGAGCAAAAGCTTTTACCAACTCAATGGACTCTCAAGAAAAATGAAAATGTTTTCTAAAATTATATTACAATATAGTCACATTTTGGAAGAAGCTTTGTAGTAGATCAATCCCACGTGGATGAAGACGAGGGCCAATTCTTAAGAGGTGCTCCCAATGATCTCTTGTATTTTATTTATGTTATTTGATTTCAGTTCGTTTTATAATTCTTAAGCTATGAAGAAACGTCAAAAGGATAGACTATTTTAATTATTTATTTTAGCAATGAATTTGTGATTATTATTTCTCTTTACATAATTTCTATTTTAGCATTTTTCTTGTAGTGTGAAAGCTATAGTTCTTGTAACCTGCATGTAGTTTCTATAGAAAAATTACAATCTTGAGACTTGCTCACCACTCCTATAGTGGCCTAAACAATTCTTGTAGCAATCTACAACTTGTAGTTAGTGTTTACAATTTCCTGTAGCAGTTTTAAAAGAATGATTTTGCTTTCAGTTTTAGAATGGTTGTATTTCATTCATACTCACCTCACTACATACAACCCTTGTGTATATAGGCACTATGCCTTGCAAGTTTACACCACCAGAATGACACAAGGATCAAACTGAAATTTTATTTCATAAACATTAAATATATTTTATTATCTACCTCAATTTAGGCCTATTACTCCTCATCAATATACATTTTTCAAAGATGTAATGTCCCTTTCATGATAGCACTTCAGGAGGACACGTAGCCCTTTTGTTCCCGAGGCTAACGTTGGATTGAAGGGAACCATTTATTTAATTAGTTGTGTATCACCTAATTTCAAGTTCAACTTATGAGGTGATGCAAATTAATTAATTAAATATTTTGACAAAGTGACTTTACAAAATTGGCAAGGTGATTCATTGAAATATTTATTTTTATGGGGACTTTATAAAGTCACTTTCTTTTGGGTGTAAAAGTGACTTTGAGAAATATTTAAGACATTTCTTTATAAAAGTCACTTGTAAATGTTGAATGGGCGAATACAAAAACAAAAAGAGAGCTTCTTTTGAACGCACTTTTGGATTTTTCATGGTTTTCACGGGAAGAAGCACGGGAGAAGTTTGCTACTGCAAGTTCAAGCAATGAGGCCCATTTCGACAGTGAAATAATCTGTCCTATTTGGGAGTTTCCTTCTTATCTTCATACTTAAAGGTTCAGGAGTTTTTGGCTGCTTGTTGGCATGATTTTGGGCCCTATTCGCACTCTTGAAGGCATCATTCAACGAGGAAACCCTAGGCACTTATTCTCAAAGAGAAATACATATGTTGGGGACGAACTTTGAAGGGACTCGTGCGTTTTATTGAAAGGACGTGAAATCTGGGCGAATGGTGAGGAAAGACGTGATTGCTTTTCAAGAATCGACATCTCTGCATTGTGTTTGAATGTGACTTGATGAAAGGGCGTTTGGCATGGCATTGGAGCTTTGAGGCTGGAGCGCATCATTATTTGAAGAGAGTGTCTGTTATAGAGTTCATCTCATCTGCTGGGCGTGTATTCTGCACTATTTTGAGCTCACCTACAGCACATACAAGCTGAAAACGAACTACTTCTCAGGTCTGGGCTATTTGTTGATATTTAATGTTTGTGTATATGCATTGTAAATGGAAAATCTGAGTAATATAAAAGCTCGATGTTTACTGCTGCATTCCGAATCTTTACCATGGTCTTGAATACCCCGAATGTCCTGCATCTTAGTTTAGCATCAGACTTAAGAATATTTCTGAGTAAAGATCAGCGTGTCAACTAGAGTTCAACTCAGTAGGGGCATTTGTAATAGCTGGGTTGTGTGGTGAACCATCTATTTGTACTGCTGTCAATATTACCAGACGACCCTACATTCAGAAAATGCATCACAATCTGCTGTGACTGTTCATTAACTACTGCTGTGCATTAACATGTTTATGTAGGAAGAAGTCAATGTGGTAGTTGTCTGGATAATGTGGATTTTAGCAAGGCTTCCTTGTTGATAAAACAAAATATTCCTGTGTAAGCTGTAATAGTGACCTGAATGAACTAGTACTTTCATGATCTGTATGTATAATTTATGATTTGTTAAAATCTGCACACAAACGAGCTCCCTTCAAATCAAACAAATTGAACACCAAAAACACTCCATTTCAAGGGGAAGTTATAGTCAGAAAATTATATCAGTCAAAGCAATATTCAGGACAAGTATTTGTTGTAAATCCAAAGGCACGAAATCAGAAAGATTAAGTCAGAATTAGCAGGGTACTTTACAGTGGTATCAGAGCTAGCATTCCTGCCAGCCTGTGTGTAGTTTTGGGTTATGAACGAAGACATCCCAGTTATCAACCCACTTGACATCCATTACAGAAGAGTGAGAAAAGGGTTGGGACCATTTGAATTCATGGGAGATAGAGAAGAAATACCTGAGGGCAGCACCCAACATATTTTGAATGACCTAGCAAGAGGTCAACATGAACTAGCACAACAAATAGCATAACTTGTCCAACAACTTGCGGGTGGTAGAAACAACAATAATGGCAATAATGGGCAGAATGGCCATAACGGTGGACAGAATAACAATGATACAACTCAGAGCAATGCTAGGGCAGCTAGTAGGGTGACCCCGAGGCCTCTTATGCCTCAATTTTTGAGTGGACAGCCTGCTGGAAATCAGGAGCAGCAAGCACAAGGAGAGGGATTCACAGATTATTTGAGAGAATATCAATCGTTGGGGGATGAATTCCATGCTGCCATGTCATTGGCAGATTTTTGCACTATCAAGTATAGGAATAGACCCAAAAATAACAATAGAGGACAACAAAACCAGGATCTACAACGCAAGGTTGGGAAACTCACAATCCCTTCCTTTGACGGGTCTAGTAAATGCACAGCTAGAGTGTGGGTACAAAAGTTGGACACTTATTTCCAGCTAAACCCCATGTTGGAGACAGAGGCTATTAAGTATGCCACGCTACACTTGGATGGCGAGGCACATGAGTGGTGGTATCATGGGCTTGTCACTTTAGGGCATGCCAACATCACTTCCTATTTGGAGTTCACACAGAAAATTATGGATAGGTTTGATCAGAGGGATCCAGAGCTTCATTTCTGGGAGTTAGCGCAGCTTAAGCAGAGTGGATCAGTAGACACATATATCTCAGAGTTTCAGCGATTGGCAGTTATGGTGACAGATATTTCAGAGCAGAGGTTGGTTATGCTCTTTATTGAGGGTCTATCCGAACCACTTCGTGGTTGGATTAAGGATTTCAAATCTAATTCCCTACAGGATGCGATCACTAAAGCGAGAGACATGGAGTTCTCCACACCAGGCAATAAAGCCCCTTCTAAACCCTTCGTTGCTCAAAAGAACAAGGGCAAGAAGTCTTTTCAAAAACGGGGAAACAAGAAAGGTGATCCAGATGAGGAGTATCGCAAGGAATGTAGAATTAAGGGAATTTGTTATAATTGCAAGGAACGTTGGGAACCAGGACACCGTTGCCTAGGAAAAGGCAAAGCTCACCTTATTGAGGTTGTGTCTGAGGATGAGAGCAGTGATGACAAACCCTCTCAGGATAATAATGATAGTAGTTCAGATGAGGAACAGCCTCAGTGAGACGGTAAGAGTGGTATCATTGCTACCTTATCAGGCACTCCTAGGTTCAACTCTTTTAGAGTTAGGGGATTTTTACAGGGACATCGCATATGTGTGCTGATTGACAGTGGGGCAACCCACAACTTTATTGATGCAGCCCTAGTTGAGAAAAATATGCTACCCGCAAAGGACTTTGAAGGGTTTAATGTGATGGTGGCAGATGGTTACAAATTGAGATGCACTCGTAGGATCTCACAGTTGCCTATTACCTTGGGCAATTACACAGCTACAGATGACTTCTATGTGGTGGATTTGGGTGACACTCATGCTATACTTGGAGTTCAGTGGTTACACTCATTAGGAAAATATTCTCAGAACTTTCAGACCATGGAACTTAAGTTCCGGACAGCAGAGGGGCAGCGAGTGGTGCTTAGAGGCATGACTAATGGATCAGCCAAGGTTGTGTCTGCTAGACGCATGGAGAGTATTTTCCAACATGACGACATAGCTTGGGCAGCAGAGTGTTTGATCACCACCAAGGAGTCTTCAGATCCAGGGCAGCCATATCATGTTGACATTCAAGAACTATTGGGTAAACATGATAAGGTTTTTGGAGAGATACCTCCAGGGAGACCACCTGATCGTGGTTTAGCATACCATTCAGTTAGAGGAGGGGGCCAAACCAATGATCAATACCCCCTATCGTCATCCTAAGAAATTCAAGGATGAGATCGAGAAAGCAATCAAAGAATTGCTTGAGATGGGACACATTAGACCGAGCTCTAGTCCATTTGCTTCTTCTGTGGTTTTGGTGAAGAAGGATGGAACCATGCGAATGTGCATTGATTACCGAGCTCTTAATAAGAAAACCATCAAGAACAAGTACCCAATTCCCAGGATAGATGAGCTATTGGATTAACTTCATGGGGCAGTATATTTTTCAAAGATTGATCTTCGTTAAGGGTATCATCAGATAAGGGTCAGAGAGCAGGGCATACACAAAACAGCATTTCGTTGTCATTATGGGCACTATGAGTTCTTGGTCATGCCATTTGGTTTGACAAACGCACCTGCCACATTCCAGTCCTGCATGAATCATATATTCAATAAGCAGTTGCGTAAATTCTTATTGGTGTTCTTCGATGACTTGCTCATCTACAGCCAGACTTGGGAAGAGCATTTGAAACATCTTGATGAGGTCTTGAGTATCATGGAGGAGCAATCACTCTACTCTAAGGCTTCGAAATGTGAGTTTGGCCTTAGAGAGATATTATATTTGGGGCATGTGATCAGTGCAGATGGAGTACAGGGTCATCAGGAGAAGATACAGGCAATACTTGACTGGCCACCACCTAGGACACTCACAGAGTTGTGAGGATTCTTTGGATTGTGTAGTTACTATTGGCGTTTTGTGAGGGGATTTTCATAGTTGGGAGCACCTTTGACAGATTTGACAAAAAAAGGTGCATTCAGTTGGTCAGAGGAGGCACAGCGAAATTTTGATAAGCTCAAGGAGGTGATGAGTAGTTGCCCAGTATTGGTGCTTCCTGATTTCACACAACCGTTTGTTTTGGAGTGTGATGCCTCAAGTGAGGGCATAGGAGCGGTGTTGATGCAAAACAGACACCCCATAGTTTTTGAGAGCCGTAAGTTGAGGGGACCAGAGAGACTATACTCCATCTACAATAAGGAGATGCTCGCCATTATGCATGCCTTGGCGAAATTCAGACAGTACTTAGTTGGAGGGAAGTTTGTGGTGAGGACCAACCATAACAGCCTTAGATACTTCTTGGAGCAGAGGGATTTGAATGAGAGATAGCAAAAGTGGGTTAGTACGATACAGGCCTATGACTTTGATATAGAGTACGTGAAGGGAAAGAAGAATGTTGTGGCAGATGCCCTCTCCAGGAGACCTTCAGCTTGCTTACTTTCAGAGATTTCCGCAAACTGGAAATCACTCTTGTTGGTAGAGTACTCCAAGAATAAGTTTGCTTGTGAGTTGATGGATGGGTTGATTCAAGATGACAGGTACCGAGTGGTGGACGATGTGATTTACTACAAGGATAGGATTTACTTGATGCCAGAGTCTAGATTGAAGGAGAAGATATTGCAGGCTTCTCATGACACTCCCTTAGCAGGCCATCAGGGCTATTTCAAAACTTACAGACAGATCAGAGAGAGGTTCTCTTGGAAGGGCCTCAAGGATGATGTATTGAAACATGTTAGGGAGTGTGTGACTTGTCAGCAAAACAAATTAGAGCATACACATCCGGCCGGATTGCTACAGCCATTGCCTATTCTAGAGCAGAAATGGGAGAGCATTTCTATGGACTTCATCACAGGTCTACCTAAGGTGCATGGGAGATCTTTGTGGTGGTGGATCGGTTGACGAAGTACGCTCACTTCTTTGCTATTCCGACTAAGTATAGGGCACCACAGGTGGCTGAGTTATTTTTCAGGGAGATCTTTAGATTACATGGGCTACCCCGGAACATAGTCAGTGACAGGGATAGTAGATTCATGAGTGCATTCTGGCAGGAGTTGTTTAGGTTGGCAGGCACTGAGTTGACTCCGAGCACAAGTTATCACCCTCAGACAGATGGTCAGACAGAGATTGTAAACAAATGGGTTGAGGGGTACTTGCGCAACTACATTGCAGGGCAGCAACGGGCATGGATTAAGTGGTTGCACTTAGGGGAGTATTGCTATAATACCACTAAATGAGTCCTTTCAGAGCTCTGTACGGCTACGATGCACCTTCATTTACGGAGATGGCTTTTGGTGATAGCAGGGCCCCCAAAGCCAAGGATTGGATTCAGGAGAGTCAGGATATCTTGAGGGCACTCAAAGATAACCTACAGGTGGCACGGAATCAGCAAAAGACATATGCTGATAGACACAGGATTGAGCGCAATTTCGAGGTTAGTGATTTGGTATACCTTCGCTTGCAGCCCTATAGATAGTCTTCTCTTAAGAAGAGCAGAGCCGACAAACTCAAGCCCAGATTCTATGGACCTTACAGGATTGTCAGGCAGGTTGGAGAAGTAGCATACGAGTTGGAGCTGCCAGAGAGCAGCAAGATTCATAATGTATTCCATGTTTCGTGCCTCAAGAAGGCACTGGGTCAGCGGGTTACTTCTTCGTCAGAGCTTCCACCACTGGATGAGGAGGGACATTTGGTCCTAGTCCCCAAGGAGATTGTAGATACTCGAGAGAGGAGGTTGAGGAACAGGGTGGTGAAGGAGTATTTGGTGAGATGGAAAGATTTTCCAACTGAAGATGCCACATGGGAGCATGAGCAGATTCTACAGCACCTGAACTTGCAATTGCTTGAGGACAAGCAATTTCGGGAAGGGAGGACTGTAATGTCCCCTTCATGATAGCACATCAGGAGGACACGTAGCCCTTTTGTTCCCGAGGCTAACGTTGGATTGAATGGAACCATTTATTTAATTAGTTGTGTATCACCTAATTTCAAGTTCAACTTATGAGGTGATGCAAATTAATTAATTAAATATTTTGACAAAGTGACTTTACAAAATTGGCAAGGTGATTCATTGAAATATTTATTTTTATGGGGACTTTATAAAATCACTTTCTTTTGGGTGTAAAAGTGACTTTGAGAAATATTTAAGACATTACTTTATAAAAGTCACTTGTAAATGTTGAATGGGCGAATACAAAAACAAAAAGAGAGCTTCTTTTGAACGCACTTTTGGATTTTTCATGGTTTTCACGGGAAGAAACACGGGAGAAGTTCGCTACTGCAAGTTCAAGCAATGAGGCCCATTTCGACAGTGAAATAATCTGTCCTATTTGGGAGTTTCCTTCTTATCTTCATACTTACAGGTTCAGGAGTTTTTGGCTGCTTGTTGGCACGATTTTGGGCCCTATTCGAACTCTTGAAGGCATCATTCAACGAGGAAACCCTAGGCGCTTATTCTCCAAGAGAAATACATATGTTGGGACGAACTTTGAAGGGACTCGTGCGTTTTTTTGAAAGGACGTGAAATCTGGGCGAATGGTGAGGAAAGACATGATTGCTTTTCAAGAATCGACATCTCTGCATTGTGTTTGAACGTGACTTGATGAAAGGGCGTTTGGCATGGCATTGGAACTTTGAGGCTGGAGTGCATCATTATTTGAAGAAAGTCTGTTATAGAGTTCATCTCATCTACTGGGCGTGTATTCTGCACTATTTTGAGCTCGCCTACAGCACATACAAGCTGAAAACGAACTACTTCTCAGGTCTGGGCTATTTGTTGATATTTTATGTTTGTGTATATGCATATTGCATTGTAAATGGCAAATCTGAGTAATATAAAAGCTCGATGTTTACTGCTGCATTCCGAATCTTTACCATGGTCTTGAATACCCTGAATGTCCTGCATCTTAGTTTAGCATCAGACTTAAGAATATTTCTGAGTAAAGATCAGCGTGTCAACTAGAGTTCAACTCAGTAGGGGCATTTGTAATAGCTGGGTCTTTTGGTGAATCATCTATTTGTACTGCTGTCAATATTACCAGACAACCCTACATTCAGAAAATGCATCACAATCTGCTGTGACTGTTCATTAACTACTGCTGTGCATTAACATGTTTATGTAGGAAGAAGTTAATGTGGTAGTTGTCTGGATAATGTGGATTTTAGCAAGGCTTCCTTGTTGATAAAACAAAATATTCCTGAGTAAGCTGTAATAGTGACCTGAATGAACTAGTACTGTCATGATCTGTATGTATAATTTATGATTTGTTAAAATCTGCACACAAACGAGCTCCCTTCAAATCAAACAAATTGAACACCAAAAACACTCCATTTCAAGGGGAAGTTATAGTCAGAAAATTATATCAGTCAAAGCAATATTGAGGACAGGTATTTGTTGTAAATCCAAAGGCACTAAATCAGAAAGATTATGTCAGAATTAGCAGGGTACTTTGCAAAAGGGCCTTCATGTGCCCTTCTTTCACCTCTCCATCACGAGATAGAGACAATCTTCCAGGCCTAGCGACATACCATTTGGGATTTAGAGCATAGGATTCTATATAAAGTGGGGTGTTCATAATTTTCCACTGCTACATTCAATGGGGCTAATATACTCCCCATAAAATGCAAAGACAAGATTCCTGCTATGAATGGCTTGCTTCATCTACCCAAATATGCTATCAAATGTCTCATAATCTCTCCAAGCCTAGGAGAGTCTATCAACATATCTTTTGGATTTTACAATAGGTGCAATGAAGAAGCGACCATATTTGCAAGTGCAAACAAGATACAAAAAATTAAAATTAAAAAAGGCGAAGAATTTGACTCCAATAACAAAGAGTGAATGCTATTACAAAGAATGAAAATACTTTATGCGTTAAAAACATTAATAAATTAAATTTTTTAAATTTTAATAATAAAATCAGCAATTTTTAACCTCATTGTCAACCACCAATCATCATCAAGGATTTTTTGTTTCACACCTTTTCCTCCAATTGTGCTTGCCTTTGGCCATCTACCCATCTAAAGTAATCATCATTAGATGTAGAGGCTCTTGCACCTCAACAATTCTCTCTAACAAATTGAAGTAGGCATATCTAGTATCCACAAGTGTGAAAAATTCCTTCCTCAAAAAAGTCCTAGACAAAGCAAGTGAAGCGTGATGGTTGCAACTAAACATTTGTATGCCTCTAGCTTTTACCACTATTGCCTTCACCCAATCTATCGTTTTTGTCTTTAAATGCGTTGTTCAACAATGAACACAACATGAAGTCCAAAAAATATGGTTTTAAGCATCTCCACCATCAAGCCGGCTAACATACATACACGGGCTAAATCATTCACCACTTGTACAACATTTGAGGCCCCAACCTCTTCTATAGAATCCTTCAAAATTTTAAATTGGAAGTTTGCATCATTTTTGTTATCTGGATTCTAAACGATCAATTACTCTTAAAAAAAAAAAGAGTCAACTAAACATGTGACAATGATATTGATGAGCAGTAAACGTTTGATATCGATCCACCCATTCATGATGATAGAGCAACTATCATTTATCCAATTTTTCCTCATTTCTTCCATCAACGCAGTCACTTTAGAATATTCTCTATCAAGAAGGGTGGTGCATAGCTTATGATCTCCAAGGGGGCAAATGAAGGACCAACAACAATTACATCTTTGAACATTCGTTTGAAATAGGGAGAATCTGCCACTTGAAATGGAATGTCATGGGCATAAAAGAAATTAACAATGGAAGACTTGGCCACCTCTTGTGATTGTGCATTAAACAACCCTACAACAATAGTAATTCATTTCTTTCACCCAGTCCAAGTAGAACCCTTTGCCATTTGATTTCCAACATCTATGGTTTTGGTAAGTAATGACACACTAGGCTACATAGTCTCCATTGGAATTCCCTTATTTCTTGCCTCCCCCTCCATGTACAATCTAGTTACCTCAGCCTTCTCAACTAGAGCAATTTTCTCACAACCTTTTACCCCTACTCCATTTATGCACAAAAATGAGAATAAACTCTTATATAGCTGCCCCTATAGTCTTGCTTGCAAATATGACATAGCCATACTCTACTACCCTCTAAATTTTTTTCTTACCATTGCCTATGCATGTTGCAAATTGTAAGAGTTTTTTTTTTAGATTAAATGGGCTTTTAGAATATTGTTTGAGGAGTTGAGAAGGGCATTCAAAAAGGTTGCTTGAACCTCATAATCCCTACAACACTCCCACTCCCAAAAGAACCCCCAGTGGCAGCTATACTTTAATGAACTCTAGTTCATAGAAGCATAAATCTGCAAAAAATCCCGATTATCGCGATTTTTAAAAAATCTGCAAGCTGGACGATTTTTTCCCGGATTTTTTGAAAAAATGTTGACTTTTTGGTCAATGATTTTTTTCCGTTTCAAACTGCAAAATCACCAAAAAAACGTGTTTAAAATTTGCAAAAAAAGGTGAATAAAATCGAGCTGATTTTTGCGCAAAAAAAATCATGAGACCATGGCTTGTTGCTTACTATTATGCTTTGATAGATTTTTGTCCAAGCATCCATAGCTTGTTTGAAAGCCACTGTTTTAGGCTTTTAGCCATTGCAGCAAGGCAATGAATTGTTTGATAAAATGCTTTGGTAGACATGTATGAAAAATGCGGTAGCATAGACAAGGCGGTGAACTGCTTGAAAAAAATGTCTCAAAGAAATGTAGTCTCATGGTGGTGGAATGCCATGACAAGCAAATTGCTATGGATTGTCATGGCATTCCATCACCGTGAGACTGTATTTCTTTGAGGCATTTTTTCAAACAATTCACTGCCTTGTCTATGTTATTGCTTACTATTATGCTTTGGTAGATTTTTTCCAAGCATCCATAGCTTGTTCGAAGCACCTGTTTTAGGCTTTTAGCCATAGCATGAAGGCATTGAACTGTTTGATAAAATTCTTTGGTAGACATGTATGAAAAATGTGGTAGCATAGAAAAGGTAGTGAACTATTTGAAAATGTTTCAAATGTGGTCTCATGGTGATGAAATGCCATAATGAATGCCATGACAAGCAAATTGTATGGATTGTCATGGCATTCCATCACCATGAGACCACATTTCTTTGAGGCATTTTTTGAAACAGTTCACTGCCTTGTCTATGCTATTGCTTACTATTATGCTTTGATAGATTTTTTCCAATCATCCATAACTTTTCAAAAGCACCTATTTTAGGCTTTTAGCCATAGCAGCAAGGCAGTGAACTGTTTGATAAAATGCTTTGGTAGACATGTATGAAAAATGTGGTAGCATAGACAACTGTCACCATTTGATATTTATGCAGTTGTAGTATGTTTTGTGCAATGTAATCAGCGATATGAATATAACCAACAAAAATCTATTTTCTATAATTCATGGATTGAACTCTGTATTTTATTTGCTCTCAATGTCTGTATTCTATGGAAATGCCATTAATTTTTTTTAAAAAGTAGTTTCTGACTGTTTTTCTTCAATTTTTTGTGCTTTTTTGTAAATCCGATTTTTTCCCAATCTTTTCCCGATTTTTTCCCGATCTTTTCAAAAAATCCTGAACTTTTGGTTTGCCTATTTTTTCCCCAAACGATTAATGCTGCTATGCAGTAGTTCTTTGTTGAATTTCAAGCTCAACCTATTCACTCTCGCTACCCTCGCTGCTGTTCACTGTTTCTTTCTCTTATAAATTTAAAACACATCTGCAAGTGCAAACATAGAACAAAAACCAAAAAACCCTCCCCAAGTTTTTGTAACTTTCAAAAAAAATTTAAAAAAATGCAAAAGAATTTGACCAAATGAATAATGGCTGGTAAATTTACCTCAAATGATGTGGATTTGACACTCTATTGCTTTCTTTCCATTATTGTTCTCTTCTCGTTGCTGCTCTCTCTCTTTCTCTTCTTCTTTAAAAATTGGAAAATGTCAAAATGAGTTTTTTTTTTTTTTACGCTGTTTCAGGTTTAGGTTCACTTTAAAGGAGCATGGGGGTCCTTGTGGCCCACCATCCTTTTTTTTTTCAAAAATTGTGTGTTTTTTAAAAGATGCATAAAATGCCTAGACTATAGGGGATGATGAGCCATCCCTTGAAATACCTAGAAACTCCCTTAAAAAAAAACACATTTCCAGGACATTTCTTATTTTTTGCAAAAAAGGGGAATGGTTGGGGATATTTCCTACCCATCCCTGCATCCCTAAAATATCTCCTATGGGAAACAGGGTCATTTTTGGCAGGGAACACATCCCCAAGGAGCATAGACTAAAAGAGAATCAAAGCTTATCCAATTATTCAATAAAATCAACACATGAAACTATTAGGGTAGAGTTGACCTAAAATGGTACCAAGGTCTCGAGAGAGAGTGAGACCATAAGATTAAAGCTCACTTACAAAATTTGTAAAGCAATCAATCAACAAGTAAACTCAAAGATCATAAAAAGGGTTATATGAGAAGAAAGCGTACTCATCATTATAGTTACATAAAGCAAAATGAACACCTTGGCTTAAAAAGGAAAGACCTCAAACTCATCATATTTAAACATGCAACTAATAAATTGAGCATGATAATAAATTAATCATTGAGACAATGTTGTATGCAATGAATTTATTGTTTGAGATGGAAGTTGTTAATTCTCTTCTAACCATAATGTCTATTTAATTCTTATGGGGAGAATTGAGGAACTAAAGGGGAAATCTCACTAAGGTTTAGGTGGGGGTTCAAACTAGAGTTGGATATTAAGGAAGCAAACAATTGTGGGAAAAGGATAGTCAGATCGAAATGCCACTTACCAAATGAACCTTGATATTGCAAAAATTAACTTGTTGAAACCATAAGTTAAATCTAAATGTATAAACAAAGCCTAATGATGGTAACCTGTGAGTGTAAAATAAAACAATTGCAGTCAAAATTTGTTGATGATATTATTGCATGTTGCTGCAAAACAGCATCAACAAAACAAGGTATTCCTTTGCAACACTTTGTGCTTTCAAAACTTTACTTTGTTTTCTTCATTATCAGCACAATCATTTTAATTATTTGGGAAGAAATTAGTGATTTTCTCATTGTTAAATCCTAGAACACCATTGTATTTCTGTAATGTCCCCTTTCTAGTCAGTAGACTGGGAGTTAGGGTTAGCCTCTGATTTTGGTCCCCATAGGCTAATGAGATGTTTAGGGGACCCTTTGGAGGGGATTTTGTGGTCTTTCAACACGCTTGGGTATCCATCTCAGTATTTACAGCTCAGTGACTCAGTATATGGTTGGTGGACCTTCCAGAGGCAGTTCTGGAGCATATTGTTCATACTTACTATTTATAGTAAGTTATACCAGGATCAATAGTCGTCACGCCAACAGTTGGGAATTGTGTTGGATCACTCTCAACAGTTGTCAGATTATTATTGAGAGTTGGCGGTTTAATTATATTATTCAAGTTAAATTAAAGTAACTTTATAATTTGGCGTTATAAGGAGAATAAAGTGACTTTTAATAAAGTATTATTATTCTAATGATACTTTATGAAATATTCTATTAAAAGTCAAAAATACATTTATCTCTATTTCTTGCATCATATCTAGCAAAAATACAAAAAATATCAGAAAACAATCAAAACAAAAAAAGCAAACTCAGATCCCAGGGGGACATCATAATTTCACATTAGAAAAGGAGCTGTATCTCTTCTTTTGCACTTGGAACATTCATCTCAAATGTCTCTCCAGGATGTCTATCATTCCATGTTAAAGTTTGAAGAATTGCAAAAGCTATATCTACATTCAAAATGTCACATGATGCAGTCCTGGATTGCTAGAAGCCCCGAATGACTTGTTGCAAGTTAATCTTGTCAACGCTTAGAGCTCACTAGCTCCCATGATGACTCAAGGGGTTCTCACATCCAGGGCTGGGTGATGCAAGGACAAAAAAAATCAATATAATCTGTGTATCTTAAACAAGTTATAAACTAGCTGCAAGAGACTCCTACATTAAGAGAGGGTGGCCTGAGAAAATTCCTTGTCAAATAAGACTTGTCTTTGTAATTTCTTATTTTTTCTTTGATGCTCTGAGAAACAACTTGATTCCTGGAGAGCAAACTACACCAAATGGTTTCTAAACTATTGTACGATCTAAAGGAGTATTAAAAAAAGATATTAAGAGTACATTCAAGGCAACCGACTCAAACTATCAGCTGAATTTGTTAATAATAGCTTACCTCTATAGTAACAGGTAAAGCATCTCCAGACTTTCTTTGGGAAACATTGGAAAAATCATGATGTCCAGTGTCCAGCACCTTTTCCTCTGCTATTTGGTATTTCAGATCCCTGACCTCTCCATCTATTCTGCTTGGTCCAACAGTCAACAATCAAAATATGTACATGATAATCACATTATATTTATATTTAAGTTATCAACATGGTCAACTGGCTCAACTTACAAGCAAGATATGAAATATTTTTTAGTAAAGAAACGTCCAGAACATTGAATCAACAATGAGGAAAAAGGGGAAATGGAAAAAAAAAATATTTAACAAATGAATCTTATTGTTTGCTCTCAAGACAAATGAATAATATCAATACTTAAAGGCAGTGATCCATCCTAGAATTGTCAGAAATGTAAGTTCAATAACACATCCCTATTATTATAAGGCTTGTTTGCTGTTTGCCTTCTTCAGTTGACTAATCAAAGAAATCAAATCCTGATGCAGGAGCATGTCTGGTCACATTCGGTAGATCTTACATAACAAGGACCCTTGCATAGTTGAAAATTTGAAATTACCTATAGTATCTCCATGTGCTGCCTAAGGTAAAAATGGGAGAGTGATCTTTCTTTGCTCAATTCAAAGTTGGAAAGCTGATTAATTAAACTTTAAAGCACATGATTAAAGTTCATCCTATGGAAGAAAGTGAAGCCGACCCTTCTCCAATCAATTAATGACCTAGTTGGTGGTTTGGCTTTAAATTCTAACAAAACACAAAAAAATTAGTGGGTAACCTTGCTGAGGGCTTGAAATTTAAAACCATTATACACCTCAACAATCATAGGAGGAGCTATAAGACAAGTAGGGAAAGATAGCAAACATGTTGGAAGAAATAAACCCCTAAAGATGATCAGAAGGGAACAATAGATGTAATACAAATATTCAGAAAATATTTGGAATGATGAGTTTCACCATACACAAATTCGGTCATCTTCTTGAGGAGAGATTGTCACATGGCATTTTATTATTCGAGGCCAAATCACTTCACTTCCTATTTTTTTAAATTCTCATTTCCTAATTCCTACTGAAAAAGCTATGAAGGAATAGTCGTCCAATTGTAAAAAGGAGAGCTTTGTAGCTTCACATTTCTCCTCAGAGATTGCTACCCCGTAAATTAATTTCAATCGCATTAAAGCTTTCATTTACATTGCATTGTCAATAGCAGTTATTGATTCATTTCCTTTGCTTCATCTCATTGTGCTCATAGCACATTAAGTTTCTATAATTTAGTGTCTAATCACCAATCAAATACAGATCATGCAAAGTTTGACAGAAAAAGGATAATCATGGCTGAGAAAATAACTTGAAATCTCCAAGTTATTTCAAACTAACTTCAGGTAAAAACATATTGCATATGCACCAAGAGGACATTGGCAATCAGACAAAACAGGACATGACACAAGGAAATGGATGACAATGCACAGCTTTAACATTTTAGTTGTGTATGCAACATATAATTTAATTATTTAAGATGTGAATCTTGAACGCTGAATAAATAGATCAAAGCTTATACAGGTGTATAGAAATTTACTAATATTCTAATACCATTTATAATTCCTAAATACTGTTTTAACTTTTACTAATAAACAACAGCTACCTATTTCAAGAAAATAACAAATCTGGAAACTGTGAGCTAATGTTTGGTGATCAGTAACCACCTAGTCAATTCTGCATTCAACTTTAGCCCAGTAATTGCAACCCGTACAAAGTGGAGCAGCTCGTCACGTTTCACCTGGAAATGTACAGTCAGAAATCAAACTGAAGACTTGAGCATAGTCAACAATTTTGCTAAAATACTTCACATTTAAGGCAATGTTTCATGGACTTGCAAGCCCACATAAAGAAAGAGCTCCTAAAAGCTAATGCCTATCATAATTATTGGAAAATACAAAAAGAAAGTACTAATAGTCTAATAGTTTTCTGAAATTCTGATAAACCATATACAAGAACCATAAGGTTCATACAGAGGACAAAGAAGACCATACCACTCAGAAAAGGTGAGTATGCCATTGCATATCTTTTGTTGTGATAAAAGTGAAATTCAAACTAATTTAACAAATACATTAGGATTAAAAATCCAATCAAAGGCCATGAAAAAACACTGATAAGGAAACAGTGTTTCTAACAAGTTTCTCACATGAAGATAAATAATGTCATAATGAAGTAAATAAAACCCAAAGTTACATGTCTGATACACAAAAGAAAAGGCATACATAGCAAACAATTTACGCTTCAACAAACAAAGAGAATCAATTGAATGCTTAACACTCAACATGTTATCGATTGGCCCACCCAATCTGAGTCTGCAAAACCAATGAGACCAAATTTCCATTGTTCCTGTATCGAATTCCAAAGATTAATGTTCCCTAGATGTACTTATTGGGTACCCCTCTGGAACTCCATTTTCAGGCCTCATTTTGTCAGTCAGTTGTCAGTTAATCCTAGAGCTCGCATCAAGTCCAAGTCAATTATTGTCTTCCAAATCAATTTGAACAGGTTATCTTGTATGTGGTCCTTTCAACTAACAGTTTTGCAGGGAAAAACATGATCACAACAGAGCAACAAATGATAATGATGGAGAAAACAAGGACATAAGCAGGGCAGATGCAGCAGTTCTTGAAGCCATACCCAAGGAAAAGTTGTGAGGAAAGTTTCTGCTGGCAAAATCTTGAGGAATTACACCCAAAGCATAAGGAGGAACCTAATACAAGGAAAGCACACTTTTTGAGTAAGCTCTACTACCTATTTTCTCCACCTTAAATCAGCAAATGTGGTCAGGTCTTTAATGATCCATGCCATATTGAAATTTTTTCAAGACTAATTGAAGATTGGTGCAATTCGATAATAGCAATGCAAAGGAGAAGTTCCGCCTAGCAGCCAACAGGTGGAAAATTGCTCATAAATGTGTGCCTGGGTAGAAGAGGGTGAAAACTCCGCTGAATAACAATCAGCAGATGAGGCAAAGAGGCAACTGATCAATGCTTAGCTAGAGGAAAGAGAGATAACAAATCAAGTGTGGTTCACATCTTGAGTGGCAAAACCACCAGAAAATTCCACTAAAAACATGGCATAATCATTAATGAAGCATGCCAAGGGAGGGTTAACATTCAAAGTAGTTG
This sequence comes from Sequoia sempervirens, assembly GCA_007258455.2. Classification (NCBI taxonomy): domain Eukaryota; kingdom Viridiplantae; phylum Streptophyta; class Pinopsida; order Cupressales; family Cupressaceae; genus Sequoia; species Sequoia sempervirens. The sequence continues at coordinate 370,044,965 of VDFB02281492.1, read as the reverse complement.
CTGAGCGCTGTTTTGAGATGGCAATGCCAGGGGCAAACTCCGCCCAGCAAGTCAGAAGCTGGCAAAGACCTTATGAAACCTCATCCAAGCTCAAGATCGAGATAATCAAGGAATTAAGGTGCCAGTTGTGTTGGCAAAACCACCTAGAAATTCCGCCTATCATCCCAAAGTTGACTAAGCCATAAGGAAAAGGAAATCAATCATGAATAGCACGCCTTTTAGGTGGAAAAACCACTAATATTCCCCACCCAGCTTATAAGGTGTAAATTAAGTCCTTTAAGAACCATTTTGAGTTTGCATAGTTACCATAAAACTTCACCCAATCCAATACAAATGTGGCAATTGTTTAAGTGATCAGCACTTGGCAAGGGAAGGTAAAAAGAGGCTAAGTCGAAGAGGTGTGCTTTTAGAGTGGCGCCACAAGCATATATCTCCATCATTTATCCTCAGCATGGCAATGCTTTAAGTGAAAGGCATCTCATATAGAAGTCCTTCATCATGAAAAAGTGGCACACTTTTATCTCAGTGCAGCCACTCCAAAACTCTACCATCCTCTGAACTTAGTCAGCCAGCATGTATTATGAGTGCCTATGTTATGTATTTTAAAGCAAAAATCAGATAGGTGGGACTATCCTTAGTTTAGTTGGCCTAGGTAAAGGAAAAGCAGGCATTAGAGCATGGATTGCTTATATATGGGAGTTTCTATTAACTCAATCACATAAGCAAATTCACTTCTTCTGTTCATTGCGGAAATAAAGCCGTCTATTCTAATGTCATGTCCCCTTTTCAAACCGAAGTTAATCAAGAGTGCCTTGGCTATTATTTGATTTTTCTGTAGGTTATTGGATTGGGTTAGGTAAATAATTTTAAAAAAAAAAACAATAATTTAAGTTGGTCTTAATATTATTTGCAAACATTGTAAAACAACTTAAATATTGATCTTGTACACATTTCTGGAAGCAAAAACTCTTACGCAATCTAATCCAGAAACATGTACAAGATATTATTAATTAGGTCACCTAATTAGGGCAGAATGAGGCCTTATGTAACTCTTAGTGATGTTTTATTATTATTCGGGTAGAGTTGAAAAAGAAAATTAAAATTAGGTTTTAATAGGTAAAAAGTAAATTATAATATTTTAATTCCCTTAAGAGTCTATAAAAAGGGAGTAGGGGCTCATTAGAAAGGATATACCATTTTATCTATCAAACCCTTATTTCTAAAATTGAGTTGTCATGTTTATTTCTTGCCCTATGACAAAAACCCTTAGGTAATGGATCTGAGGATGAAAATCCTCCAGTCCCCATGAGTAATTCCATCTCAAGATTACCTATGAGCTGAAATGCCTTGTATTTCCAGTTTCTAATTTTGTTGATTTGCTTGTGTGGATTTCCAAAATAAATTACAGTTTGGAGTGATTTTCCAAATTTGTGTTTATGTGAAGATTTGAGTGATTTAAATTTCCAATATTTTTTTTTTGTATGTGAGTTTCCAGATTAAGGTCAAATCAATACACATTTGTTTAAAAATTAGATCAATATTATTTGTTGCATAGTCAGGTCGTACTATTGTGTGTCATGTCCCCAACCATGTCTAGGCCCTAAATTTGAATTTTGGCAGGAAAAACAGTGTTTTTTAACACTACATCTGAATTTAATATGTTTAAATAAAATAATATAATAATAAATATAATATTAAATAACAAATAATAATAATAAATAAACTATGAACCGAGCCCTTTGGTCGCCTAGCTCTTGGCTAGTATTTAATTATTTGTTTGTTGTACCCAAACCAAATTTTTTGCTTCATCAAGGCATTTTGCATTAAAAAGTCTAAATCTTGCTAGAATATTGTAGAACACAGTTTTGGGCAATGTCAAGCATGGAGTTTTTGTCAATATTTTGTCAGTCAAAGTCAGTTTTATTGGACAAAACCTGAAGCAGAGACTCAGAATGGAGCGTTTCACGATGGAGGAGCGTCTCACGACAGCATTTCATGTTGCACATGAAGATTTCAGTGATCCAGACGGAGTTTTCAATGATCAAATCATTGAGATTTCTCAGAGGAAAAGCCCAAAAGCGCAAGTATAGCTCAGGGGCGCCCAGCTTATTCAGGGTCAAGATCTTGCTGAAAGTGCTCAAGCATCCAGTCAATCTCTTCAGAATCAGTCTGGCTATCCGTCAAGCTATCCAGCGAGGCGTTCCGAGAACCACAGCTCCGGCAAATCGCGACGGAAGTTAAAATCCCTAAATTTTAGGATGTGAGGAATTTGCTCTTTTCAGGCAAAAGTGCGCCTCTAGCCTGAGGGCGCCCATCTCGAAGAGGGGGTAAATTTTGACAGTTTTGATGGCGGATGCAGTCAATCCATTCACAACTAGTCTGCTTATCCGACGAGATATCAAGCACAGTCATCCGACTCTCAGAGTTCAGGCGGCAGTCGTCCAAAGATCAGCTTAAAATGGAGTTTTCATGTTTCTGAGCTTCTCCGTTTGTTCCCAGTGCAAGTACAGGCCAGAGGCGCTGGTTTAAAGGACCCTTCAGATGGCGAAATTTGCAGACAGAGTCTTCATAACATCAGTAGTATTCTAGTCCAGCTCCGCATTGCACCATCCAGCTTGTCAATCCGACGTTTCAGGTGGTCGTGGTGGAGATTCTACCAAGCACGTAATTTTACGGGCGGACCAACAAATGATTTTCAGTGCATTTTCATAGTCCAGAGGCGCCTAGCCTTTAGGCTGGTCAGATGAGTCCGTTCGCGTTCGAAGTCTTCACGACTATTGAGCGTAATCAATTTATCTATCCAACGAGCCTAGCCGTCCGCCTTCAGATTTGGCAGTCGCTCGTACGTGCGAGGTCTTTGGTGTAATACTGCAAAGTGAGGACGTCCAAAAATGGCTAAGTCTGAAGCGGTAATCTTAAATAAAATACGCACTGGAATTTTTGAGGTCTTAGAAGCAGTTTTCTTGCTTCACCTCTAATGACTTCTCAGGCCTTCTGGTTGTCCGTTAAAACAGATAGTACCTGAATCGGGTCATCCCAGCTCCAGAGATCAGAGGTCAAAGTAGGGTACTTGGATGAAAGTTCGACTTTCACAAAATGACATCCAGTAAACTATGAGCCGTGCACTTTACTTTGAGGCCCCTTATCACAGCTTGTGTCGCATACAAATGTTGGATGCGAATATCTCCCCATGCAGGAGCTTCGTCTCATGTCAGGGGTTCGCACTTCCGGCGTTTGGGATGGCAGCTTTAGGAAAATAGTCTAGAACTCCGTAAAGCAATTTAATCAAGGGCTCCTAATTTTTCAATAGGGTTAAACTATGGATTTTGCAGTTGTGTCTCCCAGCAGACATTTCTTCCTTGTTCAGTAGGCTTTCCGATGAATTCTTCAGATTAGTCTCAGCATCACCCGGTCACCTAGAAATCAGTGTCGAAGTTGGCCAGTCGTAACAGTGCTGTCAGCTATAAAATAGGAAGTTAATAAAAAGTGCAATATCTTGAGCAAATGGACGCCTATGAGCTCAAGAGATGACTTTTCGGAATCAGTGAAGTCAAACGGTGAAGCCTAAAGCTTCATTCAATTGTCAACTGGAGTTTCAAATATTTTACATATTTTAGCATTAAGTGGCGATTTCTATTTTTGGCGCCTTTGCTATTGCATAATAAATATTTTATTATTATTTATTTTTGAACTTGCAGTCAGTGGCAGTTCAACTGAAATGGTCCAATTGAAAGGCTTCTATTTTCAGCTGAGGTTTTAAGTCTTGCAGTTGTCAGATTGATGCGAATTTCATCTTCTTTAAGCATGGCGCCTTCTTCATTTATCATTCATATTTTCAAGAGAATTCGTATTTTTCAAGGAGATTCATATTTTCTTCAAAGGGAAAATCGTAATTCTCAAAGGCAAATTTTGTCAAAGGAAATTCATAATTTTGAAGCAAAATTCGTTTTTCTTCAAGGCAAAGGCGTATTTTCAAGCAAAATTCGTTTTTCTTCATTCACAAGGCGTATTTTCAAGGGAGATTCGTATTTCTCAAACAAAGGCAGATTTCTCATCTATTTGCAAAGGCGATTTCTCCAATCACATTCTTTTGCGGGTTAAAAGTTCACGATTGTCAGCAATTTGAAGAATTCAAGGGCGATTTTCATTGAAGAAGAGCATACAAAAAACGTCTTTTTCCTCCTTGGTTCTCAGATTTCTCTTAGTTTTCAATTCGCATGTTCCTGAAATTGGCAAAATTCAACAAGTGTCAAGATCCGGATCATTTCATATAGCTTCCTCGAATTAAAATCGTGCGTTTGATTTTTCAGGAATTTTAACTCAGAGCATTATTTTCGAGTTTCTAATTTTCTCAACCGAAAACTCTTTGCATGGTCGAGTAGAAGTTAGATTTTCGCATTTCTGACGTTCTGGGTTGTCTTAGAATCTTCTTCTGGACAAAACCCATATCTCAGATTTTCGCCGAAAATAACTCTTCGAAAGGCTATTTTAGTTTTCCGTAAGTTGTCGAATATAGCCGTGTTCACAAAACAGGTGAGTTTTTCATAGTACAATACACACAAACCGAATTCAAGACCAAATCGGTCTTAATTCATGATTTCGCTAGAAAAGCTGAGACCGATTTGTATCAAGCCACAGAAGAGATAATGGCCATCACTTCAGTCACGGAGCTGCCAAAGTTATAAGTCAGCTAAATGCTAGTTTGAGTGTGCAAAGATTGCCAAGATTGCTCAAGTTGCTGACATTCAGATGCTGATGCAGTTGACAGCCTCGTTGAGGGATTGATTTGCTCGAGATCACAGCTAGTAAACTTCAGTTCCCACCTCTCAGGATAGACATTACACACACGAGTTGAACTTGGTGTTACCCTTTCAAGTTAACTCGATGTTGTCATCACATGCATATCTATTCTGAGATTTGCCTTATTTACTTGGAGTTTCTTTTAGGGTTTTTCGTTAACGATGATAGTCTTCCGCTTAACTCGCTTTCAATAAGGACGTGCATGCTCGCACAATTGTCCATTTTAGATTAGATGTTTTGGTTAACCGATGGTAATTTCCCAGTTAATTTGATAGTTTACTTAATTAGGGTTTACGATAACTTGCATGCATTGCAAGAATCAGTAGATGACTCAAGGTGATTTTAGGGTTCCCTACACCTTGATGTATATAAATAAGAGCTTTTGCTCATTTGTAAATAACTTTTCTTGAGAGAGAAATATATGCTGCGCCTACCTTGCCCTCAATATTGCTCTTTTGGTATTTGTTCATGTGTCTTCGCTATTATGATTAAGTGTTATGCCACATAGGGTTTCATGCAATTGTAATGGTGGATTCTTTATGTCTTGTGAATCTTTTATCATTTCAATCAAGTGTTATGCCACATAGGGTTTCGTGAGATTGTGGTGATAAAATCGTTTTGTGAAGTCTTTACTACTTTCAATCAAGTGTTATGCCACATAGGGTTCCATAAGATTGGCGTGGTAAATTCCTCCCATAGTTAGATCTGTTTGAACATATTTACCATTGAGGTCAATTGTTATGCCACATAGGGTTTCAAGAGATTGAGATGATAAATCTGTTTTGTGTATCTTTACCATTGTGATCAATCGTTATGCCACATAGGGTTTCGAGAAATTATGGTGATAAATCTGTTTCGTGAATCTTTATCATTATAATCAAGGGTTATGCCACATAGGGTTTCGTGAGATTGTAATGATAAAGGCTGTTTTGTGAAGTTTTTACTATTTTGATCAAGTGTTATGCCACACAGGGTTTCATAAGATCATCTTGGTGAATTCTTAAATCTGTTTTGTGCCCAATAAACTTGTTTAGATTGAGATGATAGTTGCGCCACCTTGCCTTCAAGTAGAGAATCTAAACTCGTTTATCGTCTATAATCATCCCTGCTCCATTTCCTCATGCTCTGTTTTCTTGAGGAAACTGGATAGATTTAAAGTAGTTAGCTTAGTTGTAGTTAATGATCTGCGAAACCAGAAAATCCTTAGCTGCAACGTTCTTGGTTTTCTTAACCTTGTGCCTCTTCCAGCTGAGAACAAAAAGATAGGACTTAGATTACTTCTCTTTTCATGCATTCCAGCACAACGAGGGAGCTTCCCCTCCTAATTTAAAGAGCACTCATTGCGTAGTGTACATAGCTGTCCGTACAAACCTGCACTCCAGAGGTGTTAGATTTAAATTTCCAATATTTTTTATTTGTATGTGAGTTTCCAGATTAAGGTCAAATCAATACACATTTGTTTAAAAATTAGATCAATATTATTTGTTGCATAGTCAAGTCGTACTATTGTGTCATGTCCCCAACCATGTCTAGGCCCTAAATTTGAATTTTGGCAGGAAAAACAGTGTTTTTTAACACTACATCTGAATTTAATATGTTTAAATAAAATAATATAATAATAAATATAATATTAAATAACAAATAATAATAATAAATAAACTATGAACCGAGCCCTTTGGTCGCCTAGCTCTTGGCTAGTATTTAATTATTTGTTCTTAGCCTAATGGGATCACGGTGAAAGGAATCAAGTCAATGGTTGCCCGAGACATTACCCTCTGCTAACCAGCCCCATGTGAGATGAAATCCTCTCTTGGCATTTGTGGTTCCCAGTCGTGCTTTACATATCATCTACTAACCCGTTAATCATTCGTGACAGGTTTCAATCAGCTGTCTTACGAATCTAGAGGGGCGAATCGGCGATTAGTGGTGGAGCCATAGGCTCACACCACACTGGTCGTGAATTGCGAATTCTCCTTGCAGGTGGGGGGGGCGGGGTTTGAAGACAGACGGGCAGATATAGACAGAGGCGCCACTACAAGGGCATCGTCCCTATCAACATATCGCCTCTCATTACTAGTCATTGGGCGCATTAATCCACACCATCGCACACACAGGCATTCGCAATGTAAGGCATATTTTGCATCTCTACACCCTCCCGATTGGTACTAAGTCGTCCTTTGTGCGGGTGCTATCATACAACGATTGAATTAACTTCCTGTGCACTGCCAGTATACATAAATCTGATATCGGGTGGTAGTGGAGTACTCTGAATCTCATCTATTTGCTACTGTGAATCTCATCTATTTGCAAGAAGGTAAAATCGAGAATTATGTTGCTAAGTTTGAGAGACTTGCAACAATGGTTCCCGATGTGATGGAAAGAAGACTCATAGTCCTCTTTGTTGAAGGCCTATCCGAATCCCTCAAGGGATTGGTGAGGGAATTTGATCCTAACTCACTACAAGATGCTATTAGGAGAGCCTTGAACTTGGACAATTAAGTAGCTAAGGACCACTCATAGTCCGAAAACGCACCTCCTATTGTGCCAAGAAGTTTCCTCAAAGAGACATTCCTCCACCAAGGATGGTACCCCCCAAGCCCAACCAATCGAACATACCTAAGAATGAGCTCCGAAAGGAGGAAGTTATGTTTCACATGTAGGGAGCCATGGCAGCCACGTCATCGTTGTTTGGGGAAGGGCCATATACACTACATTAAGGTGGTTTTAGATGAGGATTCAGAGGATGAAGTTGCTGATCCAAAGATGGCTCTTATTGAAGATGAGCACGAAACTCAAGAGGATGGGCGTTCGGGGGGAACACTTGCAACACTATCAGGCGTACCGAGGTATCATTCATTTCGGGTTGAAGGAGTTTTACTAGGGCAGCGAGTGACTGTTTTGATTGAAAGTGGGGCTACCCACAATTTCATTGATGAGAGGTTGATGGCTAAGATGGGATTGATGACTAAAGATTTTGAAGGATTTAATGTCATGGTAGTTGATGGCTACACTCTACCCTGTAATTGGAGGATTCAGCAATTGAGTTTAACTCTTGGTGGTCATAAGATGAGTGATGATTTCTATGTGATTGGCATAGGTGACACAGAGGTGGTCCTAGGAGTGCAATGGCTACATTCAAAGATAGTCCTTCGTGGCCTTTCTAATGCAGGTTCCATGGTGGTGTCAGCCAAGCACATGGAGAGGGCTTTGCGTAGAGATCAGGTGGTTTGGGAAGCTGAATGCTTGATTAGGGATACAGGGCCTTCCAAGGAGAAAAAATATTTTCATGTTGACATTCAACCCATCTTGGAGAATCATAGTAAGGTTTTTGACAATAGACCTAATGGTTTACCTCCGAAGAGGGGTTTCCAACATGTGATTGAACTCGAAGAGGGGGCAAAACCAATCATCACTACCCTTTACCGTTATCCACAGGCATATAAGGAAGAGATTGAGAAGACAATTAAGGAGCCACTAGACATGGGGCATATACATCCAAGTTCCTGCCCCTTTGCATCTTCAGTGGTGTTGGTCAAGAAAAAAGATGGGACATTAAGGATGTGTATAGACTATAGAGCACTCAAAAAGAAAACAATAAAGAACCGCTACCCAATTCCCAGGATCGATGAAATGATAGATGAGCTCCATGGCATAGTATACTTCTCCAAAATTGATTTGCATTTGGGGTATCACCAGATAAGGATGAGAGAGGAGGATGTGCACAAGATAGCTTTCAAGTGTCATTACAGACATTATGAATTTTTGGTCATGCCTTTTGGATTGACCAATGCCCCCGCTACCTTCCAATCATGCATGAATCAGGTATTCATTGTTCAATTGAGGAAATTCATATTGGTTTTCTTTCATGATATCTTGATCTATAGTAGGACATGGGAGGATCATTTGAAGCATATAGATGAGGTACTTAGCATTCTTGAGCAGCATTCATTCTACGCTAAGGTATCCAAATGTGAATTCGGGATGACTGAGATCCTATACTTGGGGCATAAGATTAGTGCTCAAGGGGTGAGTGTTGATGAGGAGAAGATCAAGGCGATCCAAGATTGGCCTAAACCAAGGACCTTGTCACAATTGAGAGGATTTGTGGGCTTATGCAGCTACTATAGGAGGTTTGTGAAAGGGTTTTCACAACTTGAAGCTCCATTGACCAATTTGATGAAGAAGGGGGCATTCTCTTGGAGCCCTACAACACAGCAAGCTTTTCATAAACTTAAGGAGGTAATGAGTTCATGCCCTGTTTTGGCTATACCAGATTTCTCACTTCCCTTCATACTTGAGTGTGATGCCTCAAGAGAGGGTATTGGGGCAGTTTTGATGCAAAATAGACATCATATAACATATGAGAATAGGAAGCTCAAGGATTCAGAGAAGGGCTTCTCTATTTATGACAAGGAGATGCTAACTATCATGCATGCACTTGCCAAATTCAAACAATACTTGGTGTGTGGGAATTTTGTAGTCAAAAGGGATCATAACAGCCTCAAATTCTTCCTCAATCAGCGTGACTTGAATGATAGACAGCAAAAATGGGTAAGCAAACTTCAAGCCTATGATTTTGATATAGAGTATGTGAAGGGAAAAAACAATGTGGTCGCTACTGTACTCTCTAGGAAGCCTTATTTCTATTCTATTTCTAATATATCTGTTGATTGGAAGGCTGCCATAATAGCTGAATATGCCAAAGATTCCTTTGCTATTGACACTTTGGATGGGAAGTTGAATGATGATAGATAAAGGGTGGTTGAAGACCTCATACTTTACAAAGATCGTGTGTATCTTGTACCAAAATCTATGGTAAAGGAGAGGATTATGAGAGCTTGTCATGACACAGCTCTTGCTGGTCATTCGGGATTCTACAAGACATATAAGCAAGTAAGAGAGCATTTTTCATGGAAGGGTCTAAAGAATGATGTGTTCCAACATGTTAGGGGGTGTTTGGTATGCTAACAAAACAAGGCCGAGCACGTCTTTAAAGCTAGTTTGTCGCAGCCCTTACCCATCCCAAATCAAAAGTGGGAAAGCATCTCCATGGATTTCATTACTGGGCTGCCCAAGGTGCAAGGTAAGGACAGTATTTATGTGGTGGTTGATAGGCTTACATAATATGCTCATTTTCATGCCATTCCTTCAAAGTATAAGGCTCCTCAAGTTGCTGATTTGTTTTTTAGAGAGGTATTTAGACTTCATCGGCTGCCCAAGAACATTGTGAATGACAGGGACAGCCGAATTATCAACTTGTTTTGGCAAGAGCTCTTTCATTTGACTCACAAGGAATTGACTCCAAGCACTAGCTACCGTCCACAAACAAATGGACGAACTGAAATTGTGAATAAATGGATTCAAGGCTACTTAAGGAACCATGTTACAGGGCAGCAAACAGCTTGGATTAAGTGGTTACATTTGGGGGAGTTTTGCTACAACACCATGCATCACATGTCTATATGTATGTCACATTTCAAGGCTCTTTACGGTTATGATGTTACTTCATTGATGGGTTTGATCCTCACCGATAGTAGGGTCACTAGAGCAAGGGATGTGATGCAACAAAGTATGGATATCTTGAATGCTCTCAAGGAGAATTTATAGCATGCTCAAAACCAGCAAAAGATGCATGCAGATCGACACAAAACAGAGAGAGTTTTTGAGGTTGGTCATATGGTTTACTTGAGGTTGCAGCCATATAGACAATCTACCCTAAAAGGGAATGGTGCAAAAAAGCTGAAACCAAGGTTTTATGGACCCTATCGAATTGTAGGGAAGATTAGAGAGGTTACATATGAACTGGAGTTGCCCACGGACAGAATTCACAACATCTTACATGTGTCATGCCTCAAAAGGGCAATTGGACAGCAGGTCACACCTTCAATAGAACTGCCACCTCTTGATGATGACAGCAAACGATACTTGAACCCAAAACAGTCCTGGATGTGAGAGACAAAAGGCTGAGGAACAACATTAATCCCGGAATACTTGGTGAAATGGAAGAATCTTCCCATCGAAGACGCAACATGGGAAGGTGTGGATATCTTTGAGCATGCAAATTTGAGGTTGCTTGAGGACAAGCAACATTTGGGAGGGGAGAACTGTCATGTCCCCAATCCCACATAAGCCCTAAATTTGAATTTTGGCGAGAAAAACAGTGTTCTACATCTGAATTTAATATATTTAAATAAAATAATATAATCATAAATATAATATTAAATAATAAATAAACTCTAAGCCCAGCCCTTTGGTCGCCTAGCTCTTGGCAGGTATTTAATTATTTGTTCTTAGCCTAATGGGACAACGGTGAAATGAATCAAGTCAATGGTTGCCAAAGATGTTACCCTCTGCTAACTAGTGCCAGGTGAGATGGAATATGTAAGGTTCCTAAGTCGTACTTCACACAATAACAAATGCAGGAATAGAAAACTTCGACACTCAGATCTAAAACAGGGATATCAGCAAATATTTGCACAGGATATTTAAATAACTCCCTACCACTATAAGGTGTCAGTCCCTTACTCCACACGAGAACACAGATATTGATATTAAAGAAACTTAATTCAGATCTAAAGGAATTACTGATAACTGATGATAAGGTTTGCACTCAATAACTAAACATGAATCGCACTCCCACAGAAGAAAGACATGAAAACAAAAATCAATCCAATACCACTACTGTAGATGCACAGTTACAATCTTGCGATATTGCACAGAATTCTAATTTAATCATTTAACCACAGATTTAATGATAACCGGCTTTGACCTAGACTAGTCTTAAGCAAAAGCACGATAATGTAGGTACATAAACTTTTGATTGCAACTCTGAATACATGACTTCAATACTGCCCATGGGTGTATTATGTGACAAGCACTCGTTGTAGATTTAGGTACCCCTATTAACACTGTTTGAATGGCTCAGACCCGCGATGCACAATGATCAGTTCCCGAATGACAATCTGGTAGATGTGATCCGAGCGCAAATGAGAGAGTCGGCACCCTCTTAGTGGTGCCACCCACTGTCAATCCTTCGATACCTTTTGTTGTCACGCCACAACACAACTTCAAAATCGGCATATGCTAGAATCCATCCAGAGATTGTCATCTTGGTAGTTCTTGGAGACACTTTCTCTTGCCCTCGATGATGATCGCTTCTCACATTAACTCAACTCCATCGCTCAACTTGAAACATCAAGTGTGGGACTTCAGACAAGAATGAAAAAGTGAAGGAACAAAGACACAAATGCTGGAAGGGTTTTCATCCTACAAGCGCATTGGTCCAGCAGAGGATTTCGTCTTTGCAAGATCAGGGTTATCCATGTCTTCATTCATCATACCTTTTGCAATCAAAAGAGCTTACATATATATGCAAACATAGAATGCCTTCCAACAAGTAGGCCACACCAAAATGAAAATTCAAATGTTATTTTAGTGCCTCCTCAAATTGAGTCGACCAAAGATGGATGTATATAAATTTAAATATTATTATTTAATAATTTAAATTTATATTACTATTTAATAGTTTATTTATTAATATTATATTATTTAATATTATTTACAATATTTAAATTTCATTTTAACACTGCCTCCCGCCAACAGCCAAATCGGGGACATGACAATCCTCCCCACTTTGATGTTGCTTGCCCTCAAGCAACTGCAAGCCTGTGTTGTGCGTGCTAAGTCAATCAACAAGAGATGACAAATATGATCTTGGGGGCATGACCACATGTACCAAGTCTTCCGCTACTCCACTTTGATATAACCATCAACAAATCCATACTTGTGAAACAAATTGTCATGAACTCAATGAAACATGTCAACACCTGGATCCCAATTCATCACGCTATCACATCCAACCACTATGAAGAGACGGAAATATCTCATAGGGTTATCAATGCCAACTAACCTCCCTAATCTGAGTGGTCTCCCATGGATGTGCAAGACTCCCATTTGATGTACATGAAAAGGCATATTAGTCCATCTGATGTAACTCATAACAGCACCCCAAAATCTGAAAATCAAACTCATGATGACTCAAGAAGTGACAAATGATAATGATGCCTCAATATAATGCCATCCTCCCATGATATAGAGATGATCCATGACTCCCTAAGTCACCCAAACAGCCACTGTCCTCCAAGTTTTTCCAAGGAAATTGTTGTACCCAAACCAATTTTTTTTTGCTTCATCAAGGCATTTTGCATAAAATAGTCTAAACCTTGATAAAATGATGTCAAAAACAGTTTTTGGGCAATATCAAGCATGGAGTTTTGTCAATGTTTTGTCAGTCAAAGGTCGTGTCCATTGATCAGAACCTGAATTAGAGACTCAGAATGAAGCATTTCATGATGGAGGAGCATTTCGCGACGACAATTATACTTTTGTATGGTCATTTCAATGGCTAAAATCAAGATTTAAGTGGTCAATTTTTGAAGATTTCTCAAGGAAAAGCAAAATTGCACCCCTGTAGCCCAGGGGTGCCCTTCTTTTTGAAGGCCTAAATTTTGTGGTAAATGCTCATAACTACAGTCAATCTCTTTAGAATTAGTCTGCCTATCCGATGAGCTATCCTACGAGGCTATCCGAGACTCGTAACTCCAGTAACTGGCAACGGAAGTTGAAGATTCCAAAGTTACAGTTTGCAGAAGCTTGTCTTTTTCCAGCATTTGCGCCTCTGTAGCTCAAGGGCGCACCTCTTTAAAGGAGGTTAGATCTTGGTATTCCTGATGATTGATGTAGTCAATCTCTTCACAACTAGTCTGCCTGTCTGACGAGCTATCGAATGCAGTCATCCGAGTCCCAGAGCTTCGACAGTCAGCATCAGAAGATGAGCTTATGGAGAGACTTCACATCACAGAGCTTCCTCACATGGTGTAATTGCGCCCCTATAGCTCAAGGGCGCCCTTCAAAATAACCCTTAAGACGCCAGAGTTTGACTCGAGACTACACGGTTGAATCCTGATAGCAATATCATAATTTGACACGCTGTGAAAAAATACCTCCTACTTATCAATTGATGAGCTAAAGGGGCTCTATTATGAATGGTTCATAAGGCACAACCTAGATGCAATGAGTGCTAAGTGGACCATTCGATATCATGAGAGATGGGTTCTTGTTGAACCACTACTCATGAAACATAGGTCAATGAGTTTGACTCGAGACTACACGGTTGAATCCTGATAGCAATATCATAACGCCAGAGTTTGCTGACGAGGTCTTCCTGACATCAGTACTACTCTAGTCCAGCTTTGCGATGCACCAAGTTGCCTATTAATCCGACATTCTGAAAGATCGTGAAAGACATTCTACGAGGCACGTAATTTCACGGGCGGACTGGCATATAAATTTCATTGTATTTTTGTAGGCCAGGGGCGCCTAGTCATTAAGCCTATCAGATGAGGTTATTGACGTTCGAAGTCTTCACGGGACTTGAGCGTAATTACTCCAGCTATCGAACGAGCCCAGCCGTCAGCCTTCGGGATTTGGCAAACGCTCGTACGTACGAGGTCTTTGGTGAAATACTAAAAAACGAAGACAGCTCAGAAAATGGCCAAGTCTGGTCGTTTATTCCATCTTGGGAAAGGCGTCTTTCTTTTTGAGGTCTTAGAAGCAGTTTTCTCGCTTCATCACCTCCAAAGACATCTCTTCTCAATGCTCCTAGCTATGCAGAGAGACAATCGGTGCACGAATCATAGCATTCCAGCTCTCGGTGTCGGAGGACAAAGTAGGGTACTTGGATGAAAGTTCAACTTTTGTCAAAACAATCACGGTGTGCCTAAAGCCCAGGCGCACTTTTGTTTTTCAGTTCCCCATCACAACTTTCAGATGTCTTACATATATTCATTGGATGCAGAATAGTTCCAGGCATGCAGTGAGCTTGGTTGCCTATCAGCAAGGTTCACCGTTCGTCGTCAACAATCATTTCAAGCGTCAGATGGCAGTTTGGAGAAATGGTTAAGTTTGGTACCTAAAAATCAATTTAATCAAGGGCGCCTAATTATTTGAAGTGTTAAATGATGGATTTTGCAGTGATGACTCCCAGCAAACATTTCTTCCTTGCTCTGCAGGCTTCGCAATGAATATCCCTGCTCAGTCTCAGCATCACCCGGTCACCCAAAAATCAGTGTTGAATATGGCCAGTTGTAACTTTGTAGTCAGCTACAAAGTAGGAAGTTAGTAAAAACGTGATATCTTGAGCAAATGGACGCCTATGAAGTTCGTCGGTGAATCCTAAAGCTTCACATGGTTTGTCAACTGATGTTAAATAATATTTAATATTTATTGTTGCATATTTAAGTATTAAATGGCGAATTTCTAAAGTTGGCGCCCTCTTTATGCTAGAATTTCAAATTGCATAATGAATATTTTATTATTATTTAAATTTCGAACTTCAAGTCAGTCACAGTTAACTGGAGGGGGGTCCAATCAGATAATTCTTTTCACAGTCAGGGTTTTTAAAGCTTGCAGTCACCTTTGAGGTGTGAATTTATTCTATTAATTCAAGCATGCCATCATATTTAATTCACACAGCTTGAGCAAATTCGTAATTCTTCAGAGCAAAGGCGAATTTCTCATCAGCAATCATTGGCGAAGACATCAAAACACTTTCTTTGCAGGTACAAATCAGATTTATCAGCAAATTTCAAGGCAGAGTGGGGATTTTGGCAGAAGATAACATCAAAAAAACGTCTTTCTTCTTCTCAAATTCTTCCATTTTCTTGTCTTAAATTCTCTCACATGTTCGAGAAACAGGGAAATTTTCGCAAAACAAATCATCCGGGTTGATTCAGAATAGCTTCCTCGAGAAAACCCATGTGCCAGAATTTTTCAGGAAAATTTACTCCAGAGCATCAGTTCTCGAGTTTCTAATTTTCTCAACTGAAAATTCCTTGCATGGTCGAGTAAAAGTCAAATTTTCGCATTTCTAACGTTCTGGGTTGTCTTAGAATCTTTTTCTGGGCAAAACCCATATCTCAAAATTTTTCGTGAAAATTGCCCTTCGATAGGCTATTTTTAGCCTCAGGCTATTTTTAGTTTTCCAAAAAGTTGTCAGAATATTGTCGTGTTCACAGTCAACAAGCGAGTTTTTCAAAGTGCAATTCACGTAGACTGAATTCAAGACCAAATTGGTCTTAATTCACGATTTCATCAGAAAAGCTGAGACCGATTTGTATCAAGTGCATTCAGAGGGTTGGCAGGTGTAGTCATTCAAATTCATATGGTTGCATGCCTCGTATAGCTGATTGTCTTCCAAAGCCGGTTTAGAGGGTTGGTATCATTGGAATTTTGCATGTGCAGCAAGTTCGTTTCCATTTCTCACAACTAGAATGTGCGCTGTCAAGCTTCACAGTTTCGTCATGCAAATACTCTTTCATTAAGGAAAAGCGTCAGAAGCATCAGGCTGCAGAGGAGATAGTGGCCATCACTTCAGTTACGGAGCCGCCAAAGTTATAAGTCAGTGAAATGCTAGTTTGAGTGTGCAAAGATTGCCAAGATTGCTCAAGTTGCTGACAAGCAGTGAATTTTGATGACCTTTAGATGTTGATGCAGTTAACAATCTCGTTGAGGGATTGGTTGTTCGAGATCACGGCCAGTAGACTTCAGTTCCCACCTCTCAGAATAGACATTAAACACAGGAGTTAAACTTGGTGTTATCTTTTCAAGTTAACTCACTGTCTTATCTCATGCATATCTATTCTGAGATCAGCTTTATTTACTTGGAGTTTTATTTAGGGTTTACGTTAATTGATGGTAGTGTTCTAGTTAACTTGCTTTCAATAAGGACGATGCTTGCACAATTGTCCATTTTTAGATTAGATGTTTCGGTTAACTGATGGTAGTTTTCTAGTTAACTGATAGTTTACTTTATTAGGGTTTAGCAATAAATCTTGCATGCATTGCAAGACTGTAGTTGACTCAAGGTGATTTTAGGGTTCCCTACACCTTTGATGTCTATAAATAAAAGCTTTTGCTCATTTGTACATAACTTTTGCACGAGAGAGAAATATATGTTGTGCCTACCTTGCCTGTAATATTGCTCGTTCTGTATCTGTTCATGAGTATTTACTATTGTGATGAATTGTTATGCCACTTGGGTTTCATGCAATTATGATGGTGAATTCTTGCTTTAGTTAGATATAGTGGCTAGTTGATCGTAGATGTATGTTTGTCTCGCCAATGCAATTTATTATCCTAGTTGGCTATCCTTCATGTTATGTGTTCAATAACTCGTTCAGATTGAGCTGATAGATGTGCCACCTTGCCTTCAAGTTGAGAATCTGTTCTTGGTTATCGTATGATGTGTATGAATAATAAACTTATTCAGATTGAGTTGATAGTTGTGCCACCTTGCCTTCAAGTTGAGAATCTGTACTTAGTTTATCGTATATTGTTGTTTCCAATAAGCCTATTCAGACAAGCAGATAGTCGTGCCACCTTGCCTTCATGTTGTGAACCTGTACCCGGTTTATTGTATATTTGTCGTTTCCAATAAACTTCTTCCCAACCGAGCAAATAGTTGTGCCCACCTTGCCTTCACGTTGTGAAACTGTACCTTAAGTTTATCGTATAGAACATTCCTGCTCCATTTCCTCATACTCTGTTTTCTTGAGGAAACTGGATAGATTTAAAGTAGTTAGTTTAGTTGTAGTTAATGATCTACGAAACCAGAAAATCCTTAGCTGCAACGTTCTTGGTTTTCTTAACCAAGTGCCTCTTCCAGCTGAGAACAAAAAGATAGGACTTAGATTACTTTTCTTTTCCACGCATTCCAGCACTACGAGGGAGCTTCCCCTCCTAATTTGAAGAGCACTCATTACGCAGTGTGCATAGCTGTCCGTACAAACCTGCACTCCAGAGGTGTTAGTTTTTATGCCAACAAAAATCCATGTGTAACATTCTAGAGCAATCATCTCCCATCAAAGCATAAGGTAGAGACCATGCATCATAGTTTAGAGGGAACACGAGCATTTGCAACTCAAGACCAAGTATTATGACAACGTTTCCATACCTAGGTTCATAGATCAGCTGAGACTTCATTCCTCCACGTGTGCTCCATTCTCCATGAGAACTATGAGCCCCAAGGCCGATCCTCTTGGCTGTCATGGTATGAAAGTTTGGAAATAATGGATTGTTGTCATGCATCAAAAAATCAGTCCTTACATCACGCTCAAATGTGATGTCTTTCTCTTTCTTAATCAGTTCTCCTTCCATGAGGGAATGGTTATCAACCAATGCTGGTCAACGGAAAGCCTCCAAGTGCAAATCATGTGTCACCAACTCAGTCCCATCGCTGCAAACAATGTCTTCATCATAGAGTCCTCCAATACCTTCCTCCATGTCTACACTCTTTACCCTCTTCCTATTGCCCTTGAGCTCAAGGGTGAGCTTATCCACTTCATCTTCCTTCATTCTCAAGGCACTAGCATAAACCTCATCAAGTGCAAGGAGACGATCCCTATCTGTGAGTAAGTGTTGGAAATTTGACTTCACTACTAACAAAATCTTTTGGAGTTAGTGCAAATCATCAAGAAATATTCCTCCTTTAGGTCCACTTAGGGCCTTCCAAAGCCTCCAAGTGCAAATCATGTGTCACCAACTCAGTCCCATCGCTGCAAACAATGTCTTCATCATAGAGTCCTCCAATACCTTCCTCCATGTCTACACTCTTTACCCTCTTCCTATTGCCCTTGAGCTCAAGGGTGAGCTTATCCACTTCATCTTCCTTCATTCTCAAGGCACTAGCATAAACCTCATCAAGTGCAAGGAGACGATCCCTATCTGTGAGTAAGTGTTGGAAATTTGACTTCACTACTAACAAAATCTTTTGGAGTTAGTGCAAATCATCAAGAAATATTCCTCCTTTAGGTCCACTTAGGGCCTTCCAACACAGGAAGGCCATCATCTTATGAATGTCATCAAAGTGAGTTAGGGCTGCCATAATCCCACTATCATACATTCCCAATTGCCTTTCCAAGGTGTGTGACTTATGGGACAGAAAACTTCCATGCAGCATTTCTAATTTGTCTTCAACACCACCATCATATATCTGATCAATCATCTCTGATTTCTATCCACAACCATGCTTCTCAGAATCAGCTACCTCTATGACATCTTTTTCACACAATTCATGTTTTGAGGCTAGCTCAACCTTGAATTCCACCAAGGCATCATCGTCATCATAGTAGTGAGTAGAATCATCTTCTCCCCAAAGACATCATCATCATCATGCACAATGGAGGAATCATCATCAAAAGAGTAGGGTGTCAAAACACAAGTAGATTCATGGTCCTCTTCAATTGTTGGACTAGAGGGTGTATGCACCATCATAAAGTGGTTCCTTAATTCAACTTTATCAAAGTTACTTTGCTCACTATGTGACAACTCTTCTGTATTGCTTTCATATGTATGAACATCATCACTATCCAAGTTATCCAATTCATAAATTGATTCCTCACCAATACAATGTAGGGTCGATGAAGCCATGCTAGGCTCACATGATGGAACATTAGTAGAATTCATACCTTCACATAGATGATCAATCAATGCTGGTTTGGCAAACTCCGGAACAGCATTTCCCTCAACTTTGTGGCCATCATGAAGACTCATGTGTTCTCCATTAGTAGGTGCAATAGTTGAGTCTTACTTGTCCTCATTGGCTGTCCCAAAAGTTGTATCATCCCTCTCATAACTGAAATCTCCATGTAGCTGATCATAGGAGGGAAACACTTGAACCACTTCAACATGCTTTTCTTCAAGATTTCTAAGGCTGCTACAATATTTCTCAAGGAGCTGTTGTTTCAAGTCTGTTTCCTCTTTCTTCGCAAGAACTTAGGGTGCCAACCCATGTCTCTTTTCCATGGGTCGCTTCCACTCCTATGCTCATTATAGATTTGCATTTGCTCAAACGGATTCACAGGCTGGCAAGATTTAGGCTCTAATACCACTGTAAGGTGCCTGAGTCGTACTTCACACAATAACAAATGCAGGAATAGAAAACCTCAACACTCAGATCTGAAACAGGGTTATCAACAAATATTTGCACAGGATATTTAAATAACTCCCTACCACTATAAGGTGTCGGTCCCTTACTCCACACCAAAACACAGATATTGATATTAAAGAAACTTAACTCAGATCAGAACGGAATTACTGATAACAACCGATCATAAGGTTTACATTCAGTAACTAAATACAAATCGCACTCCCACAATATAAAGACATGAAAACACAAATCAATCCAATACCACTACTGTAGATGCACAGTTACAATCTTACGATATTGCACAGAATTCTGATTGAATCATTTAACCACAGATTTAATGATAACTGGCTTTGACCTGGACTAGTCTTAGGCAGAAGCACGATAATGTAGGTACATAGACTATTCATTGCAACTCTGAATATATGACTTAAATACTGCCCAAGACTGTATTATGTGACAAGCACTCACTGTAGATTTAGGTAGCCATATTACACTATTCGAATGGCTCAGACCCGTGGTGCACAATGATCAGTTCCAGAATGACAGCCTGGTAGATGTGATCTGGGCGCAAATAAGAGAGTTGGCGCCCTTTCAGTGGCACCACCCACTGTCAGTCCTTCGATACCTTTTGTTGTCATGTCACAACACACAACTTCAGAATCGGCAGATACAAGACTCCGTCCAAAGATTGTCGTCTCAGCAATTCTTGGAGACACTTTCTCTTGCCTTCGATGATGATCGCTTCTCACATTAACTCAACTCCATCACTCAACCTGAAACATCAAGTGCAGGACTTCAGACAAGAATGGTGAGTGAAGGAACAAAGACACAGATGCTGGAAGGGTTTTCATCCTACCAGCTCGTTGGTCCAGCAAAGGATTTCGTCTCTGCAAAATCAGGGTTATTCGTGTCTTCATTCATCGTACCTTTTGCAATCAAAAGAGCTTACATATATATGCAAACATAGAATGCCTTCCAACAGGTCGGCCACACCAAAATGAAAATGAAAATGTTATTTTAGCGCCTCCTCAAATTAAATTGGCCAAAGATGGATATATATAAAGTTAAATATTATTATTTAATGATCTAAATTTATATTACTATTTAATAGTTTATTTATTAATATTATATTATTTAATATTACTTAAAATATTTAAATTTCATTTTAACACAGTCTCCTGCCAATAGCCAAATCGGGGACATGACAAAATCCTCACTTGGTGTTTGTGGTTCCCAGTTGTTTCTTTACATATCATCTGCTAACCCGTTAATCATTCGTGCCAGGTTTGGATCGCTTGTCTTACGAATTCAATGCGAATTGGCGATTAGTGGCGGAGCCATAGGCTCGTGCCACACTGTTGGTGAATTGTGAACTCTCCTTGCGCGGGGCATCTGAAGGCACACGGGCAGATACAGACAGAGGTGCCACTGCAAGGGCGTCGTCCCTATCAGCATATCGCCTCTCGTTACTAGACATTGGGCACATTAATCCACGCCATCGCACACACAATCATTCACAACGGAAGGCATATCCAGCATCTCTACACCCCCGCGATTGGTGTAAG
Organism: Sequoia sempervirens; assembly: GCA_007258455.2. Classification (NCBI taxonomy): domain Eukaryota; kingdom Viridiplantae; phylum Streptophyta; class Pinopsida; order Cupressales; family Cupressaceae; genus Sequoia; species Sequoia sempervirens. The sequence goes on along the minus strand of VDFB02281492.1, from coordinate 370,023,614 downwards.
TCGTCCTTTGTGCAGGTGCTATCATACAGCGACTGAATTAACTTCCTGTGCGCTGCCAGTATACATAAATCTGATATCAGGTGGTAGTGGAGTACTATGAATCTCATCTATTTGCTACTCTAAATTGCTATGTGCTTAGCATCTCCAGATCTGAAAGTGTCTCAGTTGAACATTCACTGTTTTTGCATCCTATGACTATCATAATTTTGCTGTCGCCTGGAATAAATCCGGAATTTGGTATTTCCCAGTTTTCTCTGTGTAATCAATCTCTGTTTCATCTGCTGTTGTTATGTGCAATTTGTACTCGGTATCTTTCATTGTGAGTGGGTCATAACAGTAGTAGAGGGTTTGTTGTTGAATATTTTGTCAATGTATCATTGTTTGTTGTTCTATCACAGCCTTCAATACTAGCCATTAATCATCATTTGACTGCTGGGTGCAAAATAGAGTTAGGGCTAACACTTTGAAGGTCATACAAGTACACACTTGGTCATAGCATCCCTAAGGCTGGTTCACTGCATTTTCTAAAGTTTGTTTGAGCTGTTAATCCAGCTATATTATTCTCCAAACCAGCCGCACTCTTTGGATAGAAATCAGATCATTCTAGATTGCTGTATTCTATTTTCTAAGACAATTCTAAGAATGCAATAGCTGCAAGTTTGGCCTATAATCTCATTAAGCTGTAAGTTACTAAGTATTGCCTCATCACTGAGTGTTGGAAGATTTTGCATATTATTGTTGCTAGGTATCATTTGAACTTATCTTTAGTTTGCTAACATTTTCCAACACTGTTATTTTATGTTAATCTTGGAGAGTTCTGTGGTTTACCAATAGAAATAATAAATAGTTGTTGATTTCAGCTTTGTATTTCTGGATGGCTATGTGTCATGTCCCTGAAATTGTAGTGCTAAATCTGAGATATTGAAATACAAAGAACCAAACTGAATAAATATCAAAATATAAAATAAGTAATTGCATTTAAAACATCATTATGATTATCAAGATAATATTATTAAAAATATAAATAAATAAACAACAAAACAAATGTTAAATATATATGTATAAAATAAATGTGTTATCAATTTTATTATAATATTATAATATAAAATATAATATGAAAATAAATTAAAATAAGAAAACATTAATATAAAAATAAATATATTAACAATTTAAAAATATAATGATAACATAAAGAAAATATAATATGTTAATGAAAACATAAAATAATATATATATATACATATTGGAGTAAATAAAGTGCAGATTACAAAGGCAGCGATCAAGTTTTCCTTTGGAAATTAATAATACCAACAGCAAATGACTAGAATTAATCAAGGGATGCAGCGATTAGTTTTAGGAAAGACATGACTCTTCCCAAAGACTATGCCCCTCCAATATGAGGATATAAAATGGGAGAGAAGCAAGGAGGACTTGGCATCTATTTAAGATCACGATGGAAGGCAATTGAAAGGAATAGAAAGGATCGATAATATGAAAGACAATGTTAATATATATTAATTGTCTTTAAAAGAGATAATCATAATATTTGAGGAAGGATGATGGGATGCCTTCAACGAAAAGACATGACCAGAATTAAAAGACATCATCATCCACACACTTAGATATATAGACGGAATCCATTCATGTAGGGATAAGGAGAGAAGAATATATTCTAAACAAAAAATCATTTATAAAAATAAATATACTCTAAAAATCAGATCATGGTGGCTGGGAAAATAAAGAGTGATTTCTGCAGATCGAACCAAAGCAAGGCTGTAAGTACTTTCTGTTTTCAGATAATTAATTAGAAATATATTAAGGATGTAGATAATGATCTTAGTAAGCATTTTATGATTAAGATAATGAACAGTTTAGTGCATTATGAAATGAGATGAGACTTAAAATAATAACTTATGCTTATGTATTTAGGAAAAGAAATCTGTTAATACATTATGAATTTAGATTCCGATGATTGGCAAATAAATAGGGAATTTAAATAACAGATGGTGGTTGATAAATGTATCTAAATATGATTGATAAATATATTTAAATATATTAAGATTGATAAATATATTTAAATATATGATCATTGATAAATATATTATAGGTGATTGATAAATACAATTTATACATAATAATATTTTTCTAATTGATGTCATTTATTATTGTCATTTTGGGTATGCATGTCACTATTATAGTATTGCTAATATGTTATTTTGAATTGGACAACTAATAATGTTATGGTGATATATTCTATCATAATTATTGTGTGTGTAACCATATAAAACAACCATCGAAGAGGGTAAAGCAAAGAAGAATAGATTCCAGCATCAACCGAACAAAGGTATGCTTTCCCATGATATTTTGTGAATATGATATAAACTAAAGATGAGCATGATATGTATTTAACTCTGGCAGAAGATCCAATATTCATTAGTTATGATAATGATAGTTTGCACATATGCATGAATCTGAATATCAATATTTGTTAATACGTATGATGAATCTGTGTCATTGATTTAAGAACAGAATATGTGTGTTTTATGGAATGAAATTCATATTATCTGACTGCAAACACTAGCAATAATAGGGGAGTTGAGGACCTACGAGGAGGGGAACGGCGTGTGGGTCACCCTCTAAGTACCCCACCCACATGGATGGCAAGAGCCACATGGGCCAAGAGGGGTGTACTACTCTTGGGCTTAGTGCGAATGACTGCCCAGGACACCCTACTGTAGTTGCACCCTCAAATCCCCTACATAATTAAGTAATAATGGTTCTGATAAGGGGAACGGTGATAGGATGCCTCACTAGGTACCCCACCCATATGGATGGCAAGGGCCACATGGGCCAAGAGGGGTGTACTGCTCTTGGGCCTAGGGTAGAGGATTTCTTGGGCACCCTATCAGGCCATTATGTCCAAGGAAAAACGAATTAGAAACTCTAAAGAAACTCTATATATATTCATATTATGATCTTGTCTTTATTTATAAATGTCTACTAACATACTTGTAGGACTTAGCAGGTAGTTGTATCCCTAACCATGTTCTCTTCTATGCATTCTAATTAATATTATCTTGTGAATATTGAATATTCTCTAACTTTGTTTTGCAGGGGCCTACTCGCTCTATAAACATCCCCAAAACCAAGGTTATCCCAAAAAAGGGGACATTACACTATGCTGCCAAAATTTTAGCTTATTACATGCTTTTGTAGAGCTTTAGCATTGTAATTTTTAATGGCTCCTTACAAAGAAATTACAAGGCGATGTTTCTAAAAGAAACAATCATTAACTGACAAAAACTAAAGCTAAAAAACAAGAAGGTACTAAAACGAACTAAAGCTAACTGACGACTAATTAAAGCAAAGATGACCATTAATATTACATTAAATATTTTAATACCCTCCCTTAATGGTCATCGTACAAACAAAAACTAAGTCTACCCAAAGAAATAACAAAGAAGGCTGCCCCCTTCTTCTCAGAATGCTTCTACAACAAAAGACAAGAGCCTGCCACTGACTCTGCCACTTGAGACGAGTCTGCCACTAACCCTCCCAGAAACTGCAGAACATCTGGAAATGACCAAAACTTATCACAAAACATCCAACCTAATGTTGGGTAACAGAATTGTCCCTCCCTGTAACCAGAGACACACCAAGAACAGCTGCCACAATTTTGAGGAAAAATTGGCAAACCCTCCAAACTTTTTTCAGATGAGCACGATGCTCCAGAACAGACTACAAGAAGTCAGTTGTGCAAGATGTTCGCCCTAGCAACTCTAGGTGCGACCAAAACATACTACAACAAACTACGATTTTTGAGGAAAAAATCGCAAAACCCTAAAACTGAAGTTTACAAAGCATCGTTTTCCTGGAAAAAAAATGGTAAAAACCCTTAAAGGAATCCTATGCAACTCTGCGAATTACAGAAGCGCATAAACGATTTTTTTTTAGGATAAAATTGAAAAAACCAAATAGGTAACAAGCACAAAATCCAAGACATGGATCAGCATACAAAACATCATTTTTAAGGAAAAACGGTAAAACCTTTCCACAAACTAAAGAGCCCTCTCGAACTATGAAAACCCTAAGTAGGGCATATGGGAAGAAACCCATAATTTTTGGGGGAAAAAATTATAACCCCTCCCATGAATTTTTAAAGCAAAAAATCAGAAAACCAAACAGAATTTTTTAAGGAGAAAAAATTATTAAAACCCAGCACTAATTTTTTATGGCGAAAAATTAGAAAACCCAGAACAAATTTCAAACCCACAAACTAAAAGCAGGTCGCCCACAAATTTTAAAGAAAAATCTGTCCAAAAAGAAGACACAAACTGCACAGTAAACACCACAGCCGCAAGCCAAAACACCACAAGCTGCAAATAAACAAATTTCTCAGCAAATGGCGACTTTAGAAGTCGCGTGCAGACAAACCCTTGAAAAAGAGAAGAGACTATCGCGATTTTCTGCAAATTGCCCAGAAAAACGCGCACAAATTCGTCACAAAGATTCGCGTGTAGAAGAAATACACACCAGAGCAAATCGATACCTCCAAGAAAGCCATGAACAGAAGAAGCAATTTCTTTAGAGGCCATTGAAAAACCTTCAAAAGAAAACCTGCGAAAAACGCGATTTACGGGTAATAAAAACGTATGTAAAAACAAACCATGAAATTTCCTCAACCACGGCCATGTAGCTCAGAAACCCTTGAAAAAACCTTCAGATGTCAGGCTATAGAAGACTTAGAATCGTGAAAAAAAAAAATCTCGTGATTTTGAAGACAACGAACACCCATAAACATAGTCGTGATTCTACCAAAAGACATGCCCCTCAAAAAATTTCACTAAAAAAGAAACCTTCAAAAAATTTCAATTTTTTTTTTCTAAAACCCTCAAAAAATTTCTTTCAGCCAACCAAGGTCGAGCTGCTTTGATACCATGAAAATATTATTGATGTTCATGATTGCTTGATTTACAAAAGGAGACTAAGGCTCCTTATAAAGAAATTACAAGACGATGTTTCTAAAAGAAACAACTGTTAACTGACGAAAATTAATGCTAAAAAACAGGAAGCTGCTAAAACGAACTAAAGCTAACTGACGACTAATTAAAACAAAGATGACCATTCATATTACATTAAATATTTTAATACTAGTTACTGTATGCTCTCACCATGCCGATCTCAAGATCTCTAGAATCAAGAAGTGCTAGAATCTTGCATGCATATTCAATATCTAGTTTGGGACATTACATCTGACTTTTGCAGATTTATCAAGTATTTCCAAGCACTATAGTGAAAGATTTTCAAGGTTTCTACTGTTGGTGGATAGTTTTCAGCATTATTGTTCTACTATCCTTCATTTCTTCCTCATATTATTCTGTTGCTGCATCCAATTCTTCAATTTCCATGTTTTTCATCTCCAGTAGGGTACTTGATCAAATTTTTACATTTCAAAGTCTCAAGTACAGCAGGAAGGTCGTCTTTAAACATTGGTTTGGCACAGCACAAAATTCAATCAAATTACTGCCAAAGTAGAGTTTCAAATTCAATGAATTCAAAATGATCATGGTTCCTTTTTCAAATCATCAAGTTAGTATTACCAAGATGCTCATCAATTTCATGATCATAAGGTTTCATTATTTTTCAGTGTACCACGGGGACGCGTTCCCCCCCAAAATATGACCCGTTTCGGAAACGGGGACGTCCCGAGGACGGGGGGACGGGTACTTGGCGTCCCCCGCCGTCCCGCCACCGCCACCAAAGCGCCGCCGGAGACGGGGAGACGGGGAGACGTCTCCAAGTTTCCTTAGGAGACGTCTCCAAGTCTCCAAGTCTCCTTGGGAGACGCCCAGGAGTTTCCTGGGAGACTAGGAGACGGCCAGGAGTTTCCTGGGAGACTAGGAGACGCCCAGGAGTTCTTGGGAGACGCCCAGGAGTTTCCTGGGAGACTAGGAGATGTGTTCCATGAAGGTTTGTCTGGCTTTGATGGTCTTAATTTGGGTTTTATTGTTAATGCAAAATAATGTACACCATGAAGGTTTGTGTGGTTTTGGAGGTCTTAATTTGGGCTTGGGGGGGGCTCACTGATCTCGCCTCAGACCGCTCAGAGGGGGAGCCTGCCCTGACCCGGGGCCCGCCTCAGACTGGCTACCGCCTCCTCCGGGGCCGGAGACTTCTAGAGGGCCTTGATTCTGACGGGGCTTGATTCAGAAGGGGCAGCCTTGACCCCACTAAGGGTGCTAACCCTCAAACCCATTAGGGGCATTGCCCACAAACTCCCATTGAATTCATTTGATTTTCTAGGTACTCTCCACTAGTTACCTTCAATTTTACAAAAACAATTTCATTTGTCAAATTTTATTTAGCAATTAGCATTCAAGATATCTTCATATTTAGATTTAGTATTTCAAATTTTGCTATGTTATAATTTTACTAATTAGTAATTTGAGTAATTTCCTATAGTTTCATTTGAAATGTAATTCTTATATTGTTATACTGTTATACATCCTTTCAAAACTAGTTTTTCAAGTACTATAAGTATATTTATAACTATATCAGCACCACCACCCCACCACCCCGCCGCCGCCGTCCCCCCGCCGTCTCCCCGCCGTCCCCAAACTTAGGCCCTTTGTCCCCCCGTCTCCGAAACGCGTTTCCCCGTCCCCCCGTTTCCCCGTCCCTCAGGCCCGTGGAACACTGTTATTTTTACAAATGCTCCAAAGAGTACACAGTATTTCATAGGTTCCAGCAAATTCAGCAATTACAAGTCACAAGTTGTTTAAATTTTCAAAGGGTCACTCATGCCAAATTTCTATTTTTGAGCAATAACCACATCTGGCAGCCATCATCACTAGTAGTGGCTATTTCCAAGCAATGAATTTGAGCCTATTTTAGACTTTTGTATTTACTTAATTGTTTTAGAATTAGTTTTCTTCATAGTCATTTTATTTCCACTTTTTCTAAAGATGAGAATACATTTTGGAAATATTTTATTATTATTTTAAATCCCTAAAAGCTACTTTTAAGAGCTTATAAAAACAAGTGCTTTGAGCACATAATTTGTTAATGTTAGTTGAAGTCATGCTTATGCTACAGAAGCTATTATTCAATTGAAGTCATTGTAACAACCATTGCATGTATGTAATTTCACGAAATAAATTGACAAGGGATTATATTTAGTCAGGTTATGTATAGGTTAGATCCATCTTTGTAAATTGTAGCTTTGTATGCAGTTTAGTTGTTCATTCTATGAAATTGTGTGGTGTTCATTTGTTTAATTCAGTACTATTGATGTTAATTTACTGGTCTCGACTATAGCCAATAGTAAGCATTTGTCTATTTTCTATTCAATATTGAAATTGAATATCATTGTCTACTTTTGCAAGTCTTGACTGTTGACAGTCTGGCACTTGCATCTAGGGCGTATACATAATAAATTAATAATTTACATTCATGTAAAATGCCCCATTGAAATCTTGTAAATGTGCATGCTTGTGAATTATGTTTATAGTTTTGTTCAAAGCTTTAGGTTTTAGATTTAGTTAGGTGTTACGGAGCTTCCCCTTATAAGTTGAAGAAAGGTTCTTACGTATGTGTTGCTTCCTTTTGTGTTGTCTTGCAAGAGACAAATTAAAATGCTAGCATACTTACCAAGTCATTTGCAGTTTTCAAATAAATGAGCTTGGGGAAGCCATCAGTTTAGAAAATACTAAATAGACTTTAGAAGCAAACAGTTTCAGACCTGTCTCCGTTGTCTCCAAGAGAGTAATATAGAACACCCGTGTCTTCATATCAAATGCACTATTCAGATTCTTCTCAACTTGTATTAGCCTAGTAATACTCCAAGCATTTATTAATTCATCATCATAAACAGTAAGAATCACCAGACTATTACATATATTCTTCCCATACTGGCTTTTATCAGATGCACTCAAAAATACTCATCACCACTCATAAAATCAGCTTGAGGACATGCTTCAAATCACAGCAGAGAAATCTGTACCAGGTAGTATTTTCCATTGATTACAAAACCTTCTATTTGCTGTGCAGACCGTCTCAGGATCTCCATTCAGGAAGTCACAATTCCCATCTATTGGTTGAACACCCTATCTAAGTTGTGCAGCAACTGCTAACACATCTGATTCAAATTCATTATCCCAATCAGAATGGATGTCTTTGCATTTGATCTAACGAGCAACTTGCAGCCATATGGCTGTTGCTGTTTATGTTTTGGTACACAATCAGATTTCAAACTGTATTTTACATAAGAGCACTCTATTCAGCCTCCAAAGCACTAACCCATTCCTTTTTTGTTTTTTCATTTTGCAGAAACTCAATTAGGTTCAAAATATATTACCTCTGTTACTCATGAATGCTGAATTCATCTCTGGACAACTATACCTCTATCAAAGCTACAATTCTGGCTGATCTCGTAAAATTTTAAGTTTGAGTTTATTCTACTACCTATTTGATCATTCTAGATCCCTCCTCCCATATGTGTTCTTTGGATTTATATAGCCCATTCTACACAATTTTAAGTTATAATTCATTTCTTATGAATATTGCAATGGCTTCAGAAGCAGCTATTAACCCTAAAGTCGCACCTTTTCCGTGGACTTTCTTTTACAGAGGTGGTTCTGAAAGACACAGATTCTGACCTCCCTCATGATGCAATTTGTTCTCCCTTGGTTGTAGATTTGTTTGCAGCTAAGGAGACAAAGTCTGCAGAAGCACCATTAACCCTTGCTATTGCTGAGGCGCCTCTGTTTGAAGGTGCTAATCCACATCGTATTTTGGAAAACCCTACTACTGGCATTGCAGCTGTTTGAGGGCTTAGATCAGTTCAAGAGAAGGTTCTAGTCTCTAGAGGCTCCTGTTGGGGATGTCCAACGTACTGTCCTATCAACACTTTTGCCTGGCATGCCAGCAAAGGCTTTTCTGTCAATCCCCTACCCTTCGCAGATCCCACATCTTGTCTTAGGGTTGAATATGCTCACTAAAGAAGAAATATTCAGAGAAAATGATCAGATTTGCAAGTTCAACAAAATGTGGCCCAGTTTAGCAGCCAGTCACAGATGGGTTAAAAAGTTGTGGAAACCCTTCTTGTTTAACTCATAGACATTTATTGCTGTGCCTAGGAATTCTTCATTTATTTTTGTGATTCACCTAAATATAAAGTGTCTATATTGAGTAAAGGTCCCTAGTTTAGGGGTCGGAAGCCTTCTTGATGAAGCCCTGGTTTTCCACCTTAAACCCCCTTCCTGATATGTTTTCACTGCTTCCTGTCTGAGTCCACCTCTCCCTCTACAGTTTTGGATCATCTCAAGTTTTAAGGTTATGGGTAGTACTATCAGTTCTTTTTGTTTTATTTCTCGTAAGATGGATAATCTTTCCCGTCCTACTTTTGCTCAGATTTTAGTTGAGATAGATTTGTCTAAAGGTTTGCCTGCAGCTATCAACCTCTAAGAACAAAATTTAGTTTGGAAGAAATTAACCTTTCACTGCTGCTCTTGTTTTGGACTTGGGCATTTGGTGGCTTCCAACCCAAAAGCTAACCACAAAGATTCTAGTCTTGCCTATTGGTAGCAAGATGCTAGGACTCATCATCTCAAGGTTTTTGGAACTCACACAAAGTTGCCTAAATCTGGATTCTTGCGATGGTAAGACTACTGCTGAACTTGTTCTTCTTCCTTCTCTGGCCCCAATGGTCACCCAGTCTCTTGAGCTGTCTGAAACTCAAGTTATTCCCACATGCAGTCCTCCAGTTGGGCCAAAGAATGGTTCATCTCAGGCTTTGACTAATAAGAAGTGGTTGGATGGCAATACTTCCTAAGCTCCCTTGCCTTTCCCTTATGTAATGTCCCCATTTTTGGCCAAGGCATTCAGAGAGGAAATTATTTTATTAATTAAATTAAGTTGTCTAAATTAATGTTTTTCAAGCAACTTGTATTTAATTAATTATGTTTTTAAATAGAATATTTTATTTTTATAAAGTGACTTTACCTAGGGCCAAAAAAGTAAAATATTATAAAGTCACTTATAAGGAGTTAAAAGATGGTTTAATAATTTAAATTCCACTAAGTTCCATAGAAGGTTTTAAAAGGAGGTTGTGGAAACTCATTTGATTCATTCTTGGGTTAATTCAATTTGGTGAAGCCCTCTTTGGGAGTCTGAACTAATGTTCAATTATTCAGCCTAGGACGAAAACCCCAAGGCAAATATTGGTTTCATGGACAAAAGCCCACCCAGCCAATCCTTGGTGAATTCATCCAGAGTTCACAGGTGTGCAGATTGATGCAGATTTGAAAGAGATTGTGCGAGAAATTGTTTGAAAGGAATTGTCTTTCCAGATATTGGATATTTTACCCAGAAAGTATTTTATGTTAGCTGCTTCCTTCCAAGGAATCGCAGCCTTTTAAAAGTTATGGACTGCTGGAAAAGGACAAAAAGGTCAGAAAAGAGACAAATTAGTAGCCATACCAAATAGGGAGTCTACGTAAAGAATGAATATTGTTTTAATCTGCCGTACAAGTTCATACAAAGGGGCGTGTGAGAGTAAAAAGGAATCGCTTGGCTTTTTGTGAAGTTTGGTGATTATTTTAATTCTGAAATGTCTTCTAATACTCAGCCGTGCCACTTTATGGGAGTGAATATAAAAATAAAGTTATTGTTTTGGGAGACAAGGACTGACATACTCTGCATCTGGTCTGACACATAAGACAAAAATCAGCTTTTTCTGGTTCCTTTATCAGCTTTGTAGAGTCTTCTATAAAACCAACTCTACCGTACCTCCTCTTCAACAGCAGTTGTTTGGTCAAGAGTTTAGAGTAATCTGAGGCAGATTTGGTATTATTTCAGACTGCAGGGATCATAACAACAGTTCTAAAAGTGACTGTGTGCAGCACTAAGAAGAAAGTACAGGTCTGAGGTATATGGGCAGAGTTAAATGTATCTGGTTGCAGTGATATTCAATAACGTTCCCTTGCATTCTTCGACATATTTGGCTGCCTTAAATGCTCAGTAAGTTCCAGCAGTTTAAGGACTGGTTGTATGCATGTATTCATCCATTTACAACAACATAAAGGGTTATTAACTTATTTCCAGTGGTGACGTAGCTGCAGCTAGCTAGACACAGTTAAAGGTAGATATTCCTATATTTGAGACAGTCCAACGCATTCTGTATGCAGTTAATGATTGCAACAAACTGGTTAGTTGTATATGCTGTTTAGGAACATTGGTATTCTTTCCAGTTCAGTTTTATATGTAACTTGCATCAAAGATATTAATCAGTGATAAGTTGCAATCTGAGATATTTACCAGTGATTTCTGAAAGAGCAAAGTGAATGTTTCTTGTGTATATTTCTTGCCATAATTACATCACTCTTTCATAGCATTTGTATCTCTCATTCATTACACTTGTCTAGCATTTGAATACACAATTCAGTTGGAGGATACAGTGTTTTGATTAGCAGACATTTCGCTAAATATTTGTTGAAATCCACATTGTTGGTTGAAACACACAAAAATCTAGTAAGGAGACATTACACTTAAGTTGGCCTTCCTTCCTATCCTTCTCTTACTGGAGCTCCTTTGGATTGTAAGACTACTTCTGTTTCTCAGCATGGGGCTATGATGCTGCCCACTGCTGTGGCCTCAGCTCCTGATTCCCCTTTGCCTCATGTCTCCTTTGTGGGTGTTCCTCATTCTGATCCCAATAGTTTAAGCCCTAGGGAACTGATATTACCAAAGCAGCAGATGGTAAAAAATTGAACGAATTTATTTACACGAAGAATGTACATAAATAGATTACAAAGGATCGATGTTTCTAAAATGAAAAATCGATCAAAGCCAGGAAAAGAAACTTTCCAATATATACATTAAGTGAAACAATTGACCATTAAATAAATAATTTTAATTATTCTAATACCCTCCCTTAATGGTCAATTTGTCAACTACACCAAGATGCCCTCTGAATTTTACAAACTTATCTGGATTGAGCGATTTGGTGAGAATATTTGTTGTGTGATCCTCTGTCGGAACATACAACAACTGAATTGATCCGTCTTCAACAAGCCTCCGAATGAAATGACAATGAGTTTCCACATGCTTGGTTCTTTCATGGAAGACTGGATTTTTGGCAAGTTTGAGAACTCCCAGATTGTCACAGAACAAGGGAGTCGGACCTGCTTGAGATATTTGCATATCCGCAAGCATCCGGCGAAGCCAAACTGCCTCACAAGTTGCTTTAACTGCTCAACGATACTCTGCTTCCATCGAGGAGAGAGCCACTGCCTGTTGCTTTTTACTAGTCCATGTGACTGCACCAGATCCCAAACTGAACACATACCCAAATGTTGATTTCTTATCATCAACCGAACCTGCTCAATCTGAGTCTGTGAAACCACTGAGTCTAGGATCATGACTCCTAGTGTAAATAAGTCCAAAATCAGAGGTGCCCTTCACATAATGCAGCACACGCTTCATTGCTACCCAATGATCAGCCTTGGGGGTTGTCATGAAGCGTGAAATGTAGCTCACTGCAAAACTAAGGTCAGGTCTAGTCGCAGTGAGATAGATGAGGCTGCCCACTAGTTGCCTGAACAATGATTCATCCACTACAAGTGAGTCTGACTTAGCTAACAACTTGAGCCCTTTTTCCATGGGTGTGGAGGCAGGTTTACAATCCTGCATTCGGAACTTATCCAATAGACTTCGAGCATATTTAGACTAGGAGATGAAGATATTGCTCTCGGTCTGCCAAACCTCAACACCTAAACAATAATGCAAAAGTCCCAAATCTGTCATGTCAAATGTGTTGCACAAATCCTGTTTGATCTCAGCGATCAAATGTGTCAAGCTGCTAGTAATGATCAAGTCATCCACATAGACAACAAGAATAAGAATATCACTACCAGTATGTTTGACATACAAATTAGAGTCAGATCGACTCCTCTGAAAGCCATGATCTGTGAGGTACTTGTCAATCTTGATGTACCTCGAGGAGCCTATTTCAGGCCATAGAGTACTTTTACCAATCTGCACACCTTGTGTTCTTTACCAGCAACCTTGAAGCCTGAAGGTTACGTCATGTATACTTCTTCCTTCAACTCACCATTGAAGAAAGCACTCTTCTCGTCCATCTGATGGACTTTCCAACCAAACTGGGTTGCTAAGGCAAGGACGAGTTGAATGGTACTCATCTTGGCTGTAGGAGCAAAAGTCTCCTCGTAGTCAATGCCTTCCTTCTGTGAGAACCCCCTAGCAACGAGACGAGCTTTGTACTTGTCAAGGGTTCCGTCAACTTTGTACTTAACCTTATACACTCATTTGCAGCTAATGGGCTTCTTCCCTGGAGGAAGATCAGAAAGGACCCAAGTGTGATTTTTCTGAAGACTCTGGTATTCAGCCTCCATAACCTTTTCCCACTAAAGAATTCCTTTAGCCTTTGAATATGTCTGAGGCTCATAGACACTGTGAATGTTGGCCATGAGAACAAAATTAATTGTATGTTGTTGTTTGCTCTTGTTTCTAGATGATATACCGTCAATGAGCTCATCATCATGAAGATCAATAGTCTTAGCCCACCATTTAGGCCGGAGAGTAGAGGTGCCAACATCAGATGTAACAAGTGGAGCTGGAACTGGTTGTGGATCTGGAACATGTTCATCAGGTGGAAGATCATCATCATCCGGAGGAAAATCAAGTTGAGCATCATCAAAAACAGAATTTGCATTATCCCTCCCATCAAGTGGACCTAATGGAAGACAGACACCCAAATCAAAAGCCTTCAAATGTTGATCCTCATAATGCTGCACAGATAAGGAAAGGTGAAAAGGTCCTCATTCTTCATCAAAGACAACATCCCGATTGAAGATAAGACGATCAGAGTCTACATCAATCAACCAGTAAGCCTTATGGTTGTCACTGTACCCGGTGAACATAAGCTTTTGACTCTTAGAATCCAACGTGGAGCACTTGGCATCTGGAATCCAAACATACGCTAAAGAACCAAAGATTTTCAAATGACTGATCCTAGGTTTTCGACCAGTCCAGGCATCTTCAGGAGTCTTCCCCTTAACAGCCTATGTAGGAGACCGATTAAGGATATAGACAGCAGTGTAGACTGCCTATGCCCAATATTTATTCAGAACACTCCTATGTTGTAACATAGAGCGAGCCATCTCACTGATTGTGCGGTTGTGCTGCTCTACAACACCGTTTTTCTAACGAGTGTAGGGTGTGGTTGGCTGGCATTTGATTCCGTGTGTATCACAGAAGTTGGAGAAAGCAATAGAACAAAATTCCCCCCCATTATCTGACCTAAGAGTGATTATGCAACAACCAGACTCTTTTTCTAATAAGGCCTTAAACTTCTGAAATATAGTAAACACATTTGATTTTTGTCTAATAAAGTACACCCACATTTTACGACTAAAATCATCAACAAAAAGCAAGAAATACCTGCAACCAATAACAGAAGGTGTAATCATTGGTCCACATACATCAACGTGAACCAACTACAGTACCTTAGAGGCTCGCCATGAGTCACCATCCGTGAACGGTGTCTTGTGCTGCTTCCCAACCTAACAAGCTCCACAAACGCCATGATGTTGAGTCTAAATCTCAGGTAAACCAGCTATAAGTCCCTCCCGAGCTAGCTAAGAGAGATAGTGCACATTTAAGTGCCCATACCACTGATGCCAAAGACTAGTAATAGCAGAATTTCTGGCTGCCATGGCTAACTCTAGAGAATCACCTATATCCACAAGTTTGTATAGACCATGTTCCTCAATACCAATAGCCACAATGGTGTGAGTCTCTCAATCAACAATGGAACATTTGTGTGCATTGAATACCACATCCAACTGAAGAGAGTTTCGCATGATCTGACTAATAGAGAGAAGATTTAGTTCCATGCCAGGAACGTAGTATACATTGAGGAATATGAGATTCCTCCCACCAGACTGAATCTAAATAGTGCCCTTACCGACAACTGTATACTCTTCACGTCCTCCAAAAATAACTGAGTCAATGAAAGGAGAGAAATCTGTGAACCAATCACGCTGATGGGTGAAGTGTCACAAAGCACCTAAATCATTGTACTAGGCAGAGGACTTCACATGATCTTCAAGTCTTTTAGCCATAAATGTGTAAAAGGAAGATTCCTTCTGCTCAGTGTGCTCGGCAACATGCGCTTTCTGTTGAGACCCTCCCTGCTTCTTCTACTCAAAAGCCAAACGTTGACGACAATCCTTCTTCATATGACCATATTTGTGGCAATAATTACACTAAATGTTCTTTTTCTTGGGGCTGCTCGGAGGTTGACTTGAGCCTTTATGCTGCGAAGGCTAACCTTTCCCTTTGTTTTTAGGTTGAGACTTAGCTACAAAAGCTTGTTCTATAGAGGAGGATGAGGCACTACTACCAAACTGTTGTTTCCAGTGAACCTGCTGCAAGAGGATGGTACAAAGCTCCGAAAACTTCAGATCAACATTAGTAGATGTAATGTTGAGGATTTCAACAAAGTGCTCATAAGACTTCGGTAGACTTTTCAATGTGATTACTACCATGTCTTCTTCCTCCATCTTCCGACCAATCGCCTCCAACTCATCATGGATGTCCTGAATCTTTGTCAAATGCTCCTGTAAGGACATTCTCTCATCCATCATGAAGAACAGCTAGTTTTTTAGAAAGAATGCACGGCTCTTGTCGAAGGTCTCATGCAAAGTTTTCAAGTGCTCCAAATCTCAGCAGTTGATTTGCCAGATGGTACCTGTGGAAGCTGATCATCAGTAACTAAAAGTTTAATGAGCATCACCGCTTCACGATTTTGCTCGTCAAACTTTTCCTGGTCTTTACCCGCCATTATGGGTCGAGTGGTATTGCCAAGAACAATCTGATCAAGGCAGCGATATTCAAAGATCATCATCATTCGTTGCTTCCAGGTATTATAATTTTTTCCGTTGAATCATTGACTGCCTTCCAACATAATGTTGGTCAAACCCACCATCTTGCACGCTTTTCGAGGCACCAAAAAAAAAAGACATTGAAAAGGCGATAAAACTGATTGCACAAAATCTGAGACATGAATTCCAAAATACTGAGGCAGTTTCAGGCACAAAAATCAAGACAAATCCGTCGGCACAAATTCCAAGGCACGGATTTCGAAACACCTAGAAAAATTTGTCGACTACCCAGAAAAGTTCTCGAAAAACCCAAAAAGAATCTACTGTCAGAAAAAAAAATTCTGCTTGAGACAGGAGATTTATTCAAAACCCTAGCTCGAAAAATTTATCAAAAATCTTTTAGATAGACGAGAACCAGAAATCCTCAAACCAAACAAATTTGAGGTAGAAATCTGCCGAAAACAAAAGTGGGAATTTCTGGAAAAATAGGAAACGCCCAAAAAATGCAACAAATGAGGAAAACCCATCACAGTTCTGAAAAAATTCCCAGGAGAAAACTTCCACCCGCGTGCCCTAAAATCTGCAAGAAACACGACTAGAAAGAAAAAATAGAGTCACGCGTCTTCAAAAACGCATGCAAGGATTTCTTTCTTCAAAAAACACGCCCAAGAGAAGCACATCGCGCGACCACAAAAGCACCATAAATCGCGCCAAAAACAAAACGAAAACCTCCAGAAATTGTGAGCAAAAATACGCCAACTGAGACCACAGATCATGCGCAGAGAGAAAATGCCAGGAAAGGGTTTTAAAATGCATTTTTGAAAGCAAAAAATCACGCTCAAAAAATCACGATTTTCCTTCTCACAAGGTCGAGCGATTTTGAGAAAACAAAAAACGTGATTGTAATCAGAATACCCACGAAAAAAAAAATCAGAAAAAATCAGAAAAAATCAGAAAAAAATTGGTGCCCAAGGTCTATGGCTCTGATACGATATTATGAATGCAGCAGATGGTAAAAAATTGAATGAATTTATTTACACAAAGAATTTACATAAATAGATTACAAAGGATTGATGTTTCTAAAATGAAACAATCGATCAGAGCCAGGAAAAGAAACTTTCCAACATATACATTAAGTGAAACAATTGACCATTAAATAAATAATTTTAATTATTCTAATAACTGAAAAGAGTTTTTGATCCAAATGACTGGGACTGTTCTAGTGTAGTTAGTAAGAAACTTTCTTCAAAGGTGGTGCTGCACTCTCATAAAAAAGGATTAGGTTGTATGGTTGTTAGTGTTGCCTCTATTGTGGTTTTCCCTTTTTACTTGCCTTCTCTTGGTGGTTATCATTTTCACTAGCTCGACATTGTCTATTGGTGGGCCAAGTGCTTTTATTGAATGTTTGTTGAAGGTGTTAGTGGTCCAAATGGTTTATGTTATGTGTACATCAATACAGATTGTTGGGGTCATTAATCGGAATATGTATTTTGTAATATTTTATATTTGCACTATTCCAAGGTAGGGGCCCTGATTGTTTCCCCCACTAACTTATCTAAAAATATAAAGTATGGTTTAGTTAGATCTCCATTGTTCCAAGGCATATTTTCTTTGGAATGCTACAATTGTTTAAACCTCCTCTCACAATTCCTTGCGCAGTTTGAACAAATGATAGTACTATTTTGAAAAAAGAACCAGACTGCTACATTTTATTAAAGTGATTTTTTTTCCTTTGGTTGAAACTTGAGACAAAAACAGCAAGGAATAATAGGAGCAGCTGAGTGATATAGAATCAAATTTTTTGGGTCATCCCTTCTCCAATGGTCTCCTCACATTTCTATTTACTAACTCTCTGCTCCTTCAACTGATGGAAAATACTAGAATCTTGGAGAGCCAGCAAAATGCTACAGAAATGGAAGAATCTTTAATTTGTTTTCTTAACATCTGAATTGTTCAGCAAATCAACTGGCCATCTGAGAGTAATGTCCTGTAGATAGGATCAGAAAGAATGGTTTCTAAGGCAAAATTAATGGAATGAGAACGATGATGAGAATACCAAGTAGCAATCAGAAACTCGGATGAAAAACAAATCCTCCAATATTAACTCTATTAAATGGCCATTTATGACAGGATTCTTCAAAAAAGAGGACTGCATGTTATGCACCAATCTATTTTTTCAGTGATTGTGTCATTTCCACATGGGGCCAACAGCATGTTTGAATTTTCTAAACAAGGGTGTTTAGAATTTCAACATTCCAGGGCTATAGTATTTTTCTTCAACGATTTTTAGGCTTTCAGCATTGATTATTTTGAAAACTAGAGATTGTTTTGATTTTACCAAAAGGGAGGATTTGATTTCACATTACAAATTGCTCATTGCCCACAAGCCAGCAGTCTGACAGGCCACAAGCCATTGAATGTGAAATGTCCAAACACCAAAGAAAACTAGTGACTCCTCTCATACCACATGATATGCTCTTGGAGGATATAAATGATATTCATCGTGAACATATATAAATGACATTATAATAAATAATGAGATTGTGTATGTATAACATATCAATTATGAAGATATTGCTGGTACCATAGAAGCAGAAATCGGAAAAACTATCGTGATTAATCATAAAAATCAAAAATCGCTAGGTTCGCCGATTTTCACCCCATTAAATCATGATTTTCAACACAATCATTGACTCGCGATTTTCAAAGAGTTTTATGGTGTGTAAATGTGTTGAAACCAAAACAAAATCAGATAAAAAACAGATAAAAAATTGCTAGGGAAACAAGTTAGGGTTTCAAAAAAAAGTCACAGGTTCATCATCACTTGATAAATTTGTTTTGGGCCATTGGCTCTCCATAGAGTCACAGTACCCACTGCAGCTATACAAGCCATAGGGGTCTGTGGTCCATAGGGCCAAGCCCCTGTGCAGCAAGGTGCACGCGACAAGGCGTTGACCGTCTCCACCGCATCCTAATTTTTTTTTACTTAATTTTTTTATTTTGTTTTCATTTTTTTTTTAATTTATACAGAAACTATAATAATATAATATGATAATTATAATATATTAATTATATATTATATAATATATAATTATATTAATATTAATTATTATATTATATAATACGATATGATATTATATAATAATATATTATGTATTAATATAATAATATATGACAATATAGTTATTAATTTTTTTTTATTTTTTATTTTTTTTGATCGGTAAGATGATTTATTTTATTAATAATAATATAAAGTAATTACATGCCAATTTAAAGGGTCACTATATCGCCCGCTTACGGTAGACCAAAAACACCAGCCACCCAAAAAAACTACTACCAAACACAATGTTGC
Organism: Sequoia sempervirens; assembly: GCA_007258455.2. Lineage (NCBI taxonomy): Eukaryota > Viridiplantae > Streptophyta > Pinopsida > Cupressales > Cupressaceae > Sequoia > Sequoia sempervirens. Next base: position 370,004,357 of record VDFB02281492.1, on the reverse strand, counting down.
TAAGAGCATTGGTTTCCTAACCACCCAAGATTTCATTTCACAAAAATACAATATAGTTATTAATTATTATTATATAATATAACAATTATAATAATAATATAATTATATTATATTATTTTTTAATCCAATTTTTTCCCCATTTTTTATAACATTATTATAATATATTAATTATATATTATATAATTATAATAATATTCATTATTATATTATATTATATATTATAATAATATAATTACAATAATTATAACTATGTTATATTATTATAATATAATATAATAAGTAAATATATTATTTTTGTTATAATGGAATATGATGGTATCTTTCACATTCCAAACTTCATATCAGCCATTTATATCCTAAATTCTTACCCCCAAGATATTTGCATCATGCTACAAACCATCCAAATTTCCTCCATTTGTGTGTTCAGCTGCCACAAGTAGACTTTCAAACAAGATAGATAGATCATTTACCGGATAAAAGTTCCAGTAGAATCCAAATAAGCAAATAACCATAAAGTGCTCTGGAAATAACTTTTAACTGTCAGGGTCACTCTATTCACCCTTTCCATCCTGCATAGAATTCTTGTTTCTGTCTGCTGGTTGTGCATGTGTGACAATGTTCACTGATGAGCATTTACTTGTTGACTTTCGATATACTAACAGATTCAAACATATTTCAGCTGTTCCCATGAGCCCTTCCCTTAGCAGGTCCCATCCTTAATTTTAGTTAGTTCATGAAAATTTCTCTTGAAATAAAATGGCACTCTAATTCGTCATACCTCAAAATTTCCATTCTAATATAACCCATTCCTAAAAAACATGACATTCTAGCCTTCTATATCTGAAAATTTCCCCTAATGGGCCCCAATCCAAAATAACATAACATTCTAGTCTTTTGAATCTGAAAATTTCCCCTCTAATAGACCTCAATGCAAAATAACATAGCATTCTCATCTTTTTAATATGACTATTTTCCTTCTAGTATGCCCCATTCCAAAATCAAATACATGATATCTTTCACATAGTTATTTAAGTAGCCCATTCAAATCTTGCAATAGACCCTAATTGTACACATTAGTATGTCATCCATTTTAGAAATGAGGCGATTTAAAAGGATGCCTTACCAATACTTCTTCTTGATAACCTGAAAATGCTTTTGCCAAATCTTGTATGCTACTTACAATAGCATTGTGTACCTCTTTTCCTCCTGTCAAGCAGAGTCTGCAATACATGGTCAAAAACAAACTATGAATCCAAAATATCAATGTTACAGGATATTGATTGAATTTAGATTTTGCAAATAGTAAAAACTAATGTTGAAACAATTGGATTAGACCATTCAATTAAAACATGAAATTATATAAAGCATTACCAGATCAGTATAATAGACAACCATCTTAATTCTTTTTGAGACAAGTTGAACATACAATGTCTCATGAAGCTGTTCAAAGAAGAGGCCTTATAAAGTTATTATCAAAAAGTCTTGAGGTCCAAAGGCATGAAATTATTCAATGTTTTTAGAGCAATTCTTGTGCTACTACCCCTTTAAATAGGGGCAGCTGCTACGTGAGCCTCTTATTTTTGCAGAAAAAATGTAAATTTAAGGAATCATGTGTACATAAAAATAAACAGTTTTCATATATAGATAAGAAAAAATTATTAAGTAAATAATGTGAAATACAAACCTTTGTACCATTATCTCAGGCTTAACCCATACTTTTAACATCTAGGGCACTTGCACACCTGTATGGTCTAGTTTGTGCAAGAAAATTTGGTCCTATATTGTGCCTCTTTTTGAAAAAATGATGAGTAACCGCCAATTTCTACAATACTCCATCAAGATAACTTGGTCACTGGGATATCAGGATAGTATGTATGGATATGAATCAAAACTACAAACCTTGATATAGGTGAATTAGGAAATTAAATGAACCAATCAGCCCATTACAATATGACCATCCTAGCATGGTTCTCACTTTTGTAATGTCCCCATTTCCGACCTAAACAATTCAAGCTATCAGTTTTGTGAGTTGGCTTATTCTTCATTCCCGTAGGCTAACATATGAGGTAAGGAAATGCATTTTGAGGCTTGGGAACATAGGAGAATATTCTTTTTGGCCTAAATAAATTTTATATGGTGTAGATTTGGTGGGAAAAGGATTTTAATTAATTTATCATGAATTTTGGAAGTGGTGAAATATTTTATATATTTTTATATGGGCTTGGGTGGCCCCTTTTTGGAGGGATAAGGTAAAAAAATAAATAAATAAAATAAAATTCAAAAGTCAAGTGGGCACCCAAAGGAGGAGGGAAAAACTAAATTAAAACAATTTTAATTTGCGAGTCTTCACGCCCAAAGCTGGGTTGGCCAGTTTGGGACGCATAAGGAGATTGATATATATATACAAGGTCACTTGGAAGGCATTTTCATCATGGACTAATTCATCTCTGCTATTCTGATCTGCACTTTGGTGAATTCTTTAAGGACGAAAACCCTTAGGAATTGAGGAGAAGTCGAAAGAAAACCTAGCTTCTTCAATGCAGGACTTCAGGACAGAAGTTCACATGGGCTTCAATGGTGATTCTTGCTAGGATCACATTCAGATTTCTGCATCAGCATTTAGGCATTTAGTTGGTGGGGTGAATTGGGCAAGTTGGAAGATATTCTTTAGATTTCAAGGGTTGCAAACCCTATCAGCAGACCAACAGGCCAGCGCACCCCTTTGGTAGGGTTTTAGAGTTGTTTTCATCAAATAGTTGCATTTTGTTGGCATTGGTGGGAGTTGGAGCAATTTTGCCCAGCTAGGGTTAAAGTAGGAGGTCATTTCATTGCATAAATTGGGATTATGTAATGTCCCCTTCTCACACTTGAGCAGTGGGATATTCAATTAGCCTATTCCAGAGTACTCGTAGGCTAGTTGGAGTTGGTTAGGGAACTCAATCCCAACATTGGGCTCAGTGTTGGTTTTCAGCAAGACTTTCTATATATAGCAGTGGCCAATTTGTGTTTTGGAGACTACTTACTATTTTTAGCAGTTGCTATTTACAGTAAGTCTATTTCAGGTAACTGGTCCCAAGCCCATATTGCTTCAGCAGTCTTATTCCTAAGGTGGCATTGGAGAGTCTAAGGTTGGATTATTTAATATTTGCCTTAATATCAGTCACTTAAGTTATTTTTATAAAATAACTTTATAACTTAAGTGAAGAGGTTGGCGGTCATCATAAAAAGCACCTTGGAGCCTAATGTTATAACTTAATGTTGTTTTAGAAGGCAACAAAAATGAAATAGTTTCCTTATGAGCATTTGGACGCCCAGGGGAGGTATAAGGTGTTTTTAATAAGTAAATTTTTAAAAGGCTTATGAGGAGAGCGTTGGAATTGGAGGGAAAAGTATTTCAAACCTAAAGTTACCCTACTTTCCCTCTCACTTTCTATAAAGTTTCATTTTAGCTTTTATTTGCTCATCTTCGAATTGGCAACTTAACAAGATGTTGGAATGACTCCAGAGTACTTTGGCTGCGTGTTGAGGACAAAAACCCTCGCCGTATTGAGCTGGTCTCAGTGATGGAAGATCCACCCTAGCCAGATTTGAGTGGTTCCATCCAGGGATCACATTGGGCTTCATCAGAGTTCTGATTTTCAGAGTTTTGGGTGATTAAAAATGAAAAATTTTGTAGTCTTTTGATATGGGTTTGTTAGTAGGCATTTGGTTTGGTGTGTGGATCATTTTGCTGGTGATTTGTAGGCGTTTTGGAGTGATTTCTGAAGTCTGATTTGCATTATCAGAAGTTCTAGAAACTTAGTTTACCGGTGGATGAAAGAGAAGATTGCTCATTGCTCCGTGCACACTCGGGTTATCATTCTGGGTATTTGCTAACTGGATTCTCCAGGTTTGGGCGCCACATTTCAAGCATTCATATGATTTAGTTGGCGAAGAACTAATTTTTCTAGGCTGGTCATCCTTCCTAGGTAGTCGTACCTTTCTGGGTATTTGTGGTTTGGTGATCTGCTGTCGTATAGACACCAAATCAGCGCTTTTCAATGTTCGGGGTGGCTGTTCTTGGGCATATATGTAGTTGGACTTGCTTATACATGATTTGTAATACCATTATATTGAGGTTTCTGTTGTTGGATGCTCATTTCCAAGTCTGAATATTGTTTTATCAGGTCTGATATAGCACTGTATTTATCTGATTATAAACCTGAAAGCAATTGTTCTTGTTCCATGTTGTTATCTATTATGTATGGTATTGTTATCTATTAGTTCCCCTCTCTATTTGGAATGTTCTATATGTTGTTATGCATCTTAAAACACATTGGAAACATACACAAAACATAACAGCAACAGTGAGTTTTCAAAAAAAAAATCAGGGGTGTATGTTACAGGTTACTTCATATCAGCAGACTTCTATATGTTGCTGGGCATGTTTGGAGCCCATTGCATTATGTAATTGCATCATTAGTTAGATATGATCTGTAGCAGCAGAGTGGACATTTGACTATCAAAAATTTTGGCATATGTTGGTGGATGTTCGGGTACTCTATTCATATTGTGTTGTTTTCATGCTTGTTCATGATCAAACAAATCTGTTATAAATTTTGATGTTATTGAGATAAATAAATGTTGCTGCTAATCTATATATAAACTCAGAAATTCGCGTCAGCAAACTAGGGTTTGAGCCGAAGTATAAAATCAGAAAATTAGGGCATCATTTTATGTTACAAAAATCAGAAAATTTGCATATATATTGGTTGGCATATTTCAGTGGTATCAGAGCTTGGATCCTGCCAGCCTGGAGGGTTAGTTTGCATGCAGCCATTTGGTTCTAACAGCCATTTGGTATCAAAGAAGGCCGGGACAGCAAGGTTATCAAGAAGGGGCTCCAAGTGTTGACACAAATTAGTTTGCCATGGATAGGGACAGGAGAGGTGGAAGTCCACCAAGGGATGATAGGACTGTTGCTGACATTTTGAGGGAGATATCAGATGGTCAAAGGAATATGACAGCAGGACAGCAACGAACACATGATGCATTAGCTTGAATGATGGCTTCCCATCAACAGATGATGCAATATATGGCACAAGCGATGGGCAATGTAAGAGTTAATGCAGTCCCTACCGGTGAAGGAAGTATTGTAGGAACACCTCATGGTGGGAGAGCACGCACAACTACCTCGGATCAACCATTGCAGCCCTCATTCCTTCCAAGGGAGGAAGAAGCCATTGAAGATGAAGAAGAAGAACCACCACTTACGGAGGAATTGGCTACGCTACATGATGAATATAGAGCACTTTCTGATGATGTCAAGACGGATCTAAACTTCAATCAGTTCATGAATCAAAAGAAGGATAGAAGAAGAGCAAGGACGAGGCAAAGACCTAGAGAACAAGCAAGGCAGCCTAAGGAGTTCAAGGATGCGTTGAGCAAAATTCCCCTTCCCAACTTTGATGGCAGCGGTAACACAAGTGCTAGAGCATGGGTACATAAGCTCGATACCTTCCTCACACTCAAACCAATGGTGAAGGCCATACAATTTGCTACTATGCATCTTGAAGGTTTGGTGTGCAATTGGTAGCATCATGGGCTTGTTTCACAGAATAATGGGTTGATCACTTCATATGATGAGTTCACACGAAAGCTCATTGCTCAATTTGATAGGAAAGATGTGGAGGTCTACTACAAAGATTTGGCACAATTGAAATAGGTTGGTAGAGTAAAATCCTATGTCAATGAGTTCCAAAAGATTGCTGTTATGGTTCCTGATATGTCGAAGAAAAGAGTGACTATGCTCTTTGTTGAGGGATTGAGTGATAGATTGAGAGGGTTGGTGAAAGTTCATAAGCCTAGTACACTTGATGATGCTTTTGAGCTTGCACTTGACTTGCACACTACTCCCACATCATTTCAGCCACAAAAGAAGGTCTTCAAGGGTTCAACCTCATTCCAAAAGAGGTTCAATCAGCCTAAGCCAGCACCTCCAAGGATGGACAACGAGTCAAGGAACAAATTGAGGAGGAAGAATCTTTGCTTCTCTTGCAAAGAGCCATGGGAGTCGGGTCATAGGTGCCTTGGAAAGGGCAAGATGCATCTCATAGAGGTCACTTTTGATGTTGAGAGTGAACCAATTGAGGACACTAGTTCGGATAGTGATGAGGATCATACACCACAGTTGGAGCTTGAGTCGAAGGAACAAGGAGATGCAGCACACATTACCATTGCTACTCTTTCAGGAGTACCTAGATATCATCCTTTTCGGGTGAGAGGGGTCCTTAAGGGACAATGAGTTACTTGCTTGATTGATAGTGGAGCCACACACAATTTCATTGATGAGGGTATGGTTGCAAAGAGGGGTCTACAAGCCGAGGACTTCTCCTGATTCGGCGTGACAATGACCAATGGTTTCAATATGAAGTGTTCTAAGAAGGTATCTTCACTTAGCATTCAAATGAGTGATTATACTTTAATTGATGATTTCTATATGGTAGGACTTGGTGAGATTGATATTGTTTTAGGAGTGCAATGGCTACAATATTTGGGGAGGTACATACAAGATTTTCAAAAGATGGAACTTGAGTTCATGTCTAATGGGAAGAAGGTTGTTTTTGAGGGCTCTTTTCGATGGAGGACCAAGGATTGTTTCAGCACGGAGGATGGAGTCATTATTTAGACATGATGGCGTTGCTTGGGCAGCTCAATGCTTTGTATCTTCCAAATCTTCTACCACTCATGAGCATCATGTTGACATTCAATCTATGCTTAACAAGTATAGAGTGGTGTTTGGTGATATTCCCCGTGGTAGGCCATTGGATCATGGATTTGAGCACACTATTGAGCTTGAAGAGGAAGCTAATCCCATCATTACTATACCCTATCGTCATCCATGGCACTTCAAGGAGGAGTTTGTGAAGACAATTAAGGAGTTGCTTGATATGGGGCATATTAAGCCTAGTTCCAATTCCTTTGCTTCTTCAGTGGTTCTGGTGAAGGACGGCACCATGAGGATGTGCATTGATTATAGAGCTTTGAAAAACAAGACAATCAAGAATAGGTACCCCATTCACAGGATCGATGAGTTGCATAGGGCAATATATTTCACGAAGATTGATCTTCGTTCGAGGTACCATCAGATTCAGGTACGTGGGGAGGACATCCACAAGACACCATTTTGATGTCACTATGGGCACTATGAGTTTTGGGTGATGCCATTTGATCTTACTAATGCTCCTGCTACTTTCCAATCATGCATGAACCACATCTTCCGTAAGCAGTTGTGTAAGTTTGTTTTGGTGTTCTTTGATGATATTTTGATATATAGTAAGACATGGGAGGAACATCTACAGCATATTGAGGAGGTTTTGAGCATCATGGAGGCACAGTCCTTGTTTGCTAAGGCTTCCAAGTGTGAGTTTGGGATGACAGAGATTCTTTATTTGGGGCATGTGATTGGAGCCAATGGAGTTCGAGTGCACCAAGAGAAGATTCAGGCTATCTGGGATTGGCCACCACCCAAGAACATTTCAGAGTTGAGCGGATTCTTGGGGCTATGTTGCTACGACAGGAGTTTTGTGAAAGGGTTTTCACAACTCACAGCACCACTCACGAATCTCACAAGGAAGGGAGCATTCAATTGGTCAAAGGAGGCCCAAGATACCTTCAACAAGCTTAAGCGGGTAATGAGTTCTTGTTCGGTTTTGGCATTACCTAATTCCACACACCCTTTTGTTTTGGAGTGTGATGCTTTGGAATAGGCATTTGTATTTGAGAGTAGGAAGTTAGGAGATGTAGAGAGGCTCTATTCCACCTATGATAAGGAGATGTTGGCCATCATGCATGCCTTGGCGAAGTTTGGACAGTATTTAGTGGGTAACGATTTGTGGTAAGAACCAACCACAATAGCTTGAGACATTTTTTAGCACAGACGGACCTAAATGAGCGGCAGCAAAAGTGGATCAACAAGGTCCAAGCATATGATTTCGACATTGAGTATGTCAAGGGGAAGAATAATGTGGTTGTTGATGCTCTCTATCTAGAAGACCTACCCTTTTCTCTATGTCGGAGATCTCAACAGATTGGAAGGCACATTTGTTAGTTGAGTATTCCAAGAATACTTTTGCTTGTGAGCTTTTGGATGGTAAGGTTTAGGATGATAGATATAAGGTGATGGATGATGTGATATACTACAAGGATAGGATCTATTTGGTGCCCGAATCAAAGTTGAAGGAGAAGATTTTGAGGGCTATTCACGACACTCCTCTAGCAGGGCATCGAGGGTTCTTCAAAACCTACAGGCAAGTGAGGGAGAGATTCTCATGGAAGGGTCTCAAGGACGATGTCTTGCAACATGTTAGAGAGTGTGTGACTTGTCAACAAAACAAGTCCGAGAATACTTTCCCCACAAGATTGCTTCAGCCCTTGGCAATTCCGGAGCAAAGATGGGAGCAGTATAGGGTTAAAAAATAATAATATAGAGATTTTTTGTAATAGAATTTTTTTCTTATATTTTCTTGTGTAATAGTCATGAATTTTATTCTAAGGAATTTGAATTGAGTAATCAAATTTTTAACTGTGTAATGTAAAATATTTAAGGGTTTAGTTTTTCAAACTATATTTCTAAATTTTATTTTAAGAATAGGGTTTTGAAGAAATATATTCTTCCAAGAATTTTATAGTTATAGCTTCCTAAACTTTTCTTGGATTGTTTCTTTTAATTTGAATTCAATTTTATACAAACAATTAACACTCTAAGAGTGGCTCTAATACCATGTTAGAGTTATTAATTATTTAGAAGAGTTTAGAGTTTATTAAATTATGCTTGTAGAATATTGAATAATAAAATATAAGTCTACCTAAAAAGAAAAAATATAGCAACTACACACAAACACAAGTTTATGGTAGGGAAAACTATATGGTATAAAAGCCCACAAAACATCATTAATAAGAAAACTTACATTTTTCTTTATAAGCTTACAAACACATGAACCAAAGGAAAATCATTTCCTCCTTCCAAACGGTCTCAAATTAACCTCTAGTGTAGAGTGAATATTTAAATATTCACAATTTCAAATTCTCCTCATAATTTTTGCCAAATGGAATCCCTTAAATATAGGGAAATAAGGTAGGTAGCACCATTTTGGGAAGTCAGCATACCTTCTACAAACAACATTAATATTAATTAAGATCAAAAGACAAATCACTTTATATTAATAAATTTACTAATTAAATAAATATTCTTTGTAATATCCTAAAAGCATATTTATATTATAAGGTTTTCTACCTTATATTAGAGTTTTATAAATGTTTATGTTAAGCCTATTTATTGATGTATCAATCATAAACATTATGCTCTAATAGTTTTCAATCTTGCAACATAGAATCAGCATATTTTCTATGGTTAATTTAAATCTTTCTATTGACCCTATATCTCTTTATTTCCATTCCCAGAATGTAATTTGTGGCCCCTCAATCCTTGTACCAAATTGACAAGAAAGTTGGGTTTCCAATTATTTTATCAAATCTTTGTTTTCGATAAGCAACATACCATCCACATACTTTTAAAACAATGACAACAAATTTTCAAAACATACATATCAAATTTTCGATACCACATTCTACAAGACTACTATAAACCATAAAGAGATATTTTTAACTTGCAAAACAAATTTTCCTTACCCTTTCCACAAAACACTCAGGTTGAACCATGTAGATACCCTCCTCTAGATCTCCATGCAAAAGAAACAATTTTCACAACCACCTATTCTTTCCCTAAATCAAACGGAAAAGCAATGAAAAATAAAAATCAAACTAAACCTAATTGAACGATGGAAGAAAACATCTCACCAAAGTTTATTCTTTCAATTTGTGAATACCATCTTGCCGTCAAACTTGCTTTATACAATTCCAATTTTCCTTCTGAATTGAATATTCTTTTGAAGACCTATTTGCGACCAATTGCCTTTCATTTTTGAGGTACCTTCACCAAATCTCAAGTCTGAGGGCAGCCATCAATGGCCCTTTTCCATAAAATGCTCTCTATTGCTGATAAATCCTCTTGCACAGTTCTAGGATCATTGTTAGTGGCCGATAAAGAAAAAATGCAATGGAAATCAACAAGACTATACCTTTCCAATTGCTTTCTTTCTCTTGTGGACCTTCTTAAGGGTGTTTTATGAAATTCTTCATCTTTTGAGTTCCCATTTGAATCACCTTCTAAATATCCTCTTCCTTGTACACCAACCTCACCAAGCTCATTTTTTCAAGTACTAGTTTTTCTTCTTTTGCATCAAACAATACCTTAAAAAAATTGTCACCTTTCTCTTCACTTTCTTTTGGTTGTAAACATTAGTAGAACTTCTAATTTCTCGAAAAATTGCAATCCTCTTATAGATTAATTTCAAAGAAAGGGGATTCCAAAGATATACCCTTTACATTTTCACGATATCACATTACAACACATTTTTTTGCTTTCTTATCTAACTTGGTTCTTTTCTACTTATATACATGGTTATGTGCATCATAACCAAAGATTCTCAAATGACCAAGAGAAGGTTTCTTACCATTCCAAACTCATATGGAGTCTTATGAACAATTCTTGAAGGAAACTTATTGATAATGTAACAAGTAGTGCTTACTACTTTGGCCCAAAACTTTTTATCTAGCCAGCACAACTTAGCATGCTTATTTCCTTCTCCATCAATGATGTTCAATCTTTCAACCACTCCATTTTTCTAAGATGTGTATGGAGTATTTATTTGCCTTGCTATCTTGTTATTCTTGCAAAAAATTCAAATCAGCCAAGCAAAACTCTTCCCCATTTGGTTTTCAACAAGAACCTTCCACTCTTTAAACCTAATAAAAAAATTCATATTTATGTTTGAGAAAGAACACCCTTCTAGAGTGATTGCCAATAAAAGGAACTCTTTAATTTGGCAAGAACAGAACTTAAACCAAGCACTAGCTACCACCCACAAACAGATGGGCAAACTGAAATTGTAAATAAATGGCTTGAAGGATATATTTGTGGAATTATGTCACAGGGCAGCAAACAGCTTGGGTTAAGTGGTTATATCTTGGAGAATATTGTTATAATACTACTCATCATATGTCAATAGGGATGAGCCCTTTCAAAGCACTTCATGAGTATGAAGCAATATCATTTGGAGATTTGATCCTTATGGATAGCAGAGTACCGAGGGCAAGAGACTTAGTGCAACAAAGTATAGATATTCTAAGCACACTTAAAGAAACCTGCAACATGCCCAAAATCAACAAAAGATGTATGTTGATCGTCGTAGATCCGAACGGACTATAGTCGGCTGAGAGTGTTATTAGTCAGCCTAATAATATAATTAAATAAAAATATAGTTAGGCAGAAATAGTTCATATACTTTATGTTACATGTTGTTTCCAGAAATTAAGTCCCCGACTAGTTGGATTAGTTGTAACGAAGAGTCGCGACAGTTGGTTTCTCAACCACCGCCAGCGACTATATGTACTTGAGTCATTGTATTCGGGACAGATATGATGATAGTGATTATGACATTATGCTGCAATATGTTACATTCTGATGTTATGTTCTAGTACGGATGATTGTACTTGGTTCCATTGCATTAATAAATGAAATACCATTATTTTGTGCACTATGTGTTCGTGAATGATTTATGTACATTTTCTATATGTGATACTTTCATTTACTCGCGTAGTACATTAAATCTATTCCTATGAGTAAACATTTGGCGTGGTTGTCGAATCGAACCTTCGAACACATCATAGATGGGAGAATGGCATTGTAATGAGTCAACCAGCCGAAGAACCGTTACAAGCAAACAAGGAAAGAGAAGACGCATTGACACAGGACCTCTTCAACCTGTGGGATATCTCGTTGAGGGATCACGTACGGAGGGAGGCTCTCGAGCAAGATATCCCTCAATCGGTCATATGGGACAAGCTGCGCATCAACCCAAAGGTCAACCATCTCCTCAACAAACTACCAAGGTTGCTCACACCTCATTACATCATACTGCAAGACCCTCAGGCTAAGAGTGACCAAGAACGACGAAGGCAACAAATACTATAACAGTATGAGGAAAGAAGCAAGCAGGAGGAAGAACACGACGCTAGTCGAAGGCGTACTCTTGGCAATTAATTACCGTACAATGAACGATTAATGCTCGTACAACCCAAAAAAGGATAAAAGTCGAGTACCAAGCAAGCAAGAAACACCTGAGGAAAGAGTACAAAGATCACTCAAACTAAAAGAACAAGAAACCCGACAGAGAGAAGACTGAAACAAATTGTCGAAGAAACGAACGAAGATCTTAATGAAATAAACCAAGACATTCTCGAGTTGCACCGAAACCTTGCAAGGAAAACCGACCAAGAAACTTTGAGGACACCATCCATAATAGACAAAGAAAAATTCAAAAATGATGAACATGAATTAACAAGAGAACTTGAATACAACATACGCCGCATTCTAAAGTTGTCCATATTGGACAATGAGGAACTGAGAATTGGAGGATCCAAACCAAAGACCATCGGACAGAGGGAGTACTGAAACGAAACCCGGGAGACTCGAGGTGCAAAGGACATTGAGAGGGGACATGTTGCAAACCTGTATGTGGTCGAGAGTGCAAGAGAGGCACCGGAACGTCAGGGAAGAAATAGTCCAATTAGGTCCAACACACAAGGAGGGCATCGGGGAAGAAACATGGTGACTCCGCTAGCTAGTCCGAGCGTGGAAAGGCAGAAGCTCCCAAAGTTCACGGGGAATGGGTTTGAGGATCCAATACATCATTGCAAAACATGAGACAATATGGATAGTGAATGGGTAGGATGATGTGGAATACTGGTTAAGAGCATTCCCAACAACGCTGAGAGGCATAGCCATAGACTGGTACACTGAACTTGAAGCAGCTCAGAAAGTCTCATGGCAAGCACTAAGGAGAGCATTCAAGGAAGAATTTAAACTTCTCAGGTATGACAATGTAATAGTAGCAGAGATTTACAACACGGAGCAAGGAAAGCATGAAAACATACGAGCCTATAATCGTAGGTTGAACGAGTTGTTGGTCAAACTGGAGACTCAACCGGCTAATGGTTTGAAGAAATGATGGTTCATCGAAGGGTTACTCTAGTCGCTAAGGAAGAAGATGAAAGTCATACCTTCGTCATCGTACGCCAAAGCATACAATTGGGCAATGGATATAGAAAGTGAAAACAGGAAGATGAACGATGAGGAGCGTACGAACAACAGCAATGAGGGTGAGTCGAAGACCGTCCAAGCACTAAGGAAAGAAATGATAAGAATGATGAAGGAATTGAAGATCGAGATGGAGAGTACAAGAGAAACTAGAGAGTTGTGGTGCACCAACTGTAAGGGGGAAGGTCACACAAAGGCAAATTGCCTGAAAAAGTTGTTCTACGATATCTCCCAAGTGATGGGACATTCTATCAAAGAATGCCCATATAACCTAAAAACAAGTACGCAAGTGCTCTTTACACAAGGAGAACAAGCAACTTTGTACTTTACCAATATGCTAATTTTAAATTGCTTGTGGACAAGCAATATTGGTAAGGGAGGACTGTCATGGCTCCACCATGTTAGAAAAGTTGCAGCATTGATAACTCTACATCATTGCTTTTATCCTTGACTAAAGAGATATAAAAAGTGGCAATCCTACAAAGGGATCGATGAGGATTAATTAAAGAAGGTTGTCAATGCAGCGATTACACAAAAAAACATATAATTAATAATTATAAAGGTTTAAGGGGCAGCGCTTGGTTATGAAGGGATGTATCCCTTGCCAAGATAAAAATATTAATGAAAAGATGTGACTCTCACCACCATGGAAGATATAAAAGAGAGAAAAAATTATTGGGGAGAGGGATCGAGTGAAAAAAAAGAAATCAATAGCAATTGAGGTGGTAATAAATATACTGCAGAAAATAAATTCAAACAGCAACCATTGAGTAAAGCATAAAATTATTATTCAATGATTGAAGTGTCAATCCATCAAGAAAATCAGCAATAGTCTAGCAAATACATCAAGCTATCAATTGTGAATTCTAGGTAGTATTTGCGAATCGGATGGGGTCCAAGCTCACGGGATGGTCTAAGGGTTGGAAGGATTTCCTACCCTCGACAAGCTAGAGACAAGGTCCTTGGGATTGTCACTGTTGAGTTAGAGATGGGGTCCTTTAATTCGGCATTTTTGCAAAGTATTGCTGGGGAATTCATGATTTAACTCCTTGGGTATTGTGCTATGATTTCTTGATCTGATTATTATCATAAATTTCTTAACCTTGGATAACACTATTGCCATATTTTGACGAAATATTGTTGTTTTAAAGAATATCCCAAAAGGGGACATTACAATTATAGATTTGTATTTGCTACTAACGTGATCGTTATCATTGTCGTGTCTTGGGGATATCATTGTAAACTCCAGTATTAATCCAAAGCTCTACAAATGTCTACTTTTTTTATCTATGTAAACTTAGGTTATTAATATTTTATAAACCCGTGAGGAATCGGAATTTTTTTTTGTCAAATTGGGTTCAATATTAAGCTGAAGATAAATTATTAAAGTTAAATACTAGGGTTTAAAAGGGAAATTTATAGATCTTTCAAATCTAGTTAAAAATAATCACAGCCCTAAATATTATTAATCCTAAAATAACCTTAAGTCTACTACACTACCCCTTTCACAGCTGTTTATATTTGTACTTGTGTCATCATTACCATGTTAGGTTTACCCCGCTTCATTATTTCTTTTTTCCTTGCTTTCTTTTGCTTTAGTCCCTTTTTGCCCCTAGTACTTCATTTTTGCAATAGTTGTGCATTCCAATCTCCTTGATCTATTATGGTCACTCGTGAACATTAATATAGTTTCTTTCTTTCTACTATTCATTTGCATATTGGTTTGGCTTGACAAAGCACAAAAGCAACTATTCTAAAGGGCTTGTAGTGGCAAAGTTGGATGAACGAACATAAATTCTTGTGCAAAAGGCCTACCCTTTTACTGGCATCATGAAAAAATTCAATAAATTCCCTTGCATCTTTGAACAAGGTTGACAGCCATAAACCTACTATGTGAAACTACCAGCATCTCCCCAAATAAATCTCTATGGACTTCTGTCGCCATTCAGAAAACCTGGACATATGAAGCTTGTATAATAGTGTAATACCCCATTTAAATTTTTTCTTTATCTTTGCAAAATACCCCAAACCTAGCTCAAAATTATAATCGTGTGCACTAAGAGATTACAACCAATACCAAACCCTAGTACAGCTTGTAAGAATTTATGCAATGAAATATCAATTTGAAACCCTTAATTGCTTTATTAATGACATCAGCCCAGAAATTAAATTATTTTACTTTAAGTATTTCAAAATATTAACTTCTTTAATTTTTATTTTATATTATTTTAAGTATTTAAAAAGACATATTTTAGTACTAGTGTTTAAAAACACCTTTTAATTTAATTAATAATATTATTATTACGTTGCCCTTAAATTAGGAATTATCGGACCCAGCTTAAATAATATTACTAATTTATTTTAATCCAAAAAAAGGGACATGACAAATCATCCACCAATCTGCTATAAATTCTTCAATATTTGATGATAAAACTCTTAATCATGTGTAATCCAGAGTTTCTTGATACCCTTCTAGAGCTGTTGTCATCCTGCACGAGTTTCAATCTGTGAATCCATCCTAAGTTTTCTTGGCCTTTCTTTAAAGTTTAATGTAATAGCATCAACCAGAAATTTTAACTTTTCTAATAGCATCAACATCTCACTTATTCATCCCTAAATAACAAACTAATTCTCCAAGCATAGCAAAACTCTGACAATGATTAGTGTTGCTAATTATGAATTTAAAACATTTTCTGATTAGAAAGCACTTTCTCAAACAATCCAAGGATGATTTAGAGAGCACTTACTCAAACAGTTCCAACAGCAGGGGAACTTCATCATCGCTTGGCACTTCCAAAATCTGAATTCAGAGACAATAGCGAACCTGCGGTTAAACCTCGGTCAGCCAAAAAAAATCCAACTATATAGTCTAACACAAATTTTGAAAAACAATACCCCTTAATTTTTGTCAAGACATAAATCTCAACCTTTTTGCCAATGCACACTTTAGGATGGAATCCATTTGAAATAAGAAAAGTGTGGCTGAAGACGATCAAAATTTCAATGTAATATATAGGACTTAAGGGGAATATAATTAGTATAATGTTATTTTAAAGATCTAATTCAAGTAATTTACAAATTATCTACGTTGGCATTTGTATTAAATGCCCGATTCGATATGCATAGTCACAACAAAGAGAGGAAACAAAAAGATTGCCACAACTGTACATGATGTACACTCATTTGTAATATGTATTCTTAGAATGAAAAATATATACAAAGAAGCTTCAACTAGTAGAAAACTTCTAAAAGATGACAGATGTGTATGCGTGTAAGCTTCTTGAAGAAGAAAGGGAAAAAAGCTTCTATAGGATTTGCATAAAGACAAAAAAAAATACATAAATTACACGATGTAGTATCCCATATGACTAGGTCTCATCACTTCCTCCCTACTTTGAATAAATAGTCCCCAATTTCTAATTTAGATGTGGAAAATGCTGCTCAAAGGTTGGTCGGAACATCCACTTAACTTATATTGGTAATGATCCTTTTATTGAGAAATAACCACCTCTTCCTCCAAATGCCATCTCACAGATTTTATTCTAATTCATACTCACAACATCATGCATACCCATGCTGAGAAAATGGATATAGTCAAAAAGTATTTCCCAAATCTACTGCAAAATAGTATAAACTCATGCCAAACAGGTTTGGGCTTATGGCGCTGCTGATATCTAAATCTCTGCTTGTTCCAGTAGAGCCTTATTTCACCAACTTTAAAATGTGTAGACACTCAATGTCAATCGTAAAGCTCTTTATATTTGGCTTGAATCTTCAATAAACTATTATGAACCTAAATATTTCCAAATGCTGAATAAAACAAGATGCTTTAATCATTTAATGTTGCCCCCTTTAGTTATGAGATGAAGTTGCGGAAAGAGTGACAAGAACCTCATAGGGAACACGTGGTTGATCAAATGGAGAATGTCAGGTAAATAAATGGATAGCTTTATTGTAACTATGCTGCAATATATGGAGATAAGCATCTCACTACTTGTTTCGCTGATGATAGATGCGGAGAGCATGAATCAAGGAGCAATTAACTACTCGGTTTGGTCATCAGTTTGTGAATAAAATGATGTAGAAAATCTCCGCTGACAACCTGAAAGCTTCAACAAAGTTTTCCGAAAGTGAATAAGAAATATGGAGTCATGATCAAAAACAATCGTGAGAGGTAAGCCAAAATGATGTCATACATGTTGGAAAACAAATCAACAGTTCTGTAAGCATTTCAATTTTGTTTCATTGAATAAAATTAGCCATCTTTGAAAACTGATATACAACAACAATAACACAATTGTGTTTCCCTGAAATAGTGAATGGTCATTAATAAATTCCATCAGGATGGACTCCCAAACCTTTGAGGGAACAAGAAGTGGCTGATATATAAAAAAGCTTTCCAATAGACAGCTTAGATTGGCTGCATTATGACCACCTTCTCATAAAATCTTTCACATGCTTCCTCATAAAAAGCCTACAGAAATCTGTCAATGTTGCAAATGCAAAGTCTTCAATGTGCCAAAAGGACCACCATTTGATGAAGAGTGAACCAATTCAATGAATGTGACGTACCGTGGACCATTTGGAACAGAAAGCTGATTTGGTTTGTACAACAAACCATCTCTTAATGTATAATAAAGAAAATAAGTTTGATCTATCATTGTTGGATATTTTAAGGCAAGAAATGGCCCAATTTGCAGATCCAAAGAATAAATTTGATTTCAAAATTTCATATGCAATAAATTTAGTATCAAGAATATGCATAACCTTGGAAGCAGATCTACTCAACATATTAGCAGTCCTATTGGAAATCCCCTTTTATAAAAAGTGATAAGATAAAATTACTTGATGTAAATTCCATTTAAGGTGACTGTGTTCTTCAATTTTGAATTAAGAATTCATAAACATAAGGGGTTGACAGTTAGCATGAAGAATTTTTTCCTACCTGATGATCTAGTTTCTCCATTGCTTGAGTGCATGAATTGCATACAATTATTTGTCACATGTTGAACTTATGTTTGGTTTTAGAAAGTGTATCTGAATGATATGCAATTGGGTGGCCTCTCTACTTAAGAACAACACCTATAGCATAACCTCATCAATCTCATTCTATCTCATAGAGCTGCTGCAAATTGGGATGAGCGGATACTGATGCAAGGAAAAGTGCATATTTGAGCTGCTTAATTGCTTTTGTAGCAGCTGTGTTTCATGAGAAATTCTTGGGAATAGAGAGTTAATGAAATGGTTTAGCAATACAAGACAAGTGTCAAAACAATTCATGTATAAATTCATACTGAAGAAGCTTTTCAGATTTGTAGTATTCATGGAGTAGACCAATCCTTGAGGAATTTGCCTTTTTCTAGATTTGTGTGCACATTGGGTTTGCAATAGCAAAACTCAAATAGTTAATGTAAGTTTGAATGTAGAGTGATTTTTTCATTTTGGCATGTAATTTATGTTGTTGTAGAAGACTGAAAGTAAATATACTTGACAAGATCATCTCAACTGGTACTAAAGACCAATATGTCATCCAAATAGATTACTTAGAGTTGTGTGGACACAGATACAGATACAGTATCAGATACAAATATGGCCATTATTTAAGATACCCAATATGGATACAGCTGGATATGACATTCATAAAAAACACATACACATATATTTTCTAAGTTATTAGAGGAGATTTTCATTATTTTAAAAGCAAACAAGTAAATATAAATTAAAATAATGTTTAAATATTAATAATTCTGTAAATAATAAACAATGAAATATATTAATAAATTTTATTTATATTTAAAGAATAAAAATTTTTTTAAAATTAAATCTCTAACATGTAAACAACATAATATAAGTATTAAATATAAATATAAAATTATAAACAATTAACTTTTTTAAATCTATAAAAATTAAAATGCCAAAAAAATAGTAGAGTTGCATTGGAAGAAGACCTAGAAAAATTGGTCACTGAAATAGAAAAAGTTTCATTTGTCTTCCTGATTTGGTGTAGGTTTTGCTTATAAAAACAAAAAAAATATTGCTTGATTGAAGTTTTTAAGATTAACTTTAGGAAGCTTCACATAAGATTTTTTGAAAATTAAATCACATAGTATCCAGCACAGCTGGAAAATCAGGGTTTTTTGGGCACACATGGATACAGTATCAAACATGTATCTGCAGCGTATCATACCCGTATCTGTATTGAATACAGGGATACGCATGACTGGGGAGCATGACTGGGGAGGGGCAAGGGCGTATCCAGCTACCTATGAATTTCCCTAAATGTGCACAAAATATATCATTGATGAAACTCTAGAACGTGGCTAGAGCATTAGTGAGAGCATAAACCATAGTTAATCACTCATATAAGCCATACTTAGTATTAAAGTTGCCTCCCAAAAACCTGTTAGGTTGATACATTGCTGATATTACCAAGATGCTAGATTATAATTTAATTTTGTTTCAGTCTTGAGAAGTGCATACCAATTTCTCACAGTAATCTTTGAAGTGCTTCACAATCACTGCACGATCCCCACTCGTTTGTTTCTTTCTTGAGCACAATTAATGTAAAAAAAGTTAAAACAAACTGGTGTAGCTTCATGTCTCTTCTCAACAAATGCTACTTTCTTATAACTTACTCTTGGCTTCAAAATGGCTTCATTTACATCAATATCTTTGTTGAGTTCATTTCCTTTATTCTATTCATTGCTTCTATAACCCATAAGTTTCTACAATATATTGTGTTGTCCACAAAATTTCCAATTAAATTTGGATTAATAGAAATGGTGATTAGCAACATATAGTTGGTTTCTCCATGTGGCCCAATTTAACTACAGTCTACAAATGAGAATAACAGAATATAAACTCAAAATTACTGGTGCATGCACATAATATGGCAAAATATGTATAATAAGAAGACAAAAACACAATAACTTGTTACTCTTGACAACCAGTTCCATGGACATCAATATAGTGAGTAACAAAAAATTTAATACATTATGCTTCATAGCAACTCAAAATCTTCCAAATTGTGTCTTCAAACCTACTCTACTGTGAGATTATCTGATCACTGATGTTTCATTCAACGCCATCTACCGCACTGATATCCAATTGTGTGACTTGTTAGACACTAGCTATTATGAGGCCTAGAATTGCCCCACCTCTGTATGCCAATTCAGGTCATTGTAATTCTCATATATATGAGTGAATAAAAAAAACTTTATGCTAAGCATTAATCAATGTTGAGCTTGGCCATTTCATGATCAAGCATCTATACTACCCATCCCATCAATGATTATGTTTGACAGTTGAATTAGTGTCATCCAAATGTGGTCCATGAAGATAATGTGTATGTGGCAACCAAATCTTGATAAGAATAACACCGATTATTCTTCTCATACATAAGCTATTGCAATATAATTCATAAGTATAATAACATTCAATATGATCTATATTCAACTTCAAATATTTGCCCTTATAAGATTAAATCAAAATTATTGGTTTCATCTTCACATCCATTTTCTTAAGATGTATCATGCTATTAGATAGTGTAATTCACATTCACAAAATAGTACAGGAAAGATAATTGCTTAAGACTGAAATTATTCTTGGAATCATGCTGACAAAATTATTGAGACATAACATTATCATTCCTGGCAACTAAAAGTATCCCAAGTAGATATTACTCCAAGCTGTTAGGATAGTAATGTGTATTCAGTTCACTTTAGTAAGAAATCTGCATTAATAAAGATCGTGTATTATTAAGGTCATGACAGCCAATTTAACCCCTCCGAAAGCAATGTACAAGGCAGCAGCATTGCTTAGTAGTAGTACAATACAACCAAAGTTTCAAGTGTGCTTCTATTACTCATGTCGCATGATAACCTTTACAAGCAACTTAAACCAAAGAACAGAATTCAAATGTCTTACCATAGATATTGCAATGTTTTCAAGTGCCTGGCTGTGAAGAAAGACATCACGGAAATTCATGGGTTGAGCTCCACTATCAGAATCATAGAAAAGAACCTGCATTTATGTCCAGAAAAAAAATAAGTATATTCTAGATCTTTATTTGACAGAGATGCATGCAATTCAAACATGACTTGCAAATTAAAAACAATTATTTACAGAAGCCAAGCTTGATCTTGATATAAGCATTCTTTGTAAGGAAAAATGTTGCATGCTAATCTGCACATCTTTGATAAAAGTCAATATTTGTAAATATAATATAAAATAATAAATGTGATTTACATCTGACAGATTTCTGCTAGGACAAAAAGCAGAATCCGTTATCATCTCAAAATGGAGCTTTCTTAAGAACTTTGAAGAGGACTTGGATACTTAAATCAATGAAGCAGCCCTCCAGAGTCCAGAACACAGCAAAAAGCTTTTACATTGCTATTATGTTACACTAATATCAATATAACTGCTGTTCTTATTCAATATAATCTAGACCTTCCATATTTAACACCAAGACTGTTAGACCTATCTTGCAGTTATTTTCGGAGAAAAAGTTCCAGACTTTTCTATAAGTAATACAAAAATATATGTGAATAAACCATTGTACTTTTCATCTGGTTAATTGAGAGATCCCTTCGGTGGTTTTCTGCTGCTTCTATCCTCGTTGTCTGGCCTGGCCTGCCATATGGAAGTCGCTGGTTTTGTACATAGCCTAACTACTGGAGTATTCTATTCCAGACAGCCTTGATGATAGGTGAGCATAAGACTATGGGTGGGTGATAGTTTTATTATTATAGTACTTAAGTGTATCATTAATGATGGAAGTCAGCTGGGTTGTAATACTATGAGATTTACTAACAAAAACAATCATACCTAGCATAGGGCTTCAAAAAGGAATAATTATGATCATTGATTATGAAGCAGGAGTATGTAGCAGAAAAGAGTAGTGGGTGTATGGAAATTAGGTAGAATATATAAAGTAGAAATGATATTTAGATGGTTAAGGTTTACATGGTTAACATACGTAGCATAGAAATTTCCATGGAAAATTTTTAATCTTGTTAGCAAGCTTGTATCACTATGGCATCCTCTATGTTGAAATAGTCTTAAATAGATAAGCGTGAATTTCTCAACATCAACCATGTGTCTTGCTACATGTGAAACATTCTAATGACTCAAATGTTTCACCATATATTCATTGAAGCCACAACTTGGAAAAGACTATCAACTGATTTACAAGCTCTTCCTTGTTGAACTTTAATAGGAGATGTGTATTTATTATCAAATCCTACTCTACATGTAATGGCCAAACGTTTCCCTTTTCTGTAAATAGGAAACCTCTAAGTAATGCATTCCATTACACTGAATTATTGGTTTGTTTCCCAATAAACTGTTGGTAGGATAAAATCATTTTGTCTGTGTGATCCCTGACCATTTCACTTATTCCAGGCTGTCCAGGGATTCCTTTAGCTGCCCTGTCAAAGTTAAGTTTTAATTGCCTGTAAGAAGGATGCCTGCATATTCCATTTTCTTTCACTTTGAAGACAGGTATTGTACAGTGTACCTGAATATTCCATGCATGTACCATCTACAAACCTTCCCTGCTCACTGACTGAAATCTATCATGAGTGCTTTTGTTCATCAGACCTGAGCCTGAACTGTTCTGATGAGCATCGGCTGGCACCTTTCTGTGCCCACAAATATCCTATTATTTGCTCTTTCCAAAGATCATATAGAATGAAGACTCTATTCTCCATAGTGCTGTTGACTTGTATGTTATAGAAGAAGATGGGGGCAAGACCTTTCCAAATGTACTGGGAATATGAGCATTTGACCAAATAGGTGGACTATTGTTTCAGAATCACAAGTATTTTGGCAATGTGGACACCTATTTGGCCCAATCTAACCTTTTTTTCTGTAAAACATTTGGTATTCATTTCCCATGAAGAATGAATGATAGGAAAAAACTAATTTAGGCCATATTTTTAGTTGCATCCAATTTTTTTGCTTTTCTGCATACTTTTGTAAGCACTTCCTATTGTGTATTTACATTGACTTGCATCTCATCATATTAATCTGTCCATTCTTTTGGTGACACTCAGAGTCCTGTTGATTAATTCAGCTAGAAAAATCTGTATCTGATACTGAATGTGCTATTTATTGCTCTATTTCAACTCCTAGTCCTTATTCCAGCAGAGGTCATTTTGGCATGTCAAAACCAATAAAACCTGATATATATTTGGGCCCTTGTACTTAGAGAATTTGCTGCAGTTTCAACTATTGAGCAGGATCCTCCATAGGAAGCCATGCATTCTAGTTATCTTCCTGGAATCACACCTTTGTTCCATTGCCCACCTGCTGTAAGACACAACCATGTTGCGGCCTTAGTCACACTCTTATTGCTTAATGACTCTCATGTTATTTATTAGTTTTATTCATTGCAAGGAAATCTTCTAATGCTTGATGTATTGTACATTTATTATTAATGATACTTCACTTGTAAAACCCCTTGGCTGGTAGCTTATATGATTGGTGGATTCTTTTGTGATAGTCTTTAATCAATGATAGATCATGCTTAACCCTTATGTGTGATTTTCTTGATGATAATCTAATCCCTAGTTGCATTTGTGGCAGTTCATGAATTGCATAATTAGGAATTGTCAAGCAAGTGTTAGTATGATCGTAATCGAAGTTCTTCATGTTTCCCTTCTATTTCTTGAATTGGGAAGTCAATTTTGTAATTCTAGTATACCAGTTCTTAATCAACTCAGAGCATGTAACTAGATATTGATAGCAAGATTTAACTAAATGTTAGCTTAGATATTTGAGTGGGAATTAACTGTGATAGGGAATATAAGGTCGAACTAATATGATATCGATTCATGGGTACTAAATATGGATAGTGAATGCAGCCAATTTCATTTAGGATATGAGTTTTAGTATAATTATGAAGATGAATTGAATTGTTTTTTCAAGATGCTAACCAAAGGACTATGTTGTTGTCTATTTTGTTTAGAGAGATTAATCATGTTACATTTCCATCCTGAGGTAGTAGTAAATTTCCTTAGGCCTCAAAATGGTTCTCTGTGCATGATAAGGCAAGAAGTGGTGAAACTCCTTTCTCTGTACATGAAAATGCAAGAAATGCTAAAACTCCTCCTTGCAGATCCAATTTGGTTTGTTGGGCACTTATGATCAAAATTTTTAATTTGGACTTTGTGGTTGTGGCAGCTAAGAGGTGGTCGCTGCATCCTCTAATGACAATTTCCTTTGAACCAATCAGCTTTTGATGGCTGAGGTGAAAGGTTCACGTTCAGGTGCAGTATTACTTGGATGGTGATGAAAGTAGGTGAGCATGGACAGCTGGAAGTTGACCTAAAATCTTAGAAATGATATTTAAATAGGAAAATAACATGGTATGGTTATGGAGGAACAGAACTGTGGGGTGGGCTTACATTCCCATGCAATATAGGTCAGTGCATTAATCAGTAAGTTCAAATCTAAAACTTGTACAAATATGTAGCTACAATAGCTAATTTATGTTTGACCTCACAGGACAGCATCATTACACTTCAAAATACAGAATATCCAAGCTGGTAACCAGATGCCCTCTTTAAAATGGAAGTTGTGGATTAAAATTCCCATTAAGTGTTCATTAGAACATGACATTTCTAATTCAGACATACATTAGGGAGCAGGTTGTTTTTCCTCCATAAATTCAATCACCTCCAAGAACACTTATCGCAAACACAAATGGGCATCACATGCATGATGGCTATAAAAATAACATATTCTTACACTGTATAGCTTAAATCAGTAATATCAGTAAACAATGGTATACGAAAAAATAAGAAAGAAAGAGATTTGAATCAATTTGAGCAGGTAACAAAATATATGGCAGCAAAGATCCCTGAATGGAAATTAAAATTTAGCTTCAAAATTTGATGTCATGTATAGCGAAATGAAAAAATATATATATAAAATTTTCATCTATTTCAAAATATACAATATGTTTCTAGCTAGTGGATAGTGCCATATAGGGCACCTAGACTCTGAAGAAAGATCTGGACTGCGTATGCAGAATTTTGTATCTTTTATTTTAATTATCAATATACTGCCGCTGCGGCTGTGATTTAACAAAAATATATATATATATATATACAATCTTGTAGCATACACAATAGTGAAGAAGAGAAAGCTAACAGCACAAAGAACTGATTTATCAATGGTAATCATTTTTTTCTGGGCTTCCTGCCATTAGATGAAGCACACTATTCTCCAGGAGAGTGTTTCCTGAGAACTCTTATGCAATAGCATATGTTTAAAGATGGGTACAAGATGTGAGAAGACGACTTCTCAAACCTCCTTAGATAACCCAATAAAAAAAAGAAACAAAATCAGTATATGGCACCAGAAGTTGCAAGTTTGGGTTGCAGAATTTGCCAAGAAAGAGCCATAGAGCAGAGTACAACATTAAGATTGTTTGTGTCCACATAGGAGCTACCATTTGGGACAATAAACTCGATGATGCATAGCATGTTATAAATGAAGAGGAAATGGTCCAGTAATCACCAGACAAGTTAGCATGTCTCTAATTACTAGTTATTTAAAAAGCAACAATGCATTCTTTTTTTAACCCTATTTTAAATTGATCCAAAAGGATCCTTCAGAGGATGCCCTTGGCAAAAGGCTGTATTCCAACTTCAACACATTCTTTGAATTTCTTTTTTGATTATTCGTGCTAATAATCTAGTTTAATTTCAATTGCTAATCCATAAACACAACAGGGAAGAGGATTTCTGCATGGGCAAGTACTAATAAAATTTACCAGCAAAAAAATGCAATAATTCCCACATACAAGAGGGCTTTAGAGCATTCAGAATTACTGCATTTTACCTAGCACGGGAGAAAATATTCAAAGGTGCTGCAAAACAGAAGTACAAACAGTTCACAAGGATTGCAAAAGGAGTATTGCAAGTATTAGTTCAAAAGCAAAAGATCTGCATCACAAGATCTGAAAAGAACAATCAAGAGAATCCAAGTTAAACAAAGAATAAGATTGTAGACAAGAATAAATTGTTTAAATGTACAAAGTGCTATAGAACCTTCTAGGTGTTAGTTAATCAATATGCCACAAAGACGTGGGGAAAGAGTGCATTGTAAACCGTCAGTTGGCTAAGGCTTTCTATATCTAAAAATACATTGAATTACCATGTGCTTAGTCATGTTTGTAAAGAATGCTATGAAAAAGGTTATTAAAATGCAATTACTTGGGAATATTCAATTACCAAAAAGATGGGAGCCATTATAGAAAGAGATGCAAAACAGTATAAGAGGCCCACTTCTAATTGAAGTACTATCATATTGTGAACAATATTATATGAATTATCAATGCCTAACCATTATAACAGGCCCACTTCTAGTTGAAGTACTATTATATTGTATATCATATTATATGAATTATAACCACAATTTAACTAGCCAGGGACAAAGAAAAGTATCAAGCATCCAACTTGCATAAGAACATGCCTGCAAATTTCACATGCATGAAAAAAACTTGGAAATTACTTTGGTCTTTTAGTTTATAAATTCTTAGATTGACTTAGTTTCACTATCACATAACAGTTCCAATAGGTACTAGAAACGATTTGATTCTACTTCTGAATGAACTCTTTCCATAAGAGAAACCTATATTTACAGGCTGAAAATCTTACAATGACATTCAATATTTTCAATGTCCGCATACCAGCTTCCAACTGTCCACCTTTTTAACTTATTTCTATCTCCCCTTTGAAATATTCCACTAACCCACTTTTATATATATTTTGACTGATTTTTAATTTTTTTAATTAAAAACTATAGTTCACATACTAACTCTAATGGATGTCCTCTTCAGGAAAGTTGGAAATAGTAAAATGCTTATAGTTTTGAAGTTCTTCTAGTTATGCCTTAAATACAAATAAGACAAAATTTTAGTTAAGCAGCAAGCTGATCTTCACCTCCAATGATTAATTTCCAAGGATTAGAATTTTAAGAACAAGGAAAGAACCAAGAAAATAAAAGCAACCAACCAAAACCATTGGCTATCAAATAGACTCACCAAAGAAGCTTTTCTTGGTGATGCCCTCTCATCTTCAGATATCTGAGCCTGTTCGTTATTTCTGTCTCCTATGTGAACCCCAGATTTGGAATCCTTCTCAATTTCCTTGAGTGCAACCAGCCACCTTCCTAATGCTTGAAACCTCTCCGTTCCTCTAGCAGAGAGAGCAACCTCTTCCAATCTTCTCACTGCATGTTTGAAGTTGTTCATATTTCTTACAGACTGCAAAACCACAAGAAATATCTGTCACATGTCCACAGATGACTGCATACTACTTAAATATAGATTTAATATTTTAAAAACTTTTGGCAAATATCATAGTCACATATCCACAGGTGAGGTGAAGGCCAAAGAAAAAAAAATTGTATATGATTGTTGCAAAATCACAAAGCAACATAATATTAGAAATTACAATGTCTGATTGGTAGATATATTTAGTCATTTGTTAAGTGATCAGTTGATAGTATGGGTAAAAGTGATTACTTACCTACCCCCTATCAAACTTTTGTCTGTGTAAATAAATCCCTTCCGCAATCTCTATGTGTATGCAATAAAATAATATTTTTCTTCCTCTATGCAGTGTTATGAATCACATGATACCCAGACTGACAAAGGTTCAAGAAACCACTTCAAAAGCAATGCTGCCAATTTTCTAGAGCCCAATATTAACATTTAGAAGGGATTCTGAACCCCTGGAGCATCGTTGCTTAGTGCCAGATGCACATATCTTACACATCCTCACTGAAGGCATTAAACAATGTGCCAATATTAATAAGGATATGTATAAAACAGTTTGTGAAAATTCAGGAAGTTGAAAAACAAGATTTAAAGACTATGGCACAACTCACACAACTAAAAGAACAGCCTGCCTAACCTGCTAATGGAGAAATATATACAAAGAAGTATCAATAAAAGACCAGTTAAGAAAAGTGAAGGTGTATCTACAGGCATGGGCAAAAGTCATTTACACTATTCCTAATGCTTAACAATTGCTGAATAGCAAAAACTTTACTAGTTGGATTAATGCAAGAGAGGCATTCCTAATACAAAAGAATTAAACACTCTGGTCAATACTTATTATATGGCTTGGAAATCTTGTATTGTTGTATCCTACAAATCATCATCTCATGACTTTACAATTTGAGTTCATATTTTCTCCGTTTCTATATCATACTTGGCACATTTGAAAGCTAGGTATAGTGATCATTACCACAATTTAAACAAGTTAGTTGCTTCCAGTCCACATTTTCACGGGTGCCAAAATCTATTTCTACAGCATGCAATGTCCCATTTTTAATGGTGTTGACAGAGAGTAATATTATTTAATTCCCAAAAGATAGAAATATCAAAAAGGAGAATTAAATAATAATTATTTATTATTATTATTACCTAAAGTTTTTTTTTTTTTTTTTTAGACTGCAGGAATCAGGTAGCACGACCCCCTATAAACTGCAGTGCGCCTGGTAAACTTTTTAACGTGACCGGCGGCGCTGGCGCGACACGCCCTCCGGTACCACGGGACGGGGGAGACTAGAACTCATGACCAGCCGAGCCGCAACGGAATTACTTAGCCAACCGAGCTAGGGCCCCCGCCCTACCTAAAGTTAATTAAAAGGTAATAATTAAATAATTTATAAAGTGACTTTAGGAAATTAAGATTAACTAAAGTCACTTAATAAATGTTATAACCGCATAAAACTGTCAATTAATATTATAAAAGGAGCTTTGGTTTTGGGGAAAGTGTGGATGAATATTTTCTCTTCAGCATTAATTGAGAGTTTCTCAAATTTGTTTCTCAAGAGGGATGCCTAGGAAAACCATTTTCGGTAGTGAAACCATCTGCCCTAGATGGTCTTGGAAGAATCGATCAGATTCTTAAGTTGGTATAGCAGAGCTTTAATGGCCTTCATTGCAATTCATATTGATATTTATTCAAAAGTTAATCTCAATCGAATACATCATCCAGTTGATTATTGCTACATTTCCAAGGTTGGTCGATTCATATTTCAGTATTGTGCAATTTATATTGGAATTCTTCTTGGCTCGTATTTATCCTATTGGGCAGAATCAAAGGGTGAAATCTTATTATATGATGATTATTTATCTCTGCTTCAATAGTATTCTATAAGGCCATTTGAAATCCTACCATTGCCGCTACAATATCGACAATGAATAGAGATTATAAAGGAATTAAGGGAAGCTGACAAAATCATTGAATCCGCCACCTCCTTTTGTCGCTATCATTTAATTCTGAGCACTATTTGAATAATCTACTGCTGCTTGGTGATATTGGGACACACACTTCAACCACCTATACCTATACGGCTATTTCATCCAAACAATACGATTGGAGGATGTATTCTTGCATATAATGGTGATTCAATATATGAAGATAGGATGTTTGATGAACTTGTTATGGCATATCAACAGGTCATCTAAATTCCATCGAAGGCGTTATTGATGAAGGTATTTGTTACTGGGCAAGCATATTACTATCGGCCTTGTCATTCACCGGCACCTTGTGTTAACAAGTCATGGCTTATCATTGTTCCTCTGTATTGGAGGGATGCCTTGCATTATTTCAGTCGCCTCTGCCAGCCGCATCTATTCCTATAATCACCTATAATATACAATCATGGATGCTTATTTGGTCAGTCGCCACTCTTTGACCAGTCACCATATTGAAGAGGGTCATGTGTTTATTGGTAGTGTGGGGATTCGATAGCGGGCTTATTGCCAGTTATATCTAGTGCTAGTGGCAGTGTTTGAGGATTCCAATTGTGACATCTACCCGAACGTATGCTTGTATTATGGAAATCTTATCAGGTACTCTGTGATAAAAATCCCTGAAATATTTAAATGTTTCCATCAGAGTTATGATACAGTTGTGTATGATTTAATAATATTTTCCATACTAGCAAACCTATTTATGAATGATCAAACATAGATGTTATTTTGGAAATTGCAATGTTAACAATGATAATTAATTGTTACGTGCAATAGATCAATTAATTCCATTTGTACTCTGAAAACTTTGTTGGTCATTATGATATTGGATGACAACCTTGTCAATCCAATAAGAATTAAATCGAAAAACCTATTGATCCAAAGCAAGGGTCATTACAATGGTATCAGAGTTGGTGTTCCTGCCAACCTATAGGTTTCATGAGTGATAGGGAGAAACGGTATTATAATAGAGAAATTAAGAAACAGTGGCAGCCTACGCAAGTTCCGAAAGGGGAAACTACATCTAGCATTTTGGGAATACACCAAAGATCTCCTTCAAGTAGTGGTACTGACTCCTCTACAAGAGGTGGTGCACACATTGAAGTAGAGATAGGTGAAAGAGGGGAAGACCAAAGAGGGGAAGATCTCCTTAATGCTTTGTTGGCTGAGCAAAGGACAACAAATTAGCGCATAACTTAGTTAATGGAGTTGATAACACGAACCATGCTCAATAACAATAACAATAACAATGGGAATAACCGGAATGGCCAATGACTCCTCTACAGGGGGTGGTGCACACATTGAAGCAGAGATAGGTGAAAGAGGGGAAGATCTCCTTAATGCTTTGTTGGCTGAGCAAAGGACAACAAATCAGCGCATGACTTAGTTAATGGAGTTGATAACACGAACCATGCTCAATAACAATAACAATAACAATGAGAATAACCGGAATGGCCAAAATGGAGGTAATAATGGCCAAAGTGATCATTCGGTTAATAACAAGACGCTAAACTGGTGTGTTGAATCTGCTAGTTCCAAGCCCTTCATGCCTGTTTTTCCACCCAAAGTAGAGCCTCAGGAAGGCAATCAGCTTACACTAATTGAATTGCAAGAACAACTAAGACAAGACTGGGTTGATGCAGGACCAGGTTTTCAACATGATATCTCCCTTTGTGATTACATAGACCTGAGGATGAGACATATGCCCAACAAGGGTAACAGAGAACATCACAATGTTCTTAGGAGGAAAGTTAGTAAATTGAGTTTGCCTTACTTTGATGGATTAGGGAAAACATCAACATGTGCTTGGGTTCAGAAAGTTGATACATATTTCAGCTTAATCCAAAGCCTAAAGATTAAGCCATCAAATATGTTGCCTTACATCTAGACGAAGTTGCTCATGAGTGGTGGCATCATGGTATGATCGTTATGGGCAATGACCATATTACATCATACGCTGATTTTACAAAAAGGCTTATCGAGAGGTTTGACAAGAAGGATCCTGAACTCCATTTCACGGAGTTGGCATAGCTGAAGCAGTGGTGTACAATTGATAACTACATTGTTGATTTCCAAAGACTCGTTGTTTTGATTACAGATATTTCAAAGAGGAGATTGATCGTGCTTTTCATGGATGGATTGTCTGACCCATTAAGAGGTTGGATTAAGGCGCTTAACCCACTCACATTGCAGGAAGTGATCAAAAAGGTGAGAGATATGGAGTTTTCCACTTCGAAAACCAAAAGTCAATCAAGAGGAATTCCATCTAAGGATGAAAAGCAAGAAGACAAATCAGATATGAAAATTTCTAATCTGCCTAAGACTACACCTCTGAAGTGAGTTACGAAAGAAGTTGTGTTTTACTTGTCATGAACCACAGGAACCCGGTCACAAGTGCATTAGGAAAGGTAAAGCATACTACATTGAGGTCACTTCGGACATAGATGATAGGATAGCAGATACTAGTTCGGGAAGTGAGCATGAGGACGCACAAGGTAACATTGCCTGCCTAACAGGAGGTTCTACATATCATCCTTTCCGGGTGAGAGGAGTACTATTGGGACAGAAGGTAACTTGTTTGGTGGACAATGCGACAACTCATAACATCATTAATGAGGCTCTTGTGGTGAAGCAAGGAATACAATCTAAGGACTTTCCAAAATTTAGGGTCATGATGGCCAACGGATTCAAAACAAGTTGCAATAGGATGGTTCAGCAGTTGAGCGTGTAGTTGGATGAGTACACGATCACCAATGATTTTTATGTAATGGAGATTGGTGAGATAGATATCATATTGGGAATTATGTGGTTGCACTCAATTGGTAAATACAGTCAAGATTTCCAAACAAGGGAGTTGGAGTTCACTATTGACAGGAGGAAGATAGTGTTGAAGGCATGGGACAATAATCCTCAGAATGAAGTAATAGCGAAGGGGTCGGAAACATTGTTTGCACATTCAGAAGTTGTTTTTGATATATGTCATTCTGCCAAGATGTATTATTCTACATTGTCTAACCTTGATGAAGACTTGACGAATATGGCAATCAAAGTACAGCAAAAGCTAGGTAAGGCCCTTGATGGTGAGTTTGCAAAATTTATACAGAGGATTATTCGAAGTATTGTCAGGAAACATAAAGCAATAATATTTATAGGCAGGTTGTAGTTTTGTGTTTACAGCAAAAGTTTGTACAAACCGCCTCAGTTGATATGGGATCCTAGAGCCGTATTGCTTGAGGGCAAGCAATCTTGGGCAGGGTGACTTGTAATTTCCCATTTTTTATGGTATTGCGAGAGAGTAATATTATTTAATTCCCAAAAGATAGAAATATAAAAAAGGAGAACTAAATAATAATTATTGATTATTATTACCTAAAGTTAATTAAAAGGTAATAATTAAATAATTTATAAAGTGACTTTAGGAAATTAAGATTAATTAAAGTCACTAAATAAATGTTATAACCGCACAAAACTATCAATTAATATTATAAAAGGAGCTTTGGTTTTGGGGAAAGTGTGGATGAATATTTTCTCTTCAGCATTAATTGAGAGTTTCTCAAATTTGTTTCTCAAGATGGATGCCTGGGAAAACCATTTTCAGCAGTGAAACAATCTACCCTAGATGGTCTTGGAAGAATCAATCAAATTCTTCAGTTGGTTTACATTGAAGTTGGTATAGCAGAGCTTTAATGGCCTTCATTGTGATTCATATTGATATTTATTCAAAAGTTAATCTCAATCGAATACATCATCCAGCCTGATTGATTATTGCTATTTTTCCAAGGTTGGTCAATTCATATTTTAGTATTGTGCAATTTATATTGGAATTCTTATTGGCTCGTATTTATCTTGTTCTGTAGAATCGAACGGTGAAATCTTATTATATGATGATTATTTATCTCTGATTCAATAATATTCTATCGGGCCATTTGAAATCCTATCATTGTCGCTACAGTATCGACGATGAATAGAAATTATAAAGGAATTACGGGAAGATGACAAAATCATTGAATCTGCCACCTCCTTTTGTCGCTATCATTTAATTCTAAGCATTGTTTGAATAATCTACTGCTGCTTGGTGTTATTGGGACACACACTTCAACCACCTATGCCTATACGGCTATTTCATCTGAACAATATGATTGGAGGATGTATTCTTGCATATAATGGTGATTCGATATATGAAGATAGGATGTTCGATGAACTTGTTATGGCATATCAACAGGTCGCCTAAATTCCATCAAAGGCGTTATTGATGAAGGTATTTGTTATCGGGAAAGCATATTACCATCGGGCAAGCATATTATTATCAGCCTTGTCATTCACCACCACTTTGTGTTAACAAGTCGTGGCTTATCATTGTTACTTTGTATATGAGTGATGCCTTGCATTATTCCAATCCCCTGTGCTAGCGGCATCTATTCCTATAATCACCTATAATATACAATCATGGATGCTTATTTGGTCAGTCGCCACTCTCTAAGCAACCACCATATTGAAGAAGTCATGTGTTTATTGGCAACGTGGGGGTTTGATAGCGGGCTTATCACCAATTATATCCAGTGCTAGTGGCAGTGTTTGAGTATTCCAGTTGTGACATCATCTACCTGAACGTATGCGTGTATTCTGGAAATCTTATCGGGTACTCTATGATAAAAAGTCCTGAAATATTTAAATGTTTCCATCTAAGTTATGATATAGTTGTGTATGATTTAATATTATTTTCCATACTGGCAAACCTATTTATGAATGATCAAACATTCATGTTATTTTGGAAATTGCAATGACAGTGATAATTAATTGTTACGTGCAATAGATCAATTAATTCCATTTGTACTATGAAAACTCTGTTGGTCACTCTTTATGATATTGGATTGAATTAAATCGAAAATCCTATTGATCCAGAGCAAGGGTCATTACATAGCAGCATTGGCCTCTTTATATTGCTTTACCTATCATTTCCAATCAACTTATATTAATCTCGCTTCAAAGACTCCTTATTCTATCTGCAATGACTTCATTACATCTACATTCATTGACAGTCACCATAGTAATCCCCTGAAACTGCCTTGGGTGCATCATAACAAAGATGAATTTGATGTTGTTTTCATTCAAAATCCTTTTAAACAATAGTATAGTTTACCTTGTATCTATAGCACTAGAGCTCCACTTTTCCATTCATATGAAAATTATTGTGCTTAAGTTCCAGAAATACAACATATCAAAATTCATCTCAATTAATTAAGATCTATGGTAAACTTTATCAACTAGACAATGTAGTCATTTTGCATTCAATTACAACTTGGACTTAACAAATATCATTTTCTAGAATCAGGCTGAAAGAAGATAAAACCCATGCAATTAACAGTCAATGTAATAACCACCCTCGATTTTTTTTTGAAAATATGTTAGCTTCAAAATAAATGAAAGCATAGCAACTTCCTTTCCACTTTCTGATTACCCAGATCCCAGATTGGGCAAGGTAAGAGCATACGGTGTCAAGATTACAATTTATCGATTGACAACTTGCTAGAAAAAAGCATCAAGCGGCAAGCCATCCAAACCACTTATTCAGTGGGATGCATAAACAATACAAGAAAGAAAACATCAACTTATTTAACAAAAATTACAAGGCACTTCCACTTTTCAGTGGAAAAGCTTATAAAATGTTTGAGGACATTTAAACATGCTTTTGCCACTTTTCAGTGGGAAAGCTTATAAAATGTTACCACTTGTTCGGTGGGGTAAGTACATCAGCAATAACAAATCTAAACCCACTAGCGGTACTATCATCCAGTGCTTACAAAATAAAGTGCATAGAAATTGAAGCTTTCAATAATATAACCATCCAAAGCATTACAAGTTTAGCACATATGCATTGTGAACACCTAAATAAGAGGATTAACTGCTGATATAAAGTGTTGATGTAAAGAACTGCTGAAACACCCCACAATAGCACCAAATAGCATGTACCCAATAACCCAGCTATGAAATAGCAACGTGATACTTTGAACGGATGAACTAGAAGGCTGGTACAGGTCTGAAGACACCCTTTTTGCTGCTGTACTTTGGACAAATCAGAATTGAAACATTGTTGTTGACACTTTGGAAACTCAAAAAAGGATCATACAAACACACCAACAAGCAAAATACTGGAAAACTCCCCTCAAACTCCACCCAACACACCTCAAAACACTAAATAGATCTCCATCCCAGCAACATCCAAAACTGAAACTCCATTTGAAGCACAATGGTGATCTTTGGAATGAAATCACTCCAATCTAGCTTGGGATTATCTCTCAAATCCGAAACTAGAAATCGAATGAGTGCTTTCATCCTCAAAAGTTTATGGAAAAACTCGTAGGTTCAATCCGACAACATAACAGTATGAGAAAACTTTAGCATATCCAAATGAGCCCCCAACACCTCCTTTTATAGCTTTTTTGTTTGCTTTTTCGAAAAAGTGCTTTTTGTTTTTTGAAAAAACTTCTTTTGCTTTTTCATTGCATTTTCGGAAAAAACTAGTGTTCCATGGGACCCCCCCCCTCCTCCCGCTCCCCGCCCAAAAAAAACCCCACATTTCCAAGATGGGGGCATCTCAGAGACTTGGGGGCTTGGGGGGCACATCCCCTTGCCGCCCCGCAACTAGTGTTGTCTCCAAAATGCCGTCGAGACAACAAGGACGTTAAGATGTCTAGGGGACTCCTAGAAGTCTCCTGATCGTCTCGAGGGCGCCCAAGAGTCTCCTCCGGCTAGGCGACCAAAAAGAAATTTTAAACAAAAAATAAAAATTTTCTTTGACCTTCGTGCCCAAGGCTGAACCCTTATGGCCCATGGGCTCCACCCAAAA
Organism: Sequoia sempervirens; assembly: GCA_007258455.2. Taxonomy (NCBI): domain Eukaryota; kingdom Viridiplantae; phylum Streptophyta; class Pinopsida; order Cupressales; family Cupressaceae; genus Sequoia; species Sequoia sempervirens. The sequence continues at coordinate 369,968,030 of VDFB02281492.1, read as the reverse complement.
CCCACAAACTCTATAAAACTTCCTCCTATCCTCATTTTAATTCACAAAAAAAAATCAACAAGAAGCTAATAGTGTGGGTGTGAAAGTGAGAGTTGCAAGTGTAAGGTGAAAGAGTGAGAATGACAAGCAAGAGGGTTGAGGAGGACCAAGAAGAGGAGTGACAAAAATTTAATGTTCACTTCAAAACTCAAATGTTTAAAACTAGTTTGCCAAAGTTTCATTTGTACATCTTTTTATAATTATTTTTTCAAGTACTATACGTATTTCAGAGCCGTCACCCCACCAATGTCCCCCCATCGTCCCAAAACTTAGGCCCTTGGTCCCCCGTCCCTGAAACCTATCCCCATCTCCCCACATCCCCTCATCAAGAAAATTCGTGGAACTATGAAAAAACATTTTTTGCTTTTTCACTACTTTTTTCCAAAAAAACACTTTTTGCTTTAAATTAAATAATTCATTATGTGCAAACATTTAATCACCTTTCCAACAAGCTATTAGACTAAGTTGTCCTTCAATTATTTCTCAACATTAGACAACATTAGTGAAATATGAATTAAATAATAACTCACCCAAGTTGCGGAAAGTACTGCAACATCATCGAAATCCAATTCTGACCACACCATGATGAAAGTGAAGCAGTAGGAAGATGATTGAAATCAACTTGGTGACTTTCTAAAAATAGTTTGCTCCTCCAAGAAGTTTAGAGAGTACCCAAAAGGTCAGAAATCAATTCTGAAAGCATCAAAGGGCTCCAACTAACCAACTGAACTCAAACCCAAGAACAATTGCTCTACAAAACTGATCAAATGTTTCTCCAAGAATGTTGGATTTCTCCCTAGCTAGCCAGTTAGCCTCTAGAAGACTTGGAAACTAACTATATGTGCACGAATTGGCTAAGTGCCTAAAGGGGACATTACACTCAATGCATTAAATGAAATTTTGGCATATAAGATGTGATTGTGCCACTGTACATCCAGAACATTCTGCGCAACTTCTGGATATTAAATAATTGAAACTCAACTTTATTTTCTCTAAAATTACACCAGATCTCTATTACTATTTACTACTCAATTTACTATATATGACAGTCTACCTATCTTGGTTTATTTTTCAAATCCATTCAATTGAACTGTATATCTAAAGACTATTCAGACATGGAAAACATGTAGCACATTTGGTGGATTTACACTTTGCGTTCCTTCATACCCTCCCAAGTTTATATTTTATGTGCTTGACTGGGTTGCGGTTGCTTGCTATGAATATGTTTTTGTGATGTTAATTTTGTGTTTGTCCCTCTCATTTTCCAAACATTCATCTTCCTCCGCTACCTGTTACCGGTGTTCAAGTGTAATTGTTTTAGATTTAGCTATAGATGATTATTACAAAAGCAGAGTTCTTGTTTATTTTTTATTGCATTAGATTTTGTGATGTTTTGTTGCATTCTCTCAAAATAACTTTTCAAGGACATATGGCCATAGGCATTGATGTAAGAGAAATAAATTTTCTATCTTAATTCAAAAGACCATAAAACAATGTTATCAACCACCATCAATGTATAAAATTGTCATTTAAACATCTATCATGTGGTTGTACTAAATAGGTTGCTAGTAATAAACAAAAGTTAATGCATCCGACAGTTATCCAAGATATCCATTTCTAACGTGATCCTGGTAGTTTAAGTTCCAAATAATCAAAGATGATTATTAGGTGGCAACTTACAACAAGCAATTGCAATTCCAAATTGTACAAAGGCATGCTCCTCCAAATGAGCAATTTTGATGTGAACCTAACAGTTTAGGTTTTGTGTGTAATGATTAAAATTGCATACCCATGCCCTTTTCCTATATGTCTTGGGTGCTCTTTTATTAGAGTGTCTTAAATGCAATAACCAATTTACATGAGGCATATTCTTGTGCAGATTTGGCCAATGGCATCACCATATCCCAACCCTGTTATCACTAATTCTCAAAATTTCATTCCCTATCCCTACATCTGTTTTTCATCACCTTTGATCAGATCCACAACGGCAGTCTTGACCAAGGCACTTCCACAATCATAAATTTGAACCCTAAACTTCTAAAGTTCAAGCTCAAATTTTATCCCACTAACTCCCTCCTATTAGCCATTATAAACAAACGTAGCACATGTTTTGTTGATTTTTATGCTTGTTTGTTGTATATAAAGACATTCCTTTACATATTTTAAAACATCAAGGACTGTCATTCTAGGAGCATGCTAGGGCTTACTGATAGAGTATTTATGAGAGCATTCTAGCAAAGTTTATCAAAGCACCTCATCCTGAGTCCATTGCATGCTTGCTTGTTCTCTCCAATCCTTCAACGATAGCATACACAACAAGATTATTGGTGGCAATCTCATAGATCCTACAAGTCAATTTAACATATGCACTAAGAATTCTTGGACGCTACTCATCTTCAACAAGACGCATATGTACATCTAGGGATAGCTTTTAAAATGACCAATGCAATATTAGTTAGTAATTTAGGTTGCACTATGTTACCTATTAGCTATTACAGTGGATCTTAAAAATGTAATAATATTATGTAATGTTATTCCTTCCTTGGATAGATTCTCTATTCTACTTGGTAGACCATGGCATGAGCATTTCAACTTCATTCCTCTTATTGTGCATCAAAGTGTTATGTTCATAAGGGAAAAGTTGTAAAGGTCATAAGGGATCCATATGAGACTATCTTAGAAACAAGTCATTTTATTTTGCATATTTATATACACACTCTAAAGGAACCACCATATGGAAGTGAAGAAATTCTTGATAAGGTTTATGAAACGCAATTGGAGAAACAAACAAAAGAAAAGAATACAACTACGAATGCACATGATCATCACAAGCATTCTTTTCCACCTATGAAGGATAAGGATCCTATGTTTCAAAAGCCTATCTTTCATGATAAGAATACTATCTCTTCATGGGTGCCAAAGAAAAATAATATGGTTCAACAAATCAAAAATTTATCTATAAAACCACCTCCAAAGGAACAATAAAAATGGGTAAAGAAAGATGAGGTTACAATTACATCTGTAGATAGTGTTTTTACCAAGAGTACAAGTTCTTGTTAGAAGGAAAATCATATAATTGAAAAAGAAAGCCATTTAATTGAAGATGAGGATGTTCATGTTACATGCTGGGATGAGGACAACCTCTTGGATGAGGATCATTCTAATTTTGATGTTTAAGATCATCTAGCATTCTTATGCTTTATATATATAGTATCATTTATTACTTCTTTTATTTGTGTCCTTATAAATATATATGAGTGTGTGTGTGTGCGTTCCATGTTTATGATGTTTAACTCCTATGTTCCTATGTTTCTTATTAGTTTCTATACTTTCCATGTTTGCTACTTATTCCACATGTTCCTTGTTATGTTCTTATGACTTTCAATGTTACCATGATTCCTTATGTTTCATGCTTATGATGTTTACCAATTATGCTATACCTTATTTATTGCTACACCCTTGATTTTAGAGTATGCATAGGGTTATGAGTAGTTGGCTTGTAGCTACCTTAACTCTTAATTAAGTTATATTATCATTATTATAATCTTATTTAGTTATTTAGGTCAGCCTAGGGCTTATATATTGTTATCTAAGTCTGTATGGGTGATATCCTAGGCATAAGTAGGGTATATATAGGAGATAGTATCATTTGATCATCAAATTGTGAATTGTGTTATCATTGGAGACATTTGGAGGTTTGCCCCCTCGAAGTAGTTTGTTATTCTCAACTATTATCAAGTATTTCCAAATCATTTCATATCATATTACTCTTTTGTGCAAGTTATTTCATAACAAGTGGTATCAAAAACATGATCTCGGCACCATTAAGACAAGGCATTTTTTCAATCTTGGAGGTCATTTTGTGAAGCACATATCTTCCAGAATTTGGCAAATCTTTTCCTGATTTTTGGAGGGTTTTTTCAAGGACATATTGAAGCATTATCAATCCAAATTTCAAAGAAATTGGAGCAGTATTAAGGGATTTATTGCTGAATTAGAGTTTCCACCAAATTCATTTGGAAAGCACATATCTTTCAGATTTTGGTCAATTTCTTCCTGATTTTTGGAGGATTGTTCAAGAGCACATTGAAGCATATGTAGGAAAAATTTCAAAGGAATTGAAGCAGAATTAAGCTATTTATTGCAGAATTAGGGTTTCCAATAATTTGCTCTCAAGGTTGCAAATTAGCTAATTTCTTCGAGATCTTTTTGGGAAAGTGTGGCCTAGGCCCTAATAAGTTATAGTTAAAATTTTAGAGTATTAGGATTTATTTGTGTGATTTATTGCAAAATTATTTTTTCCATCATGACGGCACCAACAACAAGAGGCAAAAAGAATGTTGCCACACCTAGGAAATCTCCAAATAACGATGATGTAATAATTGAGGATATTACTCCTAATGATGATATCAACAAAGTTGAGGAAGAAATTTCATCAGCGAAGGAGGATGTTCATGGCTTGACAAGAGATATGCATAGCCTAACAAAAGATATATCGAACATACAAAGCATATTAAGTGCTTATTTGAAAGGATCATGAACGGATGTCTCAAGCAACCAAGGTGCCTAATCTAGGTCAACTAATCTTGATCCAAATACAAATACTTATATGGGATCGAGGAACTTGATACCAAATATGGATATGTGCAAGTTTGATGGCAAAGATTCACTAACATGGATAAATCAAATGGGGAATCTTTTTGATGTGCATCAAATACCAAGTGGACAAAAGGTGACAATGGCTTCATATCTAGAACCGGAGCAATTTATTTGGTACCAATGGCTATGTACTCAACAACAAAAAAAGGTTCTCATTGTCTCATAGTCAATTTTTACAAAGGAGCTACAATCACAATATAGCAATAGTGTGACCAACTTCTTCTTCAACCAACTAGCTAAACTTCAATAAACATCATCAGTTAAGGATCAAACTTGGCGCATGTGCCCACACTATAGAGTGCTCAACATGTACACCATCAAAGATAAGTTTCCTATTCTAGTCATTAATGATTTACTAGATGAGTTGAATGGAGCTATGTTTTTTACATAGCTAAATCTTAGATCAGAGTATCATCAAATTTGAATTAAGGAAGAGGATATTCCCAAGACAGCATTTAGAACTTGAATGGAGCTATGTTTTTTACATAGCTAAAACTTAGATCAGATTATCATCAAATTTGAATTAAGGAAGAGGATATTCCCAAGACAGCATTTAGAACTCATGAGGAGCATTATGAGTTTTTGGTGATACCATTTGGTCTTACTAATGCACCATCTACATCTCAAAGTGTAATGAACTCCATCTTTAAGAATTTTTTTTAGAAGTTTGTATTAGTATTCTTTAATGATATATTGATTTATAGCAAGATATGGGAGGAACATTTGCAGCATGTAGATCAAGCATTACAAGTTCTCAAAGATCACCAACCCTATGTGTAGACACATAAAAATGTCCTTATAATAATTTAATTTCTTCTATTAATTAAATAGGTTCCATTATCTATTTAATTAATTCATTAATATATTTTCCTCCTAAATCATTTGCATATCCAAACATTTATCCATTTCATTTAAATAATCCATTTCATAAATATTTATCATTTCATTAATCATCTGCATATTCATAAATCATTTAAATCCATTGCATAATCATTAATTCATATTCATAATCATAAACCCATTTCATTAATACATTTGCATAAGCATTTGTCCATTTCATAACCATTTATCCCACATTTCTCCCAAAATCCGGATTCACCCCGAGGATGCCTATTTAAGCACAGCCCCCTCTCATCTTGGATTCATCCACGATCTTTGCATTCTCATTATCTTTGCATCCGTTTTTAGCACTCTTTGTTTTGCACTCTTTTGATATCTATTTGCTCATAGTATAGCTGCATTCATCACTAGCATTTTGCATTTCTCTCATTTTAGCTTCATTTGAATATCTATCATATCTGTCAATCATAACCTCTTGTGGGTGCTTCTAAGAGCATCTATTTCTCAACACAAGATTGTGATTGTAGGAAAACAATGGAGTAAATCCCTATTAGCATGCATGTGTGTTTGGATTAGATATTTGTTTTTGCATGTGTGTATTTTGCAGGTAACTTCATTGAGGATGTTAGAAATCTGAATCTTAATCTAATAAGATTTCAGACCCATTTTTCCCCCATGTACACTATGCTAAGCTTTCAAAGTGTGCTTTTGGTCTCAAAGAGGTGGAGTACTTGGGACACATAGTTTCGCACAAAGGAGTAAAGATGGATCCTAACGAAACTAAGGCTATTATGGAATTGCCCATTTCCAAAACCATGAGGAAATTGAGGGGTTTCTTGGGATTGGTTGGATACTATAAAAGATTCATGAAGAACTATGACAGTATAGCAGCACCTCTCACTGTTCTATGGAAGAAGGAATCTTTTCAATGGAACAAGTTAGCTAATACAGCATTTGAGAGATTGAAGAAGGCTATGTGTACTACTCTAGTTCTTGCTACTCCAGACTTCACCAAGGATTTTATTGTGGAATGTGATGCTTCAAGAAATGGTATAGGAGCAATTCTCATGCAAGAGGGTCAACCCATTGCTTTTGAGAGTCGTCAATTAAAGGGTAAGAATCAACTCAAGCCTATTTATGAGAAGGAAATGCTAGCTATTCTTCAAGTAGTAAAACAACAAAGGCCTTATCTAATGGGCAGACACTTCAAAGTTAAGACAGATCATGATAGCCTTAAATATTTTTTGGAACAATGATTATCTTATGAAAAGCAACAAAAATGGGTCACTAAGATGTTGGGATATGACTTTGAGATTGTATATAAGAAAGGGAAGGAAAAAATTGTGGTAGATGCACTATCTAGGAAGGATGAGAAGGATGAAGCTTTATCGTGCAATTTCAATATTACGACTAGATTGGGTAGCAGAAGCCAAAGCAGAGTGGCAAAATGATGTTGCTACAAATAATCTCATTCAACAGTTACAAAGTGATCCCATTAGTTCAAATAAATTTTGTTGGAAGGGAGATGCTTTGTGGTATAAAGAGCGATTATACCTATGCAAGAATTCCACTCTCAAACAAAAGATTCTCACAGAGCTTCATGAGGCTCCAATTAGTGATCATTCAATATTTTTGAAGACATATCATCGAAACAAGCAAGACTTCTTTTTGGAAGGGCTCAAAGAGGATGTTCAAAAATTTGTGGCTGAATGTTTGTTTTGTCAAAGAAATAAAGGAGAGACAATTAAGACGCCTGGTCTCTTGAAACCCTTAGTTATTCCTAGCTAGTGTTGGAAAGAGGTCTCCATGGACTTCATCACAGGGCTTCCAAGATCTATAGGTAAGAATGTCATCATGGCAGTGGTTAATCACCTCACTAAATATGCCCATTTTGTTCCATTATCGCATCCTTTTACAATAAGTACAGTGGCCAAAGCATTTTTAGAGAATATACAAAAGCTACATGGTATACCTAAGGTTATTGTCAGTGATCGTGATCCTATCTTTACTAGTAACTTCTGGACAAATTTATTCTTGTGTTTAGGTACTCAATTAGCTCATAGATCTTCATACCATCCACAATCTGATGGTCAAATGGAGGTCGTTAATAAGTGTTTGGAAGGGTATCTACATTATTTCACTTCAGATAAACAGTCTCAATGGGTAGATTGGATACTACTAGCAGAATGGTGATATAACATTTCCTTCCATAATTCATCAAAAATGTCTCCATTTATGGCACTATATGGATATCATCCTCCATCCATCACATCATCATTGAGGGTTTCAACAAGAGTTCAGGCTATGGAGGACCGCATGCACCATCAATAACAGGTACTTTTAGGACTCAAGACGAATTTGGCCATGGCACAAAATCGAATGAAGCATAAGCTTACCAACACCATAATGAAAGGAGTTTTGAAGGTGGGGACTGGGTTTTCTTGAGATTGCAACCTTATAAGCAAATGTCACTGAAGCAACGGACAAAGAACAAGAAGTTGTCCACAAAATATTATGGCCCATATGAATCATGCAAAAGATAGGCAATGTCACCTACAAGCTTGGGTTACCTCTAACAACAAAGATACATCCAATTTTTCATGTTTCTTGTTTGAAGAAAGTAATTGGACATAATATCCCTACACAAACAATATTAGCAAAGCTCAATGAAGAAGGAAGAATCATATTGGAACCAAAGTTCATTTTTCAAACATGCACAAAGAAGCTAAGGATTAGAACACTCATCAAGTATCTCATCCAATGGAAGAATTTACTAGTTGAAGATGCCATATGGGAGGATGAAGAGTTCATTCAGAAGCATCCACACTTGATTAGCATTGAGTACGATGCTTCTCTGAAGAGGGGGGGCATACTACGCCCTTAATCTTAGAGTATGCATAGGGTTATCAGCACTCAGCTTGTGGCTACCTTAACTCTTAATTAGGTTATATTATAATTATTATAGTATTATTTAGTTGTTTAGGTCGGCCTAGGGCTTATATGTTGTTATCTAAGTCAGCTTTGGTGATATCCTAGGCATAAGTAGGGTATATATAGGAGGTAGAGAGACTCATTTAATCATCAAATTGTGAATTGTGTTCTCATTGGAGATATTTGGAGGTTTGTCCCCTTGAAGTGGCTTGTTATTCTCAGTTGTTATCAAGTATTTACAGATTATTTCATATCATATTCCTCTTTTGTGCTTCTTATTCCACATGTTACTTGTTATGTTCTTACGACTTTTGATGTTACCATGATTCCTTATGTTCCATGCTTATGATGTTTACCAATTATGTTATGCCATATTTATTATGCTTATCTTTTACTTATAAATGTCTATCATATTTATGTTTATCATGCTCACATGCCTTAAGTTTATGATCCTTATCATGCTAATGATTATGTGTTTATGACCTATATCTTCTTATGATGATCCTTATCATGCTAGTGATTATGTGTTTTTGACAGTGTTCCACGGGGACGCGTTCCCCCCCAAAAATGGCGCGTTTCCAAAACGGGGATGTCTCGGGGACGGGGGGACGGGTACTTGGCGTCTCCCGCCGTCCCGCCACCGCCGCCAGAGACGTCTCCAAGTCTCCTGGGGAGACGCCTAGGCGTTTCTCGGGAGGCTGGGAAACGCCTAGCCGTCTCCCGTCATGAGACGCGTCAATGGACGCATAAAATCAAAATTTAACATAAATCTTTAGTTTATATGTGTTTTGTTGTTGCCCTAATTTGGCGTGGGCCCCACCCCTTCCTCTAAAACAACACAAAACAATGAAAACATCTTAATTTGATCATTTCAATCACATTTACAAAGACTGATTTTTTTTGCAGCCAGCTGAAGAAGAAGAAAAACAGTGAAGAAGTCTGATTGAAGGAGTGAAAATAAAGATTGCAAGTGTGATAGGAGTGAGAAGGAGCAAGAAGAAGAGGAGGAAGAGGATTCTACTTCATTTTGGAGAGATTTTTCAAGCACAAGGTAGGGTTTTTGAAGTTTTTTTCAAATTTCTTGTTGTTTTTCAAGTTTTTGTTTTAAAATTTATTTTCTTAGTTTAAACTTGTTTTCTTTTTTTCTTATTCATCTCAAAGACTCAAAATCAGATTTGATGTTGAATCTTGAGAGCAAAATGATGAAGATGAATGAATCATTCATCATTTTGCCCTCAAGATTCAACATCAATTTTTTTATTTTAAAATTTTAATATTAAAGTTTAAACAGCTTGCTTTTTTTTCCTCAGATCCTTTCTATTTCTCAAATACTATTAGTTATTTCTATTGCTTATAGAGCTTGCTTTTTTTTCCTCAAATCCTTTCTATTTCTCAAATCCTTTTTATTTTCTATTTGCAAACTGCAAAGTAAAATTTCAAATTTGTTATTTCAATTTTCATTGTTTCAATTTGTTAAAGTAGGCTAATTTTATTTTAATTTTGTGAAATGCAGTGTCACTTTCACGATGAGCACCCAAGACATGAGTGGGGATGACATGGAAATTCATTCTCATAGTGAACATGATTCAGATTTTGAACCTAAGAATGAGGGGGATGACCATGGGGCTGATCCTGTAGCCCAATCTAGTTCCATGGCGAGTGCACCAGCTAGTACAGGCTGCCCTCCAGAAATTTTGGCAGAGTTTGCTAGGGGTCATTTTGATCCGAAGTCTCCTCTAAAATAGTTTGCTACAAGAATACAAAGTATATCAAGTTCAGGTGGGGGAACAAGGAAGTGGAAGTGCAACATTTGTAAGATGGAATGGTTTGGTAGCATCACTCGAGTGAATGCACACTTTCTTTTTTGGACAGGAAAAGGTGTGGAGCCTTGTAAGTTTTTGAAGGAGGCTCAAAATATAAAATATAGAATGGAGTTTAACAAACTTTGGGGCATTCCAAAGGACACAAATATTTCAGCCCCTACTACTTTGACTGCTAGGGCAGCCCTTCAGCAAATCCATCATGCATCGGTGCCACATACTTTTCAGACGGGAGGAATGATGTTTGGATCTTCATCCACTTCCACTTCTAGTGTCGCTAGGGGGACAGCCACAGGGAAACGCAAGTTGCAGACATCACAAAGTAACCCCATAGCTAATATGTTTAATGTGCAGCTGAGAGATGAGATAGATGAATCCATTGGCAAGTTCTTTTTTGCCAATGGAATTCCATTTCATGTTACACGGTCTCCTTATTATAGGGAGATGATGGCTATGGTGGCTAAGGGAGGAACATCATATGTGCCACCAAGTGAGACGAAAATGAGGACCTTGATCTTGGATAAGTGTTATTCCAAGATCAATATTTTGATGGAGAAGATTAAGGCATGTTGGGTGGCATCTAGGTGCAGTATAGTTATGGATGGGTCGACGGACATTAGCCATCGTCCACTCATCAACATCATGGTTACATGTGCAGAGGGCCCATACTTCCTTAGAGCAGTTGATTGTACAAGGCATCGCAAAGATGCTGATTTTCAGTTTCATGTCCTCAGGGAGGCTATTGAGGAGGTTGGGCCACAAAATGTGGTCCAAGTAGTCACAGATGCAGCCCATGTGTGTAGAGCAGCAAGGAAACTCATTGAGGCAGCCTATAGACATATTTGGTGGACCCCATGTTGTGTGCATGCCATGAACAATGCACTCAAGGACATGGGGAAGATTGATTGGATTAGAGGAGTGGTCACCGATGCGAGAGATGTGCAGATGTTTATCTGCAACCACCACACTTCCCATGCACTCTTCAGGACCTTCGCGAAGAAGGAGTTCTTGAAACCGGTGGAGACCCGATATGCATCATATTTCATTCTCTTGGAGAGAATGATTGAGTTGCAAGAGGCATTGCAAGTCATGGTTATGACTAATGAGTGGAATAGGTGGGCCGAGGCCAAGACAGCACAGGGGAGAAGGGTGAAGGAGATAGTGAAGAGTGATGTGTTTTGGACTGATGCGAAATACATTGTCTCCATCATTTCTCCAGTATTCCAGGTTATCAGATATGGGGATGGGGATGCACCTAACCTTGGAGAGGTGTATGAGTGCATCGACTCTATGCTTGACCAGATGAGGGCTGCTGTGCAAGTGAAGGACCCCTCTCTAGCATTCTACAATGAGCACATCCGGCCAATCATTCAGCGCAGATGGGACAAGTTGAACACTCCTTTGCATATGGCTGCCTTTGCCTTGAATCCTAAGTGGTACATGGCTAGACCAGGTAGAGTGACACCGATTCAGGATGATGAGGTGAAGGCAGGTTTCTTTAGGTGCATAGAGAAGATGTATGATTCTACAGATGCCAGCACAATTCGCACTGAGTGGACCAGATTTGCCACTCTTAGAGGCTATTCAGATGCAGCAAAGGTGGATATAGTTTCTATGGCACAGGAGGACCCACTTTTGTGGTGGAATTGTCATGGTTCGAAATCTTTGACCACCACTCTAGCTATTCGTCTGCTATCCCAGGTTTCCAGTTCTTCAGCTGCTGAGAGGAACTGGTCTACATATAGCTTCATCCACTCTCTTAAGAGGAACAGACTTACCTCTAAGAGAGCAGAGAAGCTTGTGGCTGTACACAGTGCTTTGCGTCTCATGGACCGCAAGACAATTGTGTACAAGGAGAGTCCAGCGGCACGATGGGATGTGGAGCCAGAGGAGCCTTCACAGATTGATGAGGATGATCCTACCACTTCAGATGCAGGGCTGGTTGGTGTGAGCTTGAGGGATCTTGACCTTGTGGAGTCCAGCAGTTCCAGTGATGAGGAGTTTGTAGATGATTAGAGGCCTCCATTCACTACATTTTGAGTTTTGACATTTTGGCATTTTGTCTTTTCATTTTGTAATGCTACTTATTGTAATGATGAATCATGTAATCAATTAATCATCTTTATAGACTTTGTCATATCATCATATCTCATATGACATCAGATATTTATATTTGGCGATATAATAGAAATCTCCAATTTGACAATTTCATTTGTCAAATTTTATTTAGCAATTAGCATTCAAATATCATTATATTTTCGTATTTAGATTTAGTATTTCAAATTTTGCCATGTTATAATTTTACTAATTTCCTATAGTTTCATTTGAAATGTAATTCTTATACTGTTATACTGTTATACATCTTTTCAAAAGAATTATATCAGCACCACCACCCCGCCACCCCCCAGCCGTCGTCCCCCCGCCGTCTCCCCGCCATCCCCAAACTTAGGCCCTTTGTCCCCCCGTCTCCGAAACGCGTTTCCCCGTCCCCCTGTTTCCCTGTCCCCCAGGCCCATGGAACACTGGTTTTTGACCTATATCTTCTTATGATGATACTTATTATGCTTATGATTACAAATATATGATCTTTATCATGTTTATTATTCTATGTTTATGATACGTATCATGCTTATAATTCCATGTTTATGGTTCTTGTAGTGCCCATATCTTGTACGTCCTATATGTGCCTACATGATCTCTATCTAGTATTTGGGGACATCCTTACCTTATCACTTGTCTATATTGGGTGCAAACATTGGGAGGCATCTTGCCTTCCATTATTGCATGAACTTTCACGATTATCTCTTACTTATGTTCTTACATGCTTATCATATGATGATTCTTTTACTATGCTATGTGCTCTATTGTGCATGATCAAAGTCCTTTGGCATCTTATCTACTTGGTCAAAGTCCATTTCGCATAGTCATAGCATTTATCAATTTTTGTAACAAGCAAAATCTCTCATCCTAATTCTTTTACTTTTACTATTTTCAAAGATTTAGCAAGTTGTGATGATATTTGTTTTTAAATGCTTGACAAATGTTACTCATCGTATGCCTTTTTTTGTACTACGGGCTTTATGGAGCATTCATTACAAAGAGAATTTGAGAATGATTTATTACTTTACACAGCTTTGAGTGTTTGAAAACATTTATTTTCCTTGTTGAAAATTGCACACCTATGCCCTTTTCCCTTATGTTTTGTGTCCACTTCGATTAGTGTCTTCAACTCAATAACTAGCTTACAAGTGGCATATTTTGGTGTGAATTTGGCCCATAACATCACCATATCCCAATCCAATCATCAATAATCCCCAAAATTTCATTCCTTATCCCTAGATATATTTTTCATCACCTTCGATCAGATCTACGAGTGTGGACTTGGCCCAAGTCACTTCTGCAATTGCAAATTTGAACCCTAAGCTTTTAAAATTTTAATTCAATTTTTATCCCACCAACTCCCTCCTATTAACCATTGTAAGCTGACTTAGAGCACATTTTGTTGATTTGTGTGTTTGGTGCTTGTCTTTAATGACATTTCTACTCATTTGAAACCATTAAGGTCTATCATTCTAAAAGCATACTAGGGTTTATTAATAGAGCATTCTTGAGAGCATTCTAGTATTGTTTATCAAAACATTATGACAACTCATCCGAGGTCCCTTGCACACTTGATTTCTATCTTCACTCCTTTGCTTAGAGCCATAAAGCCAAATTGACTATGGGTTCAACTAAGAAGAACTTGACCCTTGCAATTCAACAAATTCCCCAAAGGAGTTCCTAAACACCACTTATCCTTACAATAATTCAAACATTAGAAATCAAAGCAAAAGAAATTCCCACAGTCCACATTCAATCGGTTCAAATTCACAAGTTACAATTCAAGTCTACACACAAGTTCAGATTCACACTCACAAAGATCAGGTCCACATTCATGTAGGTGAACTTTAGCGAAAAACGGTCAGATTGCAGAATCTAGGGTCTTCATTTGAACAGGCACTAAAATTTCAATACTTTGATAAATCAACTTCCAACATTTGTCATAGCATGGTCCCATCATTGGAATCTAGCTAAGTAATGCAATTTAATTTATTTTAATTCCACTACTAGCTTCAATTATCAATCCCAGCTCATTATCCTAGGTCAGATCTGTTTGTCATTGTGATTTAATTAATTGTCCTAGGGTAATTTATGTAAAGTGGGTACTTTTCCCATTACACTATGTAATCCAAATAAAACAAAGGCCCTTGAACAACAACGGTGAGCATGAGTGTCAACAATGGAGAACATAAGTAACTATGACTCTAGAAAGTTTATATGCATCAAGTATAGTAATTTCCAACATGTGGGTTACATTGTAACATACTGAATAATATTTCATTATTAGTACTGAGCCAGCTCAAGTTATTGCCATCTCATTAAGTCAAGCTAATCAATGAATGTTCAATTATTTGAATAAAATAAACGAGATAGAATCATTGGACAATTATTATTTAGGATTTCCTTTACTTGAAGTCATCAAGTGAAAGGAATATAATCATTGGAGAGCCCAACTATTATCTCGAATCCCATTTGGGGTATTTTCTTCGATCATTAGGAGGTTGGACCTTATATCTTTATTTGATTTAAAAATATCAGTGTTATGCATTAATCCTAATGTTCATCCAATAGTGTTCTCAAGCAATTATGTTTACTCTTCGTAATAGTAGCTATACTCGGCAAAAAAGAAATTGAATGTCAAGATGAGTTCCTGCTCATCCTATGAAATGCATAAATATCAACAAAAAAGTGGTCATTTTCTGAAAGACCACACTGTTTGCACCAACTTCTCACAGGCAAATGTGTTGAACAAGTTAAAACTTAAATATCAATATATGCATATTTTCTATTTTTCCTAACTATTCGTGTTATTTTAACTTAATTTAACTCAGACTCACCAATCACATATATGTGAGATATTGCAGGAAAAAAATTTACTTCATTACTGTTTCCAATGACATAATAGATAGATTTTTTACAGTAAATTTCTCTGATTGAGCATATCAAATGCAACCATAAACTTATGCAGTTTCTGTTAAATTAAACTTTCCTGACATTGCATCCAATAACATATCTGACACATGATTTTATTAAAATTGTCCAAAAATTAGCAGTGGCATTTGAAATTCAACCCTTTTTTGTTGATGCACACATTGAAGCACTTTCGGGGCTTCAAGTCTTCAAGTGAAGGAATAACAAAATGGAGATTGGTAAATTATTTCTAAAGATCATACAAGCCACATCCCTGCTGAAACTTGAAACTTTGAAGTGTGGAACCAACATACGATGGAGAACCGTCCCCCAGCTTGGCCTGCCTTTTGGGACACTCTAGGGACAGAGGATGGGGATGAAAGATCATCTCCCCATCCCTTGTGTGGGCAACACAAATAACTAGAAGGAAAATTAAGCAACATAGTGGGATGTAGAAACAAGTGAGCAAGCTAATGAAGACTAGGATGTGCAGCCAGAATTCATTTGTCCTGTTGTTTGAGCAAGATGAGTTCAGGAGTCAAAGAAGAAATTCATGAGACTTCCATCTAATAATGACTGGTTATTGAACTTTCTGCTCACCACAGCTTAAACATTTTCATTTTGGTATTTTGATTTCATTGTTTCAATGTTCAATTTGTAACTTCATGCTTGTAGCTGATGATGCTAGACGTATCACTGAATTGTCATTGTAACTTCGGCCTTTTGTAATCAATGGTAATCATTTGCATTGATGATTAATGTGACAATGTCATTAAATGTTGGATAATGGATTGTGTTGTTTGATTAATTTTTATTTTCTTTTAATTAGCTTATTTTGATTTAAGTGATATGAGATTTCCACAATCCATTTAAATGTAATTATATTGCTTCTGGAGTTGATTGTGTATAAGCTTTTTCATCAACGTTTCGGATCATCAGATAGAGATGAGGAGGTTAGTTGCAGACCAACTAACCATTTTTTCTCCTCAGCTCTCTATCCTGATGATGGATCACAGAGTGTGATCCGAAACGTTGATGAAAAAGCTTATACACAATCAACTCCAGAAGCAATATAATTACATTATTTTGATTTGTTTAAGTTATTTTTTTCAATTTTGTAATTTAGTTTTCAAGTATTTATTTTTACACATATTTTTTGTAACCTTCCCCTTGTCATGACCAAAATCCAGAAATTTTTTCACCATCCACAAAAGCATATCCCCCATCCCCAACACTTGGAGAAAAACAACAGCACTACTAATTCAATCAAACCTCAACAGTTTCCAGCATTATTGATATTTGCAAATTTAATATCAGAAAAAGTGAAGTCAAATAATAAAATACCCAACAACAAACTAAATTTCATGCATTTAAGCCTAATATTATGTATTTTTTCTTCCTCATTTGTTCTTAGTCACTTGCCCCGTGTCCTTTGCAGTGCATGGATGTCAGCAAACTTAGGGCAATTTGCTAATTTTCCAGAAGAAAGTTTTAACGCTATTTATTTTCTGCTTTACACTCATTTATCTTAAGCAATTATGTTAAACAAGCGAAACTAAAATTACAAAATAACAACTCT
Organism: Sequoia sempervirens; assembly: GCA_007258455.2. Lineage (NCBI taxonomy): Eukaryota > Viridiplantae > Streptophyta > Pinopsida > Cupressales > Cupressaceae > Sequoia > Sequoia sempervirens. Next base: position 369,951,152 of record VDFB02281492.1, on the reverse strand, counting down.
TCGTTTAACAGCAGTAACAAATGATGCTATGTGATGGTTCATTTATTAGTTTTAAGTTTTTAACCTTACCGGTTCATCCCTGTGAAGCATAACCTGATGCAATGAGTGCTAAAATAGATCATTCATGCAGTTCATACCAGAACAATGGTGTCCAAAACTGTTGGACTGCAGAAACCCCAACTGCTTAAAAATTAAACCCTGAGTTTATATAGACTGGTCAATCATGTCACTTGCAGATTTTACAGTAATTTTCCCTAATTCAACATGTTAGATGCACATCTAGAGTTATCTAAATTTCAAAAAAAAACTAAATTTCCATAACAGTGCATCTAATCAGCCACGCACCAAGTTACTTTCTAAAAATTTATCCCAAAAAAGGGCTATGCCGTCTGAAATTCTACTCTTGTTCAATAGTTAAACACAGACCAGTGCAATGTCAGAGATTCATTAAAGAATTCACAAAGAGAAAATGGCAAATTATGTATAAATAATCATCAGATGCATGGACTCCTTGCTACAAATCAGAAACTTAACAAAGAGCTGAATGCTACAACAACCTCTCTCTCTCTAGAGAAAATGAGAAATTGTTCATAAAAAATAATCAGAGGCATGGACTCCTTGGTATAAATCACAACAATGAGCAAGCACTCTCTCTCTCTCTCCCTATATTTCCTTATCTCTCTATCTCTATTTCACATATATGTTCAATTATCAGCTGAATTTGCACAAATGGGATGAACTCAAGCGGTAAATCCTCCCGCCCCTCCCTCTCTCTCTCTCTCATTCACGAAGAGAAAATGGCAAATTATGTATAAATAATCATCAGATGCATTGACTCCTTGCTATAAATCAGAAACTTAACAAAGAGCTGAATGCTACAACAACCTCTCTCTCTAGAGAAAATGACAAATAGTTTATAAAAAATAATCAGAGGCATGGGCTCCTTGGTATAAATCACAACAATGAGCAAGCACTCTCTCTCTCTCTCCCTATATTTCCTTATCTCTCTATCTCTATTTCACATATATGTTCAATTATCAGATGAATTTGCACAAATGGGATGAACTCAAGCAGTAAATCCTCTCTCTCTCTCTCTCTCTCTCTCTCTCTACATATATATATATGAAGAGAAAATGGCAATTTTTTTACAAAAAGACATCGGAGGCATGGACTCCTTGGTATAAATCAAAACAATGAGCGCTCGAATCATTGGGGTTCTTATAATGCAAACCCATGTTCAAAACCTCATGAGACATGTTTACATGCTCATATGTACAATTGTTGATTGCTGAATTATATACACTACCGCATTCAATTATGGGAGTGCTTTAATGCAACAGTCAAACTCAAGCGGTAATCTCTCTCTCTCTCTCTCTCTGAATTCATGAAGAGAAAATGGCAATTTTTTTATAATAAATCATGAGAGGCATGGACTCCTTGGTATAAATCAAAACAATGAGCGCTCGAATCATTGGGGTTCTTATAATGCAGACCCATGTTCAAAACCTCATGAGACATGTTTACATGCTCATATGTACAATTGTTGAATGCTGAATTGTATACACTACCGCATTCAATTATGGGAGTGCTTTAATGCAACAGTAAAGGCCATGCTCACATGTTCAATGTTGATGTTGAATCAGGTAAACTACCACATCTAATTATGAATGTTAAATGTTAAATTGGGCAAACTACCATATCCAGTTATGTGTGTCGCCTACTCCTGCAGCCCAGGCCAGATGTAAATCCTGGGTGAATTCGACCAAAGAGCCCTTATTCATGGCATCTAAGCTGCATGCTACAAAGCAAGGACAATTTACTAATAAATATTATTCAAAAAGGCAATAATTCATTTCAAATCTAACCCTGTAGAGTAATACCCTGTTTACCAGTGAACTGAATACTAACAACAGTGAATTCCATAAAAACAAACTTTAAAAAGGAGAGATCGTTATTACAATGTTGGAAGAAAAAAATTTAAAAATGATTAAACACTAACCCTATCCATCAATGCGCAGACGCTATACACTAATAACAGTGAATTCAATAATTTAAACCTGCCATTAACGAAATTAAGCAAGCTTACCATTCGATCTTGAATAATTTTGGCGCCTTCGGCCACGGCCTGGCCGGCATGTTGAACGACGGTGCCTGCATAGGTCTTTACAGTGCGTGTTAGATTGTTCTTCCCTCCTACTCCCACTTCCGCTGCCTTATTCATTGCATTTCTCAGCCACGACATTTTCGAAAATCGTTTAAATTGTCAACAGATCTGACTATTCTTTTTTTCTCTTCTTCCTTCTGCTTTGCTAGTGTTTGTATTTATAAGATGATCTCGCGTCCTGCTTTCTGTGTTCCTGAAGACAATTTATTTCGCCTTGCCTTCGTTTTGACTTTCAGGTGGAAGGTTTTATTCTAATTATCATCTAAAACTGTTTTTGGCGTGATTGGGACATTAATTACTGAAACCCCGCGTCATAACCGAAGACTCTAACCAAAGAAAACGTAAGGCTGATTACTTAGGTAAGCAGCGGTTTTTTTTAAAAAAATTGGTTTGAACGAGAAGTTAAGCTTCCCATGAAATATCTAGGCATTGAACTTTCATTGATAAAGTTTTGAGATAGGAATTTTTCTGAACTTTTTTTATAAAATATAATTAATATTTTAAGAAATCAACAATTTTATAAAATTATTATAATATATTAAATTTATATATAATTTTATTTATTATAAAATATGTCTTAATATTTGAAAGATAATTTTGAATAGATAATCATCATGAAAATCTTATTTAATAAGAATGGTCGAATATCAAACTTATGTTTTGATGTACTCTAAGAGTTTTAGTATCATGTTAAGTGTGGAGCACTAATTAAGCAACTTCACAAGTTATTGAGATGAGGATTTAATAAGGACTTAATTTATGTCATAAAAATCTGAAGTGCCCATCATGATAGTTAGTTAGTTGGAATGGCAATTTCATAAGTTTAACTTGAAATGATCTTTGTTTAAAGTTTATTTGAATCATGAATTTACAATTAAAGTTTGAAATGACCTTGTTTAAAGTTTATTAAAAATTTAAAATTAAGTAGAACATAAATGAAATGATGTGAAATTTTATTTTCTAAAGTTCAACCTCAAAAAACTACTCTTAAAACTCAAGAGCTTCAAAATAATAATTTTGACTTGGATTAGCTATCACTAGCTAAATCAATTTGTTTGTAGAGTCTCACTCTCTGGTTTGTTTCTTGTTAGGGAGATAAGTGATTGCTATTTTTTATTTCAATTTTGTGACAAGGCAATAAATTTCAATGATGAATATCACCACATAGAAAGATTTTGTAATGATTATACATTATCAATTCTGACATGTTTAAACATTGTGTTATTCGCCCATTCACCTAAGTCATTAACAGGTGGGCCTTTTATAATTCAAAGAAAAGTAATGCATATTAGCTTCCCCATGATACATATCGGCTTAGCACATGCTTTCAAAGATGTAAGTCTGATAATTTCCTTTTGTTGCACCATTGGTTGAGGTATGTGTTACATGGCATTCAAAGTGGGTCCCAGCTTTTGGATATCACAAAAGGTTAAAAGGAAGATCAACATCACGATGTGCATGCAACACCTTTTCATGTATCCAAATCCTTATCAGTCTAACACATCCTTTTAGTTGCACCATTGGCTATTGCTAGCCTATTTCCACTCTTGAAGACTAAATAGTCATTCTTCATAAATACAAATGGTTAGAAGACTTGGGTGCCAAATAAATTGTAAAAACAAAACAAAGCAAAGTTATCTTTTAATTTCTATTGTCTCCAAAGCCTATGTTGGAAGCTCCTTTTTGGGGTTTTAAGCACCAAAGTAAAGAAAAGGAAAAAAATTATAAGGAAAAATTAAAAAAGACTCATTCTTTCACTAGCGTCCACACTGAAAACTTCCTCTTAAATATTTAGGGCATGTAGCACAAAAGAATGAGTTTTTTTTGTTGTTTGGCATAGAATAAGTCCAAGGAAACACATGGCACAACATGAGACTGGCAATTGTTTTTTCAAAGTTTCCTATGTGTTGGAGACAAAAGCATGGTGTGTGGCATGGAGAAATTTGAATTTTTCAAGAGTTACAACAGATCGTCGCACATGCCCAAAATAACTCCAAAGTAAATGCCCTAAATGCTTACATTCATTTTTCCAGGTATGCCTTGAAAAATGCCATAAATTGTTGAAGATTTAGACTTCGTTGAAGTTTTCATGTTGTGTGAAATTTAAAAGTTGAAGAGTTTCTTGAAATATTTGAGTTTAAGAGGCTCCTAGTGTAGCTTGGAAGAGGTTTAGGTTTAGAGGTTTAACCCCTGCTAGACAAGATGAAATTCTTATAGGTTCTTCCCATGAAAGTCACTATCATCATATGAAGTTTTGAATGGCATAGATATAAATGAGTATTAAATATTTTCCAGTAAAGTCATATACAAGTGAATGTCAAATACTATAAGATTTGCAGGGCCCTATACTTTCATAAAGTGTCATTAAGATCTTATCTAGAATTTATGGTCATTAGAAAATAGATCTACAGCAGAAGATCTAGTGACGATGTCTTCAAGTTGTAAAGTTGGTACAGATGGATTAAAAAGGTCATGTGTATTATTGTGAGTAGGGGTAGTTTCAAATGACAACTAAGACAATGTTGTAATAGACATGGGAAAAAGTATAATTGCATCTCCAAAGTAAAATTGTATAAGATTGTTCGAAATGGGAGTACAATCATCATGATGTTCTCAATGACAATCACAGGATAAAGAACTCATGATTGTTGTGGGTGAATATGGTATGAGGTCTTAATAAACATTAAATTAGAGTTTACATATGGCTTACATGAAAGGACAATCACAGAAGGTTATATAAAGGGTTATGTTGAAGACACATGTAAAAACCTTTACTAAACCCTCCAAATATTCAATTTATGGTGTCTACCTAAATAGTGGAGAGGGTAAAAAAAAATCTAAAACCCTTAGAAGCCTAAGATAATTACAAATGAATACATGGAAGGCTAGGTATTCAGATGATTTGGAGAGTATCCAAACTCACAAAACAGACAGAGATAAATTAGAAGGGTCTACATGCAAGACAATAAATAAGAGGCAGGAGACCATAGGTTGCATTTGACGATAATAAGATACAAACTATATGAACCAAACAAACCATATGGTGATAGTTAAACATAGATCTCAAAGAATTTTTTAGACTAAGTCATGCAAAATACATGACAAAGGAGATAGTCCAATGATATTTTGCAATGTCATAGCATAAGAACAATCTATAGGTGAATAAGCAACAAGGAACAAGAAAATTTACAAGCTTGCCTTATTAACTAGGGAAATCTAGTGACCAATCACCAAAGGTCGTGGGATCATTCTAGAGACAAATAAGAGGGTAACTATCTTGACAATCTCTAAATTATCTCAAGTATGATGGCATGAATATTTTTAATAATAATAGTGCAGGTCACAAACTAAGTTACTGAACTGTCATGGGATTGTTGTGATGGCTTTTGATAGTAGGGTGCACTCTGAATGACAGGGTATTAAAGGTAGAGGTGTCTTATACAAATGAAAGAGTGAGTTAGAGCAAGGTACATATAAAAAAGGAGTTGGCAGTAGATCTTGTCAATAGTCATAGGGTGACAAGTCTCTAAGACCTATAAAAGGGTATAAAGAACAAATACCTAAAGTTACTTGGAGAAAATGATACATGTTCTAACACAGATAGAGGACTTGTACACTGTTAAGTTCCTAAGCTTCTGTCATAATTGTTATTCATGATGGATAGAGCTTGGTATAGTGGGGTAAATAAAGGAAGAAAATCCTTGTCAAGGCCATGTATAATAAAATCATCATGGAACTAACTAAACCCTATCCTTATCCAAGGCAAACACAATATATTTCTCTAGATATTTTTTATCATTCAAATCACAACAATCAACACCGTGTTTAAAGGGAAATTTCTGTGAAAATTGAGGTTCATCAAGCATATGACAATTAGACAAAAGTGTGACAATGAACACAAAAGGCAGTTTGAGGTGTGAAGAACAATCTTGAACACATCATATACAAGACAAGCAAATGGATGCAAGACGATATCACAATGTCATAGTCTTATTAGAGAGTGTTTTTAAGACAAGATAGAGAGGGCAATGAAAATCCTATTCAAAATCATGAATGGTAGTTTTCATGGGGATAAGGATAGACCTACATGTATCTCATATAACAAAGAGGATGATCATGATGAGCAGGTTTGAAACGACATTGAAACAAGGCATAAAAATTATAGGGTGCAACTTCATTGTTCAAAGAGCAAAGGCATGACAACCATATAAGGTACTTAAAAACATTCAGATATAATATTTCTCGAGTGCATATGACAGTCCCAAAAGACAACATCAAAGAATAATATATACAAGTACTAAGGTTGTCATGTCAAATGAAACCTCCATGGTATGCCAAACTCATCAAGAGGTTACCTTTCACAAATATTGTGAATATATATAACTTAAGATTGTTTTGGCAAGTCAAAAGACAAAGTATAAATTTTTCCTACAAATCCTAAGAGTCTAGAAGGGAAGCCATTGCTAGAAGACACAATTTTATGAAGATGAATGTTCAGGGACAGTAAATATTGTTGGTGACAATGCATAAAGGTAGTGAAGATTGTAATTACAATGAGCAAAGGTGGAAGACCTCATGTACCAATACAAGAAAAATGATAAAAGGGAGAAGATACTTAGTTGGACAATTTTTCTATGGTAAAGTGAGTGTATCTTACAAGTCAAAAAATTGTTCACAAGCAACAAATGACAGTGATGTAAGGTGGCCTGATGCAAGGAAGGTCATGATAACATCCTCTAGCTTTGAACAAGGAGAAATCACAATTTTTTGAGCAAAAATGCATGATAGAGGTGCTTCATACAATTATTGAAATGTATATAAATTGCAATATCGTTGTTTCAATGATGATGAAAGGTCACTAACTAAGTTACAGGATAGTCATGGTATGAGTACAGTGCACACATAAGGACATAGTTCCATGGGAAATCTTGCGAAAATTAGAAGGTAGTGATGTAGGGAGGGGATATTCAAGAACATAATACATAAAGGAATAAGGTGGTGAAGAACAAGAAAATCACATAAATATGTTACAAACCTTTCATGATGCATGCATAGCAAGATCCAATGGAAGATTGGAGAAAATGACAAAGGTAGAGGTGATGGTATGCATAGATGACGAAGTATGAAGATGAATGAGATCCTAATGGATGAGACAAGTGGAAGCTACAAGTTCAAGAAGATCTCACACACCCTCTAGGGATTTTTTGACCATTTCAAACTCTCCCTCACATGTCCTATAAACAAGTTTGATGGAAATTGTGGTAGTTGGAATATTTATGGATAGTTGCAAGAATCTAGGAGAAATTTGATGGCATGGAGAACAATTCTAGAGATCTAGGGGCAATTTGAGCAAGTCGTGCACAAATTGAGAAAATCTAGGAGCATTTCAAGGAGCATATTTAATGAAGGGGGTCAAAGAAATCAAATAATTTTACTCAACCACCATCATGAAGCAATTTTTAAAAAGAAAAAACAGGAAAAGAGTCTCCTAGGCACCTAAAAGAGGATTTATTGAGAAAATAGATCATTTATTCTCATAAACATGTGGCCAGAGAATATGAAGATTTTGAAACAACTGATAAGGGACACCTAGGGTAGGAGTTAAGCAGTTCTTGCAATTTTAAAAAGGTAGTATTATAATTGAGAGAGTTCTTTTTGTCAAAGGAGATGGCTTTGTAACTCAAAACTAGTTAAATTTTGGATTGTAGAATGTGTAATATTTTCATTTTTAAAGCAATATAAGTATTTTCAAACTATGTATTATTGTTATGGTACCTTTCATCAAATAAATTTTTAGTATTTTACCTTCAAAATCTTTGTTCTTTGTGTGTAATATGATGAAAAATGTATGTTATTTGTGATTTTCACGAAATCCTCAAACAAATGTCTTAATACAACACCTTTAAACAAAAAAAACACATATATTTATACAGGTTGTTAGCTATGTAATGAATATGAACAATCATTAATTTTGTGAAAACTATAATTTTCCTTCTCAAAAATGTTCGAACTCAAACCTTCTTGCAAAATATTGATGCATGAGCTTGTGAAATGCTTAGGTTGTGTAAAAATTTAGCTGAAATATTAAAAATATTGAGTCCTAAATAGTAACATGAGTTTGAAACACAGTTTGGTGTATCACCTCATTAGGAAGTAAGTTCATTTTTAGGTCATTTATCCATTGTTTTCCCTAGTAGAAACATCACTAGTTTAGTTTAATATTAGGGGAATTTCGAGGGAACCAACCCTGTCTAGAGATTCACTCCAAGCTATGGGAAACCCACAAGTCCTAGAGTGTTTCCATATTACATTGGATTGTTGAGCTAAGTGCTTAGCAAGGGTGCAAATCTATTTGATAACAACTAAATAATGCTAAGTTGGAGGTAATGGGTCCCATTTTCTCAATGAGGGATCAAGAAAATTTGAACAATCAATCATAGAAAAAATATCTAACAATTCATGCATCAACTAGATCTTGTTAGAGTCAAAAATGCGAATCCTTGAGCCATTGTCCTAGATTAAAATAAATGAGTCAAGAAACAAGTGGGCCTTATGTTTAAAGCAATGAAGAATAGGTGGCACTTTGGCCCTCCTCTAGAATACTTTAGTTAGGTCACAATCTTCAGATCACGTCATTAACTAAAACACAATGATCTAGCTCATGCAGTGAAAAGAGGGTATCAATCATCATACATTTGAAAGCGCTAAAATTTTATAACTATATTTTTCCTAAGCATGTAGATAATTCAGTTATTAGTGTAACTAATAAAATCATGTAGTCTATATGCCACTAATATAAAATCAATGTATCAAACCAAATTAAAGGGGGGGATTAATAGACATCTAGCCTTTCCGGGTGATTCTCATAATTGATTGAATATTTGAGAATATGCATTTTACCTTTTGTAATTTGTTCTCAATTCAATAATGAAGAGAAAGTGACATTCTGTATTAAAATATTTATCTTTAAAGTTTTCTCCCTATTAGACAATTATAGATGTTGTGTCTATGTTATTGATTTCAATAAATGATATATGTGAATGGGCCAAAATTATGCATTTATATGCTCTTTTGATGTCATAATTCAATATTATGATTTGAACATAAAGCATTGTGCTAATTAAGTGTCGTTATAAGTTTCATTATTCAACGTATTGCCATAGTTTAGTTTCTTTTAAAAGTTTCCTCTTTCTCTTTTCTTTATTAACTTGAAGTTAAATTATTTGAAGATCTAACAAAGAGCCAACTTCTAAAATCCTAGAGGTCATCTTGCAAGACAAATCCCACACTTGTAGGATTTATCATTTTTGGTGTTGGTCTTGATATGAGAATAATTATCAAATATAGATCTAAAAACATCAACATTGTCCGTATCCACTAATTCAAATATAAATGTATATTTGTAATAATTTTTTGTGCTTATGAAATAAATCACGTCATCTCCTTCCTCAATACTTTGTGTTCCTTCATATACATAGTTGTTTATATAGAGGTGCTTTAGTGGAAATAAGAGAAGTAGTTACATATTGATATTGTTTTACAAATATTGTTTGTGTGTTTGTTGGAGTATATTATTTACTTGGAATTATTATTATAACACATTACATTTAATACTTTGGTGTGTCAAGACCATTGTAATTTGTTACTATAATTATTGTGCATTATTGTAGCTGTTGTGTACATAAAATTTTGAGCACAAGAGAACAAACTATTTAATAGCATTATCATATTCTATTCAAAAAATAAGCAACACTTAGACTAAGTAAAGGATTAACAAACATGATGAAAATAAACACAAATTCTCACAAAAATAACCCTTGTTGCACCATAGTATGGTGGTTGTGCTCAAGATGATGGATTTCATGGTATGTGAGTGCTCTCTCTATAACATAAGTTTACATAAAGGCATTTGATCTAAATGGCTTAGGATGGCATCTTATTTATAGATTTTTGGGTTAGTAGATGGATGGAAAGGATCAAACGGAGAGATCAAGGGCTCAAATTGGTTGAGACACTTGGGAGGATGATAAGAGGACAAGTGTCTCACATGATTATATGATGGAGAGGGTTCCAATATTGAAGGGGAATCTATGGTGGAGAATCCCTTGGAAAAGGTGGATGTTCAAGATGAAAATGGTACTTGGGAGTATTATTGAGAGGAGAGACTTATACAAAATCCCATGTCACGTGTACAAAGGCCTATAATTTTTTGTACAAAGGCTATACCTTTCCGCACCTTGGAGGAATGTGCATGATTTGAGTGTAGTTGACTAGGATTTGGCATATGCAAGTAGGGGATTAAGGGGGTACTTAATTTTAGCCCACTTAATGGAAATTGAAGGAAAAATATAATTAAATAAATTTATTTATTTATTTCACTTTTGAAAAGGGAAAATAGGTAAAAAATATTTGGATTTATCCAAGGTAGGCTATAGGAGAAAAATAATTAAGTAATTTTAAGCTAGAAATGGAGTACAGGTGAATAGTGATGAATAGTGGATTTATTAATCAAATAATAAAATATTATGTAATTAGTAAAGGGATGAATATTAGATAATTAATTAGATAAATAAGGATTTATTCAATCAATTATGGGGCAAATGGTTAGTTATTAGGTGTGTCAATTTTAGGTGCCTACATTTTATCCTCTTTGCAGTCATGTTACAAAGTAGCATCATTTCAAAGAAGAATTAAACTAATTGGAAGAAAATAGTTAGGTTGGAAAAGATGGCCTGGTCATTCAAATGAGTGACTAGGAGGAAGGATGATGAGGATAAGGATGCCCCCTCGAGACGATAGATGAGTTTTAGTAAACATGAGTATGCTCTTAAAATGGATGAGGGATGCAAGATAGTTGAGATGGGTGGATGTTAGGGGATAGTCAAAGGATGAAGTTTCTAGTTATGTTGCATTGAATTAAGCACTCTTTATTTGACATAAAATAAGATTTTATGTACCAAGGTATAAGGAACCAAGGTGATGATGTGTCCCATTTGTAAGAAAAACAAGTTGTAGGCAACCCTATGCCATGTATAACACCATGATATGAAATACTATGATACCACTATGGAAAATAAGTTAAATAAGGAATAATACAGATACAAGAAAATGAAAATTCATACAAAAAATTAAGCATGCATGCACAAAATGATATAAAAACAAACATGATGTTGCCTTAATAAAGTTGAAAAGCTAAGATAGATAAATAGACGGTGGACAAGTGTTTTTGATGTGGAAATAATATATCCTAAAACAACACAAGGTTTGGGAAGGATACATGATGATGATGATTGGAATTGAGGCTTGCAACAAGAATGGAACAAGACCAAGGTTAAGATTGGATGATTTTCTTAGGTTACATAGCTAGATCGTATGGATTAAAATTTGTTAGCAATTTATTGCTAGAAGTAATGCACAACTAGGACCATTGAGTTGAAGGGGGGATTGCGGTGGATTGCGTGGAGAGTAACCTACAACTTGATACTAATGACAAGGAAAAGACCAATGCTAGGGACAATACATAATGGGGATGATGGGAGATAAATGGATTGGCGATAGAGGATGAGAGGATATGGGGGATACATGGGAGATAAAAGAATTGTTGATAGCATGTAGATAGGGTATTTTTGATGGATGAATGGAGGGGGGAACCTCCAAGGACTAAATTATGTAGTAATAACATGACCCACTCTAGATATTTCATGTACAATGAGCCATTGGCATGCGTTATCAAAAAGGGATGATGGAGGTGTTTAGATTGGTGCCTTGGAGGAAGTGTGAGTAAAGAGAGTATAAAAGGTATGGATGGACAAGATGGAAGGATTGGTAGGGATGGAGGATGGAAATTTGAGGAGTTAAGCATTTAAGGAGACGATGCACAATAGGTGTATTGGAAGGGAAGGGTTAAAATGCTTGTGGTAAAGTCTACCAAATTAATGGTACACGGTAGGGAAAGGTAGTGAACTCGAGGGGATAGTTTGATGGGTGAAAGTAGTCAAATATTTATGTATGGAGGATACAAAATATGGATGGGGTATAGAGAAATTAAGGTTCATATTACCTAAATTATGCTAAGAATTTTTTCCCCTATCCTTATCAAGAATGCAAAAACGGTGGAGAAATAAAAAGGATTGGAAATTATGGGTGTATGTTGATAATGTGGATAGGTAGATGATAAAGATAGGATGTGGTAGAGTGAATGAAACTTGCAGTACAAGTATAAGAGTGTAAGTGGATGGGAGCATTATGCATGATGTCTATTTTCCAAGCTTTTATCACTGTACTTTCCCAAGGCATCTATATGCTAGGCTTTCATCATTGAAAGGTGCTATACTCGAACCTTCTTTTTTTTCCTTCATTAAGGCATTTTGTTAAAATGGTCTAAACCTTGTAAAAATGATGTCAAAACTCAGTTTTTGGGCAAATCAAGTGTGGAGTTTTAATTAGTTTGATGTCAGGAAGATACTGGAAAAATTTGAAACAATTGAAAATTAGGGTTTCTAGACGCCTATTTTTAGGCAAAAAATCCTAAAAATTGAAACTTGTCAGAATTGACTGAAAATTATTTTGATTGGCTTATTTTACTTCACGATCACAATGGTGAATTCAGTTTCAGTTAAAAGTCAGTTTAAGTCTGGTCGGTAGTTTTTGCTTTTTTAGGGGGAAAGTTAGGACCTCTGAGGTCATCAATGGTAGATGGCCAGAGACTAGGTGTTAAAATCTAAGCTTAAAATAATCAAATGGAGAATCTATGGCGAGATATGTCCAAAATGATGCTTTGTCTCAGAGGGGATTTCCTTGAGGTGAAAATCATTGAATTTTTTCACTTTAGAGCAAAAGAGCCCCTAGAGGCCAGGGGTGCCCTCGATTTCAGAGGCTCAAATTTCATTTTTGAGATTTGGCACTTCCAAGAAGACTTCTTCGGAATACTGTCAACATCGGGATGAGCCTACCATCCAGTTTGGAAGATCTATCTAGCACTTGATATGAGAGATTGAATGTGAAAAGAGGGAGATGAAAAAATGACTAACACTAGGCAGAAAAGCGTACCTCCTAGCAAGGGGCACCCATCTTTTTGAGGGACTGAATGAAGGTTTTTGACCAAATGATACATAGGATGTTTGTCTCAGACTTGATCAGGCTTCGCAATGAATTTGTCAATAGGTTAATCTGAGTTGCTAAACTATCAGAATCAAGAGTCAAACATAAGGTTTAATCATGGTCAGGAATGTCCAGAATCAGCAAAAGTGCCCCTGGAGGCCAGGGGCGCCCAAGGTTTTAGAGCCTTGAATGCAGTCTTTCTGGTGATCTCAGGTATTCATCATGTCTGTGATGCTTCTATCTTTCCATTGCATACCTCAATTAGGTCAGGATTTCTCAGCAGCTTGTAGCCGGGGATTCAGTGTAGATTTAACCAATTTGGAAAATGGCTAAGTCTAGGAAGCTAAAAGCGCCCCTGGAGGCCAAGGGCGCCCATGATTTTAACCTAGCAGATGATGATTTTGGAAAAGTGCTCTCCAAGAGCTATTATGCAGAATGGAGCCAGCTCCGCAGTGAGCCTGTCAGTCAGTTCTGAAGTTTTGTCGAATGTGAGATGAAGGGAGATCAAAACCACCTTCAAAATGATGAAAATGCATGAAAAAATGTCTAAGTTTGAAGCCAAAAGTTCCCCCGGAGGCCACGGGTGCCCTGAATTTTGAAGCCTTAGATCTCATAATTAGGCTTTGTAGCCTCAAGGAGTTTCTTGTCAATTTTGATCCTATTATTCAATGAAACTATCAGCCATTCTTTGGACACGTCAGTTAATCAGAATCAGTGGTCGACCATGGGCTTTGGTGAGGTTTGTAAAATGATAATTTCAAGAAAATTACTAACTCTGGAAAAGTGATGCCTAGAGTCAAAGTTTGACTTTTTGACTCAAGTACATGAAGTGCCCTATAATGGTGGAGATTGTGAACTAAACTTAAATGCTATTTAATCTTTAGTTGGTCGACTTCAACTTCAACTGAACTTAATCTTTGCTTGCAAAGGGGTGATTTATTTTTACATGTATAATTAACAGAATTTGGTCCAATCATAAGGTAGCACTCTATTTAGGTAAAATTTCTCAATCAATTAACTGAGTTTGGGGGTCCAATCAGGAGGTGTCACACATTTTGTTGGGAATAGGATACCATTTAATTGCAATCCTAAATATATTTCATGTATCTCGTAAGTCCTTGGAAAGTGTTTCCCAACACTAGGATTAGAAAGAGATTAAATTTGAATGAAATGAACATGTAAATTGACATTTGTAATTATTCCTAAATGATAGGAACATGTGGGGACTCCCAAGAAGAGCTCCTATAAGATAGGAGCACATGGGGCGCCTAGATGGAAGGTGGAAATCGCCTTGCTTAAGTTAACTATTTGGAGGACTGATAACACTTCAATAATGCATGTTTTAGATCCTACAAATTAGGGATTGATATTTACATAAGTGGAGTTTAGTTTAGTTTAGTTCAGTTATCTTTAGTTGCATGATAGATAACAGGTGGATACATTCAATTAAGTGGGGATGATCAATCATGCATAATGTTTGCATGAATTAGTAGAGAGATATGTTTTAGTTAACTAAGATTGACTTGGACCCACCTTGGGTGCCCAAGTTGGCATCTTTGAGTTAACACCTTTTGCATCAGAAGATATTTACAAGGCTCAGTTAAGTGGGACCATTCTTGGGTGCCAACTTTGAGGTGATGCTTGCAAGATATTTTCCTAACTAAAGTTCAATTAAGTGTTTAGTTTGGGGCACCTAAATTGAGGATACTTTAGTTTTGACTTCATGTTACAGTGTGGAACTCTACTTGCACAATCTAGGTGTAGATTTTTGAGAGGAGCTTTATGCTCTTGTATTTGACAACTCCAATGAGTTTACATACTCATTAATTGTTTATTAATTGCAGCAAGTTGAAGAGAGTTTCATGAGAGTTTTTTTGTAGGTTGTGAAGAAGGATTGTTGAAGGCAAAGGAAGCATATCAATCAAGGATTGATACAGTATTATTGTAATCTTGTTCTAAGGTTAAATAATACAAGCACTATTGATTCTAGTGGTGGAGTTTTTTCCCAAAAGAGTTTCTCCATATATATGTTGTCACTTATATCTTCTTGTCCTATTCTTCTACAATATTTTGTCTCTTTCTACAATTGGTAAAATTGATCTAAACAAATAATTATACAAAAAGAATTGTAACAAAGAACACTTAATTAGATCTACAGTCTCATAGTTTAACAAGTTCTAAGCTACATAATTACCTCCATTTTGAACACATTTTTGAGGTTCAATTAGGTGGTGCCTAAATTTAACATATTTATGATGCCCTTAGACTTAAATCAATTTATTTAAGTCATATTGGCGTCCATTATTATCATAACAAGTGCAAGAAAACACAATTTTCTTGAGCAAATGAAGATCTAAAGTTGCTTTGAGTAATATTTTTGAGTGTTCTTCGCAGTGCTAGGTCTAGATTGTTCAGAAGATACATATTTTAGACTTCACTTTTTGAGTGCATGCAAACTTCATCAAATCCAATTCAAGCATAGGCGGCTTTTTCGAAGGCAAAATAATTTCTATTTTCTATCTCTAAAATTCTTCTATTATTGTCTTAAGTTTTCTCTCGCATGTCAAAGTGAATGGCAAAATTTTCATAATCTAATCATCTGGTTTCACATATTTCAACATCAACAACAAAACCCATGTCTTAGATTTTTTCAATAAAATTGCCCCATTGCTTCCATTTTGGAAGTACTACGCTTTTTTCGAAGATTCCTTTGCATGTGGGCCAAAAACAAATTTTCCAAAATTGAATCATCTCGGGTGGCTTAGAATTTCATTCCCTAAAAAACCCACATGCCAATTTTCCTTAAGAAATTTTTTCCCCAAAAACCCCTACAGTTCTCAATTGAAAAGCCTTTGCATGCCTTGCTAAAACTCAAATTTTTGAATTTTTTAAGATCTGGGTTTGCTTAGACAAAACCCACATTTCAAAAAAATTCAAAATTTTTTCTTGCTACTGGCCATTTTTAGCCTCATCCAAAGCCTTTTTTAGCTTTTTCTGAAAATTGTTTGAACATATCCAACTTTACAGTCACAAATCTAGATTTTCAAAATGTAATTCAACCCCATTGAATACAAGGCCAAATTTGTCTTGTTACATGACTTTTTGAAAACCTCAAACATAGACTTGGGTCATGTCTATCTAGTGGTCAAACTGAGCACGTTGGAAGGCATTAGCAGCACCACGGTGAAGAATCTTGAGCATTATGGATTGTTGGCCACAACATCTATTCCTATTACAGTTTTTCATCTTGAGTTCGTCTTTGCTTGCATTAAGCATTACGACTCATCCTCAAGACAAATCAAATCAGTTGATGGGAGAGTCATTTATAGCCTCAAGCTAAGGGATGTGGAGAAGTGCTTTGCTATTCGTCCTCGCTTAGACAGTTTTACCATAGTCAATGAGGATTGTGACAAGCTATGGTATGGAGACCAAGAAAGATCTTAGAGGAAAGTTGCTCAAAGATGGTTGAAAGTACAAAAGACTAACATGCCAAAGAAGGTTGCGTATGGGGAGTTCAAGGATGAAGTTGCTATCTTGATAACTTTTCTCAACCAAGTTACAAGTTAGGAGGAAGCTAATATTTTCTGACTATGGATGTTCTATGTCATTTCCTGGATTATCGACAACAAGGAACACTTTGATTGTGCCATGTTAATCAACGAGTATCTTCACCAACAGATCACAGGTTTCCTTAAAATCCACGAGTTTCACATGGTGTCTTATCTGGTCTACGTAATTGTGTTTCAATTGGATTTCTCAAAGGCTGAACAAGATTTCAAAGAGGTGAATGATCACTTCCTCATGAAGACAATAAGAGACATTGATAACAAAATGCACATTAGGATTTCACCAAAGGCAAGATAAAAAATGGAGAGTTGTGCGGATTGGTTCATTCAATTCCCCACTTTCACATATATGAGTGTATGGTTACACCAGAGAACCTCTAATGCTACTGAGGTACCCGTTAGACAAGGTCCTATTCATGGAGTTTTTGAGACAAGCTCAAGAGTTTCATTCTTTTCTTCACAATCGACACAAGCAAGCATTCACCTTTCCTTTCGAATGGGGTATTTACAAATGCAAGATAGTTGTTGATTACAAGTTAATGACGAACGAGTTAGAAAAACTCAATCTCAGGTATCTCATTGAGAGATGTTCTTATGATCGATTGGGTCATTACTCAATACGGTTGGAGCGAAGTAATTCACACAGGCCAGCACTTGAAGAATTTTGGGCCAATTGCAAAGATGAATTTGAAGTGCGCTGACATCATTACTTTAGACTTACTCTTTCTTAGCTTGTTGATTTCCTATCAGAAGATGTTGAGGGTTTGTCAGATGATGACAGAGAGGTGTTACTTAGCACTTTGGTCAAAGATCAAGTTTTTCTCCAACCACTTCGCCAACCAAATTGGTATGCTAGGAAGAGTACTTCAATTGAGGACCTATCAAGAACAATTATCAAAACCAACATGCACTTCTTGGACAACAAGAGTAGGCGAAGGATAGTTCTAGTTACAGAGCCGCTAGTAGGGTTTTCTTCACTACCTTCTACCTAAAGGTTGAGGCCTTAAGTTAAGGTTATCTCAAAGCTGCCTGAAGGTGTTAGAGTCAGTGGGAATTCAAAGGGAAGAAACACAAGCAAATGGAAGCAGAAGCAAATCGAGTGGGTGTCAAAAGTTTCAATGGAGACAGTGATACAGGCTAAATCCAATTCTTCATCTCTTGGTTCACCATTTTCACCACAGTCACCTCCCATTGATATTGAATCAGAGCCAAAATCACTAGTTCGGCCAATACCAACGTAAGTTGATCCATTAGAGGTCAATACAGCAGCAACAATCTCTCCTCAAGAAGATAACATTGATCATTCATGTTGGCTTGAGAGGTCTTTAAGAAGACATAGGTGAAATCTTTCATACCAGCTTGATCTATCTGAGTTTGGTAGTCCTTATCAAGATACATCAAACAAGAAGAGCAAGAAGCAGGTGCACGTAGAGAAGACTCCTGAAGCAGAGATTATCACTGAAGTTGGTACACCACCAGAAGGAAAAAACCTGGATGAAGTTGAAGTTGGTGATTTCACCTTCGTTAGAGAAAATCTTGGTAGGAGCACTCAGAAAATAGATGTGAGCCTCTTTAAGGTTGTTGCAAGCAATCTCAAAGAGCGCGTCATGAAGGACGAAGAAGATAAGGTAGCTTTTAAGGCTGAAATCAAGCAACTTTGACAATACATCTCAGATCTCGTTCATGGAAACTCAAGCAGATCACCTGGTCTTCCACGCCTTCAAGAGACACCTGTACAACAACAGAAGTTGGATCGATTAGTCAATCGGGGAAAGCTCTTGGACAATTGTATTGAATATTTCATTATCGTTGGTCGATACCTTCTCACAAAGTTATATCAGTTGAGGTATGATGCACATAATCTGTTAGGTCTCAAAAATGCAGGTTTGAACCACGAGAGGTTGCCAAGCTCTCACAACATTTTTGGCTAATGTAATGTTGGAAATAGGTTGCCATTCAATTACAAATCCTAAACAATAATTATTTCATGTATCTCCTAGATTCTTGGAA
Organism: Sequoia sempervirens; assembly: GCA_007258455.2. Taxonomy (NCBI): domain Eukaryota; kingdom Viridiplantae; phylum Streptophyta; class Pinopsida; order Cupressales; family Cupressaceae; genus Sequoia; species Sequoia sempervirens. The sequence goes on along the minus strand of VDFB02281492.1, from coordinate 369,932,312 downwards.
TGTGTTCACCAACACTAAGATTAAGATGAGATTAATATTTGATGAAATAATCATGATTATTGACATTTGTAATTAATTCTAAATGTAAGAAGCATGTGAGGGCGTCCATAGTGAGTTCCTAAATAATAGGGACACATGGGACACCCACATGGTAAGGTGACACTCACCTTTTGTTTAGTTAACTATACGGAGTAACAGTTAACACTTTTGAATGCATGTAAAGATCCTAGGAGTTAGGATTTGATATTTGCATGTTTGAAGTTCAGATCAGTTCAGTTAAGTTTAGAATTAGTTTAGTTCAATTCAATTCAGTTCAGTTCAGTTTAGTTATGGTTCAGTTATCTTCAATTGCATGCATATTGGTTATTTTGAGTTGCATGTAGTTAGCTTCAATTAACTTGGAATGCATGGCTAATAACTTGAGTTGTATGACAGATAACAGGGACTACCTCCAGTTAACAGGGGATGACCATTCTTGCATGAATGGTATTGAGTAAATGTTTCAGTTAACTAGAAATCACTTGGAGCCAACTTGGGTACCCAAGATGATTTATTGGATTTACCTCTCATGCATGATAAGATATTTTTGAAGGCTCAGTTAAGTAGGATTACTTAAGGGCGCCAACTTTGAGGAAGAGCTTTGGAAATATCACCGAAGTGAAGGAGAAGTTGTAGCTTCATTTGGGATGCCCAAATGCATGAAGCACATGTTGTAAGCTTTAGTCTTCACTGAATAACTCAACTTGAAGGAATATGGCGTACCTTTTCAAGGGCTTGAGCTTGTGCATTGTAATTATCACCATTTGGATATTACAAGGTTGCATATTGTCTCTATATCTCATTCAATTTGAAGAGAGTTTTCATAATTGTTATTGCAGGTGTGAAGAAGATTGGTAAAGACAGAAGAAGCATTCTCAAGAAAGAATTGGAGCTATTGTAATTCAGAGATTGAATAATAGAATAATTCTTGGTGGAGTTTTTTTCCCAAAAGGGTTTCTCCATGGTATATCTTGTGTGATCTTTCTAATATCCTGTCTAGTTCTTCTATCAACTTCTCTCTACATTCTACAAGAGTAAAATAGATTAATCAAGATAATCACCCATGAAGAATATATGTAACAAAAAAAAGACTTACTTAGATCAGCAATATTAAAGTTTTGTAGAGTATTAAGCTAAGAAAACACCTCATTTTTCAACATGTACAAGGTCAAATGATGAATTTGAACCTTCTTCTCTTTAGGTACTGCCAGACCTAGGCAAGTACACCTATATGAATGAGGCAGATTTGAATTGTGTTTATTTCCTAAAGCAATTTATCCACAATGGCAAGTGGGAGTGGATAAATGAATCCTTATTTTGGTATAGATTGTATAAGCAATATAAAAGCTAAACCTAATATGTTTAGTTAACAGATGAAAAAATAAAATGGATGAAGCCAAAAGATGAACTATATGAGACTAGTGCTTTATTGGGTAAAACAGAGTCAAATGAAAGTATGAGATGAATGACTTCTACTTGGCCTAAATTCTAATTGTTTGGCATCTTAATGTTTGTTTACAACTTGTATAAACACACAAAAATGTAATTAATAAGTTCTTTTTATTGATCCAAATGATATTCCTCAATCACTGTGACTGACTTGAAGGATTTAATCTTTTCTTGAAAGAACCAACCAATCATACCACACAAATGAAATAAATATGCATTGATAAACTGAATATATGCTTGATATATCAATTTAAATAACAGAGAACTATCAACCTCAAAGACGACTCAGTAATATTTTCAATCAATCCAACAAACAATTGACACCACAAATACACCACAAAATCAGATGACTTCCATTGATTCCTCCAGATTTTATACATGCATCATAGTGTCTTAAATGTAAACATTATTGAAATTAATCTACTGTATATATTTCTCATATTTGCCTATATCTGTTTTGACACTATAAAACAGATATAAATACATCAAAATCATGAAAGGACACATCCCTTCATAAATATTTTTCTCTTAACAACAATAATAAAAACTATAAATTAGGCTCTATTTAGCCACAAATGAACTTTTCACAAATGGTCCAAGTAATCATGTTGCTCATGTGTGTTAGCATCTCCTAGCGCATTCCAGATTGATATCTCCATTTTCATCATCTTCTCATTTTGCTCATAAGCCTCGTCCAGTGTTGAATCATTTCTTGTAGCCATCTCCAGAATCTTTTGTAGCATCAACTCACATTCCTTAATCCACATGTCCTTTTCTTTCATTTTTCCTTTGTCTTCAAATAGCATTGGCAGTCCCTTTTCGTGGCATCAATCAGTCCCTGTTCATTCCCCTGCAACTCTTCATGGAAGTCTCTATGTTTTCTTATGAAATGGTTAGCAGTATCAATAGCCACATTATCAGGAATATCCCTTCTATTTATTTCTTGGAACTTCTCTTGAATTCTACCATCAATTCTCTTATGTTCTTGCTTTGCAATATAATTTTTTGAATGTGTTCCCCAAAGTTTACTTAACCAAGTCATCAGATTGGCTAGCCTCTTTCTGATTACTGCAACAAGTGTATTGTATTTACCATGAGAATATGCATTTGATCCTTCCCACTGGTCTCTTGTATGAGAAATATCACCATGAGTCAACTGCTTAGTGGATCCTAGTGTAATTCCCATCATATCTTTCAAGTGATCATTTTCTCTGAGTAATCTTTCATTATTAGCCTTATACATTTCCTTCTCCTTAATTAACATCTGGATCTGGGCCTTATTCAACTTGGTAACATTGATGCCAATCTTTGTCGCAGTTATGGGATCAACTTCTCCAACCTTTAATGTCATAACATGCCCAAAAGCCTCTTCAGTATCAATTAGAACAAATTTCTTGTGTGGCAGATTAGGGCCCATATCATGAGTGATCCTTCATCTGGATTATACTTGGATCCTACATATATCTTTGTTACCCCTTCAGGGCTGAGCTTATTTGTGGTATTATTATTCTTCAAGAAGCTATCAAAAACCAAAGTTGAATTTAAATCTAACCCAGGGAAAATCATAACACCTACATCTTCCAACGATTTTCTTCCCTTCTCAGGGGTCATGTCTTCCATTTCTTTCTCCACACTTAACTTTAATATGTTCAATAATTTCCCTTCATTACTTGGTGTTATATTTTCAACTAACTCCCTTATTGATTTTCCTTTTTGCTTGTATAAGAAAGCTTTAAATTATGGAGTTTTGACAAATTCATCATCAACCACAAATGATTTGTATGCCATCTTCCTTGTATCTGCATCTGAACTCTCTTCAGCATCTGGTTCCCTAGGAGGAAATTTGTAATCTTAGGTTCTTAATATGGAAATTTTATCAACTGTTCTATGAGGCCTATCATCACTATATGTCTCTTCCCCATAAGACAATAGTTCTACATCTGGTAATCCTCTATTGTATTCATCAACAACCCTTTCTACTTCTTCCTCCTCCATATTCCTGATTGGATCATCATATTGATACGGTATATGATCACTTCTCAGTGATGACAACTAGTTTCAACAAGGCAACTAAAGAGGCCAGAGAATGTTAGAGGGTGATCACAGATGGTGAGAAGGAGTTGAACAAGTAGGTTATCATCATGGATAACATCAAAATGCTAGAGGAGGAGATAGTCAACTAGTTCCTGGACGAAGTGATAGCCTGTGATGGCTTGGAGTAGTCCTTCAGTTAGATCCTACAGTTATTCCTAAGGATAGAATCAAAAGCAGTAGTTAACTCAACATCAGTCTTGAGTTCTAATTACTGATTTCATGCACGCTTATCTCATCCTTAGAGATACCTTTGGAGAAGTTTATACTTTTAGTTAGGATCAGTTAACTGATGTTAGTTATTTGTTAACTTTCATTTCAATAAGGACATGCATGTTGCACATGTCCTGTTTTGTTTTGTTTTGTTTCATTTATTTAGGTTTAGCAATAAAATCTTGCATGCTTGCAAGACTCATGTTAACTCAAGGTGATTTTAGGGTTCCCTACACCTTGGAGTTCTATAAATAAGAGCATCCTTGCTCATTTGTAATTAACTTTTACTCGTAATAGCATACATGTTGAGCAACACTACATGTAGTATCGCTATTCAGTATCTTTCACATTGTAATTAGGAACTTTTGCACATGAGAGCATACATGCTAAGCAACCTTACCTGTATTATTGTTATTTTGTATCTGTTCAAGAACTTTTATTGTGATAATAAATAGTTGAGTTGCCTTACTTGAATGTTATTATTATGGTACTTTTTCACCTTAGATTAAATATAATTGTTGGTTTGATTGTTTATTGCATGCATGTCTCATCTATACAATTTGTTGTCCCAGTTATTATTTCATGTTGTGATTAATAGGCTTTGTTTCATATCTACACCTTGGATAGGTGTCATCATCCCCCTAGGAATTTAGAAGTAAGGCTTATCGTGTGTTGTCATGATTAATAATCTATTTTTCACATCTACACCTCAGATAGGCGTTGTCACCTCCTTGGGAATTTAGAAGTGAAGATTGTCTTTTGATGTTGTTTCCAATAATATTTTTTTCAGCCTGTGCCTTAGATAGGTATCATCATCTCCTTGGAAATCCTAGTATAAAGATTATCATATAACTAGTTCCCTGCTACTAAGTCCCCATGCTCTGTTTCTCAAGGAAATATGACAGTTTAGCATTTGCCTAGTTGTAGTTAGAGATCTACAAAACCAAGGAAAATCCTTTGCTGCAACGTATTAGGTTTTCTTAACCTTATGCCTCCTCCATCCGAGTCAGAAAGATAGGATTTTGATCATTTACTTTTTTACACATGTCAGCACAAGAGGGACCTTCCCATGCTAATTTTAAGAGCATTCATTACACACTGTGCATAGTTGTTTGTTGCCAATACGCACTCTAGAGGTACAGATTGTAACGCCAACAGTTTTTTGGCACCATCGTGGGGCACAAAGGAAGAAAACTTGAAGAATGCTTAACGCTTTATGTCATGGGAATGACCATTTGGCATCCTACTGCTCTAGTTCAACAACCAAGACTTACTCTGGCCATCATACATCTAAATTTTGTACACATTGAAGTAGAGCAATCAAATATCATCAGTAGCCTAGGTAGTTTTATCTTTGAAAATCATACATCAACTACTCAGTGGAGGAACACAACTACTACTCTGGACAAAGAAGAAGAAAGAGCGGATCTTGCAGCCAGTATACCAATTTTGCCACCACCCACATGGGAATAAAGCATCCTACCTCACCTAGTATGCACGAGAAGGAGAAATAATCCTCTCTTTAAAGAAGAGTCGATCTTTGAAGAGGTTCCTGAGCATTTCCTAGAAGAACTAGAAGAATCTCCAGTCCCAACTAAAGTAATGGACGATAATAACTACAACAACAATAGTGGCAATGGCTGAAACACAAGAAACATGAGATTTCCAACCCCATTACCTTGGGGAGACAACATAGGAAAGTTGGCCTTAGTAGGACACCATGAGCTACCCAAGGGATCGCGAAAGCATTTTCCTCGATTCCATGGCGATGGGTCTCGACACCCTAATGAACACATCTCAACATTCACAGTGGCTTGCTCTATTTTGCATGTTTCACATGAAGACATCGTCATTGGTCTCTTTGTAGAGACTCTAGAGAATAACATTGCAGATTGGTTCAATCATCTTGAACCAAGCATTATTACAAGCTGGGAAGACATGAGCGAAATATTTTTGGCAAGATTCAAGCCTGTCGAGGACAGTCATCAATTATTTGTGCAACTCTCAAACTCAAAGATGGAGCCTACTGAACCAACGATGGAGTTTGTAGCAAGGTTTAATTTCCTTGTCACATGTCTTTCCCATACTCTCAATCCATCTGATGAAATTTTGATGAGTAGCTTCATCAATGCACTACCGTTAGAAATAGCCTTTTTCTTAAAGGTCGGTCAAGGAGTAGATCTACAACTTACACAAGAAGAAGCTATCAAGCTTGAAGATAATATGATCATGATTGGAAAGATGGAGAATGATTCAATTAGACCACTTGTTCAAGCGTCTATTGATCCACTACTACAGAAGGTAGCTAATGAGGTGACTATCCTCAAAAGACAGTCACCCACTCAAGGGAAACAAGCACTGCCTACACCACCACCATATAAACCTCAGTAGCCATACCAGTTGAAGAGGAATAACTTCCAACCATTCAACAATTACAAGCCAAGGTTTTCACAAGGACAACCAAGACAATCGGTTGATGCTTGGAAGGCTACAGTCTATTGCACTTTCCATGATTCTAATGCACACACCAGAGCTACATGTCTAGAAAATTAAAGGATGAATCAACTCATGGGATTTGCTAATGTTGCTCCAAGTATAGGTTTCATACCTTCACCAACTAAAAATGTTGTCTCACCACAGACGGACAACTTTGATGGCGACTCCGCAACGAGATACTTCAACGGAGAACCCATTAATGAACAAGAAGAAGAAGATTACCACCAATTTTCTCTTGCGGTTAATCACAAGAACATCTCATCACTTGTGTTCACACATGTACAAAACTTCAAAGCACATAAAGAAGAAGAGGAAAAGTGGAATACAAATGAAAAGGGAAAGGGAAAGGGAAAGGAAGTGCCTTCCACTTCTAATCCTAAATCTTCGCAAGAGAACACTGTGTTGGTTGCTCAAGAACCCTCTTCAACAAACTTTGACATTGTGTCTTCCATGATGAAGGAAAAGGTACATATCTCACAATTGGAGAATCTTCAGGATTGTCTAGAGCAGTTGGAAAGAATCCTTAAGGTTGTAAAGAAAAGGCTGCAATCTAGCCTACATTGCTAGAGTCATTTGTGCCAGTAGAAGAAAAACCTAAACCATTCTACATATCTTTGTATATAGGGGGTTTTAAACTCAACAATTGTATCATAGATAGTGGAGCTTTAGACAACATTATGCCTTTGTGGATCATGAATGCATTGGGACTTTCGTGCACAAAAACTCATGATAAGTGTTATTCACTTGAGTCAAAGTCATTGTTGTTGGTCGGCCAATTGAAAGATGCACAAGTAAGGCTAGCGTCTTGTCTTGAAAAGAAGATTATGATGACTATCTTGGTAGCTGACATTCCTACCAGTTATGGAATGTTACTTAGTAGGAGTTTCTGTAAAGACCTCAGAGGTGAAATTTAGTTGGATTGGTCATTCACGACAATCCCATTGAAGAATGCTAGTTTCAAGTTGGAACCTGAGGCCGAGTGAAGGTTTATGATGGTGAAGTCCCAGGACCCCCAGGCACAAGTGTTATATCAAGACACGAGTCTGGGCACATATGCTATGATGTCTGAAGTAATTGAAGACAGTTAGAAGTTTGCACTTTCCACGACTACATCATATGAAGAATAAAAAATGTGGATGATGCAGTTTGACAAAAGTTGCTCAACATCAAGCTTAGGAGTGGGAGTTGTGATCACTTCTCTCGAAGGTCGTTTATATCTATTTGCACACCAATTGAAATTTGAATGCACCAATAATATTGTTGAATACGACACAATTTTATTAGGTCTCAAGAATGCAAAGGATATGGGGATGAAGTTACATAGAGTCGAAGATGCAAAGTTGATTTTCAAACAAATCAAGGATCATTTCCAAGTCAGAAATCAATGCCTTCGATCCTTCAGATAGAGGGTGTGGAATGCCATCGAGTGGTTTGAGGCGTTCGACATCAAATACATTCCACATTTAGACAATAGTAGAGTTGATGCCCTCGTGGTCTCATATGCTCTTTTCATGCCACATTCTAACTTTCATTAAAATACATTTGCTATTGAGCTGATCTACAAGCCATTTTTTCCAAATAATTCAAACAATTGGAAAGTCTTTGATGATGATGATGACATTGCAAAATTTCTCGTCATGGGAGACAACTACAAAGAGTTGTTCTTTGAAGGAATTACTACTCCTTTTAAATAATCACTCGCTAAAGACTTTGAAGCTATATATTTTGGGATCATACAATTCAAAGGAAATCTAATTCCCAAGGGTCTGGTGTCTTTAAAGAATATTTTTTACTGACATGATTGATACATTCAAGATCAAAGGATGTCAAGTGTTAATACTTTTGCCAAGCATTACTAAGTAAACATCGACATTGAAGAGAAGCCTTGGTTTGTCAATTTGGGAAAATTTTGTACTCCAAAAGAAGTTGAGAAGTTTACTACCTTTTTTAAATAGTACAAGGATGTATTTTCCTGGTCTTACGAAGACATGAAGGTCTTCACACACATTGAATTGTCACATATAATTCCTCTAAAGTTTGATGTCAAGCCTTTTAGGCAAAAGAAAAAACATTATAATCCACGAATCCAAGATACTATGTACACGAAGATTCAGAAGATGGTGGAATCAAAGATAATTTTTCCAATTCATCACTCCTCCTGGGTGTCTAACATAGTTCCTGTGCACAAAAAGAATGGTGAGATAAGAATTTGCATGGATTTCAGGAATTTGAACCTGTGTGTGTGTGAAATGCGTAAAGCTAGTAAATCAACACAAACCTTAATGAAATGGATTATATCAAAGATTCAAAGCAAAGAAGCTACTCTAATTTGCAACAAAACAAATCATTTAAGAATGTCTCATTGTCCTCTATCCTTAAAGATTCCTTTAACCCTTTGGCCCTTAGTTTTCTATGTGCACAAAGGCTATTAGAATGACACTTAAGAAACAATATTAGTATTCAACACACAAACCAACTAAGTTCCTACAAGCAACTATATGATGGAAAAGATAATGGATACTATGATGAATGGATGATGGTGTTTATGATGAATGGAAAAATGGTGGTGGATACTATGGTAGTGATCTATATGATGCTATATATGATTCTACATATGCTCAAATGCAAGCTATGGAAAACTAAAATGATACTCCATATGCTCAAATGATAACTATGAAAATATTAATCTAAAATGCAACTATGATGCAAAGGATGACATAAAATGCAACTATGAAGTAATGTTTTAGTCTAAGATTTAACTATGATGCAAAACATGATATAAAATGTAACTATAAGACTCCATAATGCTCCCAAGCTCGAACGATATTCCTGCATGATAACTCTATTCAAAAGTGGATGCAAAATACAATGCCAGAGGGTTGCATTTATAGCCTTTTCCAAGCATCTGGTGAGGTGGCAACGATCGACAGTCTGGATTTGAACAAGAAGAATGAACAGTGGAGATGGAGAGAATCGAGATGTTGTCCCCTTGACCAAAGACAACATGCCATTTGGATGGAAGACTCAAGTGTGGGAAGAAAAGACCACATGTTTGAAAATTGGTGGAAGTGTGTGAGGAATAAGCCATGTGCTTTTTAAAAAATTGGTTGAAGATAATTCTAATTAAAAAGTAGAATTATTTAATTTCATGTGACCTTGGTAAGGTGGCACAAAAAGTTGTAGACATGTGCTTGAATTCCTAATCGAGATTAGTGAAACTTAATTAAATAAAACAAGCTTATGGAAATTTATTTATTTAATTAAATTAGAAGAATATGATTTTAGATTTGGAGAATTAGAGAAGGGTGAACAATATAAATAAATTGAGAATTTATTTATGCATAGTCGAATATTAATTAAATAACTAGTATTTAATTAATTAAATGCCATGACTGATTTTAGGTGTATACATTTTGCCCCTCTTTGAAGTAATGTGTTTACATGTTGCTTCAAAGAAAAAATTGATATCGATGCCGAGAAAATTTTCAATGCCCTAGACATTGATTTTCAGGTACTGATAGATATATGGCCCCCCAAGAGATAAATCGGTGAATTTTGGAATTTTGATGATTTTTCGATGATGTGATGATGATCTCAAAATTTTACGATCCATAAACGATTTATCTCCTGAAAAAGAAGATTGAGCCTACCAGATTGATTAATTGATTAATTGATGCCTTATGTTGCCTCCTTGTGTTTGATGTTTGATGATTGCGTTCGACCGATTGATTTGATGATGTTGATGTGATAGTTGATGATTGACCTCATGATAAGTGAGGATCAATGATATGATGATGATGATTGACCTCATGATAGGTGAGGATCAATGATAGATTGATGATTGACCTCATAGTAGGCGAGGATCAATGATAGATTGATGATTGACCTCATGATAGGCGAGAATCAATGATAGATTGATGATTGACTTCATGATAGGCGAGGATCAATGATAGTTTGATTAATTGATGGACCTCATGATAGGTGAGGTGCATTGATTGATGAACCTCATGATAGGTGAGGTTGAATTGATAAATTGATGCTCACGAGATTTGATCAAAGTCTCACCAGAGTTGATTAGATTGATATGCTGATTGATTTTGATTGATTGATGGGTTGATTGATTGATAAGAGTGCTGATTTGCGATATGTTATGATCATAGGAGGATTTCTACATCTGGTGCAGGTGGATTCGTATTTGATTGGGAAAATGTGATTTGAATTCTCTGATTGATTGATATGCCCTAGTATAGGATTGATTAATGTACTGAGACTTGATGATGTACCTCTTGTTTTCAGACTTTTATGATACAGTGCCATTTTTGATATTGATGTATCTCTTTATACCTTTGGATATCCTTGTACACTTTGACATTATGATTTTTGAGGTTATATGATATGCGGCGATGATTATGATCTATGTGTTGATATGATAATAGATGTCTATGATACATTTAATTTCCATGTTATGATGATGATTATGATATGCATTTTATTTCTATGTTATGATGATGATAATCTATGTGATGGATGCATTTAATTTCTATGTTATGATGATGATATGCTATGTGATGGATGCATTTAATTTCTATGTTTATGATGATGATGATGATATGATATGGATTAAAATGATGATGCAATTGATGTGTTATGATTCTATGATGATTTATGAATGATGCCTATATGATGCATGTGATGGATTTTATTATGATGCATTTGATGTTTTTGTTCTTTTCTAATGCAAATAAATGATGTCATGAATGGATGAATGTGTATATGAAATGATTGTGTGATGGTACCTAATTCTATGAGAATGTATGCAATGATGATATGATATGATAATGCAATGATAGACGATTCTATATGTTTTATAGATTTATGCAAATGATGTGTTTATGCTATGTGAAATGGATTTGATTATGCAATAATGATATGTGATGAAATGTGATGTTCGTATTGAGTATGTATGGATGTGATGATAATGAGATATAATGATTATGTTCTAGGGTTTTAAGCTTAAATGAGTGAATCTATCCAACTTCCAAGAGTTGTGGGAAGGTCGTCGTCAGTTGATTCTTTGTTAAATTAAGCTTTCACAAAACTTGACATACTTCCCAATTCTTTTGGAAATTTGAAGAGACTCACTCATTTAAGCTTAGTGAACCACTTTGATTATGTAAATGAGATACGGTGCACGTCTTTTTATGTTTTCTGATGCAAATATTATGATCTGATGCATGGATGGATGAACGATGTTGTAATGTCTTCAACTGTATGCAAATGATGATGCAACTGATGTGCAACTATATGAGAATGATGTGTTTTTGGCAATGTCAAGTGTACTCAATCCCTTAATGCAAGAGATAACATCATTGTTGCAGCTTTGGAAACCCCATAAATACAAATGCAAACTACCATGGATGCAATCTACTTTAACCTTGCATATCTCATATGCAAAAGTTATCATTCGTAATAGCCGATTTGTCGTGCTTTTTATCATCATTGGGCCTTTAAAATGTTGAAAGTGAGTACAAGCATCAATGGTGTATTTAGACCATGATGAACTAAGTACTACTTCCATGGTGTTTGATAGTGCAAGTTAACACAAGCATCTAAGTATAATTAAACCGAGATGACCTGAGTATTGCTTGTGTAAATAGACAAGAGTTAACTGGTTTCCTATGCAAATTTGGAATGTCATTAGTGATACTTTGAAGGGCACGTCTTGCGATAATTTGCATAGTAATAATGATCAACTCACAAACAACAGACAAAGAAAAATCATACTCCTGGCTCCTCTAGTTTGATACATCATCGAGGTGCTCCAGAGATATGATAACAAAAAAATCCAAGTACAACAATTGAATATTGTGTTTAATGCGATAAACCCATGATTCAGAAAGAACATCATCCATTTGAAGTTTTCTTTTGATTTGATTGATTTGGCTAGTTGATTTGGGTGTTCAATGCATTTTTGTTTGTGTGATTAATGTTCAACATTGAGTTGCACTATGATCATTGTTTTGGGTTGTGTTTTACTACTGTTGTTTGTCTGTTTGTTCAAGCTCAAAGTTTATTGCCCCTAGTGAGTTTAGGATTTTGCCCCCAAACTAGGGTGAGACACGACCATGATGCCAAGATATGTACATGGTGCTTTTCGAGGATAGGCAGATGGATGGCGAAAGCGAATGGTCGACATGCTCAAATAGATGGAAAAGCTAACCTATCACAAATAGCGCCTGTTGCCAGGTTTTCACTACTTGTTTTTATTGCACTTTTTTTAGATTTTTTCGATCTTTTTGATTTTTTGATTTTTTTTAATCTTTTTGAATTTTTTTTGGTTTTTTTGTATTTTTTGATATTTTTCTAATTTTTTTGGTTGTTACCAAGATGCACGTTTGCCAGGTTTTCATCAAGGTAACCCTTTTTTTAGGACATTTTATGATGTTTTTGGTATTTTTCAGGACCTTTTTCTTATGAAATGATATGATATGATTACTTGAAGGAACAAGATTCCCCACAATAGAGGTAATGCAACCATGGACAAATGATATATCAAAATGAAATAATCACTGCAAAACATGTCACACAAAAAACGTATCTCTTGTCAAAAGATGATAATGGTTGATTGATTAAGATTCTAGGAATGATTGATTCTATAAGGCATGATGATGATAAGTAGTTAGGATCACTAATTTCCTCTAATTATAGTAAGATTGATGATTGTTGATGATTGATTTGACAAAAGATATGAGGATTGGATAATGTTTTACAGCTAGGCTGAAATATGATTTGCATGATAAGATTCAAGGTTGCAAAGGGACATGATGACATGGATTTTGATAAGCTAGGAGATATGGAATGGGAAAATGAAAGGATAAGGATAATGAATGGGATGATCAAGATCAACTAGATAAGATACAAACATGATTTCCAAGTACTTTTCCCCTATTCCTCATCAAGAGCAAGGACGAGAAGAAAGGATGTATCTAGTAAGAATGATGGAATATGGATAAGACAAAAGATATGGGATGAAATATATGGAAAAAGTAGATAGGATAAGATATATGATGTTCAAGAAGATCCTTAATCTTGTCAAGATCAAAGGTGGAAATGTAAGGAATGATAAGATGGGCGAAACTTGCCTCCCAAGTGTAGAGTGCAAGAGGAATATGAAAAATAGGATATGGATGATAGGAAGATGGAGGAAGGATTTAGGATATGAAAAATGGGGATTAGACCTTTAAATGCTAGAAAATTTAGGGTATGATGGGATAATGGATAGGAGTTTGAAAGGTTTGTTGATGGATAGATGGAAAGGATGGAAAGATCAACATTTGCACACACCTTGAAGGGTGGTGGAGTGATGGAGGAAAAATGGATTTGGAAGGTGATAGGATTTTAGATGGAAGATTGGAGGAAGCTTTTGGATTATTTGGATGCCAAATTGGATTTTATTGCTTCTATGAGACTTTTAGGAATCCACGTGATTTTTGACTTTGATATTTTCTTTGTGGGCCTTTGTGGCCTTTGAGATTTTTCTTTTTGCTTTATGGACCTTTGTGGTCTTGGAAAATTTTCTTTTTGCTTTGATGGGCCTTTGTGGCCTTTTGAATTATGGACCTTTGTGGTTTTGGAGATTTTTCTTTTTGCTTTTATGGGCCTTTGTGGCCTTTTTGATTTTTCTTTTGATTTTGGATCAAATTTTCTTTTATTTTTGCATGCCTCTTCGAGGAGACATGTTGATCCTTTGATACATGTGAATTTTGATATAGAAGCTTTTGACATTTGGCACCCAAATTGCTTCCAAGAGCAATGGGAGGAGTGGATTGAGGTGAATGGTATGGAGGTATTATGGATGAGTGAGTGTAGGTAGAATTTTGAAAGGGCATCAAGGATGTGTGCCTTTGTTGTTCTTGAGGAATAGGATACGAACCTAGGATAGAGGGAAGGTTTGATGGACTAGGATGAGGACCTAGGATAGATGGAAGGTTTGGAGGACTAAGATACTTAGGCATATAACCAAGGGCGTGATAATATGGATTTTGTTGGACAGAAAGGGGTTCTAGGATACCTTGTTCATGAAGGCCTAATCCTTTGCCTTTGTAGTTCATACTTTGACACATTCGTTTACCAATGGGATATGTGTTGTTTGTGAAACAAGATGCGAGTCCATTTTGGGGAGGATATGATATGGATGAAAGGACAGGTGTTGGAAGTAAACCAGAGCGGATGAAGGAGGATCCCAATTTGTAGGTGTGGGGTTCATGGATAGCTTGTATAGGTGTGAAAGGCTCTTGACATGGGGATGATGGGGTACTTTGATCTTGACTTGGAAGAGGACCACGAGGTGTAGAAGATGAAGCAACTTGATCTTTATTAGGTATGGAATCATCATGTAGTGGTGTCAAAGTCATATCTTCATCTTGAGCAGGAAGAAAATCCTCATGGGATGGAGGGATATCCTCGGATGGAAGCTTATCTTGATCTTGATGAGGAAGGGAATCATGAGATTCTGTAGAAAGCTTATCTTGATCATGAGAAGGTAGGTCATCATTAGATAGGCTGGAATAATTATCATGCTCCTGGGATGCAATAGAATCATGAGATGGTATGGATTCATTAGATGTGGTGGAAGGACTTGGGAGAATATTTTTCTCTTGAGATGGAAAGGAATCATTGTGGATGAAAAGTGAAAGGAGGGGATAATCATAGAATTCTTGAGAGATGGGGTCTAGGTAAAAGATTGGAAGAACTTGTGGAATTTTGGTATCATCGGATGAAGTGGAAAGAATACTTTGATCTTGATGTGTGAGGGAGTCTATGATAGCATGATTTGGTTGAGCGATTGTCATGAATCATTGGATATAGAAGATATAATAGAAGAAGGTGGTTGGATGGAATCGTTAACTTGGGTGAAAGAATCCTGAGATTTATTTTGACTTATGGGAGATGAAGATAGATGCATGACATGGTAATATTGTTCAATATCATTTGTGTTTGAGGACTGAAATTTGGGCTTCTGATTTATTTTTTTCAAAAATTGAAAGATATTGAACTTGGATGATGTAGTTGTTGGTGGAGAAGGTGTCATGTCTAGATTTTTGTCAAAGGAATAAGAACAAATGTTTGGAAACAAATATCTCTCTATGGTTGTTTCCCTTTGCATATCCCAGATTTGTTGTTGAAGGTTCTTCATTTGATGAGCTAAAGTATTCAATTGATCCTCATATATTTCAGCCATGGTGGTTTGAGTTTCAATTTCCTATTTTTTGAGTTTGTGCTTTTTGGGGTCTCAATGATGGGAGTTTCAATGATTGGAATTTCAATGTTTGGAGTTTCAATGGTTGGCTCTTTAACGTTTTAATTTTTGAGTCCTTTTTCCTTGAGTTTTTACTTTTGCAACCTTGTTTGAATGAGCATACAAGTGTTATAGTTTAAACTAAACTTTGATCTAAGTTTTGGAAAAGTACCAAGGATTACAACTAAATCAAATAGAATGAAAAATTCTAATGAGACTAAGTTTGATTTGACCATATAGCTTCGTTTCGTGATGAGAGGATGATAAATCCTGATGATGAAACTAGGCTTAATAATCAAAGGTGTGATGAATTTAATGATTTTGGTACTTTGAGATGTTAGATCCTGGTTTAGGTTGGAAAATTCTACTTGTAGAGGTCAATTTTAACAAGTTTAGATTCTAAGGTATCTAAGGAATGATTTCGGACTTGAGAGAATTTTGAAATTTTGGGTTCAAACTGTGAAAGCGAAGACAAATTTTCTTCATATACAAGATGCTCAAATCTTTGGAAAAGTCTTGGATTTTGACAATAGTAAAATGAATACAAGTTGGGATATTTCTTTGAAGCTCTTTTGTAGAATTGAAGACCAACCTCTCTCTAAATTCGTAGAGTGTTGAGAGACGTTTTTTATGTTCTCTTGGACTAAGAACTTTGGACTTGGGTTTCCGAATTTTAATCTTTTGTGAAATCATTTGATACAGCACATGTTCAAATTTTGTTGTACCTAAGGAATGGTTGAACACTGCTGAGAATTCCCGGGATGAGATTGACTATCAAATAGGAGATGAATCTAGGTCATTGGTTTTGTGGTCTGCAAAATGTGCCAAAACAGAGAAAAAATGTGCTAGAACAAGTGCAAAATGCACCAAAACTAGTGCAAAATGTGCCAAAATAGGTGAAAAATGTGCCAGAACTAGTGCAAAATGCGCCATAACAGGTGCAAGATGCACCAAAAGGCAACCAATATGCGTTAGAAAAGTTACAAGATGCGCCAAAATGGGAAAATAACACTGTTTCTTGGAAGTTTGTTTGATTCTTCAAATTTTCCAGTTAGAGACTTGGTTGTTTGGATGAATGTTTTTCTAAATCAGGGTTTTCACTTTCAACATGTGATGTTTGTGATTGAAATTTGTTTTGAAAACACTTTGATAAAGACACATCAAGCAATGTACAATCCTAAGGCTATGAAAGACTATATTCTTTTGGATTTCACGTGGGTTGTACCCCAACCACACTTATTCTTAGCGGATGATTAGATGCTTGACCCCACTGGCTCCCCTCCACTACACTCACTTCTACGAGGCAACCAAGCATCAATACCCATGAATCTCCCATGGCATATTTTTCATCTCTACTAAAAACTGTGAGAATGTGGATGCCTTTGCAACGACTGTTACTGCACCAAAGAATAGATAAATATTTTTGGCCAAACTATAACAAGGGTTCTAGTATGGAAATTTCGTTCATGGGGGATAATCCATGCAGCAAGAGACCATTGTTGCCCTTCTTGTCAAAACTATCTTCATGATACTTTCCTTTTTTCAAGTACCCACATTTATATCCCGGTAGGAAGTTGCTTGGCTTTAGTATGTTACCGGTTGGGTCGTTCCTTTGGGTGATTACTTTTTCCCACAAGGCAGGCTCTCTAAGATAAACAAAAGCATGCAAGTATACCTGTAGTTCGATCAATCTTTGTTTTGTGTAATCAAAGAGAGAACACACGTGATATACTCAACTCACACTTGCACACAAAAAGTGAATGGGTATGGCTTTTTGGTCACCCAGTTAAGGGGAGAGCATATGCCTACCGTCCATCAAGCACGAAAGACGTGGTGTTCATTCACCTTTTAATTAAGATATGTTCCTAAATTAACCAAAAGGAAACAATTAAATCACTTCTAGCCCCTACAATATGTTAGTAGTTTATGTTTGAGTCTTTGATAGCGAGTGTGGGAAACTTGCAAAACAAAAACACAGAGTATTAGCCTTCGGATTTAGTGAAAAACAAGGAAACTGCAAAATATGTCAGAACAGAGACAAAATGCACCAATTTGGAAGCAAAATGCACCAAAACACATGCAATATGCACCAAAACTAGTGCAATATGCACCAAAACTCATGCAAGATGCATTAAAACTCAAAAACCATGTTTTGGAACCCCGCTAAACTTTTCTGGAAACTTGCAATATGCGCCAAAACAGGTGCAAAATGCGCCACAGAACTTGCAAGATGCGCCAAAATAGAGACAATATGCACTAGAAGATATGAAATGTGCACCAAAAGTTTCATGTCCAAACCTACAAACATAAATTTTCAAGAATGTTAAAAAAAATGGGGCAACACCCCACAGTGGGGACCATTTTGTGTGGTGTGTGAAATGCGTAAAGTTAGTAAATCAACACAAACCTTAATGAAATGAATTATATCAAAGATTCAAAGCAAAGAAGCTACTCTAATTTGAAACAAAACAAATCTTTTAAGAACGTCTCATTGTCCTCTATGCTTAAAGATTCCTTTAACCCTTTGGCCCTTAGATTTCTATGTGCACAAAGGCTATTAGGATGACACTTAAGAAACAAGATTAGTATTCAACATGCAAACCAACTACGTTCCTACATGCAACTATACGATGAAAAGGATAATGGATAATATGATGAATGGATGATGGTGTTTATGATGAATGGACAAATGGTGGTGGATACTATGGTAGTGATGTATATGATGCTATATATGATTCTACATATGCTCAAATGCAAACTATGGAAAACTAAAATGATAATCCATATGCTCAAATGCTAACTATAAAAATGCTAATCTAAAATGCAACTATGATGCAAAGGATGACATAAAATGCAACTATGAAGCAAAGTGTTAGTCTAAGATTTAACTATGATGCAAAACATGATATAAAATGTAACTATAAGACTCCATAATGCTCCCAAGATAGAATGATATTCTTGCATGATAACTCTATTCAAAAGTGGATGCAAAATACAATGGCAAAGGGTTGTATTTATAGCTTTTTCCAAGCATCTGGTGAGGTGGCAACGATCGACGGTCCAGATTCAAACAAGAAGAATGAACGATGGAGATGGAGAGAATCAAGATGTTGTCCCCTTGACCAAAGACAGCATGCCATTTGGATGGAGGAATCTCTTGACCAATAGGAAACATTCCATTTGGATGGAAGACTCAAGTGTGGGAAGAAAAGACCATGTGTTTGAAAATTGGTGGAAGTTTGTGAGGAATAAGCCATGTACTTTTTAAAAATTGGTTGAAGATAATTCTAATTAAAAATTAGAATTATTTAATTTCATGTGACCTTGGTGAGGTGGCACAAAAAGTTGTAGACATGTGCTTGAATTCCTAATTGAGATTAGTGAAACTTAATTAAATAAAACAAGCTTATGGAAATTTGTTTATTTAATTAAATTAGAAGAATATGATTTTAGATTTGGAGAATTAGAGAAGGGTGAACAATATAAATAAATTGAGAATTTATTTATACGTAGTTGAATATTAATTAAATAACTAGTATTTAATTAATTAAATGCCATGATCGATTCTAGGTGTATACAAAACCAATCATCTTTGAAGGACAATTACCCCTTACCAATCATGGAGCATACCTTGCATACAGTCATCAGTTCAAAGATGCTATCACTTCTTGATTGTTTTTTTGGATACAATCAAATCGCAGTGGTAGAGGAGGATTAGATTAAGACAACTATCACCACCCCATGGGGAATGTTTGCTTATGAGAGGATAGCTTTCGGCCTTATCAACGTCGGTGCAACTTTTTAGAAGGCCATGGATCTGGTGTTAGGGGATCTTAAGAACAAGATAATAGTCGTGTACCTTGATGACTTAATCGTTTTCTCAAATAAACGGGAAGACCACTTTTCACGCCTCATGAAAGTGTTTGAAAGATGCAGGTATCACAAGATCTCATTAAATCCAAAGAAGACTCTCTTTTCGGTAACGAAGGGCAAGTTACTTGGCCACATCATTTCCAAAGAGGGGACTAGAATTGACTTGAATCGGGTGGAATCAATTAAAAACTTGTCTCTTCCAAATAACAAAACACAAGTACACTCATTTTTCGGTAAAGTCAACTTTATCAGGAGGTTTGTACCAATTTTTTTGGAGGTGACAAAGGAGATCTTAGCCATGATGAAAAAGACGTCCACTTTCATGTGGATAGAAGAAGGCAAGCAGGCCTTTATCAAAATTAAAGAAGATATTGCTAACGCACCAGTGTTGGTTCATCCTAACTTTCAGAAGGATTTTATCCTCTATTGTTATGCGTAGGAACACACGCTGTCTGCTATATTGATTCATAAGCTCAGTGAAGAAGGAGAATCTCCAATTTATTTCATGAGCGCCAGTTTTAAAGATAGTGAATCACGCTATTCTCAAATTGAGAAGAATGTGTATGTTGTCGTTAGAGTTGTTAAGGTTTCAGGTTCTATATTTTGAATTCTCATACAATGGTGTTTGTCACCAATCCAACAATAAAAAGTGTGCTAACTCAATAGGAAATGGGCATGAAAAGAGGAAACTGGATTCCAAAAGTTCAAGAATATGATCTGGAGATCAAGCCGACCAAGCTCATATGCGAGAAAGGTCTTTGTCAATATTTGGTAGAAGATGGATATCAAGAGTATCAGAGCAATGGTGAAATTGAACCTGAACCACAAATTGAAGAGGGCCTTCCTTTGGTCCTATTTGTTGATTCCGCAGAGGAATGGTACACAACTTTGTGGTATTGTTCAACTTATGGAGAATGTCCATGTCACATGGATAAACAACAAAAGAGAACAATGAAGCTAAAAGCACAAAACTTTGTGCTTATCAATAATGTTTTGTACAAGCATGGCCTTGATGGAGCTTTCTTATGATGTGTTGGTAGGAGGCAACAACAAAGATTGTTGGAAGCTTTTCATAGTCAAGCATGCAGAGGACAATTTTCATCAAGGGTCACCGCATTCAAGATCCTACAAGCACAGTTCTATTGGTGAACTATGTTTCAGGATACATATGAATGGGTGTATAGGTGTTAGACGTTCTTTGCTAGAAAAGTCAGATTGGCATCTCTTCCACTTAGGGCAGTAATTATCGATGCCCCATTTCAGCAATGGGGTATGGATTTTGTAGGTCCTATCAACCCACATTCTAGCAAGAGGCATGCCTATGTCCTTACAACAACAAATTATTTTACAAAATGGGTTGAGGCAGTTCCTACCAAATGAGCTACTTCTGAAGTTGTTTGTGACTTTTTGAAGGAAAACATTATTTCACACTTTGAGGTGGCTTGTAAAATTGTGACTGATAATGCAATGTGTTTCTCGTCAGAGGAGCTGCTAGAGTTTTTTTTTTATCGCGACATCATGTTGTCACACGCATCAGAGTATTACCCTCAAGGTAATGGACAAGTCAAGTCATCAAACAAGAACATAGTCACAATCATGTGGAAGTTGGTTGACCAAAATTAGCGGGCTTGGCACAAAAAAGTTATATGATGCTCTTTGGGCTAATAGAATTGCTCCCAAAAGAGACATCAACACCTCGCCTTTTACACTTTTCTATGGTACAAAAGTAGTTCTGCCCATCACACTGGAGTTGTTTGCTTTACAGTTAGCATCTATAGTGGAGGATGAAGAATACAAAGATCCAATCGAGAAGCGAATTTTGTACCTGATGAAACTTGAAGAGGAAAGGGTAGAGGTTTTCAACAAAATCACTCAACATCAAGAGCGAGTGAAGAGATTTTTTACAAGAAGGCTCGTTAGAGAGACTTCAAAATCAAAGATCAAGTCCTGTTATGGGACAAAAGGCACGAGTCTAAAGGAATACATGGCAAATTCGATTCCTTGTGGCTAGGGCCCTTTCAGATCCTTGAATCCACTGGAGAGAACACATACATTCTCTAGCATCAAGATGGAAGGCTCCTCTCGTTGCCATACAGTGGGCAATATCTCAAACACTTCAATCCTTCAGGGGAGGAGTGAATTTTTGTAAATAATTTACTGTATGCTTTATCATTAAGTCGTAATGTGTTTCCCCATTTAGGGAAGTTTTGTCGTGTTTTAGGTGATTTTTAGGTAGTCTTGTTTTATATGAGCTTTAGGAATGTTTTTAACTTTTTAGGTGATAAGGGAAAGTCCTGATTCCATATGCCCAACCGATAAGTCACTGGTCTACAAAAACATAGAGAATCTTAGTTCTCCTATGTCGTCAGTATCCGATATGGTCACCAAACGGAGCCTAATGTTGTATCCAAACCAATTTTTTCTTTTTGCTTCATTAAGGTATTTTGTTAAAATGGTCTAAACCTTGTAAAAATGATGTCAGAACTCAGTTTTTGGGAAAATCAAGTATGGGATTTTAGTCAGTTTGATGTCAGGGAGATATTGGAAAAATTTGAAAATTAGGGATTTTGGATCCCTATTTTTAGGAAAAAAACCCTAAAAATTGAAACTTGTTAGAATTGACTGAAAATTGTTTTGATTGGCTTATTTTACTTCACGATCACAATGGTGAAGCTAGTTTCAGTTAAAAGTTAGTTTAAGTCTGGTGGGCAGTTTTCATTTTTTTAGGTGGAAAGTTAGGACCTTCAAGGTTGTCAATGGCAAATGGCCAGGGGCTAGGTGTTGAAATCTAAGCTTAAAACAATCAAATGAAGAATCTATGGCAAGATATGTTCAAAATGATACTTCATCTCAGAGGGGATTTTTCGTCGAGGTGAAAATCATCAAATTTTTTCTAACTCTGGAGCAAAAGAGCCCTTGGAGGCCAAGGGCGCCCTAGATTTCAAAGGCCCAGATTTCATTTTTGAGATTTGTCACTTCCAAGAAGACTTCTCTGGAATACTATCAAGTTCGCGATGAGCCTACCAGCCAGTCTAGAAGATCTGTCTAGTACCTAATACGAGAGATTGAATGTGAAAAGAGGGAGATGAAAAAATGACAAACATTAGGAAGAAAAGCACGCCTCCTAGCCAAGGGCGCCCATCTTTTTGAGGGACCAAATGAAGGTTTCTGACCAAATGATACTTAAGATGTTTGTCTTATACTTGATCATGCTTCACATCGAATCTATCAGTGGGTTAATCTGAGTTGCTAAACTGTCAGAATCAGGAGTCAAACATAAGGTTTAATCATGGTTAGGAATGTCAAGAATTAGAAAAAGCACCCATGGAGGCTAGGGGCACCCAAGGTTTTGGAGACTTGAATGCAGTCTTTTTGGCTATCTCAGGTATTCATCTAGTTCGTGATGCTTCTAGCTTTCCATTGCATACCTTAGTCGGGTCAGAGGATTTCTCAGCAGTCTGCAACCGGGGATTAAGTGTAGATTTATCTAGTTTAGAAAATGGCTAAGTCTAGGAAGCTAAAAGTGCCCTTAGAGGCCAAGTGTGCCCATGATTTTAACCTAGCAGATGATGATTTTTGGAAAAGTGCTCTCCAAGAGCTCTTGTGCATAATGGAGCTAGCTCCGCAGTGAGCCTGTCAATTAGTTCTAAAGTTTTGTCGAACACGAGATGAAGGGAGGTCAAAATCACCTTCAAAATCATGAAAATGCATGAAAAAATGACCTAAAACCAAAAGCACCCCTAGAGGCCAGGGGCGCCTTGAATTTTGAAGCCTTAGATCTCAGAATTAGGCTTTGCAGCCTCAAGGAGTTTCTTGTCAATTTTGATCCTGCTATTCAATGAAACTGTCACCTAGTCTTCTGGACACATCACTCAATCAAAATTAGTGGTCGAACATGGGCTCTGGTGAGATTTGTAAAATGAAAATTTCAAGAAAATTTATGGAAAAGTGACGCCTAGAGTCAAAGTTTGACTTTTTGACTCAAGCATATGAAGCGCCCTATAATGGTGGAGATTGCAAACTAAACTTAAATGTTATTTAATCTTTAGTTGGTCGACTTCAACTGAAATTAATCTTTGCTTGCAAAGGGGCGATTTATTTTTGCATGTACAGTTAACAAATTTTGGTCCAATTAGAAGGTAGTGCTCTATTTAGGGCGAATTTCTTAATCAATTAATTGAGTTTGGGGGTCCAATTAGGAGGTGTTGTACATTTTTGAGGTCCAATCAGGGTGACACCTAAATTTAACATATTTGTGACACCTTTAGACTTAAATTAATTTATTTGTTATATTGGCATCCATTATTCTCATAACAGGTGCAAGCAAACATGATTTTCTTGAGCAAACGAAGATCTGAAGGTGCTTCGAGTAATATTTTTCAGTGTTCTTCGCAGTGCCAGGTCTAGATTGTTGAGAAGATAAAATTTTCAGACTTCATTTTTCGAGTGCATGCAAACTTCATCAAATCCAGTTCAAGCATAGGCGACTTTTTCAGAGGCAGAATAATAACTTCTATTTTCTATCTCTAAAATTCTTCTATTCTTGTCTTAGGTTTTCTCTCACATGTCAAAGTGAATGGTAGATTTCTCGTAATCTGATCATCTGGGCTCTTATATTTTAGCATCAAAAACAAAACCCATGTCTTAGATTTTTTTGACAAAATTGCCTTGTTGCTTCCATTTTGGAAGCACTGCTCCAAACATTCCTTTGCACGTTGGCCAAAAACACAAATTTTCCAAAATTAAATCATCTGGGGTGGCTTAGAATTCCATTCCCTACAAAACCCATATGTTAGTTTTTCTCAAGAAAAATTTCCCCTATAAACCCTAAAACCCCTAGAGTTCTTGACTGAAAATCCTTTGCATGCCTTGCAAAAACTCAATTTTTTTAATTTTTTACGATCTCGGTTTGCTTAGAATTCAATTTTCTACAAAACCCACATTTCAGAGCTATTTTTAGCCTCATCAGAGCCTTTTTTCAGCTTTTTCTGAAAGTTGTCCCAACATATATGACTTTATAGTAAAAATCCAAATTTTCAAAATGCAATTCAACCCAATAGAATACAAAGCTAAATTTGTCTTGTTACATGAATTTTTGAAAACCTCATACATAAACTTGGGTCATGTCTATCCAGTGGCCAAATGAGCATGTTGGAAGGCATTAGCAACACCATGGTGAAGAATCTTGAGCGTTCTGGATTGTTGGCCACAACATCTATTCCTATTACAGTTTTTCATCTCAAGTCTATCATTGCTTGCATTAAGCATTACAACTTATCCTCAACACAAATCAGATAAGTAGATGGGAGAGTCATTTGTAGCCTCAAGCCGAGGGACGTGGAGAAGTGCTTTGCTATTCCTCCTCGCTCAGAAAATTTTACCATAGTCATTGAGGATTGCGACAAGATATGGTAGGGAGACCAAGAAAGATCTCAGAGGAAAGTTGCCAATAGATGGTTGAAAGTAGAAAAGACCAACATGCCAAAGAAGGTTAGGCGTGGGGAGTTCAAGGATGAAATTGCTATCTTGATAACTTTGCTCAATCGGGTTACAGGTCAGGAGGAAGCTAATATTTTCTGACCATGGATGTTTTATGTCATTTCCCGGATTATCGACAACAAGGAACACTTTGATTGGGCCATGTTAATCAATGGGTGTCTTCACCAACAGATCACAGGTTTCCTTAAAATCTATGAGTTTCACATTATGTCTTATCTGGTCTATTTAATTGCGTTTCAAGACAATTATAGAACTCTGAAGACCAATGGAACTCTTAGAATTCATCATGTTCATGAATATTACTCTCAATTGAAGTTCTCAAAGGTTAAACAAGATTTCAAAGTGGTGAATGATCACTTCCTCATGAAGACAATCAAAGACCTTGATAACAAAATGCAGATCAAGATTTCACCAGAGGCAAGATCAACAATGGAGAGTTGGGTGGATTGGTTCATTCAATTCCCCACTTTCACATATATGAGGGTATGGCTACACTGGAGAATCTCTGATGCTACCGAGGTACCTATCAGACAAGGTCCTATTCATGGAGTTTTTGAGACAAGCTCAAGAGGTTCATTCTTTTCTTCACAGTCGACACAAGCAAGCATTCACCTTTCCTTTTAGATGGGGTATTTACAAATGCAAGACAACTGCTAATTGCAAGTTAATGACAAACGAGTTAGAAAAACTCAATCTCAAGTATCTCTTCGAGAGGTTTTCTTATGATTCATTGGGTCATTACTCAATATGGTTGGAGCGAAGTAATTCACACAGGCCAACACTTGAGGACTTTTGGGCCAACTATGAAGATGAATTTGAAGTGCGCTAACATCATTACTATAGACTTACTCTTTCTCATATCGCTAATTTCCTCTCAAAAGATGTTGAGGGTTTTTTAGATGATGATAGAGAGCTGTTACTTAGAACTTTCGTCAAAGATCAAGTTGCTCGCCAGCCACTTCGCCAACTAGATTGGCATGCCAGGGAGAGTACTTCAATTGAGGACCTGTCAAGAACAATTATCAAAACCAACATGCACTTCTTGGACAACAAGAGAAGGTGAAGGAAAGTTCTAGTTATAGAGCCGCTAGTACGGTTTTCTTCACTACCTTCTACCTCAAGGTCAAGGCGTTGAGTTAAGGTTATCTTTAAGCCGCTTGAAGGTGTTAGAGTCAGTGGGAATACAAAGGGAAGAAACACAGGCAAACAAAAGTTGAAGTAGACCGAGTCGGTGCCGGAAGTTCCAATGGAGAGAATGATACAGGCTGAAGCAAATTCTTCATCTCTTGGTTCACCATTTTCACCGGTCACCTCCCATTGATATTGACTCAGAGCCAAAATTACCAGTTCGACCAGTCTTAATGTCAGTTGATCCATCAAAGGTTGATACAGCAGCAACATTCTCTCCTCGAGAAGATAACATTGATCATTTATGTTGGCTTGAGAGGTCTTTAGGAAGACAAAGGAGAAAGCCTTCATACTAGCTTGATCTGTTTGAGTTTGGTAGTCCTTATAAGGATATGTCAAAAAAGAAGAGCAAGAAGCAGGTGCATGTAGAGAAGACTCTTGAAGTAGAGAATGTCATTGAATTTGTTACACCGCTAGAAGGTAAGAGCCTAGATGAAGTTGAAGTTGGTGATTTCATCTTTGTCAAAGAAAATATTGGTAGGAGCACTTAGCAAACGGATGTGAGCCTCCTTAAGGTTGTTGTAAGTAATCTTGAAGAGCACGTCATGAATGACGGAGAAGATAAGGCAACTCTCAAGGCTGAAATCAAGCAACTCCGACAAAATATCTTAGATGTCATTCATGGAAACTCAAGTAGAGCACCTAGTCTTCCACATCTTCAAGGGACACCTGCAGAACAACAAAATTTGGATCGATTAGTCAATCGTGGAAATCTCTTGGACAATTGGATTGAAGATTTCATTGTTACGGGCCGATACGTTCTCTCAAATTTATATCAGTTGAGGTACAATGCACATAATCTTCATCAGGGGATTCATCAGCTTGAGTTGACTGTAGCACAGGCCAAGCCAAAGGACTTGATTCTCATATCTCAGTTGGCAGTTGCATATGATGCCATTGTAGAAGATGAGGATAAAAGGAAGGTTTTCACTTGGAGAGAACAACATTTGTTCAAAGTGGAAACGTATGAAAGAATCTCTACAAGGTTGGATGCACTCAAAGAGAATCTTACCGGATCTCTCAAACTCATTAGTGAGTTTATCACTTTGATTCTGTGCCATTATCTTTGTGATGATGGTACTTATAGTGATCATGATGCAGTACATGCTGAGTTTGAGAAGCTTGTTTGTGATAATCTTGATGGAGATCCTGTGGAGTCCAAGTTGGATCACTTCTCAACAATGACAACTAGTTTTAACGAGGCAACTGAAGAGGTTAGAGAATGTTAGAGGGTGATCGTAGATGGTGAGAAGGAGTTGAATAGGAAAGTTATCATCATAGATAGCATCAAAGTGCCAGAGGAGGAGATAGTCGAACAGTTCCTAGACAAAGTGATAGTCCATGATGGCTTGGAGTAGTCAGTCAGTTAGATCTTGCAATTATTCCTGAGGATGAAGTCAGAAGTAGTAGTTAACTCGACATCAGTCTTGAGTTCTAATTGTTGATTTTATGCACGCTTATCTCATCCTCAGAGATATCTTTGGAGGAGTTTATACTTTCAATTAGGATCACTTAACTGATGTTAGTTATCAGTTAACTTTCATTTCAATAAGGACGTGCATGTTGCACATGTCTAGTTTAGTTTAGTTTAGTTTCAGTTAACTAATGGTAGTTTTTCTAGTTAACTGTATATTTTCATTTATTTAGGTTTAACAATAAACTCTTGCATGCTTGCAAGACTCATGTTAACTCAAGGTGATTTTAGGGTTCCCTACACCTTGGAGTTCTATAAATAAGAGCATCCTTGTTCATTTGTAATTAACTTTTACTAGCAAAGCATGCATGTTGAGCAACCTTACCTATAGTATCGCTATTCAGTATCTATTCAGATTGTAATTAGGAACTTTTGGACATGATGGCATACATGTTGAGCAACCTTACCTGTAGTATTTCTATTTTGTATCTATTCAAGAACTTTTATTATGATAATAAATAGCCGAGCCGCCTTACCTAAATGTTATTATTATGGTACTTGTTCACCTTAGATTAAATATAATTGTTGGTTTGATCATTTATTGCATGCGTGTCTCATCTATACAATTTGTTGTCCCAATTATTATTTCATTTTGTGATTAATAGGCTTTGTTTCATATCTAGACCTAGGATAAGTGTCGTCATCTCCTTGGGAATTTAGAAGTAAGGCTTAGCATGTGTTGTCGTGATTAATAATCTTTGTTTTATATCTACACCTTGGATAGGTGTTGTCACCTCCTTGGGAATTTAGAAGTGAAGATTTTCATTTGATGTTGTTGCCAATAATCTTTCTTTCAACTTACACCTCAAATAGGTATCATCATCTCCTTGGAAATCCTGGCCTAAAGATTATCGTATAACCAATTCCCTACTCCTAAGTCCTCATGCTTTGCTTCTTGAGAAAATAGGATAGTTTAGCATTTCCCTAGTTGTAGTTAGAGATCTTCAAAACCAGAGAAAATCCTTAGCTGCAATGTATTAGGTTTTCTTAACCTTGTGCCTCTTCTAGTTAAGTCAAAAAGATAGGATTTAGATCATTGACTTTTTCACGCATATCAGCACAAGCGGGAGCTTCCCCTCCTAATTTGAAGAGCATTCAATATACATTGTGCATAGCTTTTCGTTGCCAATCTACACTCTAGAGGTGAAAATTGTAATGCCAACAAAAGGATTATTTCTCTTTACTATTTTTTTCATTTTTTTGGGGAATTATGGATTGTTGGAATAAGGTGGAGGGGATAGATGGATGGGGATGGAGGATAATAAGTTTGAATGAAGGTATTGGGAGGATAGTGAATGGGTAGAAGGACTTGAGCATTTTGTTTTTGTAGTGTAGGAAAATGCATACCCTTGCATTTTCACACTTGTTTGGGCCCACCTTGCTTTGTTTATCCCTATTTATGTCTTAATTGGTCCTATTTTGCATCCATAAGCCTAATGAACTATATATATTTTTTGGCTATCCCGACAAACATCAAATGACAAATGATAATTTAATGATTCTTGCTGAGTGTCCCTAATTTCTAGGTCAGGACTAAGACACCACCTAGGGCATCTTTGTCCCCAAAGGTCTTAGGACCCTTATTTCAAGTACATGCCTTAAAGTGGCCCCTTTTTGGAGTATGTGCCCCCAGTTTCATGCCTTGGGATTAAGACACCTCCTAGGGCGTCTTAGTCCCCCTTAAGGTATTTTTTGAGATTTAATTTCAAATTCTGGTAGGTTTTAGCCTCCTTTTAATTAATGAATTCATATGTTAGCTTGTTGTGGTATAATTTCGGGATATTAATAATGGATACATATAAATACAAGGTTACTTCTCTCGTATTTTCATAACAAGCAATCTAAGCATATCCAAGCATTCAAGAGCAATTCATCAAGCATTTGGAGCCATCATCAAGATTCAAGCATCATATTAAGGATATTCTTGCATCATGTGTGTTTTTGAGCTAACATTTGTGATGTAGGGTTTTGATTCAAGTGAGCAATTCAAGTTAAGCATTCAAGCAAGTCAAGATCTAAATTCAATCTAGCCATCTCACACAAGTTTGCAACACCTTATTACAAGGGTTTGGTGAGTTGTAACATTGCATGTTGTTCATTCATCATTTCCCTTTTTTATTCTATTTCATTCGAATGTTTAATTACCAACAAGGGGTTTGACCAAGCCAAACCCCCATTTACTAACAACCAACAAGTTTTTCCTCTCTTGTGCGCTTGTGATTGCATATTTAGGTTGAATAATTGAAGATCATTTGAAGTGCAAAGTTGCGAAGTCACATTGCAAAGTTGTCATCTTCACAAAAACTCACCTACATGCTAGATCTAGAAGTTTTAGAACCTGAGATTAGAGAAGAAGGAAGTGCAAACATCAAGCCTTAGGACCACTTTCAAAGATTTCATAAATTTAGATCAGGACTAAGACGGTAGCAAGGGCATCTTAGTCCTCTAGGTAGAATTTTGAAAAGATTCTTTTGGATCCTTTTCTGACATCCGAAGATTCTACATCTGCCCTGAAAAGCAGCAGCGGGACTAATAAGACAGTAAGGACGTCTTAGTCCTCCATAACATATTTTGACAACTTCTTTGTATTTCCAGAATCCTTGTCACATTTTCAGACTTCTGAGGTACACATACCCTAACTTGGTGTTGCATAATTTCATCATTTGCATCCATCATTTAGCTTACATTACTAGGTTTTGTAAGTTGAATGTTAAAGTGTCTTTTCCAAGCTTTTGCTTGGTGGTGAACCCCTCAAAGCTTAAAGAACCCCCTCCTAGGTCTTCCTTGTTGAGAAATGACTCACAACTTAGATGGTGATTAAATGGATGTTACAAGGGAGATATGTGGGATAATATGAAGGATAATAAAAGGAGGTGAAGATGGAGGGGTGGTGAAAGGCTATGGGATTTAGGGGAACCAAGATCAGTATTTGCATATATCTTTCATTTTTCTAATCGTAGATAGAGATGCATGTTGATGTTTGGGCACACATAAGATTCTACCTTGCAGATTGTTCTCTTGTTAAACTTTTCATGCAGGGTTGGGTATTCTTCAAGTTGGAAGAATTATAGGGAAGCGTAAGCTTTGTGGTTGGGCGATAAAGCACTTCAACCATGTTCTCGTCCACCAGAGGAGACAAGCATCAAAAGGAAAGCTTGAATGTTTTCAAGTTACCAGAGGATTATAATGTAACCTTGATGTAAAATTGTAAATTGTATTGACTTTGTGGCCCTATGAGCCAAGTCAACTTGGGTATTGTAATTGACATTGGAAATGAATATATATATTTGATTTATTTTAACTACACATGTGTTGCTATGATTGAAAATAACTGCTTAAGTAATGTCTTTTTAAAATTAATATTCATAATGTCATTTGCAATAATATATTTAAGTAATAATTAGAATGGGTTATTACACTTTTGTGTGTTGAGTTGGTGCAGTTTTTTTTATTGTAACATGACCCTTTATAATCCACCTTGTTTGGAATGGACTCACATTTCTAATATGAGTAATAGTGGAGGAAAGTTCTTTCCTTTGTAGGGATGAACATATTCCAAAGAATGCCTTTCGAGGAGGTAGATTTGTTACGATATCATTCTTAATCAGACTTGTAGGTAGACCAATTGATATTGTGGCATGTAGTTGTTAGTCTTGTTCTTTGAATAAATAAGTGGGATCACCAACAATATCACAGTGCAAGCATGTGATTTCTAGTTCTAAGATGACAATCCACCTATATAAGGACAACGAGTAAGTATTATGAACATAAATAAATTTTAAATGATGGGTTAAAGAATACTAGTTTATATGCAATTAATTGCTAGTTTTTAGGAAATCAACTAAATGTGTTGGCTCAACTTGACTCGAGCAAATAACATGGAAGCTGTATCTTATGAGTAGAAGTATAGATCCATTTTGGATTTCTTTTGAAATTATGTACTAATTATATTTATTTGGAAGTGTAGCTTTTTTTTATGACCTCCATCAAAAAGATTTATTTTCTATCAAGTTATTGATTCAAGGCCATGCCCAAACTTGGTAGTATCTAATACTTGGAGATGTGGCTACAAGTGTAGGTTTCCATCATTTGTCATCTCGATTAAATTTTCAGTCAATGGAGACATTCTCACGAGGACATAAATTATTTACATAAAAGGTACATCACATCAACAACTATTATATTGTGAACATGTAATCTATACAATTGTACTTTATGACTATATATATCTAACCAATATTAAAGAGATAATTATGTTATTTCAAAGAATGTAACCATGAATAATTTTTTTAAAATTTAGTAGTTTTAGATATGCTATAAAAATTAGTTTATGAACAATACCTTTTAATTCATTTTTATGAGCTTTTGCAACAAGATAATGTTTCATGGAAGTTTAACCTATGCATAATTAAAAAGAAGAAAGAAAGGTATTAAGAAATAGAGGAAAACAAACTAAACAATGTTTTATACAATTTGCAAGTACCACTTAATTTAGTTGGAAAATACATTTACTTTTCTAAACATACGTATAAAAGTGGATTGAAATTAGTGAGTGTAATATGTTCAATTATTATTAAGTTAAAAAATTGTAAGGAATACATGTAAAAGAACAAACAACTATTGATAAGCACCTATATTATTAATTATTGGTGTATGTAAAATAACAATTATAACTTTGACTAGTGGCAACAAGTATATCTATTTGTAGGTATCCATGTCATTGATTGTTAGAGGATAAGTAATTCAAATGTAATGTGGGAAGTAGCTCGTATGTTGGAAGTATATAAATGGAATCACAACATTTCATATGCAAAATAATATTTGCAACTATAATTATTGGTAGATAGTAGATGGTAGAATAGAACTGTACTATTACATTTCTTTAAATAGTTATAAATACGTGTCATTGATTATTGAAGCACAACTTATAGGATGAGAGACAATAGTATTCTATGCATGTAAAACAAAAAGTGTAAATTTAATTAATAGTAGCGACTCTAATCATTTTTAAACACCTATATCACTGATTGTTGGAGAATAAGTAACATAAATATAACATAGGAAGAAACTCTAGAGAACTAATGCCAAATCAAAAGTGTAAAAACAAAGCTATAATATTTTATTTATGTAAAATAACAATTGAAACTACAACTATTCATAGCTAATAGAGGCCATAATACCACTATAATGTAAGGACAATTGCATCATTCATAGTACTCATTAGCACACATTTCTCATAAAGGAGTGCAAAAAGAAGCCAATTTTTTACATGTTGCATGTAACTCATTTAGTGATACTTAACTTGAAAGTCTTACACATCATGTACATATGAACAAGTTGTTTTTGATTGTTGTAGTAGCTCAAGGTAACATAGTGAAATATTACTCACAAAATATTGAATGCTACTTTTAGAAAATCCATTTCAATTGATTGATGGACGTGACTTAGTTGGTAGAATGAGGAGGCTATTGCTACTTGGGATCTCAATAGTATTTGTAGGTTGATGAGAATTTATCATTCCTAAATGGAAGGAATTTTATAAAATAGTAATCAATATAATATAATAATTTTGCAATGATTTATAAACTATAATTAACTCTCCCTTTTGAAAAAATAATTTGCTAGAATTCAAACATGAAATGATGCATATAAATTATATCTAATCTTCCTTAAACTAAAAAATTGTGTCAATATAAATGTATACATTTGTGTATAATTTAATTTGTCTACTTCGTGGAAACAAATTTTATCTAATTATTGTTTAATTGAATTGTTCACAATTGTACCTAATTATTTTTACAAAGTAAAGAGAACACGTAAATTTGGTTTAAGTTGCATGTCTTCCACATTTGACTTGCAATATGCTCGACATTCATTGTTTGTGTCTTATGTTCAGTAAAAAGAACTTTAGAGTGTTGAAACATTTGTCGCCTCACGCATGAAAATAAACTTTAACTTGCAACAACCAATATTTTTGTTTAAAAGGTTACAAAAATCTTGTATCGAGTTGAAAATCTAGTAGCACTAGAACCCTGATATTTCTACATCTAATTTTTGTTTATTGCAAATAGATTGAAGCAAAAATTATAGGTAGATTGATTTTGATTCTATATATACAATGCCATTGATTGTCAAAGTATGGTAAAAAATTTCCATGACACTTGTTGGGAAAATTTAAAACTTAGTACCTAAAATGATAGCTTAAAATCTCTTGCTCCATAAATATAAATTGTGAACCCTACATGATATTGTTTCCTAAGAGCATATCTTTCCATGTGATATGAGAGGATAAAGTGAAAAAATTGGCATGCACAAGCAAAAAATAGTGAAAGAGAAATGCTTCTAAAATTTTGTGTAGGAAAAGAATAAGTTGCTCATGCAAGTAATTTGTCTTGCATTTGGTGTAAAATCACTATTCTAAATTTAGAGTGGATTTACACAAGTGTAGTTAGCTTGAATTTCAATTCAATTTCTCATTTATTTTTATTTCTTTTTAAAATCTAGCAATAGGAGAGAAAATAAGTTTTGTAAATAGTCTCTGGAAATTTATAAAATCTTTTATATTTTGTTAAAAATTTAAATTGGGATATCACAAGGGGATGATAGATGGTTTTTTTAAGATGAAAATGTTGAGTTAATTTGATATTATTTTCACCCTTAGAAAATTTAGCATCATATTTTTGGATGATGTATTAATTTGTGGAAATGGGGAAGAAGGAACTGCAAATTTTATTTCTAGAAAGAGGAGACTAATTGTATGGTGAACTCTATATGCTCAATAAAAGGGACATTAGTGCATCAAATTGCTAATAATAGATTTAAAAAAAATTAAAATGGTTTAAGCTTGTAAAACAACTAAAATGTGTAGTTCAACATTTTCATGGTATTATAAAACTTCTTTTCATAATTACCTAATATAGCCTCAACTTTGCAATAATTACCATTGAAAGCAAACAAATTTGATTCTCTAGAGAGAACAAAAAGTTATTTGAGTCGATGGAGAGATAACATAAACCATTTATCATTTTAAAGAAACAATTAATAGAGATTTTATAATACCCTATTCGACAATCCACATAAATATAATTGATCTCAATGGTGAAAGGAAACTATATGGCAAAAATTTCAATGAATAGACAAATGATTATGAATACAAGAGAAAATCATTAACCTCCTTAATTTACTAGCATATAGATTGGGAGACAACAAAATATTAACACAAATTTAATACTATCTCACCGCAATCATCTTAAATAAAAGATCTTGTATGAAATTTATAAAAAAATAGTTTACAAATCACGTCAGTAAAAGTAGAACTTATTTAACTGTCAAAGAGTGTTCACTAGAAGTGCTAAAAATTAGAATACATACATATTGTGACATTTTTATTTATCATGAATTAATAAAATTCCAAGCTATAGGGGTGTGTAAGGGAAGGCTAATATATTCATGTCACAAAGCAAGCACAAAAATATTCAAAGAGGAAAAAGGGAAAGATAAGGTAATACAAGAGGAAGAGGGAAATGTGATTCCAAAGCTATCATCTACAAACCAACCATTTGTAAATGGAAACATCTTCTTCAATCATCAAGTTAACAAAATGTAACCATTGTCATATCACATACACATAAGGTAACTGATTAATTCTTTTACAATCAGTGCAATATTGTGTTAAAATATCTACAAATATAAAATAGTAAACATATTGTTGATATTTATATTCTTCAATGTGTTATCTGTTGCAACTAATTTTATTTATCTCTACATTATTTATTGTATTTATACATAATCTTGGTGATGATCTACAATAAAATGTATAAATGCATTTGCGAGTTATAAAAAAATGCATTCAAATGATACGACTGGCAAGTTGACACATTTGATATAGCTTATCGACTAACTTTGCAAAGTATGACTGCTAGTAGTGAATGAGATCTACCAAGACTGATACAGTACATTTATTCAAACAATATTTGATATAATTCTTTAAATGACTAGATCAACTTTTAAATGCATTTGTGAGTTATAAAAAAATGCATTCAAATGATACGACTGACAAGTTGACTGATATGACATTTGATATAGCTTATCGACTAACTTTGCAAAGTATGATTACTAGTAGTGAATGAGATCTACCAAGACTGATACACTACATTTATTCAAACAATATTTGATATAATTCTTTAAATGAGTAGACCAACTCTTTTTTTTTTTCTCTTGTAAAGTTTACAATTTTGTGGTGAAGTTTTGTAGTTTTGTGACGTAAGACTTGATTCTAGTGAAAAGCTAATACAATATATAACCTATTGACTAAGTAATGAAATGGAACACAAAATTTAAATTTAAATTTAATCTTGAAATTTACAAATATATTTTTATGAGATAGTATTTCTCAAAATAATAAAATATTCAATGATTTTTTTATTCAAATAAAGATAAAGTAGAGATAAATAAAAATAAATTAATGTAAAATTATGAGCAAAATTTAATAGAAAAAAATGTCAGATCTATACATTATTATTTCTTATTTCATTAAGACATTCTTACCAAAGTGGGCACAAAACTAGATGGCAATGAGCACGCGTATGCTAATTTTGTCATTACACGAAGAAGACATAACGATGGGCAAAACTTAACGCTTAATTTTCCCAAACTCAAGGCATCGTCTACAGGCCCCAATTCGACGAAAAACAACAATATACAATCAACCCCTGGAGACAAACCGGTGGAACTTTCAAAGCTACTTCTGATTAGCCGTTTCTTCCTATAATTCACATTTGGACCATTTGTAAATGTGAGTTGCCATATATGTAGCCTTTCTCCTCGTGAAATCCCGCAGAAAACATCAAAATCTTTTTTGGGTTTGCCTTAGACGTCAGATCGGAACTTTCAGCCATGGGCACCTTCAAATTCCTTGCAGTAGTATGCATCTACCTGCAGGTAACGTCAGTATTTTGGATAACCAACATACCCGCTTGCTCTGCAGAGATCAGGGACTCTAAAATAGATTCAGATTCAAGACCCATGATTTTGTTTGAAAAATTTGGCTTCACCCACCATGGCCATGTACAGATTTTGGTGTCTGACGTTTCTTTCAAGGCCACCCAAGCAGCGCCTGATCTGGACCCCTCTTTGATGGGTTTCTTTTTGTTAACAGACGAGGGCCTAGTGCAGGTCCTCGTTGAATTAGAGCAGGAAACCCATTACTGTGTCCTTCAAAGCCATTTCATCAAGCCGTTGTTTAGCTTCAAGGAGCAAGATGCATCAATGATTTATAATCATTCATATCCGATTTCAGATCCCAATGAATACAGCCTGTTTTTTGCAAATTGTCATCATCAATACCAGGTTTCAATGAATGTGCATACTGAAATGTACAATATGGAGGGTGATGTAAAGGATTTCCTTCCTGCAGGTCAGACCCAGTTGCCCAAACTCTACTTTTGGTTTTTTTTGCTGTACCTTGCTTTTCTTGGAGTTTGGATTTATGTGTGCGTGAAACAGAGGGTCACAGTGCACAGGATACATGTTCTTATGTGTGCACTGCTCTTGTTAAAAGCCCTCAATTTGGTCTGTGAGGCCGAGGACAAGTCATATGTTAAGAAGTATGGGACTGCCCATGGTTGGGACATCGCATTCTATATTTTTGGGTTCTTTAAGGGCATCATGCTTTTTACCTTGATTGTCCTGATTGGGACAGGATGGTCTTTTCTGAAACCCTATCTCCAAGAAAGAGAGAAGAAGGTTCTTATGATTGTGATCCCTTTGCAAGTCTTTGCCAACATTGCTAGCATAGTTATTGACGAGACAGGTCCGTCTACAAAGGATTGGTTTACCTGGCAACAAGTTTTTTTGCTTATTGATATTATTTGCTGCTGTGCAATCATTTTCCCAATAGTTTGGTCGATAAAAACGCTCAGAGAGGCATCCAAGACCGATGGGAAGGCTGCTAAGAATTTGGCGAAACTGACGCTTTTCAGGCAATTCTACATTGTGGTTGTGAGTTACTTATATTTCACCCGAATTGTTGTTTATGCACTCACCACTGTCACAGCTTACAAATACAAATGGGTGAGCAATTGCGCAGAAGAGGCTGTAAGTCTTGCCTTCTACATATTCGTATTCTACAAATTTCAGCCTGTAGACAAGAATCCTTACTTTGTTATTGATGACGAAGAAGAGGAGGCTGTAGCCATGGCCACCCTACGGGATGAAGATTTTGAACTTTAGTTAGGAATGTGAGGAATTTTAACACAATTCACTTACTAGGCAATGGCTGTCAAAAACTCAGTCAAACACTTATTTCCGATTTTGTGTTTGTGTGCATATCAAGCATGCTTAATCTTTTGTCAGGTAAGCAGATTCATGCTGTGCCTCTTTCTCTTGTTTGGAAAGACTTTGACATCTTTTTAATTAAGGCAAACTTTTGTAAATTTATTTTTCTGTGTGGATATGATATATTTTTTATATCTCAATGTTTGATCTGAAAATGCAAGGAATTTGCATGTGCTTCAATTCTAGTCTTTTTATTTTCATTTATTTACTTCTGAACTTCTACATCAATGAATTAAGATTGATGTTTGGATGGAAAAACTGGGTTTGTAGCTCAATTTGAATTTACATAATTGGGTGGGGAATTTTATGTTCATTCATGTCATATGGCGATTCTAAATGTTACTAAAAATATGTCATGTGGTGCTATAGTTGTTACGTGACCTTTTCATGAAAACTTAATTTTATTTTTGCATTGTCCATGTTCATAGGATTCGGTTATTGTCCCTAAACGCTTTCATACTGTGTCTCATCGTATGCTCTCAACTGATATTAATAGTCACCACATATTCCCCAAGAAAACTCAGTTAAATAACTCTATTCCTTTAGCCATAGATAAAATATGCAATCTTAAGTACGTAAGAACACTAACTATAAAGAGTAGGAAGCGTATAACATGTAGTGAGTTTTGACTCTAGATAAAAAATAGTTTTGACTTCTAATGTGTGAATTAGTAAAAAGCACAATACTAAGTTACTTCCATAGAAAGCCAAAATTTTATCATTGTTATGGATCTGGTTCAGTCTCTGTTGAGTTCTGGTGCAGAAGTACGAAAAGGGAGTGACTCAAATTTCTAGAATGAGCATAAAATAGGCAGTAGGGTGCAAAATATAAACAATGTTAGTAGTTCTGGTATGATCCTAGTTTGGGTTTGTGGATTCGGCAAATTTTTTTGGGGGTTGGGTTCGTTCGTACAAAAAAAAAAAAAACATATATATGGTCTAAAAGCATGAATTAAGATTAGAATATCACATAACATCATATAAACGACAAAACCACCATAAACTTGAATGTCATTTAGAACATAAATAATAAATATTATAAAATAGTCATCATTCAAACTTCAAGTTCAATATTAAAATAATAATATCAAGTTCGACAATTAGTTTTAATCATTGAATGAATTTTCTAAATCATCAATATCATCATCATCATTGACATTAGATGATGTAAGAACATTAGATGCACCACAAGCAGTGCCGGTGTCGATGCTAGTGCCACTACCACTTGCACTAAAAGTGTGTTGGATTTTAGACTCTTCAAGTGCAATATGTTGGAAGTGGAAGCATCCAAGTTAGTATGCTTTTGTTCTATATCCCACAAGTTTGTGTCCCCTTCCTTGTAGCCATCTTGTTTGTACGCAAGGAGGCACAAATTGAAATCCACATACACTAAGTTCTCCACTCTTTTTGAGTGCGATCTATTGCATTTTACTGAGTGGATGAAAGAATATGTGCTTCAATTTCTTTCAGATGCAGATGAATTAGCAACCTATGAAGACAAAGTAGAGAGATAGAGTTATGCATTAGAACTTTTTTTTTTAAACTATAAATGAAAGTTGAAACTTTAAAGACTAAAAAATAAAAATTTATTAAACTTATGTGCAATAAAACTTTGATTTTAAGGGGTTGGAACTGTTGGTAATGGAAGTACCACCAACTGTGAGCATCCTTCTTAAAATTATCATGAAGAGCCTCAATAATTTGACCATTTGAGTGTACAAAATCAACGAACTCATCCATGACTGCATCTTGCAAATCAGGATCAAGGAAGAGTCTACAAAATGTTGTCTTGTACCCTTCAGTAGCTTCAAAATATCTATATGGGGTGACCCTTTTTGGCATAGAAAGAATGTTAACACTATAATATTTTGGACTCAATGCAAAGGCAAGAAGATGTAGTGGGGTATGGCAGTTTGTAAGACCAATGTATGGACAGGCTGGGCGCTGGGTTGGGTCATGGGGATACCGACTGAGTTACCAAAAAAAAAAAAAAAGATGTAATGGGGTAGTCATCGTGGTCCATCTTTTTTCAATAATTTTGTGCACTTGTTTGAAGAAAATTTCTTTAGGGTCTTGCTGTTTTGCATTTATGATGCATTTCATCTTCTCAATCATTGAGTTGATGCCATCATAGATCTCTCCCAAACAAGGCTTGTCTATGCTAGTATAATGAATCATGCTCAAAATGAACTTAGTAAAACTAAGAAGATACTTCACAACCACCAAGAGTCATCTAGGATCATTTGCTTAATATTTGTTGCTCTCTTAGTGTTGTTTTGCTTGCATATGGACCAATTTTGGCTAATCACCATGCTAGAAAGTGCCTCTTGAACTTTCACAAGTTGTCTCAAGATAATTGTGTTAGAGGCCAAATGGGTATCAACAACCTATTCAAAAATAAAAAATATAATAATTAAAAACAAATTTTAAGAAGAATTAGAATACAATATACACAATCAAATTATGACTTAAGTAGTTAAGTTTATTTATTTATTTTTCAAGTAACTAAAATATAAAATTTTATGCCTTTCAATTGTTGAAAACAATTTAAAAATGCCTTACAACGCATGATGGTTGGCGATGAACATTTGGATGTGTTCAACCTTTGCATTCAACTTTTTGATCCAATCAATCTTATTTCC
This sequence comes from Sequoia sempervirens, assembly GCA_007258455.2. NCBI lineage: Eukaryota > Viridiplantae > Streptophyta > Pinopsida > Cupressales > Cupressaceae > Sequoia > Sequoia sempervirens. Next base: position 369,891,716 of record VDFB02281492.1, on the reverse strand, counting down.
AATCTTTTGTAGCATAAAATTGAGAGGGTGGACCACACCAGGTCTCCAAAAGATGTGTGAATAGCACTCTTCAACCAATAACCCGATGGCTCTACAATTGCATTGTCCATTATGACTTGAACAACATTACAGGGTCACACTTCCTCAATGGCTGTGATGAAAATATCAGCAATGCATTGGCCATCTTTCACTTGTTCTTCACAATCCATAGCTCTAAAAAACATTGCCCCTTTAAGGGACATTGCTATGACATTGATCAAGAGCTGATTTTCGACATCTTTCCATCCACCCCTGTCTTGACCCATGAATCCCCTATGGGCTTTAATGAATCTTCTACAATCTTAACCTCGTTTTCCAATAAGGTTCCATACATTTCTCATAACCCGAACCCTTGTACCCTTTTGGAGTCTCATTAATTTTTTTCACCATTTTTTGCCAATATGGTGAACAAACAACATTGAAAGCCAACCCATTTGCATAATACATCTTGCTATGTGTTGATTGACAATGTTTGGAGTCTCATTTTGAAATGTAGTTTCCAAAAGTCTCTTTGTTCTTTTGTTTGTAGTGGGTTCTTCACTTTTAGGAGTGGTAAAAAATGGGTGACTCTCTACCACAACATTGGGATTAGATGGGGGCTTTATTCCTTTTGGTCTTCTTTTTGCCAAGGGATGATTTGCTCTATGGCTTGCTAGTTCATTTGCTTGCTCTTGCTTCATAATATATGCTATCATTTGCTTCGATGACACAAGTACACCATTCTTTTTAGGGAAAATTTCAATACTTTGTCTAGCTATTCCACATAAATGTGTTTTCACCTAACTATACGAACTTGAATATCTAACATCAACATACTTCCATAGAGAACTCAGATTTGTTTTGAATTTAGGTTGAGCTATGCAGCTAAAACTAGCAGCCATTGTGATTCCTATGGCAAGGAATTTTATAAACAACACATTCAAAACAAATAGAAGTTTAAAAACAAGAATTAGATATACAAAACCTAGCTCTTTTGATACATCATATAATAAGGAAAAAAATAGAAAAAAAAAACAAAGAGTTTGTTTCATGTTTGTAAAACAAAAATGGACGAAAAAAAAAAACTTACCTCTTTGTAAAGATAATCTTCTATGATCTTCTTGGCAGCCAATCGACATTTGTAAATACGAAGGAATGACAATGCAATCACAAAGATCAATCATTAAGTCCCTTTGTTAATTCAACAAGCAAAAATGAATGTTCAGCCTCTTGGAATGATATTTGATTTTTGCAATAGAAGTGAGCTAAAATGAACTTGTTTTGGTGTTTGATCTGTTTTAGAAGTGACTTTTAGATTTTAAAATCTATTTTAGGATGCATAGATCAAAGTCAAAGATTAAAAAAAAATAAAAATAGTGTAGAGGACAGAAGGGTTCGTCCGGGTTCCCTTGGATTCGTCTCGGGTTCGTGTGGTTTCATCCCAGACAAACCCAACCTAAAAATTGTAGATTTTGTCCGAATCCACAGGTGGACGGGGCCAGATCATGGATCCGGTTTGAACTGGATCCATATCTAGCTGGTCTGCAGGCAAACCGAATCCATGATCTGTGCCGGTCTGCCTGCAGATCGGGTTTCTATTGAACCTAGAGCGGGCCAGCCTATAGGTGGATCCAGTAACATAGAATATAAATAGTAAATATGACTGCCACACTGTATTCTTATTCTTTAATGGGTACCTATATTCAGCCAGCTGGTTTGGTGACAATGCTAGGAGATTAGCTTGTAATTTAGTAGTATAAGATTCAAATTTCTCCTTTCACATTTTCTTGAATTCTCAAATTCAACAAGTTTTTTGAACAGTATTTTGTGGTTTCTTGGTCCATTTTTCAGGTTTCTTCATGAATATGTTGCTTGTTTTTCCCATTATCATTTGTTATAGACCACTTTAAAGAACAGTAGATCAATATGAGAGCTAATTTGATACCTAAATTGGCAGTTTTTTCAACATAACCTTACCTGTTCAGAAAATTTATTTATCTTGCTAAAGTCTGATTCTTGAGCAATGACTGCATATTTTTTGTGTTGTCATGATATTGGACTCAAAATAATGCCAAAGCATAGAATTATTATGAGCATTAACTGATCTGAAATCATAATAAGCATATTTGGAGTGCTTTGTATTAAAGCAATTGGAGTACTAGGTTTTGAAGCGTTTATGCACCTTTCTTTACAATTACAATGATAAGATTAAGGTGCTTGAGTGTGGGGTGTAGATATGCAGCACCCTATGTTCATCAAAACTTGGGCATGTGGGTGCAGTTGTACGGGGTATGCTGGGTGTGAAGTTGATCCCCTAAAACATGGGTACATTGTAGATATTAAAACTGAAACATAAGATCATTGTAAAACTTAAAAATCAGGTGTCATATTCTATATATTAATGCATTGATGTATTTAATTAGTTTGTTCTGTATGCATCAACACACTTCAAAGTCCTCTGGGGACTGCATTGAAATCATTAAATCTCAAGAGTATCAGTTGAAAATGCACTGCACATGTAATGATAATCTGTAATGTAATGTAAACAGCACTATGCATAGAGCTTTTAATTTTAACAAATTATACTTTTGACATTTCTTTTGAACTTATCAGTTTTTTGTAATGATAAAAATTAAAAAATCAGGTGTCATATTTTATAAATTAATGTTGATATATGTAATTAATTTGTTCTTTATGTATCAACACACTTCAAAGTATTCTAAGGACAGCACTTTGAAATCGTTTTAAATCTCAACAGTGTCAGTTGAAAATGCACTGCACTTGTAATGATCAGCGTAATGTAAACAGTACTATGCATAGAGCTTTTAAATTTTAACAAAATATACATTTTCACATTTCTTTTGACCTTCTCAGTTTTTTGTAATGATTTTTGAATGAGGACATATTAGACCTGGTTTACATACCGGGTGCATCAGAGGTGCAGATTTGGGTATGTTTAGCATCTCAGATCCATGTTTTGGGTACATGTGCATCTTGTGTATCACAGTTGAGAACGTGCACTCTGACAATCCTTTGTAGTGCCATGGCAGTCATCATATACAGTTGTTAAGATACTAGCTGCTTTCTTCAAGGATGATACACTATGCGTTTAGGTGACTATTGGTAGCTTAAGAGTCAAATAGACTGAATGTATAGGATCAAAAGAGGCAGAAAATTTGGAAAATTCAGATTAAGGAGGAAAAGAGATAGATGAGAAACCTAGAGATAAAAGTTTCTCAGAAGAAGTTGGGGAAGGATGGCAAGAAGAAGCAGAATGTGGATGAAACAGTCAAAGAAAATGAGATAAAGAATGTAGAAGGGATTTCTGGTGACCGGAAAGAACCAAATACAAATGCTGGATAGAATTATAATGTAGAATCAAGATTACCAAAGAAGGAAGACAATCCATAGTTGGTATAAAACAGAAATATCGACCTATGAAAATGTCAGACCCTGCTGTTGGAACTTTGGCAGTAATAAAGGAGTGGTAGCAGAGTAATACACAAATTATTGTTTTGCCACTCTCATTTTACTAAATCGGGCAATTATTTTTGGGATAGTGCTCAAGTTCAGTTCCTAAAGGTCTCTGATAAGCTTCAAAAGATTGAGATAGTGGTAGATTAGATTGTGTAGGATGTTCTTAAAGAAATATCAATTTAATAATTTATTGATAGATCATAGATTGTTCTGGAACGAAGGAGCATCACTTAAGGAGGTAATGAGTACCTTATTGAGATTGGTCAGAGATTCAGAGGCCATTAAAGAAACATTTATATGCCAGCTACATGATTAGAAACAAAAATACAGAGTCCATAATAAAAATCAGTTTGACAATATTTCTGGATTGGACTATGTAATATTTTTTATCATCAATGTTTTGGATCATACTCCATGATCCATCATCAGGATGAGATAATCAGAGAAGAGAAAATGATGAATCATGGAGTATGATCTGAAATGTTGATAAAAAATATCACATAGTCAAATACAGAATTATAGCCAAACTGAAAAATACAGAGACCCTGTTTCAGGAAATGTCTATCATTCTTGGGATGGTAAAGACAGAAACATTTAAATGGCTGGAGAGGAGGTATTGGGATTATTAAGACAAGCATATTATTGGAGTTAAGACTTATGATCAAGTGGTCAATAACACACAATCATTAGAAGGGCATACCTGAGGATGTAATCCTCTGAAAGCAGACCGCTTTGCAAACAAGAAAGTTATGAAGGCATTAGTAAATCATATAAAAACTGATTTTAGTTTTAAATTCGAAAGCTGTCTTGATTAATAGATTTAAAGAACTTGGAGAATTGGTATATCCAAGGCTCAAGGATTTGACAAAAGTATGGTTTGAGGTGTAAAGCAGGGATCACAAAATTGGAAGTGCATAGGATATTATAACGTGAAGAAGCAATTGCTGCTGCCTCTTATGTAAAAAGTTTGTATAACTTCTAAGATGAGATTTTTAAGGAACCTTAGAATTAGGATGATATGAAGACAAAGATGGAGCATGGCTATAATGTATGATAATTTGTTGGATTCTATAGCCTATAATAATTTGTTTGATTCTGCTACTAGATATTAAGGTACAGGGGATGTCTAAGGATAATGTTGCACATTTTGAGATTCTGATTTGTTGGTGGGAAAAATAATGGAAGTGAGGGAATCAATCTGAAACAATGTTAAGGTCAGTTTCTCCTTCGGCAGCAGAGAATTGGAACCTGCCGGCCAGTACAATATTGAAGTCCCATTCTGGGTACAGGAGGGATTTATTTATTCTGTTTCTTTTGGAGGAGGCAAGAATTTTAAGTCTTTGGGAATTTTGGATGTTGATTTATCCATTAAATATGGATAACTGTAAATTTACATTTGTGTTCTAAAAAAAAGCAACGCCATCATCTGAGATTACTATAGTGCTTGCACCAATATCAGAAGACTATAATCTCTTGGGTGACATTGTAAATGAGTTGTGACCTTGTAAGCCTATAAATATAAGAGCTGATTGGCAACATATGATGCTAAGTCAATTGAGGAGGCAAGACAAGACAAACATAATATTGAAGTTTAGCTTTGTATTAGTGTATTCATGTTGTAGTCTCATATTTTATGGTGTGCTTGCAATTCTGTGATATGTTATACTGAATTATGCAGTAAGTAGCAGAATATATGATAGAAGAGTTAACCAACATAATGTTATAATCTAGGAATAATAAATAATATAATATATAGTATATACAATGAATTAAGAATAACTACTAAAATAATAATAAACATCGTTAAGATAGTCTAGATGAATTGACATATCCTTTTTGAGATCAAATCCTTTGGTTGGAAGGAGAGTTGATTGAGTACGCTTCCAATGAACATTTAGTTGAGCAGCACTGTGATAGAACTCATGTTTAGTACTGAGTATGGATAACCTGCAATTTTTTTGGTCTACTCATTGTGTTGTTCTATGGTCTTGTCAAAATTTCCTCATATCTTGGACTGCTTTGAGGTTTGTCTTTGGCTATATTAAGATTTGTCACCTCTTCATTAGCTATAGCTTCCTTCTAGATATTTATAAACAATATTTTTATGCCTATCTGTTCAAGGATGATAATTGGTACTTGGGGTCAGGTTGGTTTCAAATCAACCGTCAACACCAGAAAGTCGGTCATGAATGATTGATTTCAGTCACCAACAACATTCTGTGAAAATCCATGTAATCCCTGCAAAGCTTCACTACTGACAATTCACATGAAGCCGAAAATCCTTCCATATTTTCTTCTACTCTTCCAAACTAAACTCTATTTCTTATGTTGTAATAGTTATGAAAAAAGTTAATGTGGTTAGTAACAGGTGAAGAATGATCTTCTGATACTTTTATAAATGTAGAATTGGGTGCAAAATATATGCAATTCTTATAAAAAAATAGATCACTTGAAAAATATACCATCTGCCCTCTTGAATCCTTTCTGATTCTTGCTGAATGGCACCTACACTTGTGCCTCCCATTTAGTTAGAAACATTTACATGCATTGGGTTGACCCCACTAACTAGGTAGACATGTAATCCCTGCAAACTGCAAAGCTTTCACTATTGACAATTTACATGAAGCCAAAAAATCCTTCCATATTTTCTTTTATCGGCTTCCAAACTAAACTTTATTTCTTATGTTGTAATAGTTCTGAAAATAGTTAATGTGGTTAGCAACAGGTGAAGAATGATCTTCTGATACCTAAATAAATTTAGAATTGGGTGCAAAATATATGCAATTCTAATAAAAAATTAGGTCACTTGAAAATATATCTGTCCTCTTGAATCCTTTCTGATTCTTGCTGAATGGCACCTACACTTGTGCCTCCCATTTAGTTAGAAATGTTTACATGCTTTGGGTTAATCCCACTAGCTAGGTAGACACTTATATTACTACGCTTTTGCCTTGGTTTTTAAGCTTCTTTTTGGTTGTGTTGGGCGTATATCCGCATCTAACTGACTTACTTTGGTTATCTGCTAACATTAATATAAATTATCCTTTTTTTTTCTTGTTTTTCTTATAAGTGTTAATTTAGTTGGGCATTTGTCTGAGTCATTGCAATTGTGATAATTTTCTTTTCCATATGGTAGTTAAAGCAGTTTTATGTTAGTACAGTTTTAGGTCAATTAGTTGAATGTTTCTGTTGATTAAATCATAGTTGAAAAACTTGCCAATTGCAAAAACTTGCCAAGCCCGGAAAATACGGTATGGAAAAAACTTGGCAAAAACTCGGAAAAAACTCGACAAAAAACTCGGCAACTTAAAAAATTGCTTAAACTTCATTAAAAATGCATTTTTTTTGCAAAATTCAATGATAAGATGCATCCAATGAGTCAATAAAATGAGTACATAGAAGAAACAAGCTGAGTCTTGTTATATTTGATTGATTTGAAAGAAAATTAGATACAAAATTGCATCCTCATGTGGAATGCTCAATATGCTGATACTAATAGTCTGAAACAAAATGAAAATAGCAAATTGTTTTTGTAAAACTGAAGGTAAATAGTTCAATGGGAGTTTGAGGGCAATGCCCCCAATGGGTCAGGGGCAGCGCCCCTGTGGGGTTGAGGGGTAGCGCTCCTCGACGGTGCCCCAGGGGTTGGGGGTCCCCCGCAGGTCGAGGGGTGCCCTACGCTTTGTCTCTGTGGGGCAGCCCGTGGGGTTGAGGGCAGTGCCCCTCGAGGGGGTCCTAGGGCAGCGCCTTGGGCGTGCTCCCTGTTGTGATACAGGGCGGGGTCAAGGGGTGGAGCCCTTGCCACCTCACATAATCACATAATTAAGACCTCCAAAATCACATAATCCTTCATGGTGTACATCATTTTGCATTAACAATAAAACCCAAATCAAGACCATCAAAACCGCACAAACCTTCATGGAACACATCATTTTAGTGTTTTTTCTAAAGCAGAGCACGCAAATGAATGAAAAAAATAACCCAAAAAGCCTTTTTAGCCGGCTGCCTGGGCATTTTCCAGATCGTGTGAGTTTTTTTCAAAAACTCTTCGTACTTTATGGAAAAACTTGCCAAAAGTACGGTAAGTTTTTCTAGAAAGTACAGCGAGTTTTGTTGGCGTACAATTGCTTGGGAAACTTGCTAGCCAAAAAAATCGCTAGTTTTTTTTAACTCGCTGAGTTTTTGGCGAGTGTTGCAACTATGGATTATAAATCACCTGAAAAAATGAACCAGCTGTCCTCTTGAATCCCTTATGGTTCTTGCTGCATAACATCAACACTTGCACTCCCAGTTAGTTAACTTTTTTGCGCTTTGGGTTCACCCCATTAGTTTGGTAGAAACTTCTATTACTGTGTCTTTGCCTTAGTTTTTTAGCTTCTTTTTAGCTTTGTTGGGTGTATTTTTTAGCTCTACTGCCTGACTTAGTTCGGTTACCTATGGGCATTAATACAATTTGTTTATATTTTTTCTGATATTTCTTATATCAAAAGAAAATGTACTTAAGCAAGTTGGTATTTGTCTGGGTCGTTGCAATTTTGATAATTTTCTTTTTCTTGAGCTAGTTAAACTAGATTTATGTTTGTCAGTTGTACTCTTTCTGTTAATTAATGGACTTCTATAGGTCAATTAGTTGTTAGTGTTGGTTAACTGAATCCTTGTCAGTCCATTGACTATTTTTGTTGGTAAATAGAATTCCAATTAAAAATCAAATCACACATGCAGAAAGGGGATAAGTTCTAAAGAAGAAAACAACTACAAATAGGCCTCTAGGCCTTAGAAATGTTATATGTTGGGAAGCTACGTTGCACGAAACACCTCCTACTTATCATTTCTCTCTTGAATATTTCTGGTTCTGAAACAGATGCCCATCCTTGGGGGAATTGTTTCCAAAATGTGGGAAATGGGGTGGGCTGTTCCTGAAAGGGCTTAGAAATGACACTTGCATTTCTGGACCACAATGAAATACCCCTACATTGCTGATTTTATATGCATGCCGATTTCATTAATTAGCAATATGCTCTTGTCAATACAGCCAACGGAATCATTCTTGCATTTGTTTTCTTCTGCTTGGCCTGTATTAGTGTTTAGTGTTGCTTCTTTTGTAAATATATTTAAGCTTGCTCAGAATCAACTAAAAATAACTTAGTCTAGACCAATTTAAGCAAAAATTTTAGTAAGGGTTGAAAGGGTCAGAAAAATGCCAATCCTATGGTCTGAAAGATCCATGAAATTTTTAAACCTTTGGCAAGAGTTCACTGCTCTCCATCTTGAGGGTTAGTACCTGAAAACAGCAAACTGATGGTTCTGTAGTGTTCAAAAGTGGTCTACATTAATTAGATCTTCTGGGTTTAATGCTATAATAAAGTTGTCCACAGAAAAAACAGATTTGCATGGATATCAGATTTCGTGCACATTCAAGAGTGGTTCAAAGGTGAACATCAGAAACAAAGTGCACTTTCATCTGCACGCATGTTCCTGAAGTGCCAGTGAAGCTCTGATCTGCAAAAAATTCGGCGCTTGCCAAAAGGTATGTGAATTCCAAAAGGAGTAAAATACTAAACTTCATATCAACTATTAAAGATACAAAATGCCTGTCTTATAGCCCTTTATTAGAATATATGACAGTTTAGGAAGTCATGGCGAGCTTCTAATTCTCTGCATTCTTGGCACTTGCACAGGGTATAAAGGTTGCACATTTCTGTATAGTTGAATTGGGTTTTTAAAATTTAAAAGTTTCCTTTCAACAATTCTGTTGAAAACAGGTTTCCTCGATTAATTGAAATACTGTGCTAAATCTGTATGCAAATTATATGTAAAAAATAAGTTGAAAATAGAGAAGATAGAAGTATTAGAAAGCTGTTTGGAAACACTGTTTCATTTAGAATATTCTGGTTGCTATATGTCTGAAGACATACAAAACCTTGCTAGATGTAGATTTGGGTGCAAATGTCGTCCAGGGTTACATCTATGGTTCATGTTCAATGTCTTCCATGCCCTCCAACGCTCATACCCTTCCTAAGTATATGTAATAGATCTTATAAGTCTTACGTTGGGGTCCCATGAGGACTTCAGAATCTATTTTCAAGGAGCAGGGGATCTCATGAAGTTAAAAAAAAAATGCTACAAGATTAATTGGAATCTTACCCTGAATTATAGCAGCCCTTACTTTTTAGGGCTGCAGATTTGAACCGGTGAAAATAATATTTATTTATTTATTCTAATCTCTATATTTCATGAGACCACCAGCTTCTTTAAGTTTCAGAGCTTAAATTTTAAGCTGAACTGCACTACTAAATTAATGGGACCACCAGTTTTAAAATATTCCTAAAAATCTCAACAGTACCCACTGAAATTTAGGAAGCCCCATCCATGGAACCAGCCTTGGGGAAAAGCTTCCTTCCAGGATAAGTTGACATTGAGTTTTCACGAGTTGCTATTTTCGATGTGCAAATGAAATGCAAGCCCGAAGGACAGCTACAGTGAAGAGAATAACTGCTAGGACGACATATTTTAAAGTTGGTTTAAGTGTGGAAAATGCCTTTAAGGTTGCAAAGCCAACAGGGGCAGTTATATTGGGCACGTTGGCCTATTTTGTGTTGCACTATGCTTTTACATGGTAACTTCAGAGAAACATAGGGTGCTATACAACAATAGACTAGAGTTCTACTAAAAAAATTGAAGAAGGACCAGCATCTTTTGGATATCTAAAAAAAAATAAAAAATTAAAGGTTATGTTTTAGGTCACTATTAAGTGAGACATCAATTTGGTATATGAGATTCACTATGTGGAAATGGTAAGGATTTCATTTAATTCATCCGATAGGGTTTTACATTCTAAAATTGAAGAGGAGCATATGCTTTGTGTATTTGTACTTTTCTCCCAATTATAAAATTGGATATATTTAATATATCAAGAGTTAATTTTGTATGACAATAGATTTATTAGTGTTATTATCTAACTTTGAAAACTATAGTGTATATTTATGTTTTAACTATAAACATACAAAAATGCATATTAAGATTTCCATCATTAATGTATAAAGTGACATCCAACAATATGAATGTTTTTTATTAGATAAGCACTTTTGACCAGAGTAATGAACTAGAAGAGGGTTTTGAAAAGGTGCCAAAACCTTGTACAATAGGAAAAAGCAACATCCACGGGAGACTCAAAAACAAAAACAAGAACAGAGAACTTAGCAAAAACCAAAGAGACTCCAAGGAAACAACAAAGTCTTAGTAAAGGAGCAGTCCAGACTCGATCATGGAGGTTTAAAACCAAACCTAGCCAATGGCTTTTGGTGAGGAGTAGAGTATTGGTACTCAAGTGCCAACCTTGAAGAGGAACCAAATTCGAGCACTGGAAACTTAATCACAACTTACCTTGTAGGAACCAAATGCGAGCACTTGAAACTTAATCATAACTTTGGGCATACTTCTGTCCTTTTGTGCATATCCCCACGCTTCCTCCATTGGGCTCACCACTATATCAATAACCTATTTTTTGTTCCTTATGTTATGTTGCTCTTTAACAAATTTTTGACTATCTTTCCAAACCATGGGAGGAGTTGTACCATTTTTTTTTTGATAATGGTGATGTTCTTTGGCAACTTGATAGGAATAGGAGAAGTGCCTAGCTCTATGGCAATACATGCAAACTTTCGATGATGGCTCGTGTATTTTTTGCTCCCAAGTACCATATATAGAACAATGTTTATAACTTATGGTAGTTCTCGATTAGTTTCAACACAAACACTGAATCTAGCAAAGACCAAATGTTCCATGGATTTTGTGACATCATCAATGGATAAAAATTGACCAAAATATTTTGCAATACCTTGAAAAACTTGTGCATGCCAAAATTCTGAAGGGACCCTTGGTAGTCTAACCCAAATAGAGGCCAAACCAAGGTTTTCCTTGGTAGCATCAAAACTAGTAGACCATTTTTTTAGCCGATAGGCTATATATAGAATCAACGTTGAGCCGAAACTTGTCTCACACCGGTATACTGTTCTTTTAGATCTTTCCGTCCGTTTTTTCCACCAGTATACAGCTTTTTCTGCTCATTTTTCCACCGACCAAAAATAAAAATAAAAATACCTGTAAGTGCTACAGCAGCAGCAAAATCCCCTCCGACCACTTTCCCTGGCTGTTTGTTGATTTAAGTGCCTTGCGGACACACAACACAGATAACCCATCTTAGCTATTGTTTCTTTTCACCCGTATGATGCGAGATAGATTGCAGCTAAGGTAGCAACGGTTTGGTTTGTTATGTTTGTTTTTTTATTTCAGATCTTTGAAGCAGCAACAGCTGCCACTTGGACCAGTAAGAAAAAGGAAAAGAGAAATGCCTGCCATTGGAACCAGTAAGAAAAGGGAAAAGAGAAACGAAAGGGAAATTGGGCCTTGTGGTTTGGATTTTAAGGCTGCTAATTTATTTTTCTCTTTTTTAGTTAGGTTTCTTATTAGTACTTGCGGTTAGGCAATACTATTGCAATGAGTTTTGTTTTTCTTAGTTAATTGGTTATTAATAAGTTAGCTTTCAATCAATCAAAAATAATAATTTAAAAAAAAAAAAAAATTAAATTCAATTTTGTAAAGTGAACTTGCAAAATATTTAATTTTATAAATTATAAAAATTATTTTTCATCAATATGATTGGTTAAGAAGTTGTGTGTTATATTTTGCCTAGTTTTGAGAACTAAGAACTATTATTTTGCCTAGTTTTGAGAATTAAGAACTATTATTTTGGCTACATTTGAGAATTAAGAACTATTATTTTGACTATATTCAACTATTGTTTATATAACTTTCATGATTATTGTACAAAGCTATTATATAAATTTTATGTTTAAATAATAATTATTTAATTTTCATATATTTATACTATATAATCATTTCATTTCATTTATATTTTATTTAATATATAATAATTTAAAAAAATCTTTTTTAAATTTATATTATATAATCAATAAATATTATTTAATATAATATAATAAATATATAGTGTATTATACATATTATCATAATTATTAGATAAATTTTATATTTATATAATTATCATTTTTTCCTTTTAATTATATTATACTATCATTTGATTTTTTTTTACTATTTATAATATCTTTATAATACCTTTTATTCTATTAATATAAACATGCATTATTATACAATTTACATTATAATATTAATTATTTATATAATTTAAATAAAAATTAACATTAATGTGACATTTTAAAATATTATGTTAATACTATAAGTAACAAAATTAACATTTAGTTTTATTCACATTAACAAAACTTACATTTATTTTTATTAAATTTAAAATACTATAATTAAAATACTATAAAGGCAAGTACTAGCCACTACGTGGCACTTGTTTCCATAAGCCTTCGCTGTGTGGTTTCATTACTCTCTAAGCCTACAATTGATTGGTTGTCATTTTGCAATTAAAAAGATTTGGTTATAGATTTTGTGAGCGTTGTTTTCCCATAAAAACTATTCATATTTTTGGCTACTTGTTTGGGGGTAAACTACTCTTTTAATAATAATGTTTCAATTAGGTTGAAGTGGAAGATCGGTCTCAATTTAGTTGGTAAGAGTTTCCTTAACATACAACGTTCTTTGTTTTATGTATTTCAATGTTGTGAAATCAAATTTTAAAACTTAATTGGTATTAAATTGTCAAATGTTTTTAGCCCATAGATTATATATAGAATGAATTAAAAATATTAAATTAAAGAACTTCAAATAAATTGAGTTAATATAGTTCCGTAAAAAAGAGTCAAAATTGTATTTAAAAATTACATACATAAAAATATTATTCTATATCTTAGATATTGTAAATTAAATTAATATATCTTTTATGTATGCATAAAATTGTACTCTCTAACATTAATTCATTTATAATTTTCTATCGGTGTAACCTTTGCACCTCCTTTCAATGTAAGTGCTAGTTTAAGAAAAAGGACAAACTTACCAAGGAACCAAGTACCTCTCTATTGAATTAGTATGCTTTCCTCCAAATATTGGAAGGAAAAAAGAAAAAATCCATTTGTCATTATTGGCACCAGAATTTGACTAGCCACTTCATCTTTTAATAACCCAACTTCAAATAGTATCAATGTTTAGACATAAGCCAAAAAATTGCCTAATGAGAGTAGTTTCCATGCAAGCAACAACATAGTCAATTGCCTCATTGGAAACCTTCAGATTAATGGATTGAGACCTTTTTGAAACCTTGAATAATTGGGATTGATTAGGAGCAACTAAATCCATAGCAAGGGAAAGGGGGGACTCCTTTAAGGAGTGAAACCCCTCAACAAAACTCCCAATCCTCAAACAGGGTCCAATCACAATCCTTTGCTCATCTTGAGTAGAGGCCACAAGCATTGCCTACTCAACTTCATTAGAAGTAGATGCCATGTGAGACACCATGCAAGGATCAATTAAAGGAGATTCAAAACCAATCACTAGGGGGAGAAGAAAGCCTTTCCTTAGCCCCCTAACTTGAGCTCCTGGTGAAGGGAGATTCTCCCTCAAACACAACCTTACACAGACAACAAAATTTAGGAATAACAAACATGCAACTTTATTATACTTTCATGAAATCACCTACATACATGCAATCAAATGCAATACAACTATTTGGTCACAAGACCGCTATTACAAAAATATGGGCTGCAAATACATGCAGAAAATCAGACATGCAAGTTTGCGAATGGCAATAATGGCCACTGAAACCCCAATCTTTGTTCTGTGTTGAACAATAGGAAAATCATCTATCTTTCCATCTAGAATGGATCTCTTCCATTCATGACCACTTTATATCATTTTTCCACTTTCCAACAAACTGTCACTTCTATTTTGGCACCAAACAGATCCAATTGTCCCTTTTTTTGGACCTAAGAAAATTCCTAAAATTTAGTCCAACTTTTAGGAGCCATAACTTTTGACTCGGTCATCACATTGACAAACTGTTTGTATTGTTGGAAAGCTCTCAATGAGCGGAAGGTCCTCCAAGGAGAACTTGGATTTTTGACCATTTTTTGGATCCATCTAGAACCTCTAGGTGCCTCAAAATTGATTGAATATTTTTAAAGGGATTTTGAAGACAAAAATATTAATATCTCACAAATGACAAATGGTATTGAAGTGATTTCAGTGATTTCTTCACCATTGGCTTCATTTCACCATTCTGGAGCTATGTGTAATATTTTTTGTCCATACGTGCACAAATGCCAATTTACTAAAAATAGTAGCATGCTATTTTTAGCCCTTCCAACTTACTAAAAATAGTAACTATGCCATTTTTAGCCCTTATTAAAAATTTATTCACCAAACCTAACACAAATCAAAATAAACAATTTGTTTTTTTTTGAGGATGCAAGATTGCCCTTACACCTTGGATGCTCTTGCATCAGCTCCATTGTGGGTTGCCATAGAAATCTCCTTGACAATCACAAGGACACACCATATGTAAGATTTTCTGTCCATACGTGCACAAATGCCAATTTACTAAAAATAGTAGCATACTATTTTTAGCCCTTCCGACTTACTAAAAATTGTAACCATGCCATTTTTAGCCCTTATTAAAAATTTATACACCAAACCAAATAAATCAAAATAAACAATTTTTTTTTTTTTTGAGGATGCAAGATTGCCCTTACACCTTGGATGCTCTTGCATAAGCTCCATTGTGGGTTGCCATAGAAATCTCCTTGACAATCACAAGGACACACCATATGTAAGATTTTCTGTCCATACGTGCACAAATGCCAATTTACTAAAAAAAGTAGCATACTATTTTTAGCCCTTCCAACTTACTAAAAATTGTAACCATGCCATTTTTAGCCCTTATTAAAAATTTATTCACCAAACCAAATAAATCAAAATAAACAATTTGTTTTTTTTTGAGGATGCAAGATTGCTCTTGCACCTTGAATGCTCCTACATCAACTCCATTGTGGGTTTCCATAGAAATCTCCTTGACAATCACAAGGACACACCCTTCCCCCATTGGGCGAGCCTCTAACAAAAAATCCAACAACATTTTGTATTTCTTCTCAACCCCATCGTTCAACCAAAAGTTAGTTTATGAAGCATCATCATTTGAAACCCCAACATTCGAAACTTCGTTGATAGAAGCACCATCACTGATGACGCCATTGTAAGAGGCAAGTAAAGTCTTCACAAGTGTTTTCTTCTTCATTGCCTTTGCCATCACCTTCCCACACACCTCCACAGAAGGAATCCAAGCAAAGGGGAGCAGAGAGCCCCTTTAGAGGGTCTCCCAAGGTCCCTTATTTTAGACAAAGAAGAAGACATGCCCAAAAGAGGAAGGCATTTGCAACACATTCCTTCGTGCCTCTAGCCACAATGTCAAAAGGGTTTCAATGTCTTCGTCCACATCCTCATCACCCCCCCAACGAGGTAGCCCAACCATCAAGAATTGATTCATCCTCTCCATCTTCATCATCCCCTTCGTTTGATACAAAGTTGCTCCCACTCTGTGTCTTTTGAAACTCCTTTCACACTTTCTTTCTCGCTCTCGTTCATCTTGAAATCATAAATTATTTCTTAATATAACAATATGAATGTTCTTGAAAGACAACAAATAACATTTTGTTTAGTACTTATTTAAATTAGAGCACTTCAAAACGTTACACCCTAGGAAGATTTTAGTGGTTTTGGTCCTCATGGCTATGGTACAGTCTAGGAGGAAACAATCATTATTTAGAACACAATATGTAATAGAGCAACCACTCAACATGCACAACACATGTAATAGAGTAATTGCTCAACATACATAATGGAGCAATCGTTGAATAAGCCTTGGCCAAGACAATCCCTAAGTGTACTTTGTACTCCAAGTTGGACATGCTCTATGTGCCCCATCTCTAGTGCCCATAGCTCACAAAGCCATTTTCTTCCTTAAGTGATCTCCATGCTCTTTCTAAGTCTCACATAAATGTTTTATATAACCTTTTAAGGGGTGGTCTCCAAACCATCTCACCTTTTCACAAATGTGACTTATCATAATTATTTAATAAATAAAGTTACTTTTCCTTAAAAAAAAACTTTTTATAAATATTCTTTATTAATTGTCATTTTAATCAAAAAGGTCATAACAACCTTTTTCTATCTCCTTTCTCATTTTAAAAGGTTATGTCATAGAAAATTGACTTTCTTTTCTGTTCGAGGAGAATGTCCCATAATATTTTTTCCATTGAAATCATTTGTTGTCCTTAGTAGTAGGAGACATATCTGCATCACAACTTATAAAACACATAATCAATAAATGAAAATAGGGACTATGAATACATTCATTCTTCATGCAATATTATCAACATCATAACGTTTCTATTTTATTTTTTTTAACTTAATCTATACATTTTTTAATTTATAGATCTTTTTTCAATATTTCTTTTTGCTTTCATTTTTAATTCACAAGTTCAATAATCACTTTTCTAATCAAAATTATGATATATCTTATGAATATATCATGAATTTACAATTGAAGAGCTAATGCTAAATTCCATATGTTTAATCTTGTAACTTTCAACTTTATCATTTTGCTCACTCATGTATCCTCTTTTTATTAAATATATATGTTTTAATCTTTTATATGTAACTTCAACATTAAATTTATAAATATGTGATTACATAGCACTTACCTAGTGAATGAGATGCATATTCCATACTATGCAATCATTCATCATTAAGTACCGTATAATCTATATACTCAAAATACATTCCAATCTTATAGTCATGCATTATGTACCACACAAATATCCTCTTTTCCTATACCAAATACAATTGAATGAAAATGAAGTTCATAACCACTCAAACAAAATTTGAGGGAAATTTTTGAATCCAACAATGATGTAATGTAAAATAGCTCATTTCTATCAATAGCATGTTTGTAACACCTAATCTAGTGGAAATATCTTTCACCATATATCACCATGTCATATACTCATAGGTAATGACACAATACAACATTCTTGTTAAAGTATTGTTTTATTTATAATCATCGATTATCTTTTAGTATTCTTTATTCTTTTTGCTTTATTAGTTGTAAGTCTTATCCTTTTAATTGTCACTCTTATCCTATTCAGATAAAACATTTGTAATCTTATTTAAGGATGCTTTCACTCCTTTGTTTAATATTAAATATCTTGGTAATCACCATGTCTTAATTTTTCGTAATATGGTATCAGAGCCCAAGTTGAGCTTTGAGATTTGAGAAAACAAACCATCCCAGGGATTATCATTAGTAGTGATGGATCGTGGAATCGCATGCAAAGCACAACAAAGAGCCAAAAGACAACACACATATGTAGTTGCACAAAGTTATACAAAAGTGTCAAGGGTGGATAATCACAACCTATACATTCAAATAAAAATATTGAATTTTTAGAGGTAAAATTGTGGGTTTATTTGTTGTGTAAAATCATGTGAATTTTTTGCAAGGATAAATCATAGGTTTTGTATGATAAAAAAGTGGATTCTTTTGCCTTGAAAAGTTGTGTATTAGGAGAAATTGTGGGTTCCTTTTTTTTGTAAGAATTGTGTGCAAGGGTTTCGCCTTGCATCCATATATGAGCTATTTTTTATTCCTGTGTAAACATTTGATGACCAAGCAACAATGTGTTGTCATGAAAATCATGAGAGTTATGAATCACAACCAAATTTTCACAAAAAGAAAAAGAAAAAATAAAGAAAAAATGAGGGTTTTTGAGTTGATTTTTGTAGTTCACTTGACTAGGGTTTTAGTAATTTGTGGTTATGTCCTAGTTCAAACCTGCTACCAAGGGTTTGAAAGTGGTACTAGGTTTTATTTTTTTATCATAATTAGAAAATGAGATTTTAACTTTATTTTTACAAAATCATGGATATTTTATGTTGACTAAGGTTTGATCTTGAATTTTTTAGGCATTTTCCATTTTTTATTAGTAGAAAATTTCAGTATCTGTAAACTAGGGTTTTTAGGATTTTTTTAGGGTTTCTACAATAGTGTGATTAGAGGGTTATTCCATGATTACAAGTTGTGAGAGGGAAGATGTCCTCTTTACTCAACATCATGTTGGAAGGCAACTAGCATTTTATTGGAAATAATTACAATACTTGGAATAAATGAACGCTCATAATCTTTGAGCATAGATGTCTCAAAAATATCATCCCATGTATCAACACTCAACTAATTATTGTGGGTAAAGACCAAGACAAGTTTGATGAACTTGATAGAGAAGTAATCATGTTAATACAATTATCAGTGATTGATGAAATGCTTTTAGAGGTTTAGATAAAGGCATGACTTGTATGAAGAATATGCCCTTTTCAATCATGATGGATGAGAAAGCATCCTTGCAAGAGCATTTACTCATAATCAAGGACATTTGCAATTAGTTGTTAGCCATTGGTCGAAAGATGGAAGAAATGGACGTGGTGGTAATCGCGCAAAAAAGATTACCACATGCTTATAATCATTTTATTGAGACATTCAATATCACCTTTACCAATGTTGATTTGAATTTTGAAGGGCTGTGCAATAAGCTCTTATAGTAAAACAAATAGAAGAAATAGTTTGGTAGTAGCAGTTAGACACAGAGTGCGCAACAAACATTTGTAGCCAAAGATAAGGGCAACAAAAAATGGTCATAGAAGAAAGGTCAAGGTACTAATGAGGATATTTCAAGGATTTTGAAAAAAACTCATGTCATTATTGTGGTAAGATTTTTTATATGAAAAAGCATGATAGAAAGAGGTTGGATGAAAAAAAATCCAACCAAGATGGGCCTCCACAAAAGGATCATGTCACAGAGAATTCCA
This sequence comes from Sequoia sempervirens, assembly GCA_007258455.2. Lineage (NCBI taxonomy): Eukaryota > Viridiplantae > Streptophyta > Pinopsida > Cupressales > Cupressaceae > Sequoia > Sequoia sempervirens. The sequence continues at coordinate 369,872,390 of VDFB02281492.1, read as the reverse complement.
AGAAGGAATCAACCTTTTGTGAATTCATGGCCAAACAACCAACAAATCAACCTAATCCATTTGCATGGCATATAGATTCAATAGAATCACATCATTTCTCTCATAGGAAAGATTGGTTCACGAAGTACACAACTTGCTTTGATTTAGTGATCTTCGATAGTAGCGAGTACACAGTTGTTGGTAGAGGTGATGTGCAAATATCCTTTGAAGTGAAAAAAATACTTTTTCTGAATGTGTACTATATGAACCAAAAAGAAAATAGATGGTGGAAATGCCACTATTTTCGTCAAGTCATTCAAGAATGTCCTAGGAACCCAAATTGGATTGACTAACAACCCAAAGGTGAGTCAATTCACAACAAGGAAGACCTAGGAGGGGGTTCTTTAAACTTTGAGGGGTTCACCACCAAGCAAAAGCTTGGAAAAGACAACTTAACATTCAACTCACAAAACCTAGTAATGCAAGTCAAATGAAGAGTGCAAATGATGAAATTAAGCAACAAGTTAGGATGTGTGTACTTGGGAAGTCTGGAAATGTGATGAGGATTCTGGAAATGCAAAAATGCTGTCAAAATATGCCAGGGAGGACTAAGACACCCTTATTGTTGTCTTAGTCCCCCTGCTGTTTTTCGGGGGAAATGCAAAATCTTCGGATCTCGAAATAGAATCTAAAAGAATCTCTGCAAAATACCCTTGGGAGGACTAAGATGCCCTTGCTACCGACTTAGTCTCGTCTTAAATTTCTAAAATCTCTTGTTGTGATCTTGAGATTCAATGTCTGCACTTCCTTCTTCTCATATCTTAGATCCTGAAACTTCTAGATTTGGCCTATAGGTGAGTTTCCGTGAAGATGACAACTTTGCAATGCAACTTTGCAACTTTGCACTCCAAATGATCTTCAAGTCTTCAACCTAAATCTGCAATCATAAAAATGCAAGAAAGGAAAAACTTGTTGATTGTTAGTAAATGGGGGTTTGCCTTCGTCAAACCCCTTGTTGGTAATTAAACCTTGAAATGAAATAGAATAATGAAGGGAAATGATGAATGATCAAAATGCTATGTTACAACTCACCAAACCCTTGTTATGAAATCTGCAAACTTGTGTGAGGTGGCTAGCTTGGATATAGATCTTGAATCAAAGGAATGCTTGATGGATCTTGACTTGAATTGTTTACTTGAATCAAAACTCTACATCACAAATGTTAGCTCAAAAACACACATGATGCAAAAATATCTTTGATATGATGCTTGAATCTTGATGATGGATCCAAATGCTTGATGAATTGCTCTTGAATGCTTAGATTGCTAGGTATGAAAATATGAGAGAAATAACCTTGTATTTATACTTATCCATGCTTAATATCCCAAAATTACACCACAAAAAGTTGACATATGAATTCATTAATCAAAGGAGGCTAAATCCCACCAAGATTTGAAATTAAATCCCAAAAATACTTTAAGAGGTGGCATCTTAATCCCGAGGCATGAAACTTAGGGCATAGACTCCAAAAAGGCGCCCAATTAAGGTACATTTGAAAAGAGGGTCCCAAGACCTTTGGGGGACAAAGACGCCCCAGGTGGCATCTTAGTCCCGACCCAAAAATCAGGGACATATAGCTAGAATCATTAAATTATCATTTATCGATTGAAGTTTGTTGGGGTTAGCTATAAAAAAATATAATTTATTAGGCTCGTGGATGCAAAATAGGACCAATTAAGACATAAATAAGGATAAATAACTTAGCAAGGTAGGCCCAAACAAGTGTAAAAATGCAAAGGTATGCATTTTCCTACACTACACTATATATTGAGAATGAAGCTTAATTTACTCTCCATGAGTTCAATTATGTGCCATTGTCCTAGTTTGGATGTCATCTTTAACAAACATAAATGTTACATAGTTGACAAGAAGATAAAAAAGACTATTGCAATTGGTTTTGAAGATCATGTATTTTATTGATTAGTTGACACTAGATAGGTCAAAGAGTGTGCATTGCAAACCAAGAGTGCGTCTAATATCAATACACTTTGGAATCAACAATTGGGAACCTCAACTTACCCTCTCTCTTAGTTGGCTTGAGAGAATTTGGTAGATGGATTAGTTGACATCTAACATCAAATACAAGGTGTTTGTGGAGATTTCCAAGTAGGGAAAAATCACTAAATTCCATTTGAGAACAAATAGGCTTAGAGAGCTAAGAGAGTCCTACAACTAGTTCATGCAAATATCTGGAGACCAATGAACATGAAATCAATCACTAGTGCCAGGTATTTTCTTCTATTTGTAGATGATTTTAGGAGGAAAATGTGGGTGTATTTTTTAAAATTAAAATCATCACATCATTTTTAAAAGTTCAAAACATTAATAGAAAAAGAGTTTGGTTGTGACATAATCACTCTTAGAGCTGATTATGGAGGAAAATTTTGTTCCAAAGAATTTGATATTTTGTACTGAACATGACATCAAATGACAATATACAACACCCTAGACTCCACAATAGAATGGAGTGGTTGAGAGGTGAAACTATACTACTACGAAGATGGCCAGTTATATGATGGGGAACATGAATGTTCCTAAGAAGTTTTGGGCCAAGGCATTATATATTGCAATTTATTTACTAAATATAGATATCCAACATAGGCAATGTAATAGAAGACCCCAAAGGAAGCATGACTTGGGAGGAAATCCAAAGTTAGTCATCTTAAGGTCTTTGGTTCTATTGTATATGCTTGGATTCTAGATGAAAATATAAATAAGTCAAATCCTAAGAGTAAGAAAATAATGCTTACAAGGTACAGTCAAAATCATAAGGAATATAGGTTGATTGATGTTGACATTGACCACTTGACTTTCAATAGAGACGTGATTGAGAGAAATATAGGTCCTTCTAGCCTTTTTTAGAGATCAAGATTATTGTAGACCAACCTATTATGACTAAGGATGCATGCGTTTAGCTTCAACTAGCTCCACTTGAAGAGGGGGAGGGTTGAGGGATTTTGAGCATGAGGAGTTTCCTAGGTAGGTAATATTGTTGATAATAACCTAGATCAACATCTAGATGACACAAGACTAGGTAGCCCAAGTCATGGTGACAATAGTGATTTGGATAAAGAGGCTCCTAAGAAGAGACCAAACTAAACCATCAAGAGGCAAAAGAAAACTTGAAACATAGTCAACTTTGCTCTAATGGATAAAATTCAAGGAGTTTATGAGCCATAGGTATTTGAGGAGGAAAAAGGAAAACTTGACTAGAAAAAATCCATGGCCATTGACCATAAAGTATTATGAAAAATAAGACTTGGATCTCTTAGATCTTCCACCAGGGAAGAAAACCCATTGGTTGCAAATGGGTGTAGAAAGTCAAATACAAAGAAGATGACACCCTCAACAAGTACAAATCTCGATTGGTTGCAAAAGGGTTATCACAAAGAGAAGGCATTGAAAATGAAGAAACCTTTGCTCTTACAACAAATATGAGCACCATTTGATGAGTTCTAGCCATGACAACTCAGTTTGGTTGGACAGTTCATTAGATGGATGTAGAGAATGCCTTCCTCAATGGAGATTTGGAGGAATAAGTGTACATGTATCAACTACATGGTTTTCAAGTTGCAGGTAAGGAGCATCTTGTATGTAGATCGAGGAAAGATTTAAATGGCCTAAAGTAGGCACCCAGGGCATGGTACCTCAAAATTGATAGGTATTTGGTTGGATAGGGATTCCAATGAAGTCCTTCAAATTCAAAACTATAAATAAAAAACATTGATAATGATATCATTTTGCTAGTCATTTATGTAGATGACATCATTATTATAGGTAATGAGGCACACACAATTGAAAATATCAAATTAGATGAGTGTAAATTTTGACATTATTGATCTAAGCCTCTTACATTACTAGCTAAGTGTAGAAGTTTGGCAAAGAGTTGGAAACATTTTTGTTTCACAATCTAAATATATCAGTAGTTTGCTTGACAATTTTAGAATGATAGATTGCAAAATCTTGTCAACACCTTTGGAAGAAGGGCTAAATTTTTTAGGAAAAATTGACTTTAAGATAGTTAACAAGTCAACTTATAGGCAACTAGTGGGGAGCTTAATTTATCTTACAACCACTAGACCTGATTTGAGCTATCCTAAGAGTTTAATTTGTAGATTCATGACATCACCCAAAGTAGAACATTGGAATGCAACAAAGAGGGTGTTGAGATATGTGAAAGTGACACTTGACTTTGGCATTTGTATAGTAGAAGCAAAGATCCTAGGCTGGTTGGGTTTACATATTTAGATAGGACAATTTCTATAGATGGCAAAAAATCCACTTTTGGCTATATTTTTAGCCTTGACATAGATGCATTCACATGGACCAACAAGAAACAAGAGGTAGTAGCTCTTGTAGACACACAAAAATGTCCTCATAATCATATTTATCCATTGCATATTTTATTTAGTTATCTGCATAAATCATTTAACCTTTTGCATACTCATTGACTCATCCATTTCATTAATCATCAATCCATAATCATTTAAATACATCCATTACACATTTTATACATAATCATTATGTTCATACATTAAATCATATTTCCATATTCATAATCCATTATCCATTCTATATATAATCCATTTCATAATCATATTTCATGCATAACCATTTTATAACTATTTATCTCTCATTAAATCATTTATAAATCTATTATCATGAAAGTATTATTTATTCATTAATCGTTAAAATATTATATTATTTATCCATAACCATTTATTCATTTGCATAAATCATTAATCCATTTCACTTTAACCATTTGCATAATCATACATTAATCTATTTGCATATCCCATTTATCCAATTTATTGAATTATTAAAATATTACACATATTCATTAACTTATCCATTTCATTTATTTACCATTTGCATGCATTTCTTCCTTTCACTCTTTTAATCCCACATTCTTCCCGAAATGTGGAATCATCCATGAGGACATCTATATAAACTCACTTCGGAACAACTCCAATCTCATTTTGATCAAAATCCATTCTACATAGCCTCTTGTGCTTTTGCTGCAAAAATCTGAGAGCAAAGACAAGATCTAGTAGATAGGATAACAATGGAGTTTGATTTCTTTTGAATGCTCAATTTTTTTTGGTTTTCATAGTGTAATTTCATTTTGCATATGTTTTCATTTAAGAAATGTTCCCTTGATATTATGCAAAAATTTTGATTCGGGGTTTATAGTTTAAATCATTTAGCTTTTCAAAATTCAATATGATTCAAATGGTGAACCTGATGTGAATTTCTGGCTTTCAGTTTATAATCAGTTAAATATCTTCTTTTTATCAATTTCAGCATCAATAAATCATTAATATGTTTAAGCTTGAAGGAATATTTGATTAAGAATCTGGTTATGATCATCTGTCATACGACATGCAGGGTGATTACATGCACATTTGATCTGTCATTCAACATTCATCGTTTTCATTTTGCGAATCTGTTGATTGTGCTATACTTTTGTATTAGAATAAATAAATTCATTTGTTTTCAGCAGTGAATTTAGCAATCATCAGAAGCTTTGTTTGGATTCGAATGCCTTTGTGGAAAACTTTGGACGATTATTTGAACTGCATGTTATTCAAATTCTGCCCTTGCTGCGGGCATGTTTCTCTGATCAAGATATTGCTATTCGTGAGTCTGCTGATTGTGCTACTCTACCCTCGACTATTCTCTTTCCGCATACATTTTGTTATCATTATGCCATGAGAATCTTGTTCCAACGTTTTATTTGCAACTGCTCTAGCTAATATGTAAGTTAATATGGAAGCGTACACAAGGCACGTCTCATAAAAGGACTGAACCGAAACCAGCGCTTATAGAATTTGCATTTTGTAATACTATTGTGATATAAGTGCTTCTTTATTTGAAACTGAATATCCTTGCTGGATAAAGTCTTTAATAAAATATACTTTGCATGCTACTTTTCTTTCTTGCTCTGACTGATTGTATTTCTGATACCCAAAAGAACTGCCAGTAGAAGGTTTGATGCGCAAATCTGGGATTAAATTATGTATTAAAAGTTGCACATGGCAGTAGTCATGTTCTTAATTGCGCTAAATGCAAGGCTAAATGTCTGATAAAGTCAATCTCATATGGTAATTTGAAAGTATCTTCATTATGGGAATGGGCTAAAATCTGTCAATTCAAAAACATATTCATGCACTAAAATTGCCAACGAAATTTTGTGATCAACCTCTTTTTCTGTTGGAACCTGCAAAAAATTTTCATTGCTTCTTGAAAATGCAAAGAAACGAACAGTAAGAAATGTGAGAAATGTGTTTTGAATTTGGAATGCTATGTTGATTGACAGGGACATGATAGCTACTTAAACCATTGATTTGGTTTCGAAAATAGCATAATTCTAATTTTATTTTGGTTTAGATTTAATTTAATTTAGATCTAATTTAGAATCTAATTTTTAATTTAGATTTAATTTTTTTAATTTAGACTTAGTTTAGAATTTAGATTTAACTTAATGTAATTTAAATTTAGAGTAAATTTAGTTTAGAATTTAATTTAAATTAGATTTAGCTTTTAACTTTTAAATTAGAATTAGCTTTTAACTTTTAAATGAGAATTAGATTTTAGTTTTTTAGTTTTAGCTTTTAACTTTTAAATTAGATTTAGCTTTTTTAGATTAGATTTCTAATTTAGGTTTAGTTTAGAATGTAGATTTAATTTAATTTAGATTAGAATTTTGATTTAATCTAGAATTATTGAGAATTAATTCTAATTTAGGCACAGGAGGTTGAACTTCTAAAGTTGTCCCACACTTTTGTGGTTCAAAGTAGAGATAGCAAATTCCTTTTTGGGGAACTCAGAGTTTGGTGCATCTAAGAAGTGAGTGTCGTGGAGGGGAGCCAGTGCCACCAAACTCCTAAACTATCCACTCTGAATAGGTGCGGCTGGAGAAATTCAAGTGAGAGCCCAACAAATATTGTCCTGGCCAGCCATAGGTTGTGCTTGTCTTCAAGTCAATTCAAAACATTCATATATTGAGCTTTTGTGTTTGAATTGCATTCTTGTCACAAACATTTTTAATCTCAATCAAACATTATCACCTATCACAACATTTGGGTCTCATGCTTCATCCATCATAATAATCATCCCTAAACCATCCACGACCTTCCCAAAACTTCACTAATCATCTTTAACCATCCCTAAATACCTCAAAACATTCCCAAAACCATCACCCAAACATGTCTAACCATTATCCTTCATATTCATTTGTGACCCATGAATGAGACCAAAGGATTGAATATTTTGACTATTGTTTGAAAGAGCTTGAAAAACAACTAGAATCCCAACATTTAAATGAAGTGATGCAATCATCTCATGAAAATCCTTTATCACCACCAGAAGCTACATCATTCAAGTTCAATGTTTTTGAATTTTTGCAAAGGTTAAATGAGAAGCCCAAATCTAAGTCCTCAAACACAAATAATATTGAGCAATCCTACCATGTCATGCACCCATCTTCATCCCCCCATAAGTCAAAATAAACCTCATGAGTCTTTCACCCAAGTTAACGAATCTATCCAACCATCCTCTCCCATCATACCATCTACATCCAATGAGTCATGTCAATCTCTTTTTCCAAAGCATGCTAGCATAAACTCCCTTACACATCAAGATCAAAGTATTCTCTCCACTCCATTCAATGATACAAAAATTACACAATCTTTTCCAATATTTGACCAAGATCACATCTCTCAAGAATCTCATGATGATCCCCTCATATATTTTTGTTTCATCCAAGATGATCCCCTTCCATCTCAAGAGAAAAGTATCCTTCCAAGTATCCCTCATAGTCCATTTCCTAAGAAAGATTATAATATCCCTTCCATCTCATCCAATGAATCCATGCCATCTCATGAATCCATTGCATCCCAAGAGCAAGATAATCCTTCCATCATATCCAATGATGTCCTAGCATATGATGATCAAGATATGCTTTCTACAAAATCTCAAGATTCCCTTCCTCATCAAGATCAAGATATACCTCCATTCAAGGATATCCTTTCATTCCATGATGATTTTCCTCCTTCTCATGATCAAGATGTTCCTTTCATATCACTTTATGATGATACTATTCCATCTCATGATGATCCCATACCGAATAAAGAGCAAGCTAGTCCATCTCCTACACCTTGTGATCCTTTTCCAAGTAAAGATCAAAGTACCCCATCATCCCCATGTCAAGATCCTATCACCCATCCTAATTCCCCTCATGATCACAATCCTCCACAAGAGTCTATCACCCCTATTCAAGCTATCCATGATCCCCTTACCCATCAAATGGGTTCCCTCACTTTTATCCAAGGTGGTTTACTCCAAGATCTTTTTATTCCTTCCATATCACATCCACCTCACGATGGACTTGCATCTTGTTTCATAAATAATACATATCCCATCGGCAAACAAATGTGTCAAAGTATGAACTACAAAGACAAAGGATTATTCCTTAATGAACAAGCTATCTTAGAACCCCTTTATATCCAAGACAATCCATATTATCATGGCCTTGGTTATACACCTCACACTCAAGACAATGGTACCCATGTAAGTCTAGATTCCATCAAAATAAACCTAAGTATCCTAGTCCATCAAACCTTTCATCTATCCTAGGTCCTTATCCTAGTCCATCAAACCTTCCATCTATCCTTGGTCCTTATCATCCAAACCCTAGTTCATCAACCCTTCCATCCATATTGGGGCCCTACATCCCTCCATCTCCTATTCATCAAGAACAACAAAGGCACACATCCTTGATGCCCTGTCAAAATTCTACCTACATTAACCCATCCATAATACCTCCATATCATTCATCTCCATCCACCTATCCCATTTCTCTTGGAAGCAATTTGAGTGCAAATGTCAAAAGCTTCCATATAAAAATCCACATATATCAAAGGATCAACATGTCTCCTTGAAGAGACATGCAAAAATAAAAGAAAATCTAATCCAAAGTCAAAAGAAAAAAATTCAAAGGCCACAAAGGCCCACAAAGCAAAAATCAAAGTCAAAAGCTATGTGGATTCCTAAAAGTCTCATAGAAGCAATAAAATCTAAATTGGCATCCAAACTTGCTAATCCAAAACCTTCCTCCAATCTTCTATCTAAAAACTTGTCACCTTCCGAATCCATTTTTCCTCCATCACTCCACCACCCTTCAAGGTATGTGCCAATGTTGATCTTGCTATCCTTTCCATCTATCCATGAACAAGCTTTCCAACCTCCTATCCATTATCCAACATTCATCCCCCATTATCCTCCTTTGATTCAAACCTTTGTATAAGTCCTTAGCTTCTTCCATCATACCATCAATCTACCAACATTTATGAGCCTAATCCTCATTGCCATGGTTTATTAGAGCACATATTCGAGGGATATTAGCCATAAAACTTGATGCTTGAACATCATATATATTATCCTATACATTTTATCCAAACCTTCCATACCATATCCTCCATCATCTATCTTATCCTATTCACTTTATCCATATCTTCTATACCATATCCTTCACCTTATCCATATTCCACCATTCTATCTAAATGCATCCTTTCTTCCCTTCTTAAATCTTGATGAGCCTGAATAGGGGAAAAATACTTAGGCATTGTGTCCATATCTTATCTAGTTGATCTTGATAATCTTATCCATTATTCTTATCCTTGCATTCTTCCATTCCATATCTTCTAGCATATCAAAATCCATGTCCCATTTCCTTCCTTTGTTCTTGATGAGATTAGGGGAAAAATTACAAACACATGCTTTGGATTCCCTTTCATATCCTTATGTGTTACCATTCACATCCTTATCATTTATCCATTATTACACTACCCATAGGGTGGGCCATCATGTCCCTTTGCAACCTCGAATCTTATCATGCAAGTCATACTTGAGCCTAGTTGTAAAACATTATGCAATCCTCATATCTTTTGTCAATCAATCATCAAAAATCATCAATCTTATCGTACTTAGAGGAATCAATGATCCTAAGTACTTATTATCATTATTCCTTATGGAATCAATCATTCCTAGCATCTTAATCAATCAACCATTATCATCTTTCGGCAAGAGATATGTTGTTTGTGTGACATGTTTTGCAGTGAATCTTTCATTTTGATCTATCATTTATCCATGGTTGCATTACGTCTATTGTGGAAGATCTTATTCCTTTAATCAGTCATCTATCACATTTCATCTCACTCCATCTTTAAAAATTCAAAAAAATCCATAAAAATCATAAAATGTCTTGAAAAAATCCATAAAAATCATAAAATGTTCTAAAAAAATCCATAAAAATCATCAAATGTCTTGAAGAAATCCCTAAAAATCATGAAATGTCTTGAAATTTTTTTAAAAAAATCAGATATTCCAAAAATCCAAAAAAATCAAATATTTTGAAAATCCAAAAAAATCAAATATTCTGAAAATCCAAAAATAAAATAAAATTCCAAAACAGTGACACTTTTAGATTGCCAAACAGTTTTGAACTTCAACAAAATCAGAACACACCATGATTAACAATCAAGCAAATATTACAACATACCTATCATTCCATCTTTCAAATCCAACAAATGTATAAACTGTGACAAGAATCAAATTTACATGGAAACATGATGTTTGTTTGTTTGTCGGTCTTTTGATTGATTTATGATTTTAGCTTTGGTGGCATGCATTTTAGCTTCTCGAGGATGTCTTGGACTAGAGAGGCGAGGATGGGGCATGCTCACTTGTTTGTTGTCTGTGGATTGTTTCTTATTCACATGATGACTCGTCTTAAGACATGGTTGTCTAAAATCATCGAGGACCCATGAGTCTAATGTGGATGAGAGCATTCCTTGTCTGATAGTGTCTTCCATGCAATAAGTATTCAGGTCATCTAAGGTCCTTATACCTAGATGCTTATACTTCACAGCTAAATAAAACTATAAACAATATTCAGGTTGTCTAGATGTTCATGTTATCTAGATGGTTATACTAATTTGCTACATAATAAGCTCTATGATGATAAAAACACTTTGCTAAGAACAAGAACCTTCATCACCTTCATTTCCTTCACATCTCTTTTTCATCTATCATTTCTTCCATCATCCATTTCCTTCATCAATTCATTTTCTTCATCCTCCTTATTTCAAAGTATGATTAATTGGTTTATATAATTAATGCTTGTCTTTTAATCCAAATATCAAATTAATCAATCTGCTCCTTGATCACTCAATCTATTAATCAATCATTGTTTTGCGCTAGCATCAATCTCAATTAGCTTGATCAGCTTAATCAACTTATCAATCGACTATACTGATCATTTACATCAATTGTTTAGTTATGCCCATCAATTGTGCATTTTCATCAAATGTACATCTCTACTTAATCACTCACACAATATCAATTATCATTCTATTATCAAGAGATTAATCTTATCACAATTTGTTAGATCAATCTCTCAAGGGGGCATATCATCCTTATCATCATCCTTACCAGGATATCTCTAGGGCATGTATTAGTTAATCAATTCTTTTTTTCTTTGAAACAACACGACATGCTGCATTGTTTCAAAGAGGGGAAAAATTCAGACACATAAAAATGTCCTCATAATCATTTTTATCCATTGCATATTTCATTTAGTTATCTCCATAAATAATCTAACCATTTGCATAATCATTAACTCATCCATTTCATTAATCATTAATCCATAATCATTTAAATACATCCATTACACATTTTATACATAATCATTATATTCATACATTAAATCATATTTCCATATTCATAAATCCATTATCCATTCTATATATAATTCATTTCATATTTATATTTCATGCATAACCATTTTATAAGTATTTATCTCTCTTATTAAATCATTTATAAATCTATAATCATGAAAGTATTATTTATCCATTAATCGTTAAAACATTATATTATTTATCCATAATTATTCATTCATTTGCATAAATCATTAATCCATTTCACTTTAACCATTTGCATAATCATACATTAGTCTATTTGCATATCCCATTTATCCAATTCATTAAATCATTAAAATATTGCACATATTCATTAACTTATCCATTTCATTTATTTACTATTTGCATGTATTTCTTCTTTTCACTCTTTTAATCCCACATTCTTCCTGAAATGTGGATTCACCCATGAGGACATCTATATAAGCTTGCTTCCTCCTCACTTTTCAGAACAACTCTAATCTCATTTTGATCAAAATCCATTCTACATAGCCTCTTGTGCTTTTGCTGCAAAAATATGAGAGCAAAGACGAGATCTTGTAGATAGGATAACAATGGAGTTTGATTTCTTTTGAATACTCATGTTTTTTGGTTTTCATAGCGTAATTGCATTTTGCATGTGTTTTCATTTAAGAAATGCTCCATTGATGTTATGTTGGAATTTTGATTTGGAGTTTATAGTTTAAATCATTTAGCTTTTCAAATTTCAGTATATACAACTCTATCTTCAATAGAAGTAGATTATCAAGGAGCAGTAAAAGCAACATGTGAGATAGTATGGCTTAGAAGGATGCTTTCAGACATGAAGATTTTTCAAATAGAATCTTCACCCTTGTTTTGTGACAATCAAGGAGTGTTAAAACTTATTAAAATTCTAGTCTTCCATGAGCATACCAAACATGTGGAACTTTATTGTCATTTCATTAGACAACTTGTAAAAGGATGGATTAGTGATGTTGCTATATTGTCCTTTTGAGGACCAAACTACTTACATTCTTACCAAGTCTTCAAGTCCTAACAAATTTATAAAGTTTTGGGATAAACTTGCTGTAGTTAGTAGATTGACCACTAAGAGAGGGTATTAAAGCAATATTTTATTTATAATGACCAATTATCTTTTAGGATAGAATTTAGGGATATTTTTTTTATTCTTTTATCTTTATTATTTGCAAATCTTCTCCTCTTAGTTGTCACTCTTATTCTATTTAGACAAAGAATTTGTAATCTTATTTAAGGATGCTTTTACTCCTTTGTTTAATTTAAAATATCTTGGTAATCATTTTGTGTTAATTTTTTGTAATAATTCTAAGGATATCTTTTTTAATACAATACTTTATAGAACACGTACAAATTTATTGGGCTGATCTTGAGTTCAATAACAAAGTATAATAAAACAAAAGGCGGTAATCTTGATAGGCATCTTAATAATAATAGAATAATATGAAACTATTATCACCCATGTCCAAGGGGTTGAGCTTAATTGGTTAAAGCATTGGGTTCTCATTATAAAGACCTAAGTTAAAATCCCCATAGGAACATCTAATATGGGTGTGGTTTCTAAATAAAGTGGATTTCTAGGTAGCGACTCTTTGTCTTCTATAGGTGATTTTTAGTGTATTTTCTCATAAAGAGCTTGATTAGTATCTATTAAGTGCTCCCAAGAGGTTGTATTAGGCTCATATTGATGCTTGCATGAGAAAACCATTTGTAAACGATTTACACTATATATTATCACCCATGGATAGTATTTATAACACTTTTAAATTCATGTATAAAATGTTTACACTAATATTTAGTTCTTGTTTAAAAATTTGAGAGGTTGTCTCTCTTATAAAAAATTGGCATATCCTCATGTCGAAGTCTATTAGAACTATTGAATTTCACATCCTATAAAATAACATAGTATTTTACCAATTTTAAGATGTGCAAATGATCTTCAAAGATGTGGATTGTGGGTCCACAATGTAACTTTATTTAATAGACTTATGTAATGAATCAAGGTGTTAGTTTCTAAATGGATGTATTAAGCATAGTAAAACCACTTTCACAAAATAGACACAAAATCAAATAGAAATATGAACAAATTTTAATTTAATAGTACTAAAGCTATTTTATTTGAAACTTCGTGATGCATTAATTGATTGTCTCAAAGCTTTATGAATCATTCGACTATTAGTTTTCCATGAGTGACTTATCAAGGATATCCCTATAAGGAAGTTAAAGTTAGGTTTGAATCATAAAAATGCTTAAATGAAGGTATCTAGAGAGGACAGTAATACTTTTGACTTGGGTATATTAATCTTTATACCACAATATTCTTTGCACATATGTGACAAGCCAAAATATCTTAAGGAATTTGCATATATTCACGGAGATAAAGAAGGGTAAAATCCATCAAATCATATGATATATATTCACACCTTGTAACAATTCAAATGAATAATACAATTGTTTCATTCATATTATTGAACAATAACTTTTGTTAATATTGGTCATGTTATAATGAAATCTATATTTAGTAAAATTTGGGAATTTGGTCCTTACCAATCTTATGCCTTTTTTCCCCAATGACCAAGTTTAAAATATATTACCCCAATTCTTACATCAAAAAAAAATAGAACAAAAACACATCAACAATTATTTCACATTACAATTATAACATACATGTGTCGCAATGCATGTCCACATGCAAAAAAAGTCATGACACAAAAAATGACACACTTAAGTGTGACAACAATGTTGATAAGAACCATATAAAAGTTGGAAGACTTCATCTATCATAAGAGCATCATCATGAAAAATGATAGAGGAGATAAAATGGCCTCCATATTGATGATAGGGTTCTTGATCACTATCACCATGACACACAAAAAAACAAGAATGGTAGAAAAAGAGGTACAATAGTATAAAAAAGAACACTTAAAAATCAAAATGTCGTATCTAGTCATATCATTTTGCAAGCATACACATAGCTCAAACCCTTTTTACATTCATTCCCTAAGTAGATGATCACTAGGGATGTATGATAACTTGCCCAAGTCTCACAAGAGATTGATCATTTTGAATTTTGAACACACCTATGACATAAAGTAAAAACCACTTAAGAACATAAAATTACAACTCCAAGAACATTACTATAAATTGCATTGTTTATATAACACAAATATAATTTGTGATTAAAACAAACTCACTTCAATTGAACACTAATTATTTACCATAAGATTAAATGTAATAAGTAAAAAAAATGCATTATGTTTTATGCACACTCCACTTGAAATCAAATTTGATCTTTTATCATGAATTTAAGTCTAATTACAATTTATACCACATTGTATACATGCCATGTTTGTAATCTACAACCTAAATAGATAACCTTTTTTAAAACTAGCACTCAATAAGTTATAATACGAATTACATTATTTACCTCGAAACATCTCATTTTTCTCCTAATTGTGTAGCTATTATTATAGGAAACAATGGATTAAAAAAACAATTATATATATAATGCAAGGAGGGGACCTTTTGTAAAATCTGCCACTCAGACACTACAATTTTTTTTTTCTGCTAATAGGTCAAGATGCATCACCAAATGATATGGAATTTGCAACCCATCGCATCTTTCTTCTCTACTTTCTTGCATGCCCTCATCACTCACTCACGAAATTCCTCTATCCTTTTTGGTTTGATGAAGGTCTAATCCCTGTTCGAAACCTCCCACCTACATATGTGGGCAGCGACTGTGGAATCTAGCTTCTCACTTGCCAATTGCATTTTGCTGAAAAGTTTCTAAAGCCTTTTTCACAAATCTGTTTCGTGCATCTCTTTGTTCAGAATGCCCCTCTCAGATACCCTCCTGCTCTTTTCTCCTCTATTGACCTCTACTGCTCACACTCCGAGCGGAAAGATCTATCCGTTGTGATTTCATGGTGATATAACCATGTTCCAAAGCTCTCATTTTGGCTCAGACAGGGAGAACAATGGCAACGATTGTGGACTCTTTGGTTTACTCCTCGATTTCTTCATGCTCTTTCTTTCATGCCATTCTTTGCATTTCTCACTCTCTTGACTTCTAAACCAAACTTGCATCAACTTCACCATGCTTCTACACTGCCATGCCTTACCCTCTTAATTTGCATTGTCTCTTACATTAATGCCTCTCATTTTCGTTGGTGGCGTGCTCCATCAGTTATAATAATTTATTGTTTTACTTTCTCCAACATCCACCGTGGAGACAACTGACGGGGATGTGACACTTTTGTAGACTTATTTGCATTAGAAGAGTTTGAACCTTGTATGCAGTTATAATAATAGCTACACAATTAGGAGAGAAATGAGATAATAGATTTGTCCAAGCATTCAAATTCACAAACAATATAACAAGCACTTGCACCGAAAGAAGGTGCAATGGTCACGTCAATTGTATTTTATATTAGTCTGAATCAACATAAAGTATATGTTTAAAATTCTATTTTACATAAAATATATTTTAGATTTTTTTACTTGAAAAATAATTAAAAATCATGTACAATAGACTCTTATTTATTGCTGACAGCAAATCCAACTTAGGAAATGTTTTCAAGGAGTAATCAAATAACCCATTACAACCTGACTACAATGAGATTGGTAGTCAAGTGTAAGTCATTTGCTGGCTTGTTACTATTGCTGGTTTGTCCAAGTAGGTGAATAATGCAGGTGCATAGAATATGCAGACTTTTGGAGATGAAACAATGGTGGTCTACCTGGACAATACTTGCCTGTAGGTGATTTGGAGTAACCTTAGCACCCTCCCAACCATATTTGAGGGCATGGGATTCCTTCGCTCCTTGTGCAATATAGCAGGGAATGGGTAGAATTCTCCAAATACGGTATTTATTAGGCGTTCAAATTATTAAATATTATACTTTGATTAATAAAAATTGTTTAAGTTGTAAACTTCTAAAATTTTAATACTAAATATTGCCAAAATTTAGAAAGGTAAATTATATATAAAGGTGGTTAATTGGATTAATGTCTCTTAAGAGTTATTTAGAAGAAAATTGGATTAAAGTCTCTTAGAGTTATTTAGAAACTTCTATTTACAATTTCCAAAGTTACATGGAGACATGGAGGTACAAGTACTGATACAAAGAGGGGCATGCTATTCAAATTAGGGTACCTAAGTAAATGAATAAGGATACAGGTACATTATATATAAAGGTGGTCATAAAAAAATATGTGGGTATGGGTACAAGACTCAGTTCATGTTCCTATCATAGAATTTCCTAGTAACTATGACATTTAATTTCAAAAGAGTTTTTATGGTTGATCATTTACATTAATATATCCTTGAAGGAGAATCTTGGTTCTAAGTAACTCCAAATTATTGTCCAAACAATAACTCCCTACACTCAACCCTTCAAAACCTCTTTTCCTAAATTGCATAAAGCTTTCTAGCATCCCTGCATGTTTGGGGAGAAAAAGCATTCAAGATTATTTACAAATCCCTTAGGGAGATTCATGTCCATGGAAGAAAAAAGCTAAGCATAGAACATGAAAATTAATGTGTTTTGAAATACCTATCAGTACTTCTCTTGAGGGAATTCATTTGGAAATCAAAGGGAACAAATGGCACTAACAACTCTAGTCTAGATTCTGGACTACAATGAATGTAGTATACCATTGCCACATGCATCTGGTGTGTCTTCTAGAAGCTTACCTTATGAAACAAAACAATAACTGCCAAGGAATTTCATTTTGGTGCCAAGATCCAAGGAAATATTTAGATAAAGAGGAGTTTCTATCTATAAAAAGAAAAAGAAATAATGGTTTCTAATCCGTAGATAAACAACTTCAAGACTAAATCTAGAATGAGTATGACAATATCTCCATTCCTAAGGAATGGAACTACGCTTGTTTAATGTAAATCAACTTACAAGAAAGATCAAATTGACTTTGAAGTGATTATAAGCAATAGATATCAAGAACTTCTTCTTACTCATCCAAAGAAGAAAATCCTTATTGAACAAATTGCTTACCATCCTCTAAAGCTATAAACCTGCTCTAGATCTTACCTCTATCCTTTAACAATGGCTAATTTTACTAAGAGAAAAAGATAGCGGAGTACACTTAGATTGGTTTTTGCATAGTTCTTTTGGAATACACAAGGTATCTGGCCTCATTGATATTAGTCTCCTTTCATGGCCTTTGACTATTTTTAGAAGTGATTTACTAACTTAAATAGAAAAAATACATTATAATACGAAGTTGAGTAGTCAAAGTGGGGATGGATCTTAGATCAAGACAACAATTATACATGCTACTACCCCTAATCTAAATTTAAAGTTTTCATACAGGTGCCTCTAATTTTGAGATATAGACATAATGGAACTTTCAAATGTTAAAAACCTACATTTTATGGTTGATTAGTGTTTATCATAATACTGTCAAGTATATTATTAAATTATTCTTCATTTCTATTGCATATTATCAAAACCTATACTTACATAGTCACTTAACGGTTAACACATATCATGTCTTTAATATGTTCATATTTAGTTGAATTTTCCACTATTATGTCTTGTTTTTTGTCTAAATTGAACTAAACCTAAATACCAAACTGCCAAGACTATTGTAAATAGTGTAACTATGGAAAGTCCCAAGCATCAAAATTGCAAGCATGATATTAAACATAATAGTGTCAAATATATATATACAACCTGTTATTTAGGTAGCTCTATCCTTCCAAGGTCAACCTCTACTCATGGCTCTCCAAGTCTGAGTGATGGATCCCAAACAAAAGACAAAGGTAAAACAATGAGGTTTCATTTGAGTTTGAGTAGATCTCATAGTGGTAATGGTAATATTCATTCAACTTGCTCCAACAACTCAAGGGTTCATCTTAATGCATCAACGTGGATTAACCTTGCTTTTGAACAGTCCAAGGTAAATCACAAATTGGGCTTGGATTCCCCTACGACTTAGCAGGAGGGCTCTCCCATTGTAGAGCTTGGAGAAGATGCTACAAAAGATAAACACATTTCTCAAAGAAAATACATTGATTTGCCACTTTCACAATTTTGCTACAAAGAGTTCCCCTGATATCTTATGAGGTGTATTTTTTTAAAATTTGAAAAAGCAAAAAAAAAATGCCTCTAAAATGATCTCTCGATGTATATTATATAGATTATATATAAGGTATATATGCTAGTTTCAGTGGCCGTGCTGCACAGTCAATTTAATATTATATTAAAATATTATTAAATGATAATATTATATTATTATTAATATTAGTATTATGTTATTATTATTTTATTAATATACATATTATACTATTATAATTTCTAAAATATTATTAAAAAAAAACTAGCAATTGTATTCCATGTGTAAGAGCATCTTGTTAGTATTGGATAAATTGTGTGATAATCAATTAGTTTAGGAAAGAAAAATAAGATAAAGATTCTTTTAAAAGAATCACAATCGGTTAAATTATAATATAAGAATCTTATGGCATTTCAATTTGTAGATTAATAATATATTATAAAGAAAAAAGTCTATAAATTTGAGATTGATATTATATATAGATAAAAAAAATGTATTATAAAAGATATATGTGTTATTTTGGATGTGTTTTATTTTTAACAATTGAAGGTCAAAGATATGTATAGATTAACTAGATGTCATATTGATGAAACAATAGTGAATTTAAGACTTTAAAATCAATATTTAGATCCCAAGGTGGAACTACAAAATATTCAAAATAGATCACAACAAATAATACGAAATATTCAAACTTTACATTATTTAATTTAATTTTAACTATTATAATAAAAATAACTAAAAATATGATTGAAATTATTATTACGCTGATAGGCATTCTTACAGTCACACAGGAAGGAAGAGTTTGTGTAAAGAAAAACCCGATGTTCTTATAGTCATAGGATGGAAGAGTCCGTGTAAAGAAAAACTCTTCAAGTAAAAATTGACGTACAATGGCAATTTTTTTTAATCAATTTAATAAGTTTTGGGTAAATCTTTATACTTAATTTATTTTTCTATTTATAAGAATAAGATGTTAAAAAATATGTAAAAAATACTAATCATAAAAAAAGTTTCTAAAATTTAAAAAATCAAGTTTTTTAGGGATACGCATATGGTTTGAAATAAGTAGTATCTATATCAAGGTAAATGTTAATGAAGATAAACAAGTACCTATTTCTCTCTCTCTCTCTCTCTCTCTTCATCTCTTCCTCTACAATTCAAATTTAAACCTTGAATGTGAATCTTAAACCCTAAATCCTAAAAATTCAACCAAGTAGCATTTAAACCTACAAATAAAAAAGTAAATTTGACCATTGGACATATACCTTAAAATGATTATATATGGAACTTAATTTTGATGATGATTGCTAGTATATGAATGCAAATTTTGGCTATAATAAGAAGTCAAAACATATATTTGATTAATTATTTCAATGATAAATGAAAAATTTAGACTACTACATATAATATTTTTTGCATTAATTATAATTTATCAATATCAAAAGAAGCATTTACATCATGGTTTTCATATATGAAAACCTATAACAGAACTGCATGGTATTTAAATGTTGCCATGCAAGGCCTTACTTATAGAATATTTTGAAATACTAATTTCTTTTTTATGAATAGCCATTTATTTATATTAAATATAAAGATAGAAATACATATTCACAAAAAAAGTGGGTGGTAAAAAGGAAAACCCTGAGAGTCACATGGGAAAAGCCCAAAAGTCCAAAGTCACATGGGCCAAGCCCGAAAAACCAAAAGTATTACAAACACAAAATAAAAAAAGCCATCAGGCGGCTATAGTAGTGTTAGTAGAGGGCATAGGGTCTCTGGTTTCCTTGCCCATACATTAGCGAGGTCTGGAGTGACGTCAGGGGGAGCCCAACCGTCATCACTTTATCTTTATATTTTTCTTTTATCCCCGTGACTGAGTGAGATTGCTAAGTCCAAATGCGGGAGCCATTTCGTAGTATTTGGCCAACTAGAATCGCCACCAAGAGCATTTCTAGTGGGCCACCTAGAAGTGCCATTGTCGCCCCCTGCCATTCCTCTAGAGGGCCACCCTAGGTTAGCCCACACAGGAGGAGAACATGATTGCCAAGGAGGGCGAGAGCCATGTTGAGGAGGAGACTGAGAGTGGGGGTGAGCCGAACCACTTTGACGTAGGCCCCATGAGGGCAACTGACTGTGGGAAGAGGTGGGTGAAGAGGGCACACAAGCCACAGTGCATGGGGCATTGCCCTAGTGGTCCAAAAGCACCTGGAGGTGAGCAACTTCAAGTAACAACTTTGTTCACTTGCACTTGAATTTGTAAAATAATATTAGACAAAATAACTATTTTAGAAAATAAAGATACATGTTTATCAATCTGGCTATGAGAAAATATGCAGGCATTTCTATCTTTCATAATATTGAAGAGGATTTCTACCTTGAAAGTGTGCCAAATCTAGGTATACTTTGCGGGAAGCATGGGAGAATCACCCAACAAAATCATATGCCAAGAAAACAACTCTAGCCCGAACGACCAAAAGAAGTCATGAATCCAATTCCACAACTATTGAGCTCTGGTAAAAAACCAAAAGAGACGCTTAAATGACTCAACTTTCCCACATAATGGGCAACAAGGGTCTTGGACCCCCAATAGGACAAGCCGAGACCCCACTGGTAAGCCTTGGAAAAGAATACACCAAGCAAAGTGGGCGAGCTTTGGTTCAACACTTGTAGACCACATGGTAGAAAATATTTTACGCTAGACAGACATAGAAGACTAGAGGTGCCATCTCTGGTTCAAAATTTCAACCATAGGAAAATGGGCGAAAACCATTGATAACCAGGTCGAGGCTTGTAGTTCCTAAAAGGGGTGTCTGGGTACCACTTCTAATCCTTCCGCCAAGGCTTGGTGGCATGAATACCCACCTTATGAAGCATATCAACTAGAATGACATTCACCAGATCGTAATAGGTTTTATGGTCTTGGTTTTGAAGATTGTAATGAGCACGAAAATCCTCCCACGACATGATACACATCATGGGTTTGTGAAACAAGTGTTGCAAGGTCTGGATACCTTTCTTGTGAAATATGAGGGTCTTAAGCCATGACAACTTGGCCAAAGGATGACCACTATTGGTGAAAAGGGGTGACCACCACACGTTCTGTTGATTAAGCTAGAGCCCATCATGAAAACCAAAGCTAGACCAACGAAGCCAGGCTTAACTACCTCACATGCTCTCCAAATTCTCTTGATCATGAAAGTCCCCATAACCTGGACTGGTTTCCTGGGCTTGAAAGCCAATACCCTTCCAAGAAGGTCCGTGTGTAGGAAAGACAAACTGAATACAATGCCTGAGGAGGATTTTCTAGGCCTCATCTCCAGTAAGCGCTTTGATAATCCATTTGACACAAAGAGAAATCCCTTGTCGTTGAGTGGAGATCAAGCCAAGCCCACCAGAGTCTCTGGGCAGGCAACAAAACTCCTAGACAACGCGGTGAAATCCTCGATGAGTCTGAACAGAGGCCCAAAGAAAGTGACATAGTAACTTTTCAAGTGTAGCATATGAGGCCTTCAAAGGGGCCCATCATAAAGAATAGTAGACATGCGTTGCTGCCAACACCTTAGAACAAATCTTAAATTTAGCACTAGAAATTAACATTAAATGCTAATGGGTATGTGAACAACTACCTGTTACAATAATTGTTAATCAAAATATTTTTAACAAATATAAAGAAATTGATATTTAGGTACATATGATTTGATATTTAGAGCACATGTTTCCATATAAAGTGAGGTGTTCATATTGTTCAACTATTACATCACAATGGGCCTAATATGTTCCTCATAATTTCTTAAAGTAGGATCCTTATTGTGAATGAATTGCTTCATCTTCCCAAGCATGATATCAAATGTCTCATAAATATCTCCAAGGCTAGGATATTATGTATTATCATATCTTATGAATTTCACAATAGGTTTGATAAAGGATCAAACATATCTACAAGTGCAAACAAGTTACAAAAATTAAAATTTAAAAAAAAATTAAGAAGTTAAGGCTTTAATGATAAAAATTAAAAATTGTATTACAAAAAATAAAAATAATTTATGAGTTAGAAGCATTAATAAATTAAAAATTTAATAATAAAAATAACAATTTCTTACCTCATTTTGGACCACCAATCATTGCCAAGGATCTTTTATTTCACATTTTTCCTTTAGGCGTGTTTGCCTCTAGCCATCTACCCCACTCTAAATTAATGACCATTAATTGAAGAGGCACATTTACCTCAACCACCCTCTCTAACAAAATGAAATGATTGACATATCTAGTATCCATAGGCTTGAGAAATTTATATATATCTCAAAAAAGTCCTCAACAAAGAAAGTGAAGTGTGATGGTTGCAATTGTGTATTTGTATTCCTTTACCTTCTACAACAACTACCTTCACCCAATCTATCTTCTTGATATTTTTTAATGCATTGTTCAACACATGAACACAATATGGGGTCTAAAAAATGTGCTTGTAAACACCCTCCACCATCAAGTCAACTAACTTACATATATGAGTTGAATTAGTCGGTACTTGTACAACATTAGAGGTTCCAACCTCTTCTATGACATCGTTAAAAATATAAAATTAAAATTTTGACCCAAGTTCATCTTCCTTATAAAAATAATAACCCTCATAAAATACTTGAGCTAACTAAACATGTGATAATGATATTGATAAGTGGTCGATGTTTGATACCAGTCCACCCATCCATGATGATTGAGCAACCATATCCAATCCAAGTTTTCTTCATTTCATCCATCATCACACTTACCTTAGAATATTCTCTATCAAGGAGGGTGGTGAATAGCTTATGTTCTCTAGGTAAGACAAATGAGGGACCAACAACTATTACATAGATTTGAAATAGGGAGAATGTGACACATGAAATGGTGTGACATGAGCATAATTTTTTTAGCAATAGAAGACTCAAGCACTTCTAATGATTATACATTAAACAACCCTTGCAACACTTGCAATTCTTTTCTTTCCCTTGGTAGAAGTAGATCCCTCTCCCCTTTGACCTCCAATATATATGGTTTCAATAGGCAATGACACACTAGGTTGCATTGTCTCCATTAACATTCCCTTCTTTCTTACCTCCTCCATGTGTAACATAGTTACCTCAACCTTCTCAACTAGGGTTATTCGCTCGCAACCTTTTACTCCTAGTCCACTTAAGCACAAAATATCAGAATAAATTCTTATATATTTTCCCTTATAGTCTTTCTTGCACAATGATATAACTATACTGTACTCCTCCCTGAATTTTTTTTATGTCCTTGTTTATGCATGTTGTAAATTGTAAGAGAGGTTTTTTGGGTTAAACATGCCTTTTGAATAGATTTTAATGATTTTAGAAAGGAATTCAAATGGGTTACTTAAACTTGTAGTCCTTGCTACACTCCCACTCCTAGAAGAATCCCCAATGGTAACCATACTTCTATGGTCTCTAGTTCTTTGCCACATTTCAAATTCAGTCTCTTTCCTCTCACTACTTCCACTACGGATCATTGTTTATTTTTGTTGAAAATTTAAAACATAGTTGCACATGCAAACATAAAATAAAAAACCTTCACTAAGCATTTGCAACTTAGAAAAAACAAAAAAGAAAGTGCAAAAGAATTTGAAAAAATAAATAATAGATGATAAACTTACCTCAATGATGTGGATTTTATGCTCTATTTCCTTCTTTCCATTGATGTTCTCCTCTTCTCACTGCTACTCCTATTTCTTTTCTTCTTCACAAATTGGAAAATGTCAAATTAAGTTTTTTTTTTCTTTTATTTGTTTTAGGTTTAGATTTAGTTCAAAAGCGTGTGGGTCCTTGTGAGCTCACCCATTCCTTTTTTAATTATGCTTTTTTAAAAGGCCTCAAAAAGTGCCTAGGCTATAGGAGATGGCAAATTATTCCCTACCACACCCAAGAGTCCCTTGAAAAAAATATCATTTTGAGGACATTTCCTTATTTTTTTAAAAAAATGGGGAGGGGTGGGGACACTTCCTACCCATACACATGACCTCCTATAGAGGGATGCAATCATTTTGTGTAGGGAATGCTCCCTAAGGAGCATAGTCAAAAACTGCTCTTCATTGTGATGAAGTCTTTGATTTTACCCATGAAAGAGTGTCTCCTTGTTTTCATTACTATCATTGTAAAAATGGACTTTTTAATTATCTAGTGAAAGGATTTTGTGTAGGTGAAATGTAAGTGCCATAATGTGAGGACAATGTGAATTAGAGATGTTTTCAATCTTGTATTGGGTTTGGCTTTAATCAAGATTTTATGATAGATTTGATTATTGTGATCAAATATATCTTCTCGATGACATTGACCCTCCTCATGTGAGAGTATCACACAAAGGATGAGATAACTATGCCACACTCCTTTGCTACTCAATGCCAAAAGAGTGAGAGATTCACCTTTAAAATACATATTTGTGCCTAACCTAACAATTGCTCAATTGTGGAAATATTCACCAATAATTGGCTGAAGTTCAATTAATTTCATTTTTAGCTTTAATATTCTTTGATGAACTAATTTTATTCTCAACTTTCACATTCTTTGAAAATATTGAATGAAATTATTTTAATTTCTATTATCCATTCATTGAACGAGCTCAAATTACTGAACAATGTAAAGGTGTAGATTCACTCCCAAGAGCTTGGAGCATATGTACACCATCACGTACACTTGAGTTATTTGAGCAATTTTAGAGCATTTTCTTAGATTTTAATTTTAAGTATTTTCTCTATTTTGTAATAAAGATTGTATTTATTTTTACAAGGAATTATTAGGTATATTAATGGGCATTTAAACTTAGAACTTACTTGTGGATAGTGAGATTTTCCATCATTTAGTTTCAAATTTTATCAAGAACTGTATTTCAATTTCAACACACCCTCTACATTCATATTGAAATCAACAATGATACCAAATTTAAAATTTAAGAATTGACATAATTTAGATCTAGTACATTTTAGACATGATAGAATTTCAACCATAATACATGATTTTTAGTTTTGATTATTTTTATAGTGCTAATAAAAGTTATATTTCTCTTATTTCTATCCTATAAACAATGCATTTAATAAACTGCATACATTTCATATCATTTTTCATATAATATGAATCTGGCTATGAAAAAATTGTCTAATTTTTTTTATTGTAATAAAAAATTATAAACATACCCATTGAGCCTATGAATGTGATTGCTAATATTTTAATATAGTCAATAAGAATTGTGTCCTTGAACCTGAGATTCCTAATGACCATTAAAGCTATCTTTTGCTGGGAAAAAGACAAGATAAATAGACTGTATGTAGTGGCACTGAAAATCTGCATCTAAAAATTTAAGTACCTTCTTAACTGCAAGTTTGATGCAAAAACTTTTGCTTATTGCACTCTTGTTGTTAAAGCATATTAAAATTGAAAAGGATGCCCCTATCTATAATTGCACTCTTTAGATCTGTGGC
The DNA here is from genome assembly GCA_007258455.2 of Sequoia sempervirens. NCBI lineage: Eukaryota > Viridiplantae > Streptophyta > Pinopsida > Cupressales > Cupressaceae > Sequoia > Sequoia sempervirens. The sequence continues at coordinate 369,846,053 of VDFB02281492.1, read as the reverse complement.
TCATCTCCTCCCAGAAGGCACCTCTTAATGTGTTAAAAATTACTATTCCTGGTAATTCCTTACTCCAATATGACAATCATCAATAAATACAGTTCCATCCAATTTCTACCATCTCTCTAGGAGTTTCTTGGCTTCATCCACATTTCTCTGCTTGCAGTATACCCCAACAAAAAGGGTCATGATGTCAAGGACACTGTCTCTTTCAAATATAACACATTTACTTGCTACTTCAATGCCCTTCTTGAAAAGAATACTGATGTTTAAGGCCTTCCTCAAGTAGTTGGATCATACATGTGAAGGTCTTAACAATGTCAACTGATGGAATTATGTTAGTAGAGCTAATTTGGTAGTCGGTAAGGACATTTGTTTTGATATGAGCAGTTTGGGATATTTTAGATGGTGAGGAAATTTGATAAAGGTGTTTTTTCAGATTTTCAAATGGTTTATTATAGTTAAGTATATAGTTTTTCCATTTTTAATTCGTTATGTTTTTTGTAATGTAAAAAGCGTGTTGGAAAATTAAGATTTATATTTTATAATAAAATCATTATAATGACTTAGTGTTAAAATGTTTAATCAATTTTTTTTACATTAATTATTGAAAAAATTGTAAGAAAATACAATACTTTATAAAGATTTACACAATACATTATAAAACTTTAAAACATTAATAAAATATTTTCATTTTGATATTCCCTGTCCAACAATTTCTTTTAAGAGCATTCACTAAAACTTATAACAAACAGCCCAGATTCAATCACTGATGTATTATAAATTCTATTAACATGACGGAATACTAGAGATTTTTAAGACTCAAATTACGGAATACAGAGTATTATTGCATTTCATCTCTTTAACACTTTATTAACATAAACATCAACTCTATTCTAAAATGATAGATTTGTATATATCAATGCTTTGTATGATCCAACATCAATTCGAAACCAGAATTAACAAAATATTGTTATTTTTGAAATAATCATGATGTCCAGTGTTGAATCAAAATTACATAAACTGATGACGACGCAGGAATTTCTAGAATCACCCCAAACCGTACACATGCTGGTGGGTAAGAGTTCGAAAGCTAACTCTTTTGTTTTAGTTCACATTCCATCCACATTCAACACAAGCCCAATAACTGATTTAATAGCTCTGCTTATTGGTAGAATTTATAGGTCTTTGCATCAATAATAATCGACCTCAAGCCTCCAATAGATGACACAACCATGAGAATAACTCCTATAATTATGCATGTCTGTAACAAAAACACAAAAATTAAAATTTTATAGTGTTATTAATTTGAAGTATAAATGAATTTACAGATATATAGTTTTCGCAGTTCATGATATTTGTATGAATTGTTTTTGAATTTGATTGTGTAAGTTTTTTTCTCTTGGATCAAATTCTATGATCTATCATCAGAAATAAAAAAGCAAGAGAAATTTTTATCTGATAATGAATCATTTGAATCAAAATGTTGAAGAAAAAAAATTCATACAATCAAATTCAAAAACAATTCATACAAATGAATCACTATTTACATAGATAATCATTTGTAAATATGATATTTGAAAGAAAATAATTTAATTATTTGTTAATTGGATTCAACACAGACGAAAGGAAAACAAGTTTAAAGATGTAACTAACCCAATTAATTATCCATGATAAGCCCCATCGCTTTGGCTTTTTGATAGACAGCCACATAATGCAAGGGAGCTGTAAGATATGAAAAGCATCGGTAGAACATTAGACCATCAACAGCAAAACGGGCATTCATTTAACTTTGGCTTCCAGTTATCATTAGAATAATCTAAAAACTATCTAATCAAAACCAAATACTGGAATATCATAAACATAGGATCAAATGCTACTTACGAAGTATGTTGTTGGAGCAAAGGCAAATCCTCCAAAGAAACCAAGCAGATCTCCAAAGAAAGGGAAAGAGATACCAATGAAACAAGTTAAAGCTATCAACCACAAAGGATGACAACATAAGTTAGTTGTATTACACAAAAGTTTTTATTTATAACCACAAAGAATGTAGTGATATTAAAATGAATTTGTAATTCTTAAAACTAACTTTTGTAGACTGAGAATTAGTTGGTATTGCAAATCAGGCAATATGACTTACCAACATAAGTAGTTCTAGCTACCAAACGAAGCGGCAGCCCTGGAGGGAAGTGCATTTTCTTTACCAAAACAGTTTCCATCATATCAAAAACAGGCATTGCATATATCTGTTAATGACATTAATGAATTTTTTAGTTAGAAACTTCAATATAGATTAAACATTCTTAGTTTAGCTATCAGCTTATGTCTAATATATGCACATTACTTTGCTATGATATTTATGACTTTTTACTTCCCCACTGATGATAAATTTGATTTAATTTTAGATTAAGTGGACATTATTAAAGAGAATGGACTTACCTGATAGCTTCCAATCACATGGATCACTACCATCAAATTTGCCATTGCAATAAGCCACCTTGGCCTGGCAAGTGTTATAAGGATATTATCACCAACAGTTGATCCAAAGGCCCAATACCCAACTAATGATACTGGAAAGTAACAGATAGCAACCACAATATATGCCACAACCACACCCCTCCACATGGCGAGCTTGGAGGGTTTGTTGGGTTCTGAAGGAATAGTAGCTTGGATTTCTAGAACCACATTATGTCCAGCATATGCAAATGCAATTTGTCCCAATGCATTGAACACGCCAAAAACTGTATTAGCAACTGATGTATCCCGATAAGCATAAGAAACATCAGGATCTTGGCCATGGTGGACAGAAGCTCCCCAAGCAATTGTGGAATAGCTACAGAGAGCAATAACCATAATGTCATTTTAAGCTTGAATACAATTAAGGTATGAGCCAAAGAGTAAGACTGCATAAAACATTTACCTCAGAGACATCACGGCTGCAGAAAGTGAAATCCCTGCCACAGAATTGAAGTTTGGCAACTGTGCTAAGAAGACATGAACTGATCCAAAAATTACTATCCACAATGAACTTTTTATCTTTTTGCATGATGGGCACACTGTATCATGAAACTTCTGCAGTGAGTGCCCTCCTGTAACCATGTAAACAATGTCCACCCCCACTTCAACTATGAGTTGTTGTGGCACAACAATCCATAGACCAAGCTTCTCTCCAAATGCCTCTTGTCCAAGCTCATGATACCGATCAAAACGTTTCCCTGGAACCATTTCATGCATCTCAACCATCTGCCAGAGAGTATATAAAGTAATTATCCAAGAAAGGACAAGTGCTGTAACACCTGGACCCCTGCAAAACCAATGAAAAATTAACAAATTAAATATACATGGCTATGGTCAGCACAATCCAAAAGTCTGAGTCTAGCTTTGAGAGTGGATATCTATGTGGACACCCATGTGCAGATGTCTCCGTGTAATAGATGATTGTTTCTCAAATAAACAATTAGTTGAACTTCTATTCGCAATTGAGGAATGAGGTGAATTATGCCAACAACACAGATTAAACCAAGTACAAACTTACCATCCTAGCCATGTCATTGCAGAAGGTAGGCTCAGGACTCCAGCACCAACCATGGCAGTAACATTGTGAAATGCTGAATACCACCATTTTGCATTGCGCGAACCAGTTACAGGAAGCCACTCATCAATCCTTTTTTTCTTATCTGCATCTCTCTGCAAGAATCAGACAGTAAATTCATTAGAAACTATAAGAACAACGAGTAAATTCTAGTTAAACATACTCTAATGAAATTAATAAGAATATGTGTTAATTATTTGTGTTTAGTATGAGCATTTATAGTTGTTAACTTTGCTATTCAAGCCCAGTGGAACAGATGACTTAGTTAGCTTTGAAATGTTATGTAGGCCACCTGATTTGCAGATCATTGTAGACATGTTCTAAAATGAACAAATTTAAAAATGGTAATTGCTGAGCTTAGCGGCCCAATTGAAAATCTAACCTAGCACACAGGCCAAAAATTAATATACAAGTGCGCTACATCTTAATCATAAACTAAGATGTGCTCAATTATTCTAACTTGTTTGTACAAAATTAATAACACTAAAAGAAGGGTTAGAAGATGTGTGACGTAGATTACATTTATAAGCCATACATGATCGTACATAGACAAGAAGTAGTCAAAAGCATCAGTATGTTTCTTATACAAAATAGGCAGGTCCTAAAGCCCATCTGCTTACTGTAAAAACTCAGCTAACTCTTCTCTGTAGTTTACTCTTAAGTTCTTAGCCTATATGGCTATTAATCCTGGAATATTGATACTTGAAGTGTCAAAAAGAGAAAATTGAAGATTGTGATGCATACTGCGGATGAGGAAATTCCCAACTGGTAAAGATGATTTATGTTTTCCTTTTTATGGTCAGATATCTTCATTAGCCGGGAGGTTCTCTGCCTCTGAGGTGAGGCAATACGAAGAAGAATTATCTGCCATATAGATTGATGAAACGATGAAACTTAAATAAAAATATAGGCAATCATTGTTAGTCTTTAGGGTAGATTGGACAGTCAAGTCATTGGAAAGATGATGATCGCAGGTTCGATTCCTTGGATTTACTTTCATATAGGTGGAGGACACCTCATGTAAACAGAAATTATAGTAGTGTATTAAGGCTTCACTTCATAGATCCCACCAGACATGATTTCTCTGGTTTAAGAAAGTTCTCATATACTGTTCACAAGCACACCCTCATCTCTATGTTCAGGATTTTTACAACTATAAACAATTCTGAACATAAATTCTTATTAAAACAGCCCCTCTCAAGTTATACTTACTTAGAGCTCAACCACCATATTAATTTCCATAAATAAGGTAGAATTGAAAATTAAGACCTCCCATTACTGTTGGATATTCTACTACTAAGCTACTTGTCCAATTAGAGTGCTAATTGATCAGTTTGAACTTTATCAACTACATAAATCCTATCAAAAGATTAGAACTGAATTCAGACTTATTCAAAGCACTATTGCTCCAGCTGGCGAGATTGAATGAAAAGCCATTGAACCTATCGATGAGTTTAGAAATCTTTTAAGGTTGCTTTTTCATAAATGGTGTTCACTTAGTAGTATATTTTTCTGAAAGCTTTGCCACAGAAACTTCTAGTTTAGTCCTTGAAATCTCTAGCCAAGAGGCAAAGAATCTGTTCTTTTTAAGCTAAGTAAATACTTTATGTATTCCAAGGTAAGTACAAATACAGTTTTATAATTTTTACATTGGCCTGAGGACTAGTCAAGAAAGCTATAAGAGCTGGCTTACCAACCAAAACAACACAGACGCATTATTCATTTTTTTCCTAGAATTACCTTGTTTTAGAAAATTAGGAGCCATAGCTGATCTGTAAACTACGTGGTTGTACTATATAATAGTCATTGACATAGGCATTTAAATGGAAGAAATGTGATCTGTACTCTTTAGGCAAACGATTAAATCTTAACTTAGAAAGGAAGATGAGAGCAAACTACAAAAGAATTGAAGATACAAGGATTTTTAACCTGGAGAACTTGAATTCTGGAAGAAAACTCTGGCAAAAGTGAGGAAAATGACCCCTTAATCTACTATCTTCCTCTTGGGCACATTATCTTAAAAGATTACTTATAACAGCTCTGTAACACTCTCAATTCTGTTTTTTAACCTATTACAGTCTTATTAAAGTTTAACCTAATACCACGTACATGTCTATTAGTCTACATTCACTTATGAATCCTCGTGGAATTCACTTCAATTTCTCTTGGGTGCTTACAAAAGACTAAATAGGCGTGTACAGGCCTGCCCTGAATCTCGGAAGTTACCAAAATTTGAACAGAAAGGAATTTTCAAGTGAATTTCTAGGCGTTACAGACCATTTTGGGACGTGCAGTAAAGCTGCCCCTTCATGCAGTAAGTAAACCGCTGTACCGCAGTGTCAAGATGTAACCACCATGCAATTACGTAACCACCACCTGAGAAAACCAATAGTTTCATGGTCTGACATAGAAACCTTCAATTTTCTTAATTTTTTTCTTTCTAAGGCTTGCACCCTGCACAGATGTGTGTTCTGAACTGTCACACTCCACCATGAAGGCTTAGATGAGTTTCTGATCCTTTTACAGATCATTAAATTCCCTCTCATCTTTCACCTTTGGCATCTCTCAATATTTTCCACAAGCCCTTCCTTTCAGGCATTAGTTTTCAGTACAGCTTTACTTTCAAACAACTGATTTCCAGTCTCAAAATCACTTTAGTCTTCTAACTAATTTGCAGTTCATGTAAAGGAGGGCAGAGTTAGTGTACAGATTTTCCAACATTTATTATGCTCTAGTTGGCCGCATGCGAGTGTACATAACTGTAGTTCAAAAACTCACGACTGGGCAAAACTTGGCAGAATTAATTTTGACTGGGACTCTGACTCAAGTAAAATTGGGCAAATAAAAAAATACTTAAGTTCATTTAACTCTCGAGACTTCCAAACGCTTAGTTAAAGCTCGGCTGATGTTCAGTTTGGATTTTTGGAGCATAATTTTTTTCCACCTACTTTTTAAATATGTATTATATTTTTTAATATGTATAGTATTATAGTTTGTCGTTTTCCCTCTCATGCAAAAACAGAGCAAAACAAGAAAACAAAATAGAAAAATATTATTTTATTTTATTAAAGAAATATTGAACAATTCCCTCCTCCATGAAAGCAAGTACTCAGCGAGCTTATACATATAATGATTAGAAATGCATTATACCACAATTAAGACAGATCTGTAACAATACCGTTTGTTCTATAGCTGTAATGTACTCCAGATCAGTTTGTTACTGGGTAGATATATGCCCAAAAACACATCATACAATAGTTTTTAATATTAACACTTATTATATCCAAGCACCATATAATACCATAAACCTCTCCATAAATCTTTCTTAGGCACCAAAACAAAAAATCTACGTACTCAAACCAAAAAAAACCTGCACAAATCCTATAATCCAAACGAAAACAGTGCATGTACCAAAAAAATCTACACACCCAAATGAAGAAAATGCATGGATCCTATATACCCAAACAAAAATCTTAAATCTTACATAACCAGATGCATAAATAGAATTCTAAACAAATTCCTACATACCCAAATTCATGCAATACATTACTAAAATTCTAAACAATTTAAATTCATGCAGTACATCACTAAAATTCTAAAGGATGTCGATTCTTTCTTCATGGATTTAAAACAATGGCGTTTTACCAATTTCGAATGAAAATCTAGTCTTCCTTTAAAAATCAGCAAAAGAAAACACATGCCTGGCTAACGTTGGTATTGCTTGCCGAGCCCATTCTGCTGTAGACGGTACGGGATTGACAAGACCAATCTCAGAGTGAGAAATAGGTATTCTTGAATCTTTAGTAAAAGCCTCTATACGGTAGGATTGTAACGCTATTCTCCTCAATATTCGGAACAAGAATTTCTGCATGCGAATGGTCAAATTCTCAACAGAATCTGAATCTTGAAATCTTTTATTTTCTATTTATAAACATAACGTAGAGCAGTTAACTGTATTATCTGTTAGATGAGTTTGTGATCTTAATGCAGAAAACGCATGCACAAATCCAGGTCGAAGTTTTGTTTTGATTTTTAATTTTTCTTTAAATAACCTTTACATTCAAGGAAAGGAAAGTGTTTTTTCTTTTTCTTAAATCTAATTAACTTGCTTTAGTAGGGAAAACAAGATTTGATGTATGCACGGTTAATTTAAAATTTTCTTAAAACATTGATTCATGTTTATAGCAATACTAATAAAATTAGTATATATATCTTAAAAATCTTATTAATATAAACTTTTAATTATTTTATTTATTTAGAAATTAATGAAAATGAGTCACTTAATGATATAAAGTTTTCACAATTCATATTGTCTTATGTAATGCTTTCTGGATTTGATTGTGGGAGAATTTTTGCATCAATATTTCAGATCAATATTTTGATGATGGATCACGGAGTGTGATCCGAAACGTTGATGCAAAAATTCTTAGTGATCCGAAACATTGATGTAAAAATTCTCACACAATCAAATCCAACTTTCATTATGATGATGGATCACGAAGTGTGATCCAAAACGTTGATGTAAAAATTCTCACACAATCAAATCCAAAAATCATTGCATAAAAGAAAAGGAGTCATCTTCAATTGAGATAAACAAAGAGCAACACGAGAATATTAATTTGTTGTCCATCAACATCTTTTAGCTTGATCGTAGGTTCTAACTCAATTTCAAAAGTAGAATTGGTATAGAGAAATAAAAGTGGGCATGTGGGAAGAAATAATTATAAGATAGTTGCATTACTTCCCCTCTCCCATCTCAATTGAAAGTATTTGGTGGGGGAAGTATTTGAAGGAGAGGAGGTTGGATTTTAGTCCCCCATCCACCCAACTTTTCTACATCCCACCAACAAAATAGGAGGGCAGGAGGCTGTCTTCCTCCCACCCACCCCTTCGTTACTATAAAATTATTTTATTTTACTTTATTTTTAATTTTATAATTTTAATTATATATAAAAAAGAAGATTATCAACTAAAAATAACATTTTAAAAGCATGTTAAGTAGATGGAAAAACACATATCTATTATTTATTTAACGCCACTCTATATATGCCTTTGAAATAAAATTAAGCAACAAAGATATGAAACCTCTTGCAATGCCCTTTCCCAATTTTGAAACGTTTTGTGCATCTAACTTTACATATGGTATATTCTAGCATATGGTATCCTAAGTTTTTGAAATAAATGAATACTAGTTAAAATAAATAAATGATTTAAGATATTGTGCAATGAAATATTTAAATTGTTGATTCTTTTTGTTTGTACACTTTTCAAAATTGTAGTTTTATAGTTTCCTTCTTTTCTTTCAATATATTTCAATATGAAATTTTATTATCTTTGAATTTATATGCATGCATGCTTTCTTTCAACTTGTTTTTTGAAATACTTGGAATCATTTCCAAATTATTATGGTCATAATTTTGTTTAAATATTATTCCTAAGTAGCTTAGAAATTTCTTAGAAGTTGGACGATTAATTCAGAAGAATATTTACTCAGTGAGCATATAGTAAGGTTTTTTAGTCTCTATTTTGATTTCATGGATATGTAGGGTCTTCAAAATATGAATGAGGTACTAAAAGAATCTTTGAAATAGGAAAGAAAATTGCAATCGCTAGCTATAGCAAGGCAAAATTTTAACAATAACAAGAATTTTTTCTTTCAAAGAAAACCAAACCTTCAATAAAAAAATAAAGGACATTTTTTTCAAAAAGAAAAACCCTTAGAAACCAAAACCCAAGTAATAATATGAAAAATATTAATAATAGAGGAGACATTAATAAATACTAATAGACCAATATTTCCACTATGACCCAATGAAACAAGAAATTTTCCTCCAAAAAATTTCGTATTGCAAGGACCACTAGGTGGGTGTTTTATATGTGGAGTGAATCACTATGCTAGAGACTACCCTTAGATGAAAGGTCAGATTAGGTAAAATTAGCCTTAACAGGCACCTTTGTAACAAATTTATGCAATAGTAAGAAATCACCAGACTCGGTTCCAAAATGTACCTATTCAGACTATAAGTATGCTTTTGAGCATATCTATCTCCATCCTAGTAAATAGTGGATTATCAAAATGTTTCAATCTCTTGAAATTGTGAAAATAATATCTTTAAAAGTTAGTTATATGGAAACATTATGGACAATCTAGTATGGACATAAGGATACTAGAGAACTTCATATTCCAAACTAGATATGGGCATTAGGAATTTATATTTGTACCATTTGTATGTCGCCTCATATCAAATACCTATTTGATTATATGAAGGGAGCATATGTATTTAAAAAAAAAAAAACTTTGATAAGGAAATAAATAATTAAGAATCAAGGAGGAAGACATTCCAAACTAAATATGGGTGTTATGAATTTATAGTTGTTCCCCTACTACTTTTGTGAATATAATGAATAGGAATTTTCATGATTACTTAGATAAATTTGCGATAGTGTTCTTAGACGATATCCTAATTTATTCCAAGAATGGAGAAGAGTAGTTAGTACACCTTCGGTTAATTTTGTAAAGGTTGCAATAGCATAAGTTGTATGGTCAACTATCAAACTATGCATTTTTTAGAAAAAAAAATCATTACTCAAGGCTTCTTATTATATGTAGAAGGAATTTTACTAGATCCTAAAAAATATCAAAGTCATAATGTAGTGACTAATTTTTAAAAAGATGTTAGAAGTAAGGAGTTTTATGGGTTTAGTGGGGTATTATAGAAGGTTTGTAGAAGGGTTCTCTCAAATCACAAACCTTATTACTTCTTTGCAAAGAAAGACTAAAATATTTTAAAGGAAAAAGCAATGTGATAAATCATTTCAAAATGTAAAATTTTTTTTGACTATGGGTCCTATCTTAAGAGTTCATAATCCTAATGGTTATTTTATTATTGCCATCGACGTTTCTATAGAAGGCTTAGAAGTACTTATGCAAGACAAAGATGTGATTATTTATGAGTCCAAAAAAATAAAGACACATGAAATAAATTACGCACCTTGTGATCTAGAGTTGGTAGTCATTGTTCATCTCTATGAAGGTGAAGATATTTCCTCTTGAAAAAATATTTCAAATTAAAAAGTAATCATAAAAAATTAAAATATTTTTTCACTAAAATAATTTTTAATGTAAGACAATGTAGATGATTATAGTTTTTGATTGAATGTAACTTTGAGATTGAATATATTAAGGGAAAGGAAAATAGAGTGAATTTTTTTCTAAGTAGAACGAAATAACTAATGGGAATAACAACCTTTAAAACCACTTTTAAACAACAAGTATTGGTAGAACATAAACACGACCCTTGGTATGAGCAAGTTAGCATAGTTTTAAATATTAACCCACTTAATCCAAAGTTTTTAATGTTTATATTCAATAGGGGTGAGCTGCTTAGATATCATAACAAAATATATGTTCCTAATACCAAAGAACTAAGAACATTAATTATATATGAAGCTCACAATGCTCTTTACTCAAGGGATTCAAGAGTGAATAAGACGTACTCAAACTTTAAGAGGTTATACTTTTGTCTAGGAGTGAAAAAAATATAGTTTCCTTTGTAACAAAATATTTGGATTGTCAAAGGGTTAAGGCTGAACATAATCATCTAGTTGGGTTGTTATATCCTCATTATATACTACATTATAAGTTGCAAGTTATTAGTAAGGATTTTATACAAGAATTTCCAATGACATCATACATGTAAATAATTTAATATTAATGATAATGAATAAACTTACTTGTCCATTCATACTGGGTAATTTAATTGATAATGCCTTAACTTTGGCTAAAATATTTATAAAGAAAATATTTAGGTTGCAAGGGGTTCCTAAAATGATCATATAAAAAAAAGACATTAGATTCACCTCATAATTTTAGATGATTTTGTAGTCAACTTTGGGAACTCAATTAAACTTTAATAGTATAATATATCATCCTAAGATATATTTATAGACAAAGCAAACAATTCAAATAGCAGAAGATATTTTATGCATGTACTATACGGATCACCAATCAAAATGGGAAGAATATCTCCAACTAATAGAATTTTCTTACAATAATTATTTTTATTATACTTTAAGAATGACTCTATTTGAATCATTATATGAATTCCTATAAGCTATGATATTGTAGAGGACATAATTGTAATTGGTCTAGAAATGTTAAGGGATATGAAAAACTAGATTAAGGGCATAAGAAAAATGTTAAAAGAACCATTTGATAGACAAAAGAGTTGCATAAATAAAAATAGGTCTTTGAGATTTTTTTTTTTTTAGAGAAAGTCTTCTTAAGGTTTAGAGCCCATGAAATTTTCATATCATTTGGATGGAGAACCAAGTTAGCACCTTGTTATGTAGGGTGATTTGAAGTCATAGAAAAGATCAACCTAGTGTCTTATCAATTAACTTTACTTTTAATAAGTATGCACTAAATATTAAGATTATCTTAAATTGGCATGCCTTACAAATGCAAGAACTATGAATGATAACAATATTCAATGAAATAAGTACACAACATAAAATACAACATGGGAAGATATAAGTAAGATGCAACAATTATATTTTTATTTATTTTGAAATTATTTTTAACATGATACTACCAATGTGTTTTGATGGAATATTATTTTATTTTATATACTAAGATTACCCATAATTTAAGGGGAAGAGAATGTCACATCATTTTTCATAAATAATACTTAGTATAATTTGTAAGATATATGCATGTATGTATGTATGTGATATATTAATTAACCTATATATTGTTTTAAAATAAGGAAAAGAAAACAAAGAAAGCAAAATTAGGTTGATAAAATGGAAAGGAAAATAAAAATAAAAATTCATGAGTTATAAAAGAGGAGAAAAAAAAGATAAACAACAAGAATAGTTGTCGGCATTGAGTCAGTGTTATTTCCTCTGTAAAATTGATTATAGATATACAATCTTTTTTTCTCTGTAAACTTTCTATTATTTATGTATTGAGATAATCCTAATTTTTATTTTTGATGTTCCAAATTTAAAAATTATCTATTTTAATTATATACAGGAAAGTACTATTGAAAAATAATTAATATTAATACATTTTTTTTGCTTTGACTAAGAATTTTTTGTTCTAATTTTTTTACGTTTTGTGATTTTGTGCATTCAATTTTACATATTTTGTATCCTAACCATACAATATTATAAATTTTGAAAATAAAAAAATATTGCGTGAGCTGTTTAGCCTCTATTTTGATTTTTTTAAATATTTATGCCAATATTTGATGCCTTGCCACGTTTGAAACTGAGGCCTATATGCCATATGTTGTTGTTTCTTCCTATCAACTTGTAACTCATGCTACCTCCTCTATATTTATGAAGATTTTAACCAAATTTTAAGCCTTGTGACCAACAATAGAGATACAAAAGACTTCTTCAACTACTCTGTATCAAGCTCCCATACTATTGATCTCTTCTTACTATATATTTCAATTGAATTTTTCTAAGTTGATTTATATGTCTTTTCACATATTGACTGTTATCTAATTGAACTCAATTATATATATATTCTATTTTTTTAATTATTTGGTAGATTTTGTTAGAGTGAGAGAGTATTTTCTTGTTCAATGATTCAAATGTTTATGAGTACTCATCAACTTTCAACGATTTGACATACACTTTATAATATAAAAAAGACTTATATATTACTTTTTTATTAGACAAGTGCTTTGATTAGAGCTAAGAACTGGAAGCGGGTTTTGAAAGGGTTCTCAAGACCTTTTACAACGAGAACAAGCAACAACCACATGAGACTAAAACAAAAAAACAAGAACCAACAACAAAAAAAGATAATAGACAACAAAGAAACTAACTTAAGAACTAGTGAGGCCCTAAAAACCAACAAAGCCTCAACAAAAGAACAACACTGACATAATCATGAAGGTTTAAAGCCAAACCTTGCCAATTTTGTTTGAAGAGGAGTCAAATTCCAATCCTCAAGGACCAACCTATTGTTTTTAAAAAAGGAACCAAGTCCAACCAACTGACACTTAGTAATAGCTTTGGGATTTCTCTTGTTCTTAAGGGTAGATCACCTTGCTTCCCCCACATGACTCTACACTAAAATGTTTGAAACCTTTCTTTTCTTCCTTGTATTAGGTTACTCTTTAACAACATTCTAACACTCTTTCCCAACCACAAGAGGAATCATGGTGTCATTTTTCTGAATGTGGTGATTCTCTTTGAAACCTTGGTAAGAATGGGAGAAATGCACAACTTTATGGAAATACATGTTGTTAGCAAGAAAACTGGGGAAACACGGACCAGAGTTTTGAGCCTCAAGTACTTGTTGAGTATTGTAGTTTAAATCCTAGACTCAGTCATATAAAGGCAGTAATGGTTTGATTCCAACATACGATTAACTTATCAATTATATATTCATAGAATGCTAGATAACATCATACATGTAGAATTCCAATTATCATTATATTAATCTTATCAATGGAGTACATTCATGTATATCTTCCCTATACTCTGCATCTTTCTCTTCTTCTTACATATATTCTATACATACATTCTTACATATATCTTCTTATATACTATTTCATGATCAAACTTCTATATACATTTTCCTCAAGTCAACACTACTCTGTTGGAAGAATATCCTTATATATCTCCTTGAGTTTAGAAAAAGTGTGCTCCCATTGTGTGTTGGCTAAGTGTAGTTGCAAGGTTTGAACTTGGATCTACAGGAGTAGCTTCTCTACCTCTAGAAGTGTTTGGGGAATTTGTATTTTCTGTGCTAATTATTGTGCTTCGTGGAGAACTCCCATGATATGTGTTAGCCTTAAACTTAGTACTTCCCTCAATTGGTGGAATTTTTTTCGGCTCTTAATCCCTTTGATCCTGCAACTGTTGAAATTGGGCATGAAGTGCTTCTATTTGCACTCAGGATTGGCCATTTGTATCTTGAAGGGCATTATATGGGTGTGTGCAAGAAGTTGAGTCCACTTTTTGGCCAAAAAGTGGAAGTGTTTTCCCTGATTTTCAAAATTTGTCACGTTTGACCTTAAAATTTGAAGAACTTAGAGATGTAATCTTAAAAAATGTCACTGATCATAAAGTGTAGTACTTAGAGTCTAGCAATTTATTTCAATACCCAAATGATACAAATTGATTTTCAATAGGCATTTCTAAAAACCACTATTTAAAAGTCACTTTTTTTACCATACCATGCATGTGTACATCATCCATATTTTGACCTAAATAATCATATATTTCTAAATCCTTTTGGGAAAAGATTTGTAACTCACTAAAGCACATTTCTATATTTTTTTGTAATTTTTTATTGAATACTTTTTTGCTAATTTTTTATTGGCCATATTTGTTGTTATGAAAAATCTTCATGTACATCATGCATAAGATGACCTAAACTTATCATTTTTTGATTTTTTTTCAAGGTGGAAAGAATTGCCTAAAGTACATTTTTTGTGCAATTTGTTTTACAAAAAATATTTTAATAAAAATTTATTAAAATACTAACAATCCCTGATATTTCAAGTTTGTGGACTAGTTTCATAAAAAAATAATTGAAAAATAGAAATATAATCAAATTGTAAAAAAAATTACATATTTAGAATATGCATTGTCTCATCTATAATGGGTTTTAATTTCATCAAAAAATTATGCAAAAAATGTCTTCAGACATATGCCTAAAGTCACTATTTTCTTGTGACATTGACAGGTCTTCAAGTTGCAGGTAAAACCAGGTCCAAAACTTAGGTTAGGGTCCCCAAGCCTTTTCCCAAACCAAAAAACAAAGCACAAACCAAACCAAAAATTTATATTTTAAAAAACGGGATCTTGTTTCATAAAAAATATTTTTTATGCTTTTACGAAATAGGATCCCATTTTGGAAAGTTGCCAAAAATGAAAAGTTTTCAAAACGGGATCTCGTTTTGAAAAGTTTCCAAAAATGGAAAGTTTAGAAAATGGGATCACATTTTGAAAAGTTTCCAAAAATGGAAAATTTTCAAAACAAGATCCTGATTTTTGAAAAACGGGCTCTCGTTTTAGTTTTAGGCTCTGGACCCTGAAGCAAACCCGGATCCCGATTCGTTTTTCCTGATTTCGAGATTTTTTCTAAGGCCGAAACTACCACCTTAAGTGGACTCAAAGTTTTGTGCTTTCACCCATATGTTGTGGCTCTCTGAAGTATTTGAACTTCTAGCTGGTCCATTGAGCCTTAAATGAAGTTGTTACTATTGTTCATTGTAGATAAAACTAGTACAATGCATTGAGATCTCCTTCAGTGTTCTTTAGAGTGTTGATTTGAGACTCTAAGGTAGAGTTTGCTATAACACATTTATTCCTTTCCCCATCCATTTTTTCCTTTTGTTATTCTTCCTAAAGTTGTTGCCTCATTGTTTTCTTTTGTAATTGGGCATCCTTGATCACCCTGTCTACCAAAATTCTCAACTGGCTTGCCAAGGGTTGGGATGAGTCCCCTTGGAGATGTGGGAACTTTCTTTGTATGTCATTCACTATCTCCTCCAAGTGATCAGAGTTCTCCACATGACTTTTCAGTATTTCCTCTCTTATTGTTTGTTGTAGGATATCCCCTAATTGGAATTTACGTAGGGGTGATATGCTCCCAACATCTACCTGTGATCCTACTAGTGGTAGTTGGAGCAACTGCAGAGATGTCACTAGTTGGACTTGCTTCTATTTGGCCAAAAATTCCTTAATGTATTGCATAAAAGATGTTGTAGAGGAGGAAGGTGTCTCAAACTGCAGAAGATGAGAATATTGTTTTTGCTCTAAGGTGGTTGCTTTATATTTTACTTCTTCCACACATGTTTTGGTAGGATTTTTATGTGGCCTCTTTGATCTTTTGTTGGGTCGTGTGGGTGGTCTTTAGTTTCTCTATCATGAGTTTTTCTAACCTTTGCTTAGATCAAAGCTCTTTGTTCTGAATCTCTGTTGTCCTTTACTTTTGCGGAGGTGTAATTTTTATGGCTAATTACCCAATAGCCAGATCTTTTAGTTTTTCCTCTCCCTTTGTTGCTTTCTCTCTTCTTCTTTTGAGTGCGGTAGTCAAGGAGTATGAGAATTGATCCATTAGGTCATCCAACGATATGTTGGATGCTAACATGTACAATTATTTCTCTTTTTGTGATCAATTGATTTGGGAGTGCCATATTGGGATATTTTTGAAGGGTCATATCCAACACTTCATTCCCAAATAGACCACTATATAATTGATCCTCATCTACAAGTGATGAAACTTCGGGGATAGGTGTGTACTCCAGGAGAGAGGTCCTCTATATCCACTATTTATGGGAGACCTCTCTATGTGCCTTCTCCTTCCTCCACTTTAGTTTCTTCTCTGTACTCATCTATAGGAGGGCCTTTGTCGCTTCCTCTTCATATTGTTCTTTTTGGGGAGGTGTGGTGGTGAATCTTCACTTCCTCAATTTGCAAGAGGAGTGCTAATTTGAAGGCTTCTCAACCTTTAGGGAGTGGATATACTCTATTCCTTCATTTCTTGCTTTCGTAGCCCCCATTTCTCATGCAATTTTTCTTAGTTTTTCTCAAAATGTTCTTATTTATTTTTGGCTAGGTTATCCATGTATTCCCGGTAAGTTGTGAATTTCTTGGCATGTAAGTCCTTGGGGAGGCTGAGGAGTGTGGAGGTGTAGGAGTGGATCTTTGTATCTATCACCTCATATGGGAGTTGGAGTATCCATGATGTTTTGGGCTCAATTGCTTTGATAAATGTATATAGTCTTTTTCAACTAGGAAGATGATGTCTTTGATGTACTGACAGACCACCTCATCAAAGATGTGTTCCCTAGCTTGTAACTTTTATTATAGGGATTCGAAGAAGCCCTTGTAGGTTGTAGTGTAGGATGTGGCATCTTAGAAATTTTTAATATGCTCTTGAATTTAGGCCGCAACTAACCAAGTGGAGTCTCAATTCTTTCCCGCAAAGGTTGGGAGTTGGTGCATGAAGTAGAAAGTGAGACAAATTAAGAGCATCCCATACCTAAATTGGTAATGATATTTCTTTGTCCTTTGCATGTTATCTAGGATCTTCTACCATAAGACTTCACATAGGTCAATGTATTTCCCCTCCATGGCCATCTAATAGTCTAAATGAATTGTGGTGGTGGTAGTGGATTCTTCTCGATTTATGTATGAAACATAGGAAAAGGGGGGGAGATGGATAGGAGACCTAAAAATGAGGGACCTATGTCAAAAGAAAAAGGGGGTGTCTACCTAATTACAAATCCACCTTTTCCATGTTCATTAGGAAGAGGGATAGTGACACAAATAATTAGAATTGACTTGCAACCCTCAAGGTGAGTCAACCCTAGGTTTGGACACTATGCTGTCCTAACACCTTATGACATAAATGACTGAACATCAGTTTTGGGAGAAGAATAAAAGTGTATTAACAATCAAACTTATGAGATCTAACACTTGAAACATGAATTATAAAGATAATACTGATAGAAAAAACCATTAACCAACATATTTGAGAAGGTTAAGATGGTATGTACCTGGCTCTAAAAGTGGGTTTCAGGATTTGTTGAAGGACATATTCACCCAGGGTTGAATGGGTCACTGTACGGGGGTCTGAAAATTCTTTTTGTAGTCCTCAAATCCTAGATCTAAGCTTCCAATTCCCCCAGGTTTGACTATCGAAAAATAAATAAAACCTGTAGGTGAGTTTCTGTGCCTTGACAACTTTGATGACAACTTTGACAACTTTGCAAAAAGTGCACTTTTGATCAACTTTCAATCCTTCTTCACCTACAAATCTACAAACACAAAGAGAGGATAAAAGTGTTTGTTTTTGGTGGATAAGGGTTTGCCTTGGTCAAACCCTAGTTTGGTAATTAAACCTGGATAATGAAATAATGATAAAAATGAAGGAATTGATGAATGAACAAAGCTTGTTACACCTCACCAAATCCCTTAATGGTTTCCCTTAGAGGACTAAAGTCTAACACATCACTCCAAGGATTAGATCTTGCATGAAATGGATTGATTGGATGCTTGATTTGACACTTGATTTGATGCATGAATGCTTTCTTGAAACTTGAAACCTACATCATATTGTTAGCTCAAAAACATGCATGAACACATAAATCTTGACATCATGATAGGATCTTGAATGTTGCAATAATTGACTAATAAATCTACTCTCCAATGCTCTTGACAACAATCTTTGCTCATATGAAATTTGAACTATGCAACTTAGGTTTGAATTGATAAAAAGACCTTGTATTTATAGGTATTTCCTTAATTACCTAAAAATTAAACACCACAAGCAGACCTTTGCAATTTGAATTTAAATCATTAAAATTCCACAAAAAAATATTAAAAAATGGATCCTGAGACTTAAGGAGGACCCGACGAATGCGTCTTAGGCCCTAAACATAGGAAACATTTTCCAAGATGTGTAATTACATGTAGGCATTGATTAAATGTGGGTTTCCCTTTTGGAAAACAAAATTAATTAGGCTTGTGAATGCATAATTGTGCCAATTAAATGCTTAATTAAGTTAATTAAGGGGATGCAAACATAGTGTTAAAATGTAAAGGAGTACATTTTTTGACACTACATTTAGCCCCCACTTTAGTGAGAGTATGAACTTGTGCTTAGACTCACACTAAAGTAGACAAATAAATCAAGAGAGGTCTAATTTACAAGTGTTGGTAAGATAAGATGGAGAAGGTCAAGGAGGGTGATGAACCTCCCAAGATCTATGTTCTTATGGAAAACCAGGAAAGCCACAAAGAGACACATGAATGCATCAACACATGATGGGCAATCATGCAATGCCAAAATTAATGCAAAAAGAAAGAAAATGAAGGATGGATTAGCCGTAGTTGCGCTATTGTCCATAAAATATATTCACAAGTGAAAACCCATTGTCCACCATGTGAAAAAAATATACTCATGAGGGCTAGTGAAATTTGGTGTCCACTAGGTGAGCTCCAAGAAAGCGAGAAACACAAACTAGGTCGGTATGTACCCACAAAAAGGTGGTTGATGGGATTGTCATGCAAGGTCTACAGACTCCCATACATAAACCATACCAAAATTTATACCTCCTAATAACTTTGATAAGGTGCCACACAAAAAGGTTCCAAAAGGCTAACAAGTTGTTGTATGCTAGAAACTCATGAAAAACAAAAAGGCATAATTGGCAAGCAAGTTTTGATATGCTTGGTGGCCATGATTTTTTTTTAAATGCAATAGGATAGGATAGTCAAAGGGTTTTTTCTTAATTCATGAAAGGTCACACCATAGGGAAAATCATGCTTAATGTCACCAAGAGAGGACTGGTCGAAAAAAAAAGATTTGCACCTTAGGGAATGCAAGCCATAACATTACCAATAAGACAAATGTCATATGCCAAGAAAGTTTTCACTCTTGAAGGACATAAACCCAATTTCATCACCAAGAAGACACATCACATGAAGTAAAAAGACCACACTTTTAAGGGAATATGCAAACAATGAGCAGGGATGCGTATGACCCTAGTTTAAGGAAATTGCTAAACACTATGCTGTGAGAAATTACTTTAAAGTAGCAAAATGATAAATTCCAATACATGAGAGATTTATTCGGAAAGACGTATGTAAAACATATGTTTCCAAGATAGAGATACATCATGGAATGGAGGTTTCCCCCCATATGCAATCCTAAGATAACACATAAGGCATCCATGGATTTGGGGTCAATGTTCTGTCTTTGCTACAACGATATAATCGAGCTCAAAATTGTCCTCATTCCCCAAACAACTCACAAAATAATGAGCACAAAGGAAGAATGACACATAGAGAGAGAAAACAAAGGATAAGCTTTTTGGGTCAACATGGAAGAGACCTAAATGTCTCGACACTTTGTATTGTCCCCAAAAGAAAACACAAGACAAATGAAAAGATAATGGTTGACAACATATAAAAGAATGTAGATACAAATAGAAGAATGTCATGATATATTCGATTCTTTTGTATCCTTGTACCAATAGAGTAACAAGGGTCATCCAAAGTAATCTCACTAACATATAAAGACACACAAAGCAACACGATACGATGGATCATATTATGCACATGCAATCACAAAGAACATGAGAAGAAAATAGAGAAAAGACTAGTATGGAACATGCAAGTCAACCTATAGTAGGTCATCTACATCCCAATCTTGTTCATCATAGGCGGAAGGCAAAAAATTAGCCAAAGGGACAACGACAAGTGTCATACTAGGAACATTGCCAGGTTCAACATGTGGTGAGTCACTCTTTTTAGGAGGATCATCACAATTCTTATCATCTAAGCTCATGGAAGAGGAAAACAACAAATTCAACTCATTATGCATTTCATCATCAATCTTAGCAATCTCATCATAATCATCCAAATTAATCATAACAGGAGGCCTAATGATGATGTCCATTGAAGTTTCATGTTGTTGTTGTGGCGAAGGTGCAAAATCATCATGTATAACTTGAGTTGGTGTTTGATCTTGGTTTTTTTTTTTGTTCTTTTCTTTTAACTAACGAACAATAGCATGACATCTACACCTACGCTCTTTAGCATTTTGGTTTCTTCTTGCATGATTTTAAAGTTGTGAAGGTGTTGGAGTGGTTTTATCAACCAATGGTTTCTTTTCTTCCCACAAGAGAGGAACAAAAGGAACCATGGAAGGTTGGTTGAGTACTTCCTCTTTGGATTTATAAACTTGTTTGATCTTAGGAGGCACAACGTGAATGATATAGTTATCTCTTGGTCTCTTATAGGAAATAGGTTGAGGATTTGTCTTGGTTACATGGAAGGGATTTTGGTTCAATCATGGCTTCACCAATGATAGGAGGCTCAATCATGAGCTCAGGAATATTGCTAGGAGATGATTATGCTATGTGCTTTTCCTTGAAATTTTGGTAAGATTTGAAAAATAATTCCTCACGAGTCTTAATAAGTTCCATAGGTTCAGGTAAAAATAAATCCAATGAGAAATTCCCACGAGAAGACACAAGATTAAAGCCACTATGATGCACAGTAAGGATGTCATTACCAAATGGAAATTTTAAGCATTTATGCACTATCAATGGGATGAAATCCGTGGAGCATAGCCATGGATAACCAAGCTTCACATATAATTTTTCCAACAATGGGATGATAGAGAATGAGACATTCAATTGTTTTAGTCCAAGTTTTAAAGGAAGAGTGATCAAACCTATCATAGGGCAAGAAAAGCCATTATGTGTTTTGATCCATGCTTTCAATTTTTCACAAGAATCTTGATATAGTTCATGCACAAATAAAAATTCCTCAGTGATCACATTCTATACACACACGAGATCAATTAATATACCATTAGTAGGTTTGTCATTGATTCATCCGGTGATGTAAAGAGGACCATCAGGTGCATGTTTGATTATGTCATTTTGTGAGAAATAAATGTTCATAGATTGTTTGGCCCTTATGAGGTTGAACATCAATAAGGTTAACCATAGTATCTATAGAATCATCCTCATTATCACTCATGTTATCATCAGTCATGTCAACATTCATCACATCATTTTTGGTATCACTAGTTTTCACAAAAGAGATGTTATGATTTGGCATGGGATTAGTAAAAATTTGTAAATTTTGGTTGGGTGGGGCAACATACTTATTTCCTTGATCATTAACACCACCAACTTGGATGTGATTAGAATCAATGAGGTCTTGCACGATTTGTTTAAGATGCTTACAATGTTTTGTATCATGTCCATTTCATTGGTGATAATGGAAAAAGTTATTAGCATTATAGTTAAGAGGTAAGGGATTTGTAGGATCAATGGTTCTAACGGGAGGTAAGGTAATTAGGTTCTTAACCAAAAGTTGTAACATGATGGAATGGAGGGTATTAGGTAACAGGGTAAATTGTCTATTGCGCTCTTTAAATTGATATAAATTTGTTGTTTTTAAGGAAGCCAATTGTGACTCAACATGTTGACTTGTTTAAGGTGGGTTTATCTGTAAAAAGCTCTTTTTTTTTCTTGAATGGTTGGGAATTGTTATGTGGCATGAGCTTGGATTTCTCAAGACAGTTAGAGGGATTTTTCATTTCACGATGGCTAACCAAATTTTAATAGTCACAAAGATTCATGCACAAATATGTAAGGGAGGGAAATTTCATCATCCCAAGCTTGTTTTGAATTCTTTTTTTGTAAATTTTTAATGATAATTCTTTGAAGATCGACATCGAGAATCTTAATATTCATTTGTGAGTAAAGCAATTGGTATCATGCTATAAAATCAATGATATTTTAATCATCCTTTTGTTTATACTTCATTAAATCAGCTAAGGTCATCTTGGGACCAATGTGCACTTGGAAATGGTTAACAAAGGCATCAAAAAGTTAATTGAATGAACTAATTGAATAATTCGGTAAAGAGAAAAATCATTCCAAGGTTGTATATTTCAAAGACTTAGGAAAAAGCTTTGCCAAGAGCTTATCTTCAAAGATGAAGTCACTACATAAGGTTGTGTATGCCGAGAAATGGTTACTAGGATCTCCTTTACCAACATATTTCTCAAATCTAGGAATCTCTATACCTTGTGGCATTTGTGCTCTCAATATCTCTAGGGATAATGAGTTTCTTTTTACATATTGTGAAGGTTGGGAATTTTTATTTTGATTCAATGTGGAAATTCGTTGTTTGAGGGGAGACATTTTGCAAAATTTGGTTGAGGACGAAATCATTGGTTGTGTTTTGAGATGGAGGTGAATAAGGTGGAGGTGTATATGTATTTGGAGGACAAGTGAATTGCAAGCTTGTGAGGGGTGATGGGTTAGGAGATATGAGATTTGAGTTCACAAAGCTAAAGGGATTCCCAGTGGAAATACCTAAAGTTGTATTAACATTACTAGTGGGTTGCCTTGTTGTAGTAACAGTTGGATGAGTGTGTGTAGGAAAAAAGGGGGGAGATGGATAGGGGACCTAAAAATGAGGGACCTATGCAAAAATAAAAATGGGGTGTCTACCTAATCACAATTCCACCTTTTCTATGTTCATTAGGAAGAAGGATAGTGCCAAAAATCATTAGAATTGACTTGCAACCCTCAAGGTGAGTCAACCCTAGGATTTGACACTATGCTGCCCTAACTTCCTTATGATAGAAATGACTGAATAACAGTTTTTGGAGAGGAATTAAAGTGCATTAAAAATCAAACTTATGAGAACTAAAACTTGAAACATGAAGTATTATAATACTAATGATAGAAATAACCATTAACCAATAGATTTGAGAAGGTTAAGATGGTATGTACCTGGCTCCAAAAGTGGGTTTCAGGCTTTATTGAAGGACATATTCGCCTAGGGGCGAATGGGTCTTTGTACAAGAGTCTAAAAATTCTTTTCGCAGTCCTCAAATCCTAGATCTAAGCTTCTGATTCCCCTAGGTTTGACTATCAAAAAGCCAAAAATAAAAATGAAGGAATTGATGAATGAACAAAGCTTGTTACACCTCACCAAATGTTGATGCAAAAATTCTCACACAATCAAATCTAGAAATCATTGGATAAAATAGAATGAGTCATCTTCAATTGAGATAAACAAAGAGCAACACACGAATATTAATATGGTGTCCATCAACATCTTGTAGCTTGATCATAGGTCCTAACTCAATCTCGAAAGTAGAATTGGAGGAAAGAAATAAAAGAAGATGTGTGGGAAGAGGTAATTATGAGATAGTTGCATTACTTCCCCTCTCCCATCTCAATTAGAAGTATTTGGTGGGGCAAGTATTTGAGGGAGAGGAGGTTGGGTTTTAGTCCTCTCACCCACCCTATTTTTCTACATACCACCAACAAAATAGGAGGGCGGGAGGTTGTCTTCCTCCCACCCACCCCTTCATTACTATAAAATTATTTTACTTTACTTTTTTTAAAATTTCATAATTTTAATTATATAAAAAAAAGATTATCAACTAAAAATAACTTATTTTAAAAGCATGTTAAGTAGATGGACAAACATGTATCTATTTTTATTTAACTCCACTCTATATATGCCTTTGAAATAAAATTAAGCAAATGTTGTACTAACAAAGGTATGAAACCTCTTCCAATGCCTTTTCCCAATTTTGAAATGATTTGTGCATGTAGCTTTACATATGGTATATTCTAGCATATGGTATCCTAAGTTTTTGAAATAAATGAATACTATTTAAAAATAAATAAATGTTAAGATATTGTGCAATGAAATATTTAAATTGTTGATTCTTTTTGTTTGTACAATTTTCAAAATTGTACTTTTATAGTTTCTAATGCTTTTCTTTCAATATATTTCTATATGAAATTTTATTATCCTTGAATTCATAAGGATGCATGCTTTCTTTCAACTTGTTCTTTGAAATACGTGAAATAATTTCCAAATTATTCTGGTCATAATTTTGTTTAAATATTATGCCTAAACAACTTAGGAATTTCTTAGAAGTTGGACAATTAATTCGGAAGAATATTTAATTAGTCAGCATATAATAAGGTTTTTTAGTCTCTATTTTGATTTCATGGACATGTAGGGTCTTCAAAATATGAATGAGGTACTAAAAAATATTTGAAATAGGAAATAAAATTGCAATCTTTTGTTATAGCAAGGTAAAATTTTAACAATAACAAGTATTTTTTCTTTCAAGGACAACAAAACCTTCAATAAAAAATAAAGGATTTTTTTTCAAAAAAGAAAAACCCTTAGAAATCAAAACCCAAGTAATAATATGAAAAGTATTAATAATAGAGGAGACATTAATAAATACTAATAGACTAATATTTCCACTATGACCCAATGAAACAAGAAATTTTTCTCCAAAGAATTTAGTATTGCAAGGACTAGTAGGTGTGTGTTTTATATGTGGAGTGAATCACTATTCTAGAGACTACCCTTGGATGGAAGGTTAGATTAGGTAAAATTAGCCTTAATAGGAACCTCTGTAAAAAAATTATGCAGTAGTAAGAAATCATCAAAATCGGTTCCAAAATGTACCTATTTAAACTATAAGTATGCTTTTGAGCCTATCTATCTCCATCCTAGTAAATAGTGGATTATCAAAATGTTTCATCTTTGGAAATTGTGAAAATGATTTCTTTAAAAGTTAGTCATATGGAAACATTATGGGCAATCCAATATGGACATAAGGCTACTAGAGAAGTAAACAAATATTTATTAAATAGTTAAATTTAATTTTCCAAGTTCAAAACAAAAGTAGATCAATATGTGGTTCCCCTAAGGTCTCAAAAATCCAACAAAAGAAAGTAAGAAGGAAAGGAGCCCAATTGTTTATGGTTACATTGGATGAGAAGAGGAAAAAGTCATCCCAAAATTTGAGAGTTCCTTTTTTCTTCAAGAATTTAAGGATGTCTTTCTAAGGATTTTTAGGACTCTCTCTAAAAGAAAGTTTGACTTCTCTATTGAAAATTTACTTGGAATTGAATCTATGTTTGAGACCCCCTATCGAATGAATGTATTAGAATTGTTTGACCTTAATATGCAATTATAAGAGCTACTAGAAAAAAATGAATAATAAGGTCAATTGTGTCATCTTAAAGAGCATCAATTATTTTCATCAAAAAAATGATGAAACCTTGAGATTTTGTTTAGATTGTTGAATGCTAAATAAAGTAATAGTAAATAATATATATTTGTTGCCTTTTATCAAAGACATATTTGATTAAACAAAGGGAGCATCTATATTTTCGAAAATAGATCTTTGATCAAGAATTCAATAATTAAGAATCAAGGAGGACTTGACATTCCAAACTAGATATGAGCATTATGAATTTATATTTGTACCATTTATATATTGCCTCATACCAAATACCTATTTGATTAAATGAAGGGAGCATATGTATTTTAAAAAAATTATCTTTGATAAGGAAATCAATAATTAAGAATCAAGGAGGAAGACATTCCAAACTAAATATGGACATTATGAATTTATACTTGTGCCCCTAGTAATTTTGTGAATATAATGAATAGGAATTTTCATGATTATTTAGATAAATTTGTGATAGTGTTCTTAAACAATATCCTAATTTATTCCAAGAATGGAGAAGAGCAGTTAGTACACCTTTAGTTAATTTTATAAAGGTTGCAATAGCACAAGTTGTATGGTCAACTATCAAACTATGCATTTTTTTTTTTTAAAGTCATTACTCAAGGCTTCTTAATATAATGTAGTGACTAATTTTTAAAAGGGTGTTAGAAGTAAGGAGTTTTATGGGTGTAGTGGGGTATTATAGAAGGTTTGTAGAAGGGTTCTCTCAAATCAGAAACCTTATTACTTCTTTGCAAAGAAATACTAAAATATTTTAAAAGAAAAAGCAATGTGATAAATCATTTCAAAATGTGTAAAAGAAAATTTGACTATGGGTCCTATCTTAAGAGTTCATAATCCTAATGGTTATTTTATTATTGTCACCGACATTTCTATAGAAGGGTTGGGAGTACTTATGCAAGACAAAGATTATTTATGAGTCCAAAAAAGTAAAAACACATGAAATAAATTACACACCTTGTGATCTAGAGTTGGTAGTCATTGTTCATCTCTATGAAGGTGAAGATATTTCCTCTTGCAAAAATCTTTCAAATTAAAAGTAATCATAAAAAAATAAAATATGTTTTTACTAAAATAATTTTTAATGTAAGACAATGTAGATGATTATAGTTTTTGATTGAATGTGACTTTGGGATTGAATATATTAAGGGTAAGGAAATAGAGCGACAAATTATCTAAGTAGAAGGAGATAACTAATAGAAATAGCAACCTTTAAAACCACCTTTAAAGAACAAGTATTGGAAGAACATACATTTGACCCTTGGTATGAGCAAGTTAGTATAGTTTTAAAGATTAACCCAATTAATCCAAAGTTTGTAATGTTTATATTTAATCTGGGTGAGCTGCTTAGATAACATTACAAAATACATGTTCCTAATACCAAAGAACTAAAAACATTAATTCTATATGAAGCTCACAATGCTCTTTACTCAAGGGATTCAAGAGTGAATAAGATGTACTCAAACTTTAAGAGGTTATACTTTTGTCTAGGGATGAAAAAGAAACATAGTTTCCTTTGTAACAAAATATTTGGATTGTAAAGATAAAGTTGAACATAATCATCTAGTTGGATTGTTATATCCTCATCATATACTACATTATAAGTTACAAGTTATTAGTAAGGATTTTATACAAGAATTTTCAATGTCATCATACATGTACATAATTTAATATTAGTGATAATGAATAAACTTACTTGTCCATTTCATACTAGGTAATTTAATTGATAATGCCTCAACTTTGGCTAAAATATTTATAAAGAAAATATTTTGGTTGCAAGGTGTTCCTAAAATGATCATATAAAAAAAAGGTGTTAGATTCACCTCATAATTTTAGATAATTTTCTAGTCAACTTTGGGAACTCAATTAAACTTTAATAGTATAATATATCATCCTAAAATATATGTATAGACAAAGGGAACAAATCAAATAGCGGAAGATATTTTATGCATGTACTATATGGATCACCAATCAAAATGGGAAGAATATCTCTAACTAATAGAATTTTCTTATAATAATTATTTTTAGTATACTTTAGGAATGACTCTATTTGAAGCATTATATGGAAGAAAGTGTTGAATTCCTATAAGCTATGATATTGTAGAGGACATAATTATAATTGGTCCAGAAATGTTAAGGGATATGAAAAACTAGATTAAGGGCATAAGAAAAAGGTTAAAAGAACCATTTGATAGACAAAAGAGTTGCATAAATAAAAATTGGTCTTTGAGTTTTTTTTTTCGGAGATAAAGTATTCTTAAGGTTTAGAGCCCATGAGATTTTCATATCAATTGGATGGAGAACCAAGTTAGCACCTTGTTATGTAGGGTGATTTGAAGTCACAGAAAAGATCAACCTAGTGTCTTATCAATTAACTTTACTTTTAATAAGTATGCACCTAATATTAAGATTATCTTAAAGTAGCATGCCTTACAAATGTAAGAACCATTAATGATAACAATATTCAATGGAATAAGTACACAACATAAAATACAACATGAGAATATATAAGTAAGATGCAACAATTATATTTTTATTTATTTTGAAATTATTTTTAACATGATACTACCAACGTGTTCTGATGGAATATTATTTTATTTTATATACTAAGATTACCCATAATTTAAGGGGAAGAGAATGTCACATCCTTTTTCATAAATAATACTTAATATAATTTGTAAGATATATGCATGCATGTATGTATGTGATATATTAATTAACCTATAATAATAATGATAATAATAAAATAAAATTTACTCTTCTCCTTCTCTTTTTAAAATATAAATTATAAACATATAACAAAATAAATAAATTTATATAATATATTGATTTAAAATACATAAAATTTATTATTGTGTTAATATGTGAATATTATAGTTATTTGATAGATTAGTATAATAAAATCATTCTACATTAGATTATGTGAATAATATAAAAAAATTGAACAATAAGTTTATTGATAATATTTTACTTTCTTATAGATTTAAATTATTTTTAAAACAATGTAAATCTATATATTGTTTTAAAATAAGGAAAACAAAAGAAAGAAAACAAAACTAGGTTGACAAAATGGAAAGGAAAATAAAAATAAAAATTCATGAGTTATAAAAGAGAAGAGAAAAAATAGATAAACAACAAGAACTGTTGCCAACATTACTAAATGATTCAATGTTATTTCCTTTGTAAAATTGATTATAGATATACAATATTTTTTTCTTTGTAAACTTTTTATTATTTATGTATTCAGATAATCCTAATTTTTATTTTTGATGTTCCAAATTTAAAAATTATCTATTTTAATTATGTACAGGAAAGTACTATTGAAATAATTAATATAATACAATTTTCTTGCGTTGACTAAGAATTTTTTGTTCTAAATTTTTTACGTTTTGTGATTTTGTGCATTCAATTTTACATATTTTGTGTCCTAACCATACAATATTATAAATTTTGAAAATAAAAAAATATTGTGTGAGGCTGTTTAGCTTCTATTTTGATTTTTTTTTTAATTTATGCCAATATTTGATGCCTTGCCATGTTTGAAACTGAGGCCTATATGCCATATGTTGTTGTTTCTTCCTATCACACTTGTAACTCATGCTACCTCCTCTATATTTATGAAGATTTTAACCAACTTTTATGCCTTGTGACCAACAATAGAGACACAAAAGACTTCTTCAACTACTTTGTATCAGGCCCCCATACTATTTATCTCTTCTTACTATATTTCAATTGAATTTTTCTCTGAGTTGATTTATATGCCTTTTCACATATTGACTATTATCTAATTGAACTCAATATATATATATATATATATATATATATTCTCTATTTTTTTTAATTATTTGGTAGATTTTGTTAGAGTGAGAGTATTTTCTTTTTCAGTGATTTAAATATTTATGAGTACACATCAACTTTCAACGATTTGACATACAGTTTATAATATAGAAAATACTTATGTATTACTTTTTTATTAGACAAATGCTTTTGATTAGAGCTAAGAACTCGAAGAGGGTTCTCAAAACCTTTTACAACGAGAACAAGCAACAATCACATGAGACTAAAACACAAAAAACAAGAACAAAAAAAGAAAGATAATAGACAACAAAGAAACTAACTTAAGAACTAGTGAGGCCCTAAAAACCAACAAAGCCTCAACAAAAGAACATTGAAAGAATCATGAAGGTTTATAGCCAAACCTTGCCAATTTTGTTTGAAGAGGAGTCAAAGTTCAATCCTCAAGTACCAACCTATTGTATTTAAAAAAGGAGCCAAGTTCAACCAACTGACACTTAGTAATAGCTTTGGGCTTTCTCTTGTTCTTAAGGGTAGATCACCTTGCTTCCCCCACATAACTCTACACTGAAATGTTTGAAACCTTTCTTTTATTCCTTGTATTAGGTTTCTCTTTAACAACATTCTAACACTCTTTCCCAACTACGGGAGGAATCATGGTGTCATTTTTCTAAATGTGGTGATTCTTTTTGAAACCTTGGCAAGAATAGGAGAAATGCACAACTTTATGGAAATACATGTTAGCAAGAAAGCTAGGGAAACACAGACCGGAGTTTTGAGCCCCAAGTACTTGTTGAGTGTTGTAGTTTATACCCTAGACTCAGTCATATAAAGGCAGTAATGGTTTGATTCCAACATATGATTAACTTATCAATTATATATTCACAGAATGCTAGATAACATCATACATGTAGAATTCCAATTATCATTATATTGATCTTATCAATGGAGTACATTCATATATCTTCCCTATACATTATATATTCATAGAATTCCATATAACATCATACATGTAGAATTCCAATTATCATTATATTAATCTTATCAATGGAGTACACTCATATATCTTCCTTATACATTCATATATCTTCCCTATACTTTGCATCTTTCTCTTCTTCTTACATATATTCTATATATACTTTCTTACATACTATTTCATGCTCAGACTTCTATATACATTGTCCACAAGTCAACACTACTCTGTTGGAAGACTATCCTTATATATCTCCTTGAGTTTAGAAAAGTTGTGCTCCCATTGTGTTTGGCTAAGTGTAGCTACATGGTTTGAACTTGGATCTGCAGGAGTAGCTTCTCTACCTCCAGAAGTGTTTGGGGAATTTGTATTTTTTGTGCTAATTGTTGTGCTTCGTGGAGAACTCCCTGATATGTGTTAGCCTTAAACTTACTACTTCCCTCAATTGGTGGAATTTTTTTTTACTCTTATCCCTTTGATCCTACAACTGTTGAAATTGGGCATTATATGGTTGTGTGCAAGAAGTTGAGTCCACTTTTTGGCCGAAAAGTGGGAGTGTTTTCCCTAATTTTCAGAATTTGTCACATTTGACCTTAAAATTTGAAGCAATTAGAGATGGAAACTTTAAAAAATTCACTGATCATAAAATGTAGTACTCGAAGTCTAGTTTCCAAATATGCAATTTATTTCAATACCCAGATGATACAAATTGATTTTGAATAGGAATTTCTAAAAACCACTGTTTAAAATTCATTGTTTTTTTTTACCATACCATGCACGTGTGCATCATCCATATTTTGACCTAAATAATCGTATTTTTCTAAATTATTTTGGGAAAATATTTGTAACTCACTAACGCACGCTTTTGATATCTTCTTGTAATTTTTTATTAAACCTTTTTTTGTTATTTTTTTATTGACCATATTTGTTGTTTTGAAAAATCGTTGTGTACGTCACACATAAGATGACCTCAAATTATCATTTTTTATTTATTTTTTCAAATTGGAAAGAATTACCTAAAGTACATTTTTTCGTGCAATTCATTTTACAAAAAAATAATTTAATAAAAAAATACTAAAATACTAAAAATCCCTGATATTTCAAGTTTATGGACCAGTTCCATAAAAAAGTAATTGATAAAAAGAAATATAATTAAATTGTAAACAAAATTACATATTTGGAATTTACATTGTCTCATCTATAATGGGTTTTAATTTCATCACAAAATTCTGCAAAAAATGTCTTCAGATATATGCCTAAAGTCACTTTTTTCTTGTGACATTGACAGGACCTTCAAGTTGTAGGTCAAACCAGGTCCAAAGCTTAGGTTCGGGTCCCCAAGCCTTTTCCCAAACCAAAAAACAAAGCACAAACCCGACCAAAAATTCATATTTTAGAAAACGAGATCCCATTTCATAAAAAATATTTTTTATGCTTTTACAAAACGGGATTCCATTTTGAAAAATTGCTAAAAATGAAAACTTTTCAAAACGGGATCTTGTTTTGAAAATTTGACTAAAATGGAAAGTTTTCAAAATGGGATTACGTTTTGAAAAGTTGCCAAAATGGAAATATTTCAAAATAGGATCCCGTTTTGCAAAACAAGATCTTGATTTTTCAAAAATAGGATCTTGTTTTAGTTTTAGGCTCGGAACACTAAAGCAAAATGAGATCCCGATTCATTTTTCCTGATTTTAGGATTTTTTCTAAGGTTGAAACTTCCACCTTAAGTGAACTCAAAGTTTTGTGCTTTCACTCATATGTTGTGGCTCTCTGAAGTATCTGAACTTCTAGCTGGTCCATTGAGCCTTAACCGAAGTTGTTACTATTGGTCATTGTAGATAAAACTAGTACAATGCATTGAGATCTCCTTCAATGTTCTTTAGAGTGTTGATTTGAGACTCTAAGGAAGAGTGTGCAGTAGCACATTTATTCCTTTCCTCATCCATTTTTTTCCTTTTGGTATTCTTCTTGAAGTTGTTGCCTCATTGTTTTCTTTTGTAATTGGGCATCCTTGATCACCATGTCTACCAAAATTCTCAACTGGCTTGCTAAGAGTTGGGATGAGTCCCCTTGGAGATGTGGGAACTTTCTTTGTATGTCATTCACTATCTCCTCTAGCTGATCAGAGTTTTCTACATGAATTTTTAGTATTTCCTCTCTTGTTGTTTGTTGTAGGATATCCCCTAATTGGAATTTATGTAGGGGTGATATGCTCCCAATGTCTACCTGTGATCCTACTAGTGGTAGTTGGAGCAACTACAAAGATGTTGTTGGTTGGATCTGCATCTATTTGGCCAAAAATTACTTCATGTATTGCATAAAATATGTTGTAGAGGAGGAAGGTGTCTCAAACTGCAGAGGATGAGAAGATTGTTTTTTCTCTGAGGTGGTTGCTTTATATTTTACTTCTTCCACGCACATGTTTTGGTCATATTTTTATGTGGCCTCTTTGATCTCTTGTTGGGTTGTGTGGGTGATCTTTATTTTCTCTATGATGAGTTTGTATAACCTTTTCTTAGACCGGAGCTCTTTGTTTTGAATCTCTGTTATCCTTGTTTTCTGCGGAGGTGTAATTGTTGTGGCCAATTCCCCAATAGCCAGATCTTTTAGTTTTTCCTCTTCCTTTGTTGCTTTCTCTCTTCTTATTTTGAGTGTGGTAGTCAAGGAGTATGAGAATTGATCCATTAGGTCCTCCAACGATATGTTGGATGCTACCATGTATCTAATTAATGCATAAGGTTATGTGATCCTCATCTACAACTGGTGAAAATTCAGGGATAGGTGTGTACTCCGGGAGAGAGGTCCTCTATATCCATTATTTATGGGGAGACCTCTCTATGTGCCTTCTCCTTCCTCCACTTTAGTTTCTTCTCTGTACTCATCTATAGGAGGGCCTTTGTTGCTTCCTCTTCATATTTTTCTTTTTTGGGAGGTGTGGTGGTGAGTCTTTACTTCCTCGATCTGCTAGTTTCACCTTGTGAATGTTCGACAAGAGGAGTGCTAATGTGAAGGCTCTCGAACCTTCGGGGAGTGGATATACTTTGCTCCTTTATTTCTTGCTTTGGTAGCCCCCATTTCTCATGCAAAATTTCTCATTTTTTCTCAACATGTTCTTATTTATTTTTGGCTAGGTTTTCCATGTATTCCTGGTAAGTTGTGAATTTCTTGGCTTGTGAGTCCTTGGGGAGGTTGAGGAGTGTGGAGGTGTAGGAGTGGATCTTTGTATCTATCACCTCATATGGGAGTTGGAGTATCTTGGATGTTTGGGCTCAATTGTTTCCATAAATGTATATAGTCCTTATTATCTAGGAAGATGAAGTCTTTGATGTATTGGCGAACCACCTCATCAAAGATGTGTTCCTTACACTATAAATTTTATTGTAGGGATTTGAACAAGCCCCAGTAGGTTCTGGTGTAGGATGTGACATCTTGGAAATTTTTAATATGCTCTTGAATTTGGGCCACAACTAACCAGGTGGAGTCTCAATTCTTTCCCTCAAAGGTTGGGAGTTGTTGCATGAAGTAGAAAGTGAGAAAAATTAAGAGCATCCCATCCTTGAATTGGTAATGAGATTTCTTTGTCCTTTGCATGTTATCCAGGAGCTTCTACCATAAGAATTTACATAGGTCAATGTCTTTCCCCTCAATGGCCATCTGATAGGCTAAATGAATTGTGGTGGTGGTATTGTATTCTTCCCAATTTGTGTATGAAACATAGGAAAAGGGGGGGAGATGGATAGGAGACCAAAAAATGAGGGACTTATGCCAAAAGCAAAAAGGGGTGTCTACCTAATCACAAATCCACCTTTTCCATGTTCATTAGGAAGAGGGATAGTGCCACAAATCATTATAATTGACTTTCAACCCTCAAGATGAGTCAACCCTAGGTTTGGACACTATGCTGCCCTAACTTCCTTATGGTAGAAATGAGTGAACATCAGTTTTGGGAGAAGAATAAAAGTGCATTAACAATCAAACTTATGAGAGATAACACTTGAAACATGAAGTATAAGGATAATACTGATAGAAACAACCATTAACCAACATATTTGAGAAGGTTAAGATGGTAAGTACCTGGCTCCAAAAGTGGGTTTCAGGATTTGTTGAAGGACATATTTGCCCAAGGGTGAATGGGTCTTTGTATAGGGGTCTGAAAACTCTTTTTGTAGTCCTTATGTAATACCCCTCTTTTTTGCTTTTTGGCTGGACAGTGTGTCCTTGTTTGCTTTGATGTGCTTTTTGGTTATTGAGATACTTTATCATGTGTGTGTTATTTGATCGCTATTTATAGAGCGATAGTCTAATTGTGTGATGTGATGTATCTTATCTGATGCTTTATTTGACATGTTTGAATTGGTGTAATGATGATTAGTTATTGTAACATGTTATTGCATGAGATATTTGTTTATGATGGAACTGTCAGTCTATGATGAGTGTATTGGTGAAGGGGACGAGATCACATCACTCGCTTGTGAGTGCCCTATGATTTCGCGATTTCCTCTTCATGGTGTGTTTATTATGTTATATATATGCATGTTCGGTATACCCCTTGTTCGCAGGTTGACAGGTATAGGACATTGACTCCACCTGGTTTCACAGGTTTGAGCGTGCCCATTGGCCAACCGTATTCGATTGGGAGATAGTAGCTAGGTTTTTTGTGCCAAGTCATCACCCTAGTCATAGTGTGCCATCAATTGTGTCTGATTTGTTGTTGAGTCATGTTGTCTTTAAGGTTTTGATAATTTATTATTGGTGGGAAGTATATGTGAAAATTAGTGATTGTATGTTTTAAATGTTATTTATTTATTTTGGAGTAAAGTTGTTAAAAAGCTTTAAATTTAATTTAATTAATTAAATTTAATGTATTTGGTAAGTAATTTAATCTTTGTGATTAAAGTTATTTATCAAGTAAATAAATTAATCTATTAAATTTATTAAGTGAATAGTTAATCGTAATGGTAAAGTGCATAAAGTAAAAGATTTAAATCTATTTTGGAAATTAAATGGTGTTTTAAATTAGATTTTTTGATTAAATAAATTAAATAGTTAAAGTTGTTTTGAAAATGCATAAATTAAAAGAATTAAATTTATTGGAAATGGAATTTTGTTTTAAATCATTTAAAAAGCAAATATCTTGTGAATGCATAAAAAAAATATCTATGGTGGAGAAAAAGAAGATATTTGTAAAATGTTGACTAAGTGTGGAGAATAGGAATGAAGATTTTATTTTATTTTGGAAAAATAAAATATCTGGGATATTTTGAGAAAATTGACTAAATAAAAAAATAAAAAATAAAAAGGGGAGGGATTCATTTTTTGGAGAAGGAAAAATATCTTGGATTTTTGGTTGCCAAAAGAGATGAGGGTTTTCTTGTATTTTTTTTTATACATTCTTGGATTTGAAAGTGAAGATTTTGAAAGAGAATCTGGAGTTTTGGATTTGGCAAGGAAGCACAACATCAAATTGATTTTCTTCAAGCTTCAAAAATAGGTTCCTTTAATTGCTTTATTTTAGTTTTAGAAGTTTTGAATTTTTAGTTTTGAAAAATTGCTATGAGTTCTTGAAGATCTTTGTAGAAAAATGGAGAAATTCTCAAATTTCCTGAAGAGAAAACAACATAAATTTTGGCAAATCGGATTTTAACAATAGAAAAATTGGAAGAGGAAACAAAAGGAAAACATACAAATTTCTGGTTTTGGATTTAAGTTTACTTTTCTATTCCAATTTTGAAATTGAAATTGAGAATTTGTGTTTGAATTTTATTTTTTTTGCTTTGTAATTATTTCTGTAGAAAATTTGCCCAATTTGGCTGTAAAATAGAAATTTAGATATATATATATATATATATTGATATATAGATACATATATTACATATGTATGCAAATTTGTTGTAATCTGGAAAAATTTCTATTCATACCTGTACAGGGAATTTTTTTTTTTTTTAAATAAAAATAAAATTTAAGGAATGGCTGGGGGGCGATTGCCCCCACAACGCCCCATGGAGGAGGCGTTGTTGTGAGGCAGCCACTGCCTACACAACAGTACCTCCCCATGGGAGGGCTACGTGGGCAGCGAACCCTCCCCAAGCTGCGCTGCAAGGTTGCAGTTTTTTTGTTGGGGTTTAAATTATATTTAATATATATAATTTATATATTATATATAATAAATATTATATATAATGTATATATTATATATTTTAAATTTTATTTATATATATAATTTATGTATTGTATATAATATTTATATATTATATTCAATATATATTATATATTTTATATAATATTTTAATATATAATATATATATATATATATTATATATATGTGTATTTTTTTATTTGCATATTCAATCAGTAGATAATTGGATTCGATTTAAAGGATTTTGATTTTAAATTGAAAATATAATTATATATTTAAATAATATTTATATGTTTAAACATATATTTATTTTTAAATATAATGATTTTAGGATTATTTTATTAGATGAAAAAAATTGATTTTATAATAAAATGATTTTATTCAAAAAAATTGATTTTAATCTTTTGTTTAATTAAGGAAGTTGGATAATGTGCATATGGTTAAATAGATAGTATTTAAACGTGAGAAATGAATTTTAAATTTGTATAGATACAGTTTTCTTATTTAAATGAATATTTAATTAATAGAGATGTATATGTCCAAATATTTATTTTATAATGAAATGATTTCTATGGGGAAATGGGATTCTTATATTTAAATATTATCGGGAAATTGAAGTAGACCCTTAGATTTAATTTATTATTGCTTGTCAAATGCTTAAATAGTTATTTAATAAGGGAATGATTTTAAGGAAAAGGGATATTCGTATTAAATGAAATGAAATGTTTAAAAGAGCGTTTTTTATTTATAGTTCTTATTGGTTGCAAACGAATTTATGATAAGATTAGTGATTTTCATGAAATGTGTAATTGAGGAATTTAAAATATTGTGTTCATAGTTAAATTATTGATTTTATTTTAAAATAATATATTTAAAAGGACAAATATTGGATTTAAATGTAAGGTGTTTAATAGCGAGATTAATGGATTTTTAAAATGATTTATTTTGCAAAGGAGAAATAGTTATTTTAAAAGGATATGATTTAAATCGAAGAAGTAAATGCTTATTTTGTTATTATTTAAAAGCAATTAGGGAATTAAATATTTGGTTTAAATTTCATCTTTTGTCTGAAAGAGACGTTATTAAATCAGTTTTATTAAGGCAATAAATTACTGAATGTTAATGGAGGAAGTGGATTTAGGAAATCCAAATATAGACTTAATTCTTGTTTGATTTCCCTTCTTGAATGTACACTTCTTCTGCTTTCGCTTTGGGGAAATTTGATTAGAAGGGTTGTTAAGTCTTCCAGAAGGGGTTTAAATTTTTGGGGTTGTTGTATTATGTTAGTCAACCTTTGTATTGCCTTGGGTAGTGCGTATAGATGTATCCTGTTGTTTTACTCAGTTTTCACGAATGGGGATGGTTTGTGCCTCCTTTGGATTAGGAGTGGATTATGTGATTTGTGCCTCCTTTGGATTAGGAGTGGTTTATGTGGTCTGTGCCTCCTTTGGAAGGAGTGGATTATGTGTTTTGTTGCCTCCAATTGTTTGGAGTGAGTTTCATTATATGTTGCCTCCTAGAGTTGGAGTGATTGTTTATCTAGTTTGTATGCACTTTGGCACCCTTGGTGACTAGTTTTGTTTGGTATGTTGTTGATAGGAGAGTGGCTCTATGTGGGGGTCCAACACACAGAGGGGCACCAGGGTAACTCACTTAGGGTTTAAGTGATAACTTAAAAAGAATTAATGAAAAAATTTCAGACTAATTAAGATAATGAATTCCTCTCTCATGACTCATACGCTTATTAAGGCTTGAGATGAGACAAGAAGCACAGTTTGTATGGGGGTCTGGCGGATGGTAGAGGCAAGCTAGGGTAACCTAGAATGGGGGTCCGGTAGCCTAAGAAGGTTGAGCCTGGATAACTCATAGCAAATGATGTGTGGCACTCTCTCTATGACAACCAGAAGTCAGTTTGTTGTACTGCGTAGATGATCATTGTTCTCTGGAAGCATTGTAACCATTGTGTTAAGTGATATTGTGTTTGTATTTGATTTAGTTCAGTTATGTATTAGCCTGTGTCTAGAGGTAGATGGTCTTGTATAGGAATCCTTGTTACTATCTCCTAGCATGGGGGGTGAGCCTTCAGGTATCACTTGGTTGGGTGGAACGTGCACCTTACTCCTTTGGGTTTTCTTCTTGTTAGTGTGGATGAGATTTCTAGTTGGAGAGCTCGTGAGATCCAGTTTCAATTTATGCTTTATTCATTGCAGTTGAATCTTGTAATCAATTACCCCTCATTTGTTATCGAGGTGGAGGATGTAATTTATAACCATACTTTTTGGATTTACCTCATTCAGGGAATAAGAGTTGTAATATTAATGTTAAATGATTTTTATTTGAAATCATGTGGTATCTCTTATTCTTTGATGTAATTTAACATGTATGGAATGCATGTGTTTCTTAATTCGTTAAGTAATTAAATGACATGGTTTCAATTCATGTTTCTTGTTTGGGTTTTAAAGTAATCTCAGTCTCATAACCTTAGAGATTGTTGGAATGGGTAGTGAACTTGCATGTTATTTGTACTTAAACAAAAAAAAAAAATAGTACGTTTGAGTAGTTAATTGCAACTTCCTCTAGGGTTGCATGGCGGGGCGTTACACCTTAGATCCTAGATCTAAGCTTTTGATTCCCCCAAGTTTTACTATAAAAAATAAAATAAAACCTGTAGGTGAGTTTTTGTGCCTTGACAACTTTGACAACTTTACAAAAAGTGCACTTTTGATCAACTTTTAATCCTTCCTCACCTGCAAATTTGCAAAAACAAAGAGAGGATAAAAGTGTTTGTTTTTGGTGGATGAGAGTTTGCCTTGGTCATACCCTAGTTTGGTAATTAAAACTTGATAATGAAATAATGATAAAAATGAAGGAATTCATGAATGAACAAAGCTTGTTACACCTCACCAAACCCCTTAATGGTTGCCCTTAAAGGACGAAAGTCTAACACATCACTCCAAGGATTGGATCTTGCATAAAATGGCTTGATTGGATGATTTATTTGACACTTATGATGCTTGAA
Source organism: Sequoia sempervirens (assembly GCA_007258455.2). NCBI lineage: Eukaryota > Viridiplantae > Streptophyta > Pinopsida > Cupressales > Cupressaceae > Sequoia > Sequoia sempervirens. Next base: position 369,805,959 of record VDFB02281492.1, on the reverse strand, counting down.
TGCTTGCTTGAAACTTGAAACCTACATCATAATGTTAGCTCAATAACATGCATGAACACACATAAATCTTGACATCATGATAAGATCTTGAATGCTACAATAATTGAATGATAAATCTACTCTCCAATGCTCATGAAAAAAATAAATTCTCATATGAAATTTGAATTATGCAACTTAGATTTGAATTGAAAAAAAGACCTTGTATTTATAGGTATTTCCTTAATTACCCAACAATTAAACACCACAAACCGATCTTTACAATTTGAATTTAAATCATTAAAATTCAGCCAAAAACATATTAAAAAATAGATCTCAAGACTTAAGGAGAACCCATTCGCCCTTGGGTGAATGGGTCCTATGCCCTAAACCTAGGACACACATTTTCCAAGATGTGTAATTAAGTGTAGGCGTTGATTAAATGCGGGTTTCCCTTTCAGAAAATGAAATTAATTAGGCTTGTGAATGCATAATTGGGCCTTTTAAAGGCTTAATTAAGTTAATTAAGGGGATGCAAACATAGTGTGAAAATGTAAAGGAGTACATTTTTCAACTCTGCATTTAGCCCCCACTTTAGTGATAGTATGAACTTGTGCTTAGACTCACACTAAAGTAGACAAATAAGTCAAGAGAGGTCTAATTGTACAAGCGTTCGAAAGATAAGATGGAAAAGGTCAAGGAGGGTTATCAACCTTACAAGATCTATGATCTCATGGAAAACCAAAAAAGGAACAAAGAGACATAGGAATGTAGTAGCACATGATGCACAATCATGCAATGTCAAAATTAATGCAAAACGAAAGAAAAGGAAGGATGGACTAGCAACGATTGCGCTATTGTCCATAAAATATGTTCAAAATTGAAATCCCATTGTGCATCGTTTAAACAAAATATACTCATGAGGGCTAGTGAAATCCGGTGTCCACTAGGTGAGCTCCAAGAAAGTGAGAAACACACACTAGGTTGGTATGTACCCAAAAAAAGTTGGTTAATGGGAAAGTCATGCCAGGTCTACAGGCTCCCATACGTCAACCATACCAAAATTTATAACTCCTGATAACTTTGATAAGGTGCCACACAAAAAGGTTCCATAAGGCTAACAAGATGTGTTATGTTAGACACTCATGAAAAACAAAAAGGCATAATTGGCAAGCAAGTTTTGATATGCTTTGTGGCCATGAAAAAGTTTTAAATGCAAAAGGATAGGATAGTCAAAGGGGTTTTTCTTAATTCATGAAAGGTCACACCTTAGGGAACATCATGCTTAATGTCACCAAGAGAGGACTAGTTGAGGGTAAAAGATTTGCACCTTAGGGAATGCAAGCCATAGCATTACCAATAAGAGGAATTCCATATGCCAAGAAAGGTCGTGCTCTTGAAGGACATCAAGCCCAATGTCACCACCAAGAAGACACAACATGTGAAGTAATAAGACTACACTTTTATGGAAATATGCAAAAAATGAGCAAGGATGCGTATGCCCCTACTTTAAAGAAATCGCTAAACACCATGTTGTGAGAAATTACTCTATAGTAGCAAAATGATAAATGCCAATACATGAGAGCTTTATTTGGAAAGACCTATGTAAAACATATGTTTCCAAGATAGAGATACATCATGGAAAGGAGGTTTCCTCCCATATGCAATCCTAAGATAATACATAAGGGATCCATGGATTTGGGGTTAGTGTTATGTCTTTGCTACAATGATATAATCGAGCTCAAAATTGTCCTCATTCCCAAAACAACTAACGAAATAATGAACACAAAGGAAGAATGACACATAGAGAGAGAAAACAAAGGAGAAGCTTTTTGGGTCAACATGGAAGAGACCCAAATTTCTTGACACTTTGTATTGTCCCCAAAAGGAAAACACAAGACAAATGAAAAGATAATGGTTGACAACATATAGAAGAATGTAGATACAAATAGAAGAATGTCACAATAGATTCACTTCTTTTGTATCCTTTTACCAATGGAGTGACAAGGGTCATCCAAAGTAATCTCACCAACATATAAAGACATTCCAAGCAACACGATATGATGGATCACATTATGCACATGCAATCACAAAGAACATGAAAAGAAAATAGAGAAGATACTAGTATGGCACATGCGAGTCATCTTATAGCAGGTCATTCACATCCCAATCTTGTTCATCATAGGTGGAAGGCAGAAAACTAGCCAAAGGGACAACAAAAAGTGTCATACTAGGAACATTACCAGGTTCAACATGTGGTGAGTCACTCTTTTTAGGAGGATCATCACAGTTGTTATCATCCAAGCTCATGGAAGAGGAAAACAACAAATTTAACTCAAAATGCACTTCCTCATCAATCTTAGCAATCTCATCATCATCATCCAAATTAATCATAATAGGAGGCCTAATGATGATTTCCATTGAAGTTTCATGTTGTTGTTGTGGCAAAGGTGGAGAATCATCATGTATAGCTTGAGTTGGTGTTTGATCTTGGTTTTTTGTTTTGTTCTTTTCTTTTAACTAACGAGAAATAGCACGATGTCTACACCTACACTCTTTAGCATTTTGGTTTCTTCTTGCATGATTTTCAAGTTGTGAAGGTGTCTAGGAGTGAGTTTATCAACCATTGGTTTATTTTCTTCCCGAAAGGGAAGAATAGAAGGAACCATGGAAGGTTGGTTAACCACTTTCTCTTTGGATTTATAAACCTATTTGATCTTAGGAGGCACAACATGAATGGCATATTTATCTCTTGGTCTCTTATAGGAAATAGGTACATTTATCTTGGTTACTTGGAAGGTATTTTGGTTCAATCATGGCTTCATCACTGATAGGAGGCTCAATCATGGGCTTAGTAATATTGTTAGAACATAATTTTGCTATGTGATTTTCCTTGAACTTTAGGTAATATTTGAAAAAGAAGTCCTCACAAGGCTTAAAAGGTTCTATAGGTTCAGGTCAAAATAAATCCAATGAGAAATTCCCACGGGAAGACATAGGATTAAAGCCACTATGATGCATAATAAGGATGTCATTACAAAATGGAAATTTTAAGAATTTATGCACTATCGATGGAACGACATCCATGGAGCATAGCCAAGGATAACCAAGCTTCACAAAGAATTTATCCAACAATGGGATAATAGAAAATGACACATTCAATTGTTTTAGTCCAACTTTTAAAGGAAGAGTTATCAAACCTATCATAGGGCAAGCAAAACCATTGTGTTTTGATCCATTCTTTCAAATTTGCTCAAGAATCTTGATATATTTCATGCACAAATAAGAATTCCGCGGTGATCACATTCTCTACACACACAGGATCAATTAATATACCATTAGTAGGCTTGTCATTGATTCTTCTAGTGATGTAAAGAGGACCATCAGGTGCATATTTGATTGTCATTTTGTGAGAAAGCAATATTCATAGACAAGTTTGTTTGGCCCTTACAAGTTTGAGCATCAATGAGGTTAACTTTAGTATCTATATAATCATCCTCATTATCACTCGTGTTATCATCAGTCATGTCAACATTCATCACATCATTTTTGGTATCACTAGTTTTCACAAAAGAGATGTTATGATTTGGCATGGGATTAGTAAAAATTGCAAATTTTAGTTGGGTGGGGCAACATACTTATTTCCTTGATCATTAACACCACCAATTTGGATGTGATTAGAATCAATGAGGTCTTGCACGATGTTTTTAAGATGCTTACAATGTTTCGTATCATGTCCATTTTATCGGTGATAATGGCAAAAGGTATTAGCATTATATTTCAGAGGTAAGGGCTTTGTAGGATCAATGGTTCTGACGGGAGGTAAGGTAATTAGGTTCTTAACCAAAAGTTGCAACATGATGGAATGGAGGATATTGGGTAATGGGGTAAATTGTCTATTGTGCTCTCTGAATTTATATGAATTTGTTGTTTATAAGGCAACCACTTGTGACTCAACATGTTGACTTGTTTATGGGTTTATCTTTAAAAAGATCCTAGTTTTCTCTTGAATGGTTGGAAATTGTTATGTGGCATGAGCTCGGATTTCTCAAGGCAGTTATAGGGAGTTTTTGTTTCATGATGGCTAACCGAATTTTGATAGTCATGAAGAGTCATGCACAAATGTTTAAAGGAGGGAAATTTCATCATCCCAAGCTTGTCTTGAATTTATTTTTTGTAAATTTTCAATGAACATTATTCGAAGATCGACATCAAGAACCTTAATATTGATTTGTCAGTAAAGCAATTGGTATTATGCTATAAAACTGGTGATATTTTCATCATCCTTTTGTTCATACTTCATTAAATCAGCTAAGGTCATCTTGGGACCAATGTGCACTTGGAAATGGTTGAGGAAGGCATCAACAAGTTAATTGAATGAATTAATTGAATTATGTTGGGAATAGGATGCCATTTAATTGTAATCCTAAACATATTTCATGTATCTCCTAAGTCCTTGGAAAGTGTTCCCCAACACTAGGATTAGAAAGAGATTAAATTCAAATGAAATGAACATGTAAATTGACATTTGTAATTATTCCTAAATGATAAGAACATGTGGGGGCGTCCAAGAAGAGCTCCTATAAAATAGGAACACATGGGGCACCCACATGGAAGGTGGAACCCACCTTGCTTAAGTTAATTGTTTGGAGGATTGGTAACACTTCAGTAATGCATGTAAAGATCCTATAAGTTAGGGATTGATATTTACATGAGTGGAGTTTAGTTTAGTTTAGTTTAGTTTAGTTCAGTATCAGTTTAGTTTAGTTTTGGTTCAGTTATCTTCAGTTGCATGTAGTTAGTTTGAGTTGAATGCTAGTTGACTTGAGTTGAATTGAGTTGCATGACTAATGACTTCAGTTGCATGAAAAATAACAGGTGGATACATTCAGTTAAGTGGGGATGATCAATCATGCATAATGTTTGCATGAATTGGTGGAGAGATATGTTTCAGTTAACTAAGATTGACTTGGACCCACCTTCAGCATCCAAGTTGGCATCTTTGAGTTAACACCTTTTGCATGAGAAGCTATTTATAAGGCTCAATTAAGTGGGCCCATTCTTTGGCACCAAATTTGAGGTGATGCTTGCAAGATATTTTCTTGACCAATTATCAATTAACTGTTCATTTTGGGGCGCCTAAATTGAGGAGACTTTGGTTTTGACTTCATGTTACAGTGTGGAACTCTACTTGCACAATCTAGGAACATATATTTGTGAGGAGCTTTGTGCTATTGTTTTGATCAACTCTTTAGAGTTTGCAATGCTCATTAATTGTCTATTAATTGCAGCAAGTGCATCAAAGTTTGTAATATTGGTTGCAGGTTAGCAGGTTGAGCTTGTGCATATGTGAGGGTTTGAAGCATGGCATGGGATGTGTGGATTCATGCTTGGTCACATGGAATGCATGGATAGCTTGTGTTGTAGAAAGTGTATGAGAGTTTATTGCAGGTTGTGAAGAAGGATTGTTGAAGGCAAGGAAGCATATCAATCAAGGATTGATACAATATTGTTGTAATCTTGTTCTAAGGTTAAATAATACAAGCACTATTGATTCTGGAGGAGCTTTTTCCCGAAATGGTTTCTCCACGTATATGTTGTGTCACTTCTATCCTCTTGTCTTATTCTTCTACAATCTTCTATTTCTTTCTATAATTGGTAAAATTGATCTAAAAAGATTAATCATACACAAAGAATTGTGACAAAGAACACTTAATTAAATCTACAGTATAATAGTTTTACAAGTTTTAAGCTACAATATTACCTTCATTTTCAACATATGGTATCAAAGCTAATGGTTGGGTAGAGTTTGGGGCACCTTTATCTTAAAAGTTTGAAGGTTTTTTTTGCTGTAGTGGGATCTTGTACTATTGTGTTATTACAAATTTGTAAATGAAGTGTGTTTTATCTTCTTGGTTTAAAGATTATGGTTTTACTTGATGAGAAGGTTGTCTTTATTGAAAGACTATATTGCTTGGTGTTGTATGCATAGGACAATCTTGTATCCCACTCTTGGTCTACTTGACAAGTAAATGATCTAAGAGGTGTTGCATGCCTGATTATTAGATGCATTATTTATATGTATATTGTCTTCTCTTATGAATTAGTCTTGAAAATTGAGTTCTGGGGGATTATTGAGAAGTAGATGCATGATTTTATTTATTTCCATTATTCTCCTTACAATCTTGAACTTGAGTTAGTTCTGAGGATTTGGGTAGGAGAAGTATAGGAGATGGTTAGTGGCTTTGGGAATATTCCCTTTTGTTGTGGGAATGTTTGGCTAAGTTTGATCTACTTTCCGTGAGAGGTTTACATCTAAGTTCTACCATGTTTCATTATAAGTTGAATGGTTAGATGTTGATATCCTTTCAGTCTAGGAGTGTTGAAGGAGATCTTACTTTACATAGTTTGGCACATGTTAGTGTGGTATAAGAACATGTTTTGATTTACAGTTTCTCTCTTTTTGGGAATATTGTCTTCTTCTTGAAGGTTCTTGTGTTATGAGAGATGTATTTTGCATATCATTGTATGCTTCTTTGACACTATGATAGAGGAGTTAGCCACATCCTCTATGTGAAGTGCTATAGGAGGACTTGTTGATGTTGTGATCTTGTTTTTAGATTTGACATTACCTATGCAGTGGGAGCTCCATAAGGTATATGCGTTATGTACGAGAGGGGAACCTCTCTTGGACTGGTTACACTTTACTATAGTGAGTTACTTTAGAGGTTTTTTATTGCATGTCTATGTGTGTTATTACCTTGAAGTTTTATTTTGTAGGATGGTGGATATACAAGGACTTGTTTGCAGATTTGGGTTGTTATGTTGATAGCATGAAGTTGTACCTATGATAGTTTGGTTACAGAGACTTGGGAAATGTTGATAGCATGAAGTTGTACCTATGATAGTTTGGTTGCAGATAAGTTCTCTTGGTGCAAGAAGGCCATTAGATTTGAGTCTCGTACTTGATTTATAATAATGATTCCTTGTTTAGAATAATTTAAATGTATAATGTCAAGTGGGAGAGTGTTGGGAATAGGATTCCATTTAATTGCAATCCTAAACATATTTCATGTATCTCCTAAGTCCTTGGAAAGTGTTCCCCAACACTAGGATTAGAAAGAGATTAAATTCAAATGAAATGAACATGTAAATTGACATTTTTAATTATTCCTAAATGATAGGAACATGTGGGGGCATCCAAGAAGAGCTCCTACAAAATAGGAGCACATGGGGAGCCCATATGGAAGGTGGAACCCGCCTTGCTTAAGTTAAATGTTTGGAGGATTGATAACACTTAAGTAATGCATGTAAAGATCCTACAAGTTAGGGATTGATATTTACATGAGTGGAGTTCAGTTCAATTCAATTTAGTTCAGTTGAGTTAAATTTAGTTTAGTTAAGTTTAGTATCAGTTCAGTTATAGTTCAATTATCTTCAGTTGCATGTAGTTAGTTTGAGTTGAATGCTAGTTGACTTGAGTTGACTTGAGTTGCATGAAAGATAATAGGTGGATACATTCAGTTAAGTGGGGATGGTCAATCATGCATAATGTTTGCATGAATTGGTGGAGAGATATGTTTCAGTTAACTAAGATTGACTTGGACCCACCTTGGGCGCCCAAGTTGGCATCTTTGAGTTAACACCTTTTGCATGAGAAGATATTTACAAGGCTTGGTTAAGTGGGCCCATTCTTGGGTGCCAACTTTGAGGTGATGCTTGCAAGATATTTTCTTGACCAATTATCAGTTAAGTGTTCAATTTGGGGCGCCTAAATTGAGGAGACTTTGGTTTTGACTTTATGTTACAGTGTGGAACTCTACTTGCACAATCTAGGCATAGCTATTTGTGAGGAGCTTTGTGCTCTTGTTTTGATCAACTCTTTGGAGTTTACAATGCTCATTAATTGTCTATTAATTGTAGCAAGTGCATCAGAGTTTGTAATCTTGGTTGAAGGTTAGCAGGTTGAGCTTGTGCATGTGTGAGGGTTTGAAGCATGGCATGGGATGTGTGGATTCATGCTTGGTCACATGGAATGCGTGGATATCTTGTGCTGCAAAAAGTGTATGAAATTTTATTGCAGGTTGTGAAGAAGGATTGTTGAGGGAAAGGAATCATATCAATCAAGGATTGATGTAGTATTGTTGTAATAATGTTCTAAGGTTAAATAATACAAGCACTATTGATTCTGGTGGAGTTTTTTTGTGAAAGGGTTTCTCCACGTATATGTTGTGTCACTTCTATCTCTTTCTACAATTGGTAAAATTAATCTAAATAGATTAATCATACACAAAGAATTGTGACAAAGAACACTTAATTAAATCTATAGTATAATAGTTTTACAAGTTTTAAGCTACAATATTACCTTCGTTTTAAACAAATTATTCGGTAAAGAGAAAAACCATTCCAAAGTTGTATCTTTCAAAGACCTAGGAAAAAACTTCGCCAAGAGCTTATCTTAAAAAATGAAGTCACTACATAAGGTTGTGCATGCCAAGACATGGTTACTAGGATCTCCTTTACCACCATATTTCTCAAATCTAGGAATCTCTATACCTTGTGGCATTTGTGCTCTCAATATCTCCAAGGATAATGGGTTTCTTTTTACATATTGTGAAGGTTGGCCATTTTCATTTTGATTCAACGTGGAAATTCATTGTTTGAGGGGAGACATTTTGCAAAATTTGGTTGAGGATGGAATCATTGGTTGTGTTTTGAGATGGAGATGAATAAGGTTGAGGTGTATATGTATTTGGAGGACAAGTGAATTGCAAGCTTGTGAGAGGTGATGTGTTAGGAGATATGAGATTTGAGTTCACAAAGCTAAAGGGATTCCCAATGGAAATACCTAAATTTGTATTAACATTACTAGTGGGTTGCCTTGTTGTAGTAACAGTTGGACGAGTGTATGTAGGAAGAAAGGGGGGAGATGGATAGGGGACCTAAAAATGAGGGATCTATGCCAAAAGAAAAATGGGGTGTCTACCTAATCACAAATCCACCTTTTCCATGTTCATTAGGAAGATGGATAGTGCCACAAATCATTAGAATTGACTTGCAACCCTCAAGGTGAGTCAACCCTAGGTTTTGACACTATGCTGCCCTAACTTCCTTATGATAGAAATGACTGGACAATAGTTTTGGGAGAAGAATAAAAGTGAATTAAAATAAAACTTATGAGAACTAACACTTGAAACATGGAGTATTATAATAACACTGATAGAAACAACCATTAACCAACAGATTTGAGAAGGTTAAGATGGTATGTACTTGGCTCCAAAAGTAGGTTTCAAGCTCTATTGAAGGGCATATTCACCCAGGGGCGAATTGGTCTCTATAAAGGGGTCCGAAAATGCTTTTTGCAGTCCTTGAATCCTAGATCTAAGCTTCTGATTCCCCTAGGTTTGACTATTAGAAAGTCGGAAATAAAACCTGTAGGTGAGTTTTGGTGTCTTGACAACTTTGATGACAACTTTGACAACTTTGCAAAAATTGCACTTTTGATCAACTTTGAATCCTTTACTTGCAAATCTACAAACACAAAGAGAGGAGAAAAATGTTTGTTTTTGGTGGATAAGGGTTTTCCTTGGTCAAACCCTAGTTTGGTAATTAAAGCTTGATAATGAAATAATGATAAAAATGAAGGAATTGATGAATGAGCAAAGTTTGTTACACGCCACCAAACGTTGATGCAAAAATTCTAACACAATCAAATCTAGAAATCATTGGATAAAAGAAAATGAATCATCTTCAATTGAGATAAACAAAGAGTAACACAAGAATATTAATATGTTGTCCATCAACATCTTTTAGCTTGATTGTAGGCCCTAACTCAATCTCAGAAGTAGAATTGGTGGAAAGAAATAAAAGAAGATGTGTGGGAAGAGGTAATTATGAGATAGTTGTATTACTTCCCCTATCCCATCTCAATTGGAAGTATTTGGTGGGGGAAGTATTTGAGGGAGAGAAGGTTGGGTTTTAGTCCTCTCACCCACCAATTTTTCTACATCCCACCAACAAAATAGAAGGGCAGGAGGTTGTCTTCCTCCCACCCACCTCTTCATTACTATAAAATTATTTTACTTTACTTTTTTTATAATTTAATTATTTTAATTATTTTTAAAAAAATCATCAACTAAAAATAACTTATTTTAAAAGCATGTTAAGTAGATGGAAAAACATATATCTATTGTTTATTTAACTCCACTCTATGTATCCCTTCGAAATAAAATTAAGCAAATGTTGTACTAACAAAGATATGAAACCTCTTCCAATGCCTTTTCCCAATTTTTAAATGATTTGTGCATCTAACTTTACATATGGTATATTCTAACATATGGTATCCTAAGTTTTTGAAATAAATGAATACTATTTAAAAAAATAAATGATTAAGATATTGTGCAATAAAATATTTAAATTGTTGATTCTTTTTGTTTGTACAATTTTCAAAATTGTAATTTTATAGTTTCCATTGCTTTTCTTTCAATATATTTCTATATGAAATTTTATTATCCTTGAATTCATATAGATGCATGCTTTCTTTCAACTTGTTCTTTGAAATACGTGAAATCATTTCCAAATTATTATGGCCATAATTTTGTTTAAATATTATGTCTAAACAACTTAGAAATTTCTTAGTTCAACTGGACAATTAATTCAGAAGAATATTTAATTAGTGAGCATATAGTAAGGTTTTTAAGTCTCTATTTTGATTTCATGGATATGTAGGTTCTTCAAAATATGAATGAGATACTAAAAAAATATTTGAAATAGGAAAGAAAATTGCAATCTCTAGCTATATAGCAAGGTAAAATTTTAACAATAACAAGAATTTTTTCTTTCAAGGACAACAAAACCTTCAATAAAAAATAAAGGACATTTTTTCCAAAAAGTAAAACCCTTAAAAATAAAAACCCAAGTAATAATATGAAAATTATTAGGAGACATTAATAAATACTAATAGACCAATATTTCCACTATGACCCAATGAAACGAGAAATTTTCCTCCAAAGAATTTAGTATTGCAAGGACCACTAGGTGGGTGTTTTATATGTGGAGTGAATCACTAGGCTAGAGACTACCCTCGGATGACATGTCAGATTAGGTAAAATTAATCTTAATAGGTACCTCTATAACAAATTTATGCAGTAGTAAGAAATCATCAGACTTGGTTCCAAAATGTACCTATTCAGACTATAAGTATGCTTTTCACCCTATCTATCTCCATCCTTGTAAATAGTGGATTATCACAATGTTTCATCTCTTGAAATTGTGAAAATGATATCTTTAAAAGTTAGTGATATGGAAACATTATGGGCAATCTAATATGGACATAAGGCTACTAGAGAATTAAACAAATATTTATTGAATAGTTAAATTTAATTTTTTGAGTTAAAACAAAAGTAGATCAATATGTGGTTCCCTAAGGTCTCATAAATCCAACCAAAGAAAGTAAGAAGGAAAGGAGCCCAATTGTTTATGGTTACATTGGATGAGAATAGGAAAAAGTCATCCCAAAATTTGAAAGTTCCTTTTTTCTTCAAGAATTTAAGGATGCTTTTCAAAGGATTTTTTAGGACTCTCTCTTAAAGAAAGTTTGATTTCTCTATTAAAAATTTACTTGGAATTGAATCTATGTTTGAGACCCCTATTGAATGAATGTATTAGAACTGTTTGAAATTAATATGCAACTATAAGAGCTACAAAAAAAAAAAAAGAATAATAAGGTAAAGTGTGTCATCTTAAAGAGCATCAAGTATTTTCATAAAAAAAAATGATGAAACCTTGAGATTTTATTTAGATTGTTGAATGCTAAATAAAGTAATAGTAAATAATATGTATTTGTTTCCTTTTATCAAAGACATATTTGATTAAACAAAGGGAACATCTGTATTTTTGAAAATTGATCTTTGATCAAGAATTCAGTAATTAAGAATCAAGGAGGATTTGACATTTCAAATTAGATATGAGCATTATGAATTTATATTTGTACCATTTTTATGTTGCCTCATATAAAGAATCTATTTGATTAATTGAAGGAAGCATATGTATTTTTTTTAAAATATCTTTGATAAGGAAATCAATAATTAAGAATCAAGGAGGAAGACATTCCAAACTAAATATGGGCATTATGAATTTATAGTTGTGCCCCTACTAATTTTGAGATTATAATGAATAGGAATTTTCATGATTATTTAAATAAATTTGTGATAGTGTTCTTAGACGATATCCTAATTTATTCCAAGAATGGAGAAGAGCAGTTAGTACACCTTCGGTTAATTTTGTAAAGGTTGCAATAGCACAAGTTGTATGGTCAACTATCAAACTATGCATTTTTTATTTTTAAAAGTCATTACTAAAGGCTTCTTATTATATATAGAAGGAATTTTACTAGATCCTAAAAAATATCAAAGTCATAATGTAGTGACTAATTTTTAAAAAGGTGTTAGAAGTAAGGAGTTTTATGGGTTTAGTGGGGTATTATAGAAGGTTTGTAGAAGGGTTCTCTCAAATCACAAGCCTTATTACTTTACAAAGAAATACTAAAATAATCTAAAGGAAAAAGCAATGTGATAAATCATTTCAAAATGTAAAAGAAAATTTGACTATGGGTCTTATCTTAAGAGTTCATAATCCTAATGGTTATTTTATTATTGTTAGCGATGTTTCTATAGAAGGCTTAGGAGTACTTATGCAAGGAAAAGATGTGATTATTTATGAGTCCAAAAAAATAGACACATGAGATAAATTATGCACCTTGTGATCTACAGTTGGTAGTCATTGTTCATCTCTATGAAGGTGAAGATATTTCCTCTTGAAAAAATCTTTCAAATTAAAAGTAATCATAAAAAAATAAAATATTTTTTTACTAAAATAAATTTTAATGTAAGACAATGTAGATGATTATAGTTTTTGATTGAATGTGACTTTGATATTGAATATATTAAGGGTAAGGAAAATAGAGGAACAAATTCTCTAAGTAGAAGGAGATAACTAATAGAAATAGCAACCTTTAAAACCACTTTTAAAGAACAAGTATTGGTAGAACATAAATTTGACCCTTGGTATGAGCAAATTAGTATAGTTTCATAGATTAACCCACTTAATCCAAAGTTTGTAATGTTTATTTTTAATCTGGGTGAGCTGCTTAGATATCATTACAAAATATATGTTCCTAATACCAAAGAACTAAGAACAATAATTCTATATGAAGCTCACAATGCTATTTACTCAAGGGATTTAGGAGTGAATAAGATGTACTCAAACTTTAAGAGGTTATACTTTTGTCTAGAGATGAAAAAAACATAGTTTCCTTTGTAACAAAATATGTGGATTTCCAAAGGGTTAAGGTTGAACATAATGATCTAGTTGGGTTGTTATATCCATACTACATTATTAGTTACAAGTTATTTGTAAGGATTTTGTACAAGAATTTCCAATGACATCATACATGTACATAATTTAATATTAGTGATAATGAATAAACTTACTTGTCCATTTCATACTAGGTAATTTAATTGATAATGCCTCAACTTTGGCTAAAATATTTATAAAGAAAATATTTTGGTTGCAAGGGGTTCCTAAAATGATCATATCAAAAAAAGACGTTAGATTCACCTCATAAATTTAGATGATTTTCTAGTCAACTTTGGGAACTCAATTAAACTTTAATAGTATAATATATCATCCTAAGATATATGTATAAACAGAGAACAAATCAAATAGTGAAAGATATTTTATGCATGTACTATATGGATCACTAATCAAAGTGGGAAGAATATCTCCAACTAGTAGAATTTTCTTACAATAATTATTTTGAGTATACTTTAGGAACGATTCTATTTGAAACATTATATGGAAGAAAGTGTTGAATTCCTATAAGCTATGATATTCTAGAGGACATAATTGTAATTGGTCCAAAAATGTTTTAAGGGATATGAAAAATTGGATTAAGGGCATAAGAAAAATGTTAAAAGAACCATTTGATAGACAAAAGAGTTGCACAGATAAAAATAGGTCTTTGAGAATTTTTTTTTAGAGAAAGTCTTCTTAAGATTTAGAGCCCTTGAAATTTTCATATAATTTGGATGGAGAACAAGTTAGCACCTTGTTATGTAGGGTCATTTGAAGTCATATAAAATATCAACCTAGTGTACGATCAATTAACTTTACTTTTAATAAGTATGCACCTAACATTAAGATTATCTTAAATTGGCATGCATTACACATGCAAGAACCATGAATAATAACAATATTCAATGGAATAAGTACACAACATAAAATACAACATGGGAAGATATAAGTAAGATGTAACAATTATATTTTTATTTATTTTGAAATTATTTTTAACATGATACTACCAACTTGTTCTAATGGAATATTATTTTATTTTATATACGTAGATGCCACATAATTTAAGGGGAAGAGAATGTCACATCCTTTTTCATAAATAATACTCAATATAATTTGTAAGATATATGTATGTATGTATGTGATATATTAATTAGCTTATAGTAATAATGATAATAATAAAATAAAATTTATTCTTCTCATTTTCTTTTTGAAATATAAACATATAATAAAATAAATGAATTTATATAATATATTGATTTAAAATAAATAAAATTGATTATTGTGTTAATATGTGAATATTATAATTATTTGATAGATTAGTATAATAAAATCATTTTACATTAGATTATGTGAATAATATAAAAAAAAAGTAAACAATAGGTTTATTGATAATATTTTATATTTTTATGGATTTAAATTATTTTTAAAATAATGTAAATCTATGTATTAAACTTTAAAATAAGGAAAAGAAAACAAAGAAGAAAAAATTAAGTTAATAAGATGGAAAGGAAAATAAAAATAAAAATTCACGAGTTATAAAAGAGAAGAGAAAAAAGAGATTAGCAACAAGAGTAATTGTCAACATTACTAAATGAGTTAGTGTTATTTCCTCTGTAAAACTGATTATAGATATACAATCTTTTTTTCTTCATAAACTTTCTATTATTTTTTATGTATTTAGATAATCCTAATTTGTATTTTTGATGTTCTAAATTTAAAAGTTATCTATTTTAATTATATGCAGAAAAGTATTATTGAAAATAATTAATATTAATACATTTTTTTTACTTTGATTAACAATTTTTGGTTCTTAATTTTTTATGTTTTGTGATTTTTTGTATTCAAATTTTACATATTATGTATCCTAACTAGACAATATTATGAATTTTGAAAATAAAAAAATATTGCTTGAGGTTGTTTAGCCTCTATTTTGATTTTGTTTTTATATATTTATGCCAATATTTGATGCCTTGCCGCATTTGAAACTCGGGCCTACACGCCATTACATGCTTGCTATTTTTGTTTTTTTTTGCCTAGTTAGATGCCTATGCAGGAGCTTGATTTGCCATATGTTGTTGTTTCTTCATATCACACTTGTAACTCATGCTACCTCCTCTATATTTATGCATTTTTAACCAAATTTTAAGCCTTGTGACCAGCAATAGAGATACAAAAGACTTCTTCAACTACTTTGTATCATGCTCCCATGCTATTGATATCTTCTTACTATATTTCAATTGAATTTTTTTGAGTTGATTATATGCCACATTGTTCTATCTCTAGCTTGATTTTTCATTTTATGTCAAGTGTCATGAGGATGATGAGATAGGAACACATTAATTTGATGTCACTTCTATTTGTGACCTTCAAGTCGTAGTGTGAGACCTAGCAATAGGAGTTCCAACTATTGGAGCAAGTGTCAGAAATGCCCTATACTAATTTCCCTATACTAATATAGAAAAGAATTATATATTACTTTTTTATTAGACGTGTTTTTTATTAGAGCTATGAACTGGAAGAGGGTTTTGAAAGGGTTCCCAAAACTTCTTACAATGACAACAAGCAACAACCATATGAGACTAAAACACAAAAAATAAGAACCAACAATAAAAAAAGACAATAGACAACAAATAAACTAACTTAAGAACTAGCGAGGCCCCAAAAAACAACAAAGCCTTAGCAAAAGAACAACCCTGACATAATCATGAAGGTTTAAATCCAAACCTTGCCATTTTTTTTGAAGAGGATTCAAACACCAATCCTCAAGGGTTAACCTATTGTTTTTAAAAAAGGAGTCAAGTTCAACCAACTGACACTTAGTAATAGCTTTGGGCTTTCTCTTGTTCTTAAGGGTAGATCACCTAACACCTTGCTTCCCCCACATGACTCTACATTGAAATGATTGAAACCTTTCTTTTATTCCTTGTATTAGGTTGCTCTTTAACAACATTCTAACACTCTTTCCCAACCACGGGAGGAATCATGGTGTCATTTTTCTGAATGTGGTGATTCTCTTTGAAACCTTGGCAGGAATGGGATAAATGCACAACTTTATGTAAATACATGTTGTTAGCAAGAAAAATGGGGAAACATGGACCAAAGTTTTGAGCCCCAAGTACTTGTTGAGTGTTGTAGTTTATACCCTAGACTCATTCATATAAAGGCAGTAATGGTTTGATTCCAACATAGATTAACTTATCAATTATATATTCATAGAATGCCAGATAACATCATACATGTAAAATTCCAATTATCATTATATTAATCTTATCAATGGAGTACATTCATATATCTTCCCTATACTCTGCATCTTTCTCTTCTTCTTACATATATTATTTATATACATTCTTACATATATCTTCTTACATACTATTTCATGCCCAGACTTCTATATACATTGTCCTCAAGTCAACACTACTTTGTTGGAAGAATATCCTTATATATCTCCTTGAGTTTAGAAAAAGTGTGCTCCCATTGTGTTTTGGCTAAGTGTAGTTGTTAGGTTTGAATTTGGATCTGCAAGAGTAGCTTCTCTATCTCCAGAAGTGTTTGGGGATTTTGTATTTTCTGTGCTAATTATTATTCTTCGTGGAGAACTCCCATGATATGTGTTAGCCTTAAACTTACTACTTCCCTCAATTGGTGGAATTTTTTTTGGCTCTTATCCCTTTGGTCCTACAACTATTGAAATTGGGAATGAAGTGCTTATATTTTCCCTCAAGATTAGCCATTTGTATCTTGAAGGGCATTATATGGGTGTGTGCAAGAAGTTGAGTCCACTTTTTGGCCAAAAAGTGGAAGTGTTTTCCTTGATTTTCAGAATTTGTCACATTTGACTTTAAAATTTGAAGCACTTAGAGATGGAATCTTAAAAAAATTCATTGATCATAAAATGTAGTACTTGGAGTCTTGTTTCCAAATATGTAAGTTATTTCAATACCCAAATGATACAAATTGATTTTCAATAGGCGTTTCTAAAAGCCACTATTTAAAAGTCACTTTTTTTACCATACCATGCATGTGTACACCATCCTTATTTTGACATAAATAATTGTATTTTTCTAGATCCTTTTGGGAAAATATTTGTAACTCATTGAAGCACGTTTTCAATGTTTTTTTGTAATTTTTTATTGAATATTTTTTTTGTTAATTTTTTATTGGCCATATTTGTTGTTTTGAAAAATTGTCGCATATGTCACACATAAAATGACCTAAACTTATATTTTTTGATTTTTTTTTTCAAATTAAAAAGAATTGTTTGAAGTACATTTTTTGTGCAATTTGTTTTGCAAAAATATATTTTAATAAAAAGTTTATGGACCAGTTTCATAAAAAAAAATTGAAAAATAGAAATATAATCAAACTATAAAAAAAAAATCATATTTGGAATCTACATTGTCTCATCTATAATGGGTTTTAATTTCATCAAAAAAATTTCAAAAAATGTCTTCAAACATATGCCTAAAGTCACTATTTTCTCATGACATTAATAGGACCTTCAAGTTGTAGGTCAAACTAGGTCCAAAGCTTAGGTTCGAGTCCCCAAGCCTCTTCCCAAACCGAAAAACAAAATACAAACCTGACCAAAAATTTATATTTAAAAAAATGGGATCTCGTTTCATTAAAAAAATATTATTTTTATGCTTTTACGAAATGGGATCCCATTTTGAAAAGTTGCCAAAAATGAAAACTATTTTTCAAAATGGAATCCTATTTTGAAAAGTTTCCAAAAATGGAAAATTTTGAAAACAGGATACCAATTTTTAAAAAATGAGATCTTGTTTTAGTTTTAGGCTTGAGACCTTGAAGCAAAACGAGATCCTGATTCGTTTTTCCCAATTTCAAGATTTTTTAAGGCCGAAACTTCCACCTAAATTGGACTCCACTTTGTTCTTTCACCCATATGTTGTGGCTTTCTAAAGTATTTGAACTTCTAGCTGGTCCATTGAGCCTTAATCAAAGTTGTTACTATTGGCCATCGTAGATAAAACTAGTAGAATGCATTGAGATCTCCTTCAATGTTCTTCAAAGTGTTGATTTGAGACTCTAAGGTAGAGTGTGCGATAGCACATTTATTCCTTTCCTCATCCATTTTTTCCTTTTGGTATTATGCCTGAAGTTGTTGCCTCATTGTTTTCTTTTGTAATTAGGCATCCTTGATCACCCTGTCTACCAAAATTCTCAACTTGCTTGCTAAGGTTTGGGATGAGTTCCTTTGGAGATGTGGGAACTTTCTTTGTATGTCATTCACTATCTCCTCCAGCTGATCATAGTTCTCCACATGACTTTTCAATATTTCCTCTCTTGTTGTTTGTTGTAGGATATCTCCTAATGGGAATTTATGTAGGGGTGATATGCTCCCAATATCTACCTATGATCCTACTAGCGGTAGTTGGAGCAACTGCAGAGATGCCACTGGTTGGATATGCTTTTGTTTAGCCAAAAATCTTGATGTATTGCATA
Source organism: Sequoia sempervirens (assembly GCA_007258455.2). Classification (NCBI taxonomy): domain Eukaryota; kingdom Viridiplantae; phylum Streptophyta; class Pinopsida; order Cupressales; family Cupressaceae; genus Sequoia; species Sequoia sempervirens. Next base: position 369,787,167 of record VDFB02281492.1, on the reverse strand, counting down.
AAAGATGTTGTAGAGGAGGAAGGTGTCTCAAACTGCAGAGGATGAGAAGATTGTTTTTGCTTTGAGGTGGCTACTTTATATTCTACTTCTTCCATGCACATCTTTTGGTAGGATTTTTATGTGGCCTCTTTGATCTCTTTTGGGCAGTGTGGGTGATCTTTAGTTTCTCTATCATGAGTTTTTCTAACCTTTGTTTAGACTGGAGATCTTTGGTTTGAATCTTTGTTCTCCTTTGCTTTTGCGTAGGTGTAAATATTGTGGCTAATTCCCCAATAGCCAAATCTTTTAGTTTTTCCTCTTCCTTTGTTGCTTTCTCTCTTCTTCTTTTGAGTGTAGTATTCAAGGAGTCTGATAATTGATCCATTAGGTCCTGGACAATGATATGTTGGATGCTACCATGTATCTAATTATTGCTCTTTCTGTGATCAATTGATTTGGGAGTGCGATAGTGGGATATTTTGGAGGGTCATATATAAGAATTTTGTCCAAAATAGACCACTATATAATTGATCCTCATCTACAAGTGGTGAAACTTCGAGGATAGGTGTGTACTCTGGGAGAGAGGTCCTCTATATCAACTATTTATGGGGAAACCTCTCTATGTGCCTTCTCCTTCCTCCACTTTAGTTTCTTCTTTGTACTCATCTATAGGAGGGACTTTGTTGCTTCCTCTTCATATTATTCTTTTTGGGGAGGTGTGGTGGTGAGTCTTCACTTCCTTAATTTGATAGTTTCACCTTGTAAATTTTATGCAAGAGGAGTGCTAATGTGAAGCCTTCTAGATGTTTAGGTAGTGGATATACTTTGATCCTTTGTTTCTTGCTTTGGTAGCCCCCATTTCTCATGCAATTTTTCTCAGCTTTTCTCAATGTGTTATTCTGATTTATTTTTGGCTAGGTTATCCATGCGTTCTTGGTAAGTTGTGAATTTCTTGGCTTGCGAGTCCTTGGGAAGGCTAAGGAGTGTGGAGGTGTAGCAGTGGATCTTTGTATCTATCACCTCATATGGGAGTCATAGTATCCAAGATGTTTTTGGCTCAATTGCTTCAATAAATGTATATAATCCTTGTCAAATAGGAAGATGATGTCTTTGATGTACTGGCGGACCACCTCATCAGAGATGCATTCCTTAGCCTATAAATTTTATTGTAGGTATTTGAAGAAGCCCCAACAGGTTGTGGTGTAGGATGTGGCATCTTGGAAATTTAAAATATGCTCTTGAATTTGGGCCGCAACTAACCAGGTGTAGTCTCAATTCTTTCCTGCAAAGGTTGGGAGTTCTTGCATGAAGTAGAAAGTGAGACAAATTAAGAGCATCCCATACCTAAATTGGTAATGAGATTTTTTTTCCTTTGCATGTTATCCAGAAGCTTCTACCATAATACTTCACATAGGTCAATGTATTTCCCCTCCATGGTCATCTGATAGGCTAAATGAATTGTGGTGGTGGTAGTGGATTCTTCCCGATTTATGTATGAAACATAGGAAAAGGGGGGAGATGGATAAGAGACCTAAAAATGAGGGACCTATGCCAAAATAAAAAGGGGGTGTCTACCTAACACAAATCCACCTTTTCCATGTTCATTAGGAAGAGGGATAGCACCACAAATCATTAGAATTGACTTGCAACCCTCAAGGTGAGTCAACCCTAGGTTTGGACACTATGCTGCCCTAACACCTTATGACATAAATGACTGAACATCATTTTTGGGAGAAGAATAAAAGTGCATTAACAATCAAACTTATGAGATCTAACACTTGAAACATGAAGTATAAATATAATAATGATAGAAACAACCATTAACCGACATATCTGAGAAGGTTCAGATGGTATGCACCTGGCTCCAAAAGTGAGGTTCAGGATTTGCTAAAGGACATATTCGCCTAGGGGTGAATGGGTCCCTATACAAGGGTCTTCAAATTATTGTTTTGGTCCTCAGATCCTAGATCTAAGCTTCTAATTCCCCCAGGTTTGACTATCAAAAAATAAATAAAAACTATAGGTGAGCTTTTGTGCCTTGCCAACTTTGATGACAACTTTGACAACTTTGCAAAAAGTGCACTTTTGATCAACTTTCAATCCTTCGTCACATGTAAATCTGTAAACACAAAGAGAGGATAAAAATATTTCTTTTTGTTGGATAAGGGTTTTCCTTGGTCAAACCCTAGTTTGGTAATTAAACCTTGATAATGAAATAATGATAAAAATGAAGGAATTGATGAATGAACAAAGCTTGTTACATCTCACCAAACCCCTTAATGGTTTCCCTTAGAGGACTAAATTCTAACACATCAGTCCAAGGATTGGATCTTGCATGAAATGGCTTAATTGTATAATTTATTTGACACTTGATTTGATGCTTGAATTCTTGCTTGAAACTTGAAACCTACATCATAATGTTAGCTCAAAAACATGCATGAACACACATAAATCTTGACATCATGATAGGATCTTGAGTGCTGCAATAATTGACTAATAAATCTACTCTCTAATGCTCTTGAAAAAAATATTTTCTCATATGAAATTTGAATTATGCAACTTAGCTTTGAACTGATAAAAGGACCTTGTATTTATAGGTATTTCTTTAATAACCCAACAATTAAACACCACAAGCCGATCTTTTCAATTTGAATTTAAATCAATAAAATTTTGTCAAAAACATATTAAAAAATAGATCGTGAGACTTAAGGAGGACCCATTCACCCTTGGGTGAATGGGTCTTGTAATGCCTTGCATAACCACCCCATTTTATTCTGGAACAAAATGGGTCCCCCTTCTCTTTTACTTTCGTTGCCTCTGTTTATTGGCTTTGGTCTTGGTTATTTCTTTTGTTTTCCTCCTGGGTCTGTATTTTGTTTTATCGTATTTTGGTTCTGCCTCAGTTGAAGTATTTTATTTCGTTATGTTTGAGTATTTTGTGGCCTAGAATTTAGTCTGTAGAAGGTTCGTATCAAGCTCGTTGCAAGCCTAGATTCCTAAAACTTGTGCTCGATTCATTAAGTTGGGAAAAATTGTGAGAAAATGGTCAAGTTCGGGTTTTCTCCCCAGTTCAGGATTTTCCACCCCATCCGGATTTTCCCGGATCTCACTCAAACTCTGGCTAAATGTTGTGGTTCGGGGATTTTTAGTCTTTGCGGAATTCCGTGTTGACCGGATTTTCCCGATATTTCCTTCTCCTCCAGATTTTCCCAAAATCCTTTCTTCCCTATTTTTTCCGAGGCTTGTGGAATGTCTCCTCCTTCACAGAAATCCGTCCCATGCGAATTTTCCCGGAACCTGTTGGAATGTGAAGAAGTGTGGAGTAGTTGGACTGGTTAACAAATGATGATGCATTTTATGATTAATTTATGCTATTTTGAGATCTCACATTTTTTTTTGATTGATAATGATCAGATTAAGTTGCTAGTAGGTGGTTTTCATGTTTATCCTGCTGGAATCCGCTTGGTTTGGATTTCCCCGAAATTCCTCCCTAGCTTGGATTCTGTGGATGGACCTGAAACCCGAATTCTGATATGATCATTTTATTTGGAGATTTAATGACACCTTGCTTATCTAGGATTCATTTTAATGGTGATTATGATTAATTAACCTTTGTTCATCTAATCTTTGCTATGGTTTCCTTTGATGAGTGCAAGACTAAAACATATGCACATGATGATATTTCTCAAGGAGCTCAGTTGGAAGGCATACCTCAATCACGTTTGGCATGAAATCCCTCAATGAAGAGGGTCGGAAAGACCTTCCAGATATCTTGCTAACAAGCAGAAGTGTTTCATTTTGAGGTATCCCAGTCGGCCAAGCAATTTAATCATCGTAAGTTTTCATATGTCCCGCCGACCAATTGCACACAAGGTTAGCGTCACCAAAAGATTTGTGCTCAGTGAAAGATCTTGCCGACCCATAGAGTCTCGGTGAAAGGTTATACCTTCGGTGTGATGTCTGGCCGAAGGGACGAGGTCTTGGCAACAGAGGGTAACATCGGCAAAGGATTTGGGGTCGCTATGAAGTCTTGCCGACTCATAATGTCTCGCCGAAAGGGACGATGCCTTCGGTATAGGTTTGTGTTCTCGGGGAAATGTCCTACCAACGTGGGATGTCTCGCTGAAGGATTTAGGTTCGGCATGAGGTCTAGCCGAAGAAGAAAAGTCTTTCTGACTAGGCGAAGTTTCGTTGAAAGATGAGTCTCGGCGAAAGGTCTCACTGATCAAGCAAGATCTCCCTGACAGTTATTCAAATGGGCTCTCGATGAAAGAGGAGACTTTGGTATGATGTCTCGGCGAAAGAAGAAAGTCTCGCTGATGTGAGATAATATCGGCATAACGTCTTGCCGACTGGAGGAAGTCCCACTAAAGAGGGTCATCATCGGCATAATGTTTTTCCTTCAGTGTGATGTCTGGCCGACTGCGATGAGTCTCGGCAAAACGAAGTGTCTTCAATGAAAGGTCTCACTGATCGAGGGATGTCTTCCTAACAAGAAAAGAAGCTCAGTGAATGATTTTAGTTCGGCATGATGTCTCGGCGACCAAGCGGAGTCCTATCGAAAGATTTGGGTTCATCGCCGAAACAGGGTGGCTTCGCTATGAGGTCCTGCCGACCAGATAGGGTCTCGCCGACATGTTTTCTCCCTTCGGTGTAGTGGAATGCGCTTGATGAAAGGTCTCGCCAACCCAGGGATGTCTCGGCAAAAGTGACATAGTTTTGGTGTAAGGTCTAGGCGACTACGGAGAGTCTCGCCGAAATAGAATGAGCTTGAGGAGAAAAGAGGAGCTTGACATGATGTTTCACTAACAGGGTGGACTCTTGCTGAGATGAAACGGCGTCGGCAAAAGATTGGAACTCGGTGAAAAGTCTCGGCGACCACGTGATGTCTCCCTGACAAGAATAAAACTCTCCCAGAAAGAAGGTCTGAGCTCGCCAAGAGATATAGGCTTCGGCGTGAAGTCTTGCCGACAGATGAAAGTCACGCCGAAAGTTGTTCACAAGGTCGAGATCGGGGAGACTCCGAGCGAAAGATTGGAGCTCGACGTGATGTCCTGCCGACAAGTGAGGTCTTAGCGATGGAAAAGGATATCAGTATGACTAATGAAACCCGCTATGACCTCTTGCTGATGAATGTTTGTCTTGTCGATGGAGTAGCTTGATGAACAATGGGGTGGAGATCTAACGGCAAGTCTGATGCTGCATCCAGAACATGGTCAATGCACATAAAGGTCTAGAGCGGGAAGAGGGCCGAAGATAACAAAGAATCATGAGTCTTAGGGACAGTTGTGGTGTCTATTGACAGGGGTGGATCCGCATTAATGACAATACTTTAGAGCATTCAAGGTAGCCTTTCAAGGGAGTTTGAAGATAGACACAGAGACCAGAAGTAAATGCTATAGTTGCAAAAGATCTGAGATCATCCCCAGGGCAATCCTTCACCAACGCGGACAACAGGGATACACATTGAATGCACAATCAACTTTATTCAAAAGATCCAAGGGTCGACCCTCTTGTAACCAGCAGATATTTTGTAAACCCTAAAACAGGGGCCAACGCATTCTTTTTGGGTACATTTTGTATATATGGCATTTTTTTGCCTCTAGGAAAAAAGGTTAGAAGGTTAGAAATTTAGAAATTTAGAAAGTTAGAAAAAGTTAGTAGAAGAGAAGAAGAAGAAATAGAGTAAACAGGTCTAGATATAGATTTTTCAAGAATAAGAATTTTCTGAAAGATAGAGGAGATAAAGTTGCATCCTGATTCTTTGTAATGGGAGCTTCTTTTGTCTTCTTAGTTAGGAGTTAGATTCAGCAGAAGCCAGTAATGTATCTTTCCATTTTTCTTAGTATAGATGGAAACGATTTGGAGTCATGGATTTTCTGTACACTAGTGATTGTGCCAGATTTGTAAATGTTGCTTATTTGTTTCACTAACAGTAGAAGCAACCAGATTTAAATCTACTTCATATTGTGTTCTTGAATGGTGTTTATCTTCAGTTAATCATTTGATTTGAAAAGCTTTCAAGGAGTGAAGTCTTATTTTGTGTTTTGTTTAAATAGTGATTTTCAATCCGTTGTTGAAATTAGCACTGTGAATGAATGAAACTGTGTTAATCACAAGTTAATTTTATTCTACAGTTTTAGTTAGGAATTCCTTGAAAGGTAACAAGTCTGGTTAAGTTGGATGAATTATCATTCTCTTCGGTTCAAAATCCTTGATCTATCTTTTTCTATTTCTTTAAAAACCCCAGTTAAAGTAGGTTTAAATTCATTCTTGATCTTAGAACAATCCACAAGCTCAACACTAGCAGGCCCCTTGAACATTACTATTACATCAACCATTGAGCAACATCAGCACAGTTGAGAACCAACTACAAAGACCTTGGGAGCTAAGATATCCATGTGTTGTCTTTCTCTTTCCGGAGAAACATAATAGCAATATTTTGTTTACACGTTGTTGTGTCATTAAGACCCGTCAATAGGTCCTAGGCCCTAAACCTAGGACACACATTTTCCAAGATGTGTAATTAACTATAGGCATTGATTAAATGTGGGTTTCCCTTTTGGAAAATGAAATTAATTAGTCTTTTGAATGCATAATTGGGCCAATTAAAGGCTTAACTAAATTAATTAAGGGGATGCAAACATAGCATGAAAATGTAAAAGAGTACATTTTTCGACACTACATTTAGCCCCCACTTTAGTGATAGTATGAACTTGTCCTTAGACTCACACTATAGTAGACAAATAAGTCAAGAGAGGTCTAATTGTACAAGTGTTGGAAAGATAAGATGGAAAAGGTAAAGGAGGGTGATCAACCTCCCAAGATTTATGATTCATGGAAAACTAGCAAAGGCACAAAGAGACACGTGAATGTAGCAGCACACGATGCACAATCATGGAATGTCAAAATTAATGCAAAAAAAAGAAAAAGAAGGATGGACTAGTCGCGGTTGTGATATTGTCCATAAAATGCACTCATAAGTGAAAACCCATTGTCCAACATGCGAACAAAATATACTCATAAGGGCTAGTGAAATCCAGTGTCCACTGGGTGAGCTCCAAGAAAGTGAGAAACACACACTAGGTCGATATGTACCCACAAAAAGATGGTTGATGGGAAAGGCATGCCAGGTCTATAGGATCCCATACATCAACCATACCAAAATCTATTCCTCCTGATAACTTTGATAAGGTGCTACACAAAAAGGTTCCATAAGGCTTGCAAGTTGTGTTATGCTAGAAAATCATGAAAAATAAAAAGGAATCACTGGCAAGCAAGTTTTGTTATGCTTGGTGGCCATGAAATTTTTTTAAATGCAATAGGATAGGATACTCAAAGGGGTTTTTCTTAATTCATGAAAGGTCACACCTTAGGGAACATCATCCTTAATGTCATGAAGGGAGGACTAGTCAAGGATAAAATATTTTCACCTTAGGGAATGAAAGCCATAGCATTACTAATAAGAGGAATGTCATATGCCAAGAAAGGTCACGCTCTTGAAGGAAATCAAACCCAATGTCACCACCAAGACATCACATGAAGTAAGAATACCACACTTTGAAGGGAATATGCAAACAATGAGCAGGGACGTGTATGCCCCTACTTTAAAGAAATCGCTAAACACCATGCTGTGAGAAATTACTTTAAAGTACCAAAATGATAAATGCCAATACATGAGAGATTTATTTAGAAAGACCTATGTAAAACATATGTTTCCAAGATAGAGATACATCATGGAAAGGAGGTTTCCCCCCATATGCAATCCTAAGATAACACATAAGGGGTCCATGAATTTGGGGTTAGTGTTATGTCTTTGCTACAATGATATAATCGAGCTTGTAATTGTCCTCATTCCCCAAATAACTCATGGAATAATGAGCACAAAGGAAGACTGACACATAGAGAGAGAAAAGAAAGTAGAAGTTGTTTGGGTGAACATGGCAGAAACCCAAATGTTTGGACACTTTGTATTCTCCCTAAAAGGAAAACACAAGAAAAATGAAAAGATAATGGTTGACAACATATAGAAGAATGTAGATAAAAATAAAAGAATGTCACTACAGATTCGCTTCTTTTGTATCCTTGTACCAATGGAGTGAAAAGGGTCATCCAAAGTAATCTCACTAACATATAAAGACACACCAAGTAGCATGATACGATGGATCATATTATGCACATGCAATCACAAATAACATGAAAAGAAAACAAAGAAAAGACTATTATGGTACATGTGAGTGAACCTATAACGGGTCATCTACATCCCAATCTTGTTCATCATAAGCGGAAGGCAGACAAATAGCCAAAGGAACAACGACAAGTGTCATGCTAGGAACATCACCAGGCTCAACATCTCGTGAGTCACTCTTTTTAGGAGGATCATCAAGGTTTTTATCATCTAAGCTTATGGAAGAGGAAAACAATAAATTCAGCTCATTATGCATTTCCTCATCAATCTTAGCAATCTCATCATCATCATCCAAATTAATCATAATAGGAGGCCTAATGATGATGTCCATTGAATTTTCATGTTGTTGTTGTGGAAAAGGTGGAGAATCATCATGTATAGCTTGCGTTGGTGTTTGATCTTGGTTTTTTTTTGTTCTTTTCTTCTAACTGATGAGCAATAGCATGACGTCTACACCTACACTCTTTAAAATTTCAATTTCTTCTTGCATGAATTTCAAGTTGTGAAGGTGTAGGAGCGGGTTTATCAACCATTGGTTTCTTTTCTTCCTGCAAGGCAAGAACAAAAGGAACCATGGAAGGTTGGTCAGCCACTTTCTCTTTGGATTTATAAATTTGTTTGATCTTAGGATGCACAACGTGAATGGTATAGTTATCTCTTGGTATCTTATAGGAAATAGGAAGAGGATTTGTCTTGGTTGCTTAGAGGGGATTTTGGTTCACTCATGGCTTCATCAATGATAGGAGGCTCAATCATGGGCTCAGAAATATTACTAGGAGATAATTCTGCTATGTGCTTTTCCTTGAAGTTTTGGTAAGATTTGAGAAAGAATTCCTCATGAGGCTTAATAGGTTCCATAGGTTCAAGTCAAAATAAATCCAATGAGAAATTCCCACGAGAAGACATAGGATTAAAGCCACTATGATGCACAGTAAGGATGTCATTTCCAAATGGAAATTTTAAGCATTTATGCACTATCGACGAAAAAAAATCCATGGAGTGTAGCCATGGGTAACCAAGCTTCACACAAAATTGGTCCAATGATGGGATGATAGAGAATGATACATTCAATTTTTTTAGTCCAACTTTTAAAGGAAGAGTGATCAAACCTATCATAGGTCAAGAAAAACCATTATGTATTTTGATCCATGCTTTCAATTGTTCATAAGAATCTTGATATAGTTCATGCAAAAATAAGAATTCCACGGTGATCACATTCTCTACACACATAGGATCAATTAATATCCCATTAGTAGGCTTGTCATTGATTTTTCTGGTGATGTAAAGAGGACCATCATGTGCATGTATGATTATGTCATTTTGTGACAAAGCAATATTCATAGACAAGTTGGTTTGGCCCTTATGAGGTTGAACGTAAATGAGGTTAACCATAGTATCTATAGAATCATGCTCATTATCACTCATGTTATCAGCAGTCATGTCAACATTCATCAAATCATTTTTGGTATCACTAGTTTTCACAAAAGAGATGTTATGATTTAGCATGGGATTAGTAAAAATTTGCAAATTTTGGTTGGGTGTTGCAATAGACTTATTTCCTTGATCATTAACAACACCAATTTGGATTTGATTAGAATCAATGAGGTCTTGCACGATGTGTTTAAGACACTTACAATGTTTCATATCATGTCCATTTTATCGGTGATAATGGAAAAATGCATTAGCATTATAGTTCAGAGGTAAGGGTTTTGTAGGATCAATGGTTCTAATGGGAGGTAAGGTAATTAGGTTCTTAACCAAAAGTTGCAACATGATGGAATGGAGGGTATTGGGTAATGGGGTAAATTGTCTATTGCGCTCTCTGAATTGATATGAATTTGTTGTTTTTAAGGCAGCCACTTGTGACTCAACATGTTGACTTGTTTGAGGTGGGTTTATCGGTAAAAAGTTCTTTCTTTTCTTGGATGGTTGGAAATTGTTATGAGGCACAAGCTCAGATTTCTCAACGCAATTTGAGGGAGTTTTCATTTCACAATGGCTAACCAAATTTTGATAGTCATGAAGAGTCATGCACAAATGTGTAAAGGAGGGAAATTCCATCATCCCAAGCTTGAATTGAACTTTTTTTAATAAATTTTCAATGAACACTCTTTGAAGATCGGCATAAAGAATCTTAATATTGATTTGTGAGTAAAGCAATTGGTATCGTGCTATAAAATCAATGATCTTTTCATCATCCTTTTATTTATACTTCATTAAATCTACTAAGGTCATCTTGGGACCAATGTGCACTTGGAAATGGTTGACGAAGGCATCAACAAGTTAATTGAATGAACTAATTGAATTATTCGGTAAAGAGAAAAACCATTCCAAGGTTGTATCTTTCAAAGACCTAGGAAAAAGCATAGCCAAGATCTTATTTTTGAAGATGGAGTCACTACATAAGGTTGTTATGCTAAGACATGGTTACTAGGATCTCCTTTACCACCATATTTCTCAAATATAGGAATCTCTATACCTTGTGGCATTTGTGGTCTCAATATCTCCAAGAATAATGGGTTTCTTTTGACATGTTGTGAAGGTTGGCCATTTTGATTTTGATTCAATGTGGAAATTTGTTGTTTGATGGATGAGACATTTTTCAAAAGTTGGTTGAGGACGGAATCATTGGTTGTGTTTTGAGATAGAGGTGAATAAGGTGGAGGTGTATATGTATTTGGAGGACAAGTGAATTGCAATTTTGTGAGGGGCTATGTGTTAGGAGATATGATATTTGAGTTCACAAAGCTAAAGGGATTCCCAGTGGAAATACCTAAAATTGTATTAACATTACTAGTGGGTTGCCTTGTAGTAACAGTTGGATGAGTGTGTGTAGGAAAAAAGGGGGGGAGATGGATAGGGGACCTAAAAATGAGAGACCTATGCCAAAAGAAAAAGGGGGTGTCTACCTAATCACAAATCCATCTTTTCCATGTTCATTAGGAAGAGGGATAGTGCCACAAATCAGTGGAATTGACTGTCAACATCAACCCTAGGTTTGGACACTATGCTGCCCTAACTTCCTTATGATAGAAATTACTAAACAATAGTTTTGGGAGAAGAATAAAAGTGCATTAAAAATAAAAATTATGAGATCTAACACTTGAAACATGAAGTATTATAATAATACTAATAGAAACAACCATTAATCAACAGATATTAGAAGGTTAAGATGGTATGTACCTGGCTCCAAAATTTTGTTTTAGGTTCTTTTGACGAACATATTCGCCCAGGGGTGAATGGGTCTCTATACAAGGTTCCAAAAATTATTTTTGTAGTCCTCAGATCCTAGATCTAAGCTTCTGATTCCCCCAGGGTTGACTTTCAAAATTTCAGAAATAAAACATGTAGATGAGTTTCTGTGTCTTGACAAGTTTGATGATAACTTTGACAACTTTGCAAAAATTTCACTTTTGATCAACTTTCATTCCTTCACTTGCAAATCTACAAATACAAAGAGAGGAGAAAAATGTTTGTTTTTGGTGGATAAGGGTTTTCCTTGGTCAAACCCTAGTTTGGTAATTAAACCTTGATAATGAAATAATGACAAAAATGAAGGAATTGATGAATGAACAAAGCTTGTTACATCTCACCAAACCCCTTAATGGTTTCCCTTAGAGGACTAAAGTCTAACACATCAGTCCAAGGATTGGATCTTGCATGAAATGGCTTAATTGTATACTTTATTTGACACTTGATTTGATGCTTGAATGCTTGCTTGAAACTTGAAACCTACATCACAATGTTAGCTCAAAAACATGTATGAACACACATAAATCTTGACATCATGATAGGATCTTGAATGTTACAATTATTGACTAATAAATCTACTCTCCAATGCTCTTGACAATAACCTTTGCTCATATGAAATTTTAATAATGCAACTTAGCTTTGAATTGATAAAAAGACCTTGTATTTATAGGTATTTCCAAAATTCCCCAACAATTAAACACCACAACTTGACCTTTGCAATTTGAATTTAGATCATTAAAATGCCACCAAAAACATATTAAAAAATGGATCCCAAGAATTAAGGAAGACCCATTCGCCCTTGGGCGAATAGGTCCTAGGCCCTAAACCTAAGACACACATTTTCCAAGATGTGTAATTAAGTGTAGGCATTGATTAAATGTGGGTTTCCCTTTCACAAAACAAAATTAATTAGGCGTGTGAATGCATAATTAGGAAAATTAAAGGCCTAATTAAGTCCAATTAATTAAGGGGATACAAACATAGTGTGAAAATGTAAGGGAGTACATTTTTTGACACTGCAGTGTATTATATTTTATGGCGGCATACTTGATTGTCGGATTTGTTATCTTTGTGACATCGAGGATTCGATTGTCATATATTGCTTTGGTTAACCATGCGACTTCCACATTCTTGATGACCTTCTTTGGTGGTACTTCTCCTTGTTCACATAGGCCAATTACTGCTTTGATGGCATCTTTGGTGATTATGTAGGGTCGGTCCAGGTAAAGATACTCGTCATGGAATTGACTTAATATGATTCATACCTAATCTTCTTCTGTTGTGAAGTCTAGGAACTCCTTCCAAACATCCAGTCATTTCTCAAAGATGTTCTTGTATTGTGGCATACATTGTTGTGTGTTTAGTTGCAGTAGGGTGCGCCTTAGTTTTTCAAACTTAGTGAGATCAATTTTTGTGAGTGGTGTATGGATGCACTTCTAGATATCTTCTATGTAGATGACATCCATGGGTACCTTTGAGAATGTTCCTACTAGGTAGATCTCCATAAATTTGTATGGGAATTTTTTGTATTTTGGCCTAGGCTTCTAAGAAATGTTAACAAGGGTGGGTGTGGCCATTTTTAGAAACTAAAATTTGTAGAGAAATTTGGTTGTATGATATTTTTCTCTAATCCCTTATTTTATCCTTTTAGGGTTAGGTTGAGTAAATTGGCGTTCAAACTTGGGTGTACCCATTATTTGTGGATAATAAAACTTAATTGTTAAATTTGTAATTATCTTATTATGATTGCTCCTTCTATATGTTTTATTGCTTTTCTAGCCCCATGTGTAAAGCTTAGATAGCCTTGTTTTTTTTTAAGGTTTTTGGTCTTCGATGTATTGAGTCCTTTGATTTTGTATGTGGTGGTTCTTTTTGAAAAAACTTCTTGGCCTCTAGTTTTTTCCCATATCCTAAGCTTCTCAATGATATCTTTGTACTAGGGTTTGCATAAATATTGTTATCAACCTATGTTTAGGTCTAAAACTCTAAAAAACCTAGCTCCAGGCAAGCACTGCTATTACTTTTGTTATATTTGTGCGTTGACTTCCTATCGCCCATTGCTGGGACCTTTAGCGACAATGTTATGTCTTAATATTCATTTGTTTATTGGCCCATCCTACCTAAGGCTACCGCTTAATCCTACAAGATACAATAATTTAAGGTCTTTTGTCCACACCCTTTTATTTTATTATCATTGGCCCCTTTGTTTCCTAGTAATGTTAAGTCATTTTAAAAGAACGTGCGCTTTGAACCCTTAAGTACCTACACTCAATACTTTGACCCCACTTAAATCCTTCCAGCATGATTATTTTATTTGTTAAAAGGTCCATGAAAACAATCAAATGTTGATAAGTTGTCACAAGTTTAGTGCATTTCACAATTCTATGGAGGGTTTATTGCTTAAAGAAAAGGTTGGTTGTAGAACCATGGAAATGGTGACATGTTTCATGTTAAGCATCATTCTTTGTTATGTGACCATAATCTAGACCATATGGCACCACATGGTGCATTTTAAAAGGATTATGTCATTCTACGAAATGCCTTGAAGGAGACCCATAAGCGCCTTGTGGAAGCATGGAAAAGGGACACTTGTCACATTCTTAAGCTTCCAAACGTTGCAAGAGAAGGACACGTGGCATGATTTGAGAGGGTTTTATCAAAGGTTTCTATCAAATGCATCAATGAATTGACATGTGGCATGTTTTTAGGTGATTCCACGATTACGTGGGACACCTCAAGGAGGGCCCACATAGAGTTTGTGGAATTGCATAAAAGGGGCATGTGTTAATTTTTAATGCCATCAAAGAGGAAATGTGCATATATCTCAATGCTCTCGATAGGTTTATCTCAAAAATGAGACTTTCAAGGCACAAAAATGGTGACATGTGACATGATCTTAGAGAATTCTGCAAGTCCACGAAGCTCTTTGCAGTGGTCTGACTTGCATGAATGAATGAATGGTTTTTAATGATGTCCACGAGACCATTAGTCTATGGGACCAAGCATCGAAACTTTAACCATTTTCAAGTTATTTTCCATGTCAGCCCTTCTATTATAGATCTTGATCAGAAAGCTAGCAATTTTGAGGAGCCTAGCCTCCCTAAAAAGCTCATTTAGATTATCCACCTTCAAATTGTCTTCATATTGGATACGGATATCATCATAAGCAGCACACTCAATCATGAAGTGCCATTCAGTCTCAACAGTCCCTTTGTTGCAAAAAATACAAGTTCTTTGCTCCCAAGCCTCCTTGGGGACAACCCACCTACCTGTCTCACATCTAAGATGGTGTGACTTGGTTCTTAATTGAGCGACCAAAAGCCTAGCCTTGCCTTTAATTGTAACCCTTAGATAGTCTTTCTCATCATTCTCCCACGTGGGGTTGAACTCCTGGATATAATGTGACTTTTTACGGCCAACCTGCTTAGTCCACATAGTAGATCTAAACTTTTCTAGCACAAACTTTTTTATCTCAGCATTAGTGTTGGGACACTCATGTAGTTTAATGTTCCATTTGTTCAACCACTTGCTATTTTTCTTCATCCAAGTCTTCTTTCTATGGTTTAGCTCCTCCCCAACAACCATTTTGGGCCAACGGAACAAATCCATGTGCTCAACTTTTTTTAAATAACTTATTAACCGAATGGCAACAGATGCCTCCAATGGGAACATACCAGTTTCAACCAAGAGAATCTCATACAGAACTGAACATTTGACTTTGATGCTAGTAGTGATCAAATGCTTTTGAATTCTTTCAACTTGCCTCCACTTGTGGTTTGACATGCTACCCCCCCAAACCTCATAACCATAGAGGACAATCGGTGCCACCAAAAAACCAAAAAGTGTTTTCTTGGTTTTCCAATCCCATAACTCTGCTTTCCTACATCTGTTCTGTAGTAAATAAGATGCCTTGCAACCACCCTGAATCCTTTTCGCCCTGCAAGTCTCCCAACTGAGCCTATTATGGAAATCAATACCAAGATATTTGTATTCTTCCACCACCTCCAAAGGGTTTCCCTCAAAGATGAAATTAAACTGTTGCTTCTTCCTTTTCAAAGAGAAGATCATGATTTTGGTTTTGCTGGTGTTAACTTGCATACTAACCTCTTGGCAAAAGAGCTCGAGAGCTTTTAAATGATCTCTCAAACTAGGAGCATATTTTGCAATTAAGATAAGATCATCTGCATATAAAAGTAACTTCACCACATAACTAGCCAGTTGAATACCCTCTCCATCAGTTTTGTTTAACCATTCTTCAAGCTTGTCAATATATAAGCCAAACAAAGTGGGAGATAGGGGACAACCCTATTTTACTCCGATGTTGCTACCAAAGCACTCAGACATACCATCTTTTGTTCTAATTTTAGTGTTGACTTTCTCATAAATTTTATGGACTGCTGCTCTAAGTTCATCAGGAATACCAAGTTCCTTCATTCTGTTCCACAGTTTGTCCCTAGGCACCATGTCAAAGGCTTTTTTGAAATCAACGAAACAACAAAAAGCTTCAGCCCCTTGAGTGTCCCAAACTTTCTCAATGAAGTGCCTAAGCGTGATGCAGTGATCTATGGTAGAATGCCTTGGTCTGAAACCAGCCTGCCCCTTTGCCCTTTTACCTTCCCTTTCGGCCCAATTACTGATTCTGCGCTCTAACATGCTCCCATAAAGTTTACCAAGAAGAGGATTGACCATTATATTTCGATAGTTAGAGGGATTATTGATATCCCCACTTTTATGTAAGGGGATGACCACACCGGTAGCCCATTCAGCCGGAAAGCCATTTTGAGTGATGCTATTAAAGAGGTATTTGATGTGAGGTGTGAGGAGCTCACAACCCCATTTTAAGAATTCAGCCTACAGCCCATCAATATCTTGAGCCTTACCACTTGCTAATTTTTTTATGCCTTTCTTGATATCCTTCTTCAAGAAGAGCTCACTTGAGGCATGAATTAAAGGGGGCCTAATTTTCTCCATCGGTCGTTCATATAAGAGCTTCGCATACTCTAACCACTGCTTCCCAATGATATTATTTTCTATTTGACTCTTCTTTTGCTACAGCTCTCTCCAAAAGCTTTTGGGTTTGTGTTTACCCAAAGCAATTAACTCTTTTCTTCTTAAATTCACATAGATTTCTTTTTTAGATTTTACCAACCTCTCATAGATTACTTTACTTTCTTTTTTTGACATATTCTTTTTGACCAATCTTCTTGCTGCTTTAAACTCCTCATCATACAATGGGTTAGCAAGAAAATTATTTGAAATCCCTTTCTTGATTCGAGATCTCTTACAACCTTCAAGAGCCTTGTGAATTAGTGGAACCAACATATTGCTGCTAATGTATTCATTTTTTTCATTGCTTTCATTGCATGGTATGTTTTTTCTTTCTTGGAGGTGATGATCCAACACAGCAACAAAGATTTCTTGATTTTCATGATTCACAAGGATTTTTCCTTGTGAGTGAGCCTTCTTATGAGAGTACTAATTTTTGCCATCTTGCTAGTTGCCATCATGAATGTTAAATTTAACAAGAAGGGGCATATGATCAGAATTTACAATAGGGCATCACCCAATATTGAACTCCAGCAGCCTAGAGACTGACTTTTGAGAACATAACACATAGTCCACCACACTTTGCCCATTGTAGGTTTTGCAAGTGATACTGCCTGACTTTGGCCACAGTTTCATACCATTACAGATTACCACGCCATATAAGCTACATAAACCAAGTAACTCCACTCCAAAGTGTGACACACCCCCACTGCCATCTTGTGAGGTCCTTTCCCAAGGCTGAACCTCTGCCTCCTCAAGCCAAAGAGGGTTGTTGTCTTCCTCCCCACTACTGCCCAACTGAATGGATTGATTGTTGGTTTTCCTTGCATTAAAGTCCCCCATTAGCACTATTTCTCCTGAAGAGATAAAAATAGAAATGTCTTTTTTTAACGCAGCAAATGGATCTTCATTATCCATCTTTCTCTTCTTGTAGACCTTTGAATTCTTAGAAGCAAAATAACATGTAGCCAGCCAAATTATTGCCCCATTTTCTGTTATTTTTAGCCATATAAACTGCTTGTTTGAATCCATTTTTTCAACTTTTATCATCTCTCCCCAAGCTTCTTTTATTAGGACTGTAATCCCTCCATGCCCCTTACCAGTTTCAGTCCCTTCATTCCACACTGAGATTTTAGCATATCCTTCAAAATTTGGAACTTTGCAACTATCATGCTCATGAGTTTCAGTAAGAATGATAATGTCTTTCCCTTCTGCTATGGGCCCCAACCCCGGTCCTCTTCTCCATGGGTAACCCCTACAATTCCAACTTACTATGTGCATATACTCTTGTGGGGCCCCAAATCCCTATTTATTGTGTGATGATCGCTCGCTAACTTGAGCTTTCCCATTTTTCAACCATGCCCATTTTCCAGCATCCCTTGCTGATTTCACTTTCACCCACTCCTTCCTTCACTCCTCTTGTTGATCGAATGTTAGGTCTTCATCTAAGTAGATTTGAGTGCCTCTAAGGGACCCCCTATTCTTTAGGATTGCATTCTTGTCTTCCATGCTACCTAAGACAACCCTTACATGTCTATCCCTCCCTACCTCTGTTTTCTTTCCAATCCTATTTGCCTGTTGAATTTTTCCTGCCCATTTTAGTTGGTCCTTGAGAAAGTCCCTTGCTAAGATATCAGTCCTCTCCTTTTCCCCGAAGTCCTTCAAACCTTTGAAGATGATGTTTCTAGCTTTGTCTTGCTTGAATTTTTCTTCTCTTAATTGCATCTTTATGTGTTTCCCGATGATTTCATTTTGCGTGGTTGATGATCCACTTATGACTTGTGCCCAAGATTTGGCCTCCTCTATTTGATCCTTTAGCTTACTTTCGCTTGTTACCATGTCTGAAGTTGCTGATTAGATCGCTTCTAGTTGTGCTATGTCATTCCCCAACGTTGCCTCTGAGTTCTTTTTTTCTGTTGATTTTGCTTGTTCTAAATCTTGCTTTAAAGTGACTAGCTCTTCTTGACCTCTTTCCATCTTACTTTGCAAGCTTATTACTTTCTCCTTAAGCAGCATGTTTTCCCTTGCATGATTACAGTTGGCTTCTAGTATTTCTTTTAGCCTGGAATCATCACGCTGCCTTTTCAGTTCTAAGAGTTCAACCCTCTTTTTCATGCTCATGAGCTCATTCACGTAGAGCTCAGATGACCACAACAGAGGAGTGGTTGTTGGACTGTAGGAGTCCAAATTGTCTTGGGGCATTTCTGCTCCATCCCCTTTGCTTATTGTAAAACTTCCTTCTTTTTTTTGGGTTGGCCTCGGAGCCTCTTGAAATGACATAATCTCCCTCTTTTTACCCTTATCTTCCCCTTGCTTTGTTTGGTCATCTATTAAATGGGCCATGTTAATAGCGACACTTACATTGTTTCTACCTTTTGGTAAGATCATGATGAGTTTTTTCTTCTGTGACAGTTTTAGTTTTTTGTTTTGCCTATGCCTTAAAATCCCTTTATACTGCTTTGCATTCACAAACACCAACTTCTCCTTTGTGCCAGTTGAAAAAAATTGAGGGACCTCCGGGAAAAATGAATTCCAAGGCCTGACTAAATCACTTGCTTGAGAGTTTAAGAGTGAGATTGCAGGCCCTTTTGTGGCTCGTAATGAGTGATCCCAAGGTATATGTATACCTTCTTGGTAAAGCCTTCTTACCCAGGAGGTAGCTATTTGTATTTGGGGACTGTATAATGACTCACAACCACCCGATGCAAGCCCTACAAGACCTAGATTCAAAGAACGTGCATTTTCTATTGAAAAAGGAGTTATTTCCCAAACAGGTCCCTGATTTTCCCCGAGTGTGATAGCTTGAGATTTTACTGATTGCTTAACCATGGTTTACCGTGCATTAACCACTATAGTTTTCACTCCCCCTATTTTTGATGTTGCAAAAGAGAGACAGGGAACAGATAAAAACACAGAATCAGCAGGCAAGAGAAAGAAGCAGGGCCCACATCTAACTTGTTTGCGAAGAAGACAAAGCGAATCTTTGCTTTCACGGGCTGACTTTAAAAATGTTGATTTTCCTCGAAACTAGGCCAAAGGTGATTGATGTTGGCTGCTGGTTTGACCACGTTCTACCCTTTTGCTGTCTCTCTGCACTAATCCGCACAAACCTCCAAAATCATGTGGTCCCGCTATCTGGAATGTAGATTCCACTTGAGCCGCTATCCTGAGCCGCTATCTGAGCTCGCAATCCTGAGCCGCTATCCTGAGCCGTGATTTCCTGAGCTGCTATCCTGAGCCGCTATCCTGAGCCGCTATCTGAGCCGTGATTTCCTGAGCCACTATCCTGAATGGTTTCTAATTTGAGAAACAACAATCCAGTGGTTGCCAATTTCAGTGATTGTCCAGAGTTGTTAAAATAATATTGGTTGCAATCGCTTTGCACCTTTCATATCTTCCTTTATCTCTCTCCACCTCAACATTTGTTTGACCAGTTCAGAGCAGAAGCTGCCGCTTCTTCTTCCTGCTTCTGCTTACATGGAATTTATGGTTTCTTGAAATGAAGAAACAAAGGGGATACTTAAGTACTTTCTTCTTCGTCGCATGTAACAGAATTACAAAAATCCGCCACATGGTCAGTGTTGATATCGTATGCTTTTATCTCTTTTGTGATGGCGTGTCTCTTAATGACGTGTAAAAGTGGTCTCTCATGGATCAATCTTATTAGCTCAATATATTTTCAACTCATGTCAAAAATATTCAAATCAATCAAATGACTGTCAACTATCAGATCTTGTCCTTTTGCGCAATGATCAATGCATTATATTTAAACTTAAAAAATGAGTGTCTTTGTGCTCTGGCTCATGTGAGTTGAGAGTAATGATAGAAAATATGGCTTTCTAATGCATCATGAGTGATTTTCCTCCTATAAATGTTGCTTTCCCACCAATTAGATGTTTCACCTCACATTCTAAGCATCTGAGGAGAAGAATTTTTAGAGCTCAAGAGCATTCCACAATAGTTAGGGTTTTCAAAAGCACAAGAACCAGTACATTTGTGATTGAGAAATTCACTCAATTTTATTTTCTAGGGTTTAAAATTATGAAAAGCATAGATTCTAAGTTTGAATTTGGTTCAAGGAACATATTCTACTCTCTTGAATTATTTTTAATTGCCCTAAATTTTCGTATGAAAGCTTTTAAAAAATAAAAATACCCTAGAACCTGTCATTAGAAAACCCTAGTTTCTAATTCAAGTCATAATCATGAGTCCACCAAAGATCCAACCCTCAACTTTAAAAAGAGCATTAGATGAGGACCTAATTGCCTAATTTCCAAGCTCATCCTCAAAGAGAATTAAGGTTCATGGTCTCAGTGTTGTGGATGGTATATTGGATGATGCTTATGAGTGTAGAGATGTGGAAATCCCCATGTCTGGTTGGGAATTGTTCATTCATTGGTATGGGAAGAGGAACTCTAAGGTCCCAATTTTAAATGTGTGGACTTATGAGTTATGATGAGAATGTAAGAGTAGTCAGGGTTGCTAATGGTGGTATGTTTGTTAGAATTGATAAAGCTTCCATCTCTAAGGTGTTTAAGTTGAATATGGCTACAAAAAAATCCATTGATTTTGAGTCCTTTAAGAAAAAGTATCAACAAGATAGGAGCAATTTTAGGGCTTATTGGCTTCCTAAGTACATAGTGACGAGTTTTGATAGGAAATCTATGAGAATCCCTCCTAATGAGGTAGACCCTTTCAAATGACTCCTTTGAAGAATAATTCATCAGATTTTAATATGCTCTATGTTAGGTCCTTTGAGGGAACAAACATGAGAATATTTCAGTCCATCTTATGTATATGGCAATGGGCATTCAAAACCTCCTTGTTAATGATGAACTTGATTTTGCAACTTCTATTGAAAAAGCTATGCACAAGCAATTAGTGGAAATTAAGAAGAGCAACAAGATGGTCACTTTCAAATGGCACTCCTTGCTTTGCCTTACCTTTTTCCATCCATTTCATTTCTCTTTTCATCCTTCCTATCATTAATTGCCTTAGGAAAATAAAGATAATTAATAAATTGTGAAGGAATTGAAAACTACTAAATATGTTGAAACTGTAGAGATATTGATTTGTTTTTTTGGTTAAACATGGTAGGAGATATCTAAGGTGGAGTTGTAGTTGTCCAAGTGTGTGGAGAAGGAGAAGGAAGTTGATTACCAATTTTTATTGAAATGTCTAAAAATACTCTTTATTGTTTAAAGACTGTTTTATGGCCAACGACCTATGTTTTGTAATTATCAAAATTTGGTTTTGGTTTGTTGGTCATAGGCCAAAACAAACCATTCTTATATTATTTTTTAGATCAACTTAGTTATCAGACCCAGTATATATATGTGTATGCTTTACAAACAAAAGATAATAGATAATAGATAATATATGAACTTTGTTTTGCTTTCAAGACTATTCAAGTGTATTGTGTGTTTGCATGAGTAGCATGGAGTAAAAAGGAAGATCTTATTCCATCACTAGGGGATCAAGAAGGTAGGGCCCACTTCTTGAGTTACCCAATGATCTATTCCATTTCTTTAATTTGGTAAGTTTTGGTTTCAGTTTTTTGTATTGTGATTTAATGTTGTTTGAATTAACTATTGTTACATTGTGATTAAATTGGATTAAGTGCTATTAGTTTTGAGTAAAATAGATAGACTACTTATTGATATTTTACAGTGTTAATATGTTTATTTGAGAATTGAATCAAGAATTACATTTTGAACTTTTATGCACTGTCATTTGACAAACTATAACAGTTCCTGTCACACTTCCTAGCGCAGTTCCTGTCACTTCCTGCCACAAAACAAAAGTACGAGAATTAAAACATATTTTCATTTTAGATCATTCTTGTATTTTTATATGCATATCAATTTCACTTAGCTTGTTGATCTCATCCCTTAGGCATATAGCCCCAACAACTTTCATAAGTTCTACATTCTTGGATTGACACAAGGAACAAACTGAGATATCTCACCAAGAATTCAGCCACAACCTTAAAGTTTCCAATCATAGTTTTGTCCAATAAATTTGGCCGCATTTTCGGAGAAAAGCATTAAAGGCCTAAAAAATCCAATAAGTTAAGTTAGGACTAGTGTACCAAGTTGTAATTCCATGCAATTGTCGACCTTGCCTAGGTGATTATCCTTGGTTTTTTCTGTTGTAGATCATATGAATGGGATTAGATCAGAACCCAGGAGAAGATTTGAAGAATAATTTGAGATGTCTGATTTATTATTATTTTAACCACCTTGAGAAATCAGGACTAGTCTAATATTTACAAACCAAGACCTTGAGCCGTTCTCAACTTTTTACACACCTTGGGCATTCAAAACCATGGATGACAATAATAATAAAAATAACAACAGTGAAAGAGCATTGGAAAATAATAATTCTATCACCTTTAAATTTCCTATTTCCCATCCAATAGAAGATGCTCCCATGAAAAATATACCACATTCTTCTTTTCCTGTTTTTTAAGGACTTTTTATGGAAGATCTTGACATGTTTCTATTTGAGTTTGATGTTTTGTGTCATGGCTATGACTACCAGAATGATGCTCAAAATCTCAATCTATTTCTAGCCACATTAAAAGATGCAACATTATGGTGATTCATGGGACTAGGGCCACAAACTGTTCAAACTTGGGAAGACATGGAGAAGTTCTTGACTAAGTATCAAGAATATTGCAAGATGAAAGAAGTTCAGGATGAAATCTTCCAAATGATGCAGGGAGAGGAGGAAACTTTGGAGGATTATATTGAGAGATTTTCATTTAGTATTCAAAGGACAAGGCAAATAGGATTATATAATGATACTATAAAAATATTTTTCTTAGGGGAATATGTGATGAATGTATGGATATTTTAAATCTTATAGGGGGTGGCGATATTTACAAATTAAGATTTGATGATATTTGTGATGTGTGTAGGAATTATTCAAGATCCACCTAGTCTATAAGAGGATATCCTGGGAAGCATGTCTCTTGGGGGAGCACATCAGGTATCACAAAATGAGAGCTAGGTATGTTGCTTGATGATCTCAAGACTGATCTTTTAAGCCACATGGGTAAACAAATTGACACTTTGTACACATGTAAGAAACAAGAAGCTGAAAAAGCATTTTCTATATTTTATCCAAGTTGTCGTAAGAAACATATTAATGAGGAATTTCCTTATAGTAAAAAAAAAAATTCTTTAGAAGATGCTAGTAAGGCTACTGCATTACAACCTCTTCCAATATAAATGGTAGATGTGGAATTTAGTGAATAACATGTTTAATATATGGCTCCACGAAGGCCTTGGTCTCCACAAACTATGCCCCCAATGATGCATGACCTTTACACACCTCATAATGTAGGGCCTAGTGGTTAGCCTAGTTCTTTTCCAACTCAACCAGGATGGTATGGAGGGTGGCAACAACCTCCACCTTATTCATAGTGACAAAACTAGTATGCTCCTCAACCTTGGCAACAAGCATGGAGGATGCCACTATCATAGTTTCCACAATATTTGTCTTATCTCGCACCACCTATGGTTACTCCATACCAACAACCACCATAATTTTTTCCACCATTACCACCTACATCCAATAATCCACCATCCAACCCATCACAACCACCAAAGGAAACACCAATGCCTACACAACTATCTCCAAACCCAAATAACAAGTTGGCACAACTAGTATATAATAATGAGGTGGCAAGATATCCAACCTACCTTGTTAATACACTAGACATTAATGGAGTTCAGTTACGATTAGGTAAAGCTCTTCAAGGACCCACCATTTCTGAAATAGATGATGCACTATAAGAGATTGAGAAAAATCAAAATAAATAAAATGAGCCATCTAAGTTGCCTCGATATTCTGATCCAATTCAATTTCAAACAAAACAAAAGGAAGTGGTTGAGCTAGAATTTGATTTTTGAAATGAATTAAGAAATGTTAATACTAAAATTCCTCTTTTGTAGGAAATCAAGGACATCCTTGTGTACATGTAGACAGTTTAGAACTTGTGTACCTGAAAGCAGAAAAGAAACAAGACCCAAAGATGGTGCAAGTTATTGGGAAACTTGTTGATCTCATGTTGGGAAACATTTCAATTCCCAAGTATTCAGATCCAAGGAGTCCTATGATTTAGGTACGAATTGGTCACATTATTATTCTGAATACATTAATTGATTTAGGAGCTTCCATTAATGTCATGACCAATGAAACTAAGGATAAATTATGCCTTCAAGGACTTAGGCCTACACCTATAGTCCTACAAATGGTTGATCGCTCCTTAGTCAAACCTGAATGTATGATAGAGGATGTTATTTTTGTTCATTCTTGGGAATATCCTATTGATTTCATGATCTTGTAGCCCAAAATAAAGTTGGAGGGATACCCCTTAATTTTAGGGAGACCATGGTTGGATGCATCTGATGCTTATATCAACTGTCGGTCAAGTAATATGGTTATTTTTAATAGGGAACAAAAGAAATAGTTGACTTTGTACGAACTAGTGCAACCACTATTGGAGACTAAATATCCCTTGTGGGTTGATAGTGATTTAGATGAATCACTACCTGTTTTAACCATTGATCAAGCCCTTGATATTAGGGAACCATCAGAGGATACTATTTTTGCCAATTTCTTTAAAAATCGATATGTGTTTGATGATATTTTGGAAATATTTGTTTTTCATTCATGTATAGATAATTTCCCATTTGGGAACTTTCCTTTCCTAAGTGATTCACAATCACTTCAACATTTTATTACATTACATCAATTTCTACCACATAATTGTGTATATACTCCATTTTGCTTTCTTATACATCATCACCATCCATCTCACAAGTACATGCTATAGATTTATTAGCAAAATATCAAGCAATGGAAATTTTACCAGGACCTACTCTTAATATTAATCCACATTTGAGTGATGCACAAATTCAAGATTTAATTGCTATTTTAAAAAATCATAAAAATGAATTTGCATGAGAATATCAAGATATGTGTGGTATGCATCCAGATACGTGCACACCACATTTATGTAGAGGAAGGTAGTCATCCTGTTAGGCAACCATAAAGAAAGTTAAACCCAATTTTACAAGAAATTGTGAAAGAAGAATTATAAAAAAAATTAAATGTAGGATTTATATATCCAATCTCTAATAGTCAATGGGTTTCTCCTTTGGTGGTAGTTCCTAAGAAAAATGGTAAATGGTGAATATGTGTTGATTATAGATCCCTTAACAAGGCTACTAAAAAGGATCATTTTTCATTACCTTTCATTGACTAAGTTTTGGATACACTTGCAGGTAAGAAATTTTTCGCCTTTCTAGATGGATTCAGTGGGTACAATCATATCCACATGGCACCTAAGGATCAAGACAAAACCACCTTCACTTTTCCATGGGGGACATTTGCATATAATGTTTTACCTTTTGGTTTATGTAATGCCCCTGCTACTTTTCAAAGGGTAGTGTTTAAGTATTTTTGCTGATCTAATTCATGACTGTGTTGAGGTTTGCATGGATGATTTTATTATCTATGGCGATACCTATGAAGAAGCCAAAAAGAATCTCAAAAAAGTTTTACAATGGTGTGAAGATACTATTTTTTCTTTACTTCATGAAAAGTGTCATATTTTGGTGGTGGAAGGTATAGTATTAGGACACTACAGTTTTGCTAAAGGAATTCAAGTTGACCCAAATAAGGTGCAAATAATTCAAGTTTATCCCATTCATGTTTGTCAAAAATATGTTTGTAGCTTTCTAGGACATGCAGGATATTATAGGTAGTTTATTCAAAACAATAGTATGTTGCACCACTTTTTTTTTACTAGGAAAAGATAACACTTTTTCTTAGACACATGAATTCCAACAAGATTTTGAGACCATCAAGGAAAAGCTTGTGACCACACCAGTATTACAAGGACCAAATTGGGAGCTTCCATTTCATATCCATACATATTCTTTTGATTTTTCAATAGTTGTCCTAGATCGAGAAGAGGACACATTATTTGATTATATTTATTACATCAGTAAGAATTTTATATGTGTTGAGGTAAACTACACGGTTGCTAAAAAGGAATTTCTTGTTGTTGTCTATGCAATTAATAAAAAATTTCATTACATAACTGGTTACAAAGTCTTTATCCATATAGATCACTCTACAACAAGGTTTTTAATGAATAAACCAGTAGTTATAGGAAGAGTAATTAGATGGTTACTATTATTGCAAGAGTTTGATATAACTATACATGATGAGCCTGGTCAAGAAAGTGTGGTTGCATATTTTCTATCTAGGTTGCAACATGAGGATGAACCTATGCATGTTGATGATGTTTCCCCTTATGAGCCTCTTTTTGCTATATCAGTTAAGAGTCCATGGTTTGCAAACATTACAAAATACTTAGTTACTTGCAAGTTTCCCTCACACTTTTCTCCTCGATATCATCAGAAACTTGTGGGGCTAAGTGGTCAATACACATGGATTAACAGACTCTTATTCCACACTAGTATTGATAACATCATGCGATAATGTGTGGTCGAAGATGATGTCTTTGATATACTTCGAGCATGTCATTCAGAACCTTGTGGAGATCATTTTGCAGCTCAGAGAACTACCAATAAAGTTCTAACTGTTGGATATTATTGGCCTATACTCCATAAAGATTATAAAAATTATGTGCAACACTGTGATAAATGTCATAGTATAGGGAAACCCACACATTATGATGATATGCCTCTACAACCCCAATTGTCTCTTGAACCCTTTAAAAAATGGGGCTTAGATTTTGTGGGGCCAATCAACCCCCCATCAATAAATAAGGAATATATATTGGTTTGTAATAATTATGTCACCAAATGGGTAGAGGTTGTGGCATTAAAACATGCAAGAGATACTAAAGTTGCAGAATTTTTGTATTCTAAAATTTTAAACAGGTTTTGTGTACCTCAGGAAATTGTTACAGATCAAGGACCTCAGTTCACGTTTGAGTTGATTGTTGCTCTAGTTCAAGAATATGAAATATGACACTACAAGTACTCTTCATATCATCCCCAAGCCAATGGACAGGTTGAGGTGACTAATCAAGAACTTGAAAATATTCTAACAAATAGTGTAGCACTTCATAAGAAAGATTGAGCAGCAAGACTTCCAAAAGAAGTATGGGCATATCGAACCACGTGGAAGAGCACTACTAGTCTTACACCATATGAGCTTGTTTATGGTAAGGAAACAATTTTACCTATTGAATTTGAGATAAAAACTTTATGTACTACTTTGCAATTGGGAATGAATCTTATGGAAGCTCAGAAAGTAAGGATTGATAACCTTCATGCACTTGATGAGATGAGAAACAAGCTCTTTTTCATGTAGAGAGTTCAAAAATAGCATGCTCACTGGCATGATCATTGCATCTAACAACAATCATTTCAACCAAAATATTTAGCACTTCTCTATGATTCCATATTCAAAGATTTCAAGGGAAATTTTCACACCAGATGGTTAGGGCCTTATGAAATTGAAATTGTCTATGACAATGGTGCAGTCAAGCTTCGCACCGTAGACTTTGATCACACGGCTCTTGTTGTTAATGGGCACCACTTAAAATTGTACAAGTGACCTATTTCTAAAGAAAAATTTGTTTCCAGTTTGACAAATGCACTCAATGTTGTATCTCGAGTTTTTTCCGCCTCTTCAAGTACCACATAGGTACTTTCAAAAAAATAAAAAGAAAAAAAGCAATAAAGATCTAACAATGAAAACCTTCAAGCGTTGTTGGCTAGTTATTACTTGAAAATTGGGTTAGTGGTGGGTAATAACTACATAATAATCTTTGGGATGAAAACTAGTTTTTCGACATCTCCAAGTGGTGTCAAATTGAAAACTGAATTGTCAACGATCTATTGTCGTTATCAAAATTTTAAAAAACAACAAAAACTACAGATCCTATCACTAGTGTGCCAGGAATTCTTGTCTGCCTATAAGGACTTTTTTGTTATTCCTGTCGCTACCAATTCTATGGTGCGACAGGACCGCTTTTCCATTATCAATATTTAGTGATGACCTTCATGTCATCTCGATGCTCTTTTCATTAGTCACTCCCTGTTCTAGATAGTTTTTTGCATCCTAGTCTTCATTTTTCACTACTCCACTTTGCCCAATTTTGTGCCTAGAACCTTCCTATCACTCTCGAGATGGATACTTGTACCTCTTATTATTTTCATGTCTCCACTAGTCGTTCACCTTTCATAGTGGCCACAGTGCGTTCTCATCTATAGTTGATGTCCACTTTCATAGTGATGTCACTTCCATCTATGTATTATGGTATCCGCGAGCTGGATGGCATGGATGCCTTCAGCCACATTATGCTTTCTTTCAAGTCACATTTGTTCCATTGGTTCCCTCAGTATGACTCAATCTGCGGTGATCACTCATTGATCTCCCACTATTGTCATCTCTTCGTCATCTAATCAACAACTGACAAATCATGCGTCCTTCAATAATTGGTAATTAGTAGTTTTAATTTTCTTTTCGATTTATTATTTATGTTTATTTTTCCTAGCATATAATGACTTTCCCTAAGGATGGGTCATTGATTAGCTGGGGGTAAACCATATCTTTCACATCATCCATTGTACCGCTACATTATTTCACCATAATGATAATTCAAATACCTCCACCTGCCATCGTATTTTGATAAATATGGCCATCATTTCACAATAACCCATCCTTAATCTACAGTCATTTTCCATCTTTAATGTAAGAGACCAGGTGTCTCTCAACCCGACCACTGGTTGATAATGCTAAACTTTTGTTTGTTTTCCTTGTTTTTGATTTTTTTTGTGGTTTTTGTGTAATAATATAAAAGGTGCGATTTTGCATAAAATCATATAAAAATTCATATAAAATTCCAGACTACAGATTTTGAAACAAAAGTACTCATGGATTGATGGCGAATGCTTTATTCAACTATCTGAAGGAATACAAGACTGAGTATTGCCATGCAAGACAAAAAAGCAACAATTTTAATTCAAAAACTGACTTGTTTGCAGCCGCTAGAATAAGGATGAATGGTATGGCCAACTTCAAATCTAGATATCTCCAGCCTCGAAAATGATGCAATGTGCTCCAGAGATCTAGGCGCCACAAATGGTGAAAGCAGAAGACCAAGAAACTAGGCGTTTTTGCCTGTAGAAGAAATATGTCCTTGCAGCTGAAAGGTACAATTGATAACCAACAAAGAATGAAGCCGTACAATCTTGAAGAATGTGCTAGATGCCAAACAAACCCTGCCAATGCAATATTCTTCTTCTGGAAGAAAGATCGATCCAAAACTCTGATTATAAACTCCAAAATATGCCCAAATATGACTCTTGTGTGAAGCCACTCTGTTGACAAGCTTAAACTAGTATTGCACTGTCTCAGTATGTCTGATTCTGAAGAGGGAACGTTCTCCAAAACCCAATGATTTGCAGAAACCCTTGTTTCACAAACTCCAATGCTCTTAGAGAGAAAAATAGACAAATTCAAATAATCATCAATAATGAGTTCGATTTGCCTTGAAGAGAAATATATATCATTTCCTCAAAAGTTCAACCCTTCCTAAAAAATCAGCTTAATTGCATTTAATAATATAATAATTCGCCCCTTTAAGATACTTAGGCCAATTATTAATAAATGGCATCCTTTTTATTAATGAGTATTAAAACTCATTAAATATTAAATTTTCCCCTTTTATTATAAAGTATTAAATACTTTATAATTCGCCATTTAATAATAACTTTAATATTTCATTAAAGTGAATTTATATTATAAATTCAAATTAATAATCTTTTAATTATTATTAAATGCTCTAGTAATCCCTATTTGCTCATCAAATCATCAAATTGGGTCAAAACTGAGCTGACCAACTGAATCAGGTGCCTTGCCAAAAATAGCGACTCCTGCCTGCCTGACTTACTATAAATAGTAAGTATCCAGAAATCACTCAAAAAGTGTCTACAAGGCCCAAACCTGAATCAACTGCTGGAGTAATGTTCCCAAGCACCGGATAATTCTCAAGTGATCCTCTAAACACATCTTCCAACCTACGAGGATCTAAATGATAGGCTAGCCATGAAATAATGGTGTCTTGCCTAGGAAGGGACATTACATTTAACCACTCTTTTTCGAGATTTTTTTTAATCTTATTAGTCTTTAACCACTATTTCCTCAACTGCCATACACTTGTAGCAACTTATGTCATTGTCACAACTTCCCAGTGCCCTCATGGCAAGAGATCAATGTCCCTGTCAAGAGCCTACATCCATTACATATTTGAAAGCTAATAAGAAGACTTATAGGATTTTTCGGAAAGCACATTGGGATGTCTATTTTAAGAAGTTATGTGGGTATGATGATGAAATTTCTTGAGAATTCACCCTGAGTTTTCACCAAAATAAGCTATCTATGCGAGGCTTGAAATTTTCAGTGACGACTAAGACAATTGAAGATGTCACAAAAGTTCCATGAACTAGTGAAGATTATTTTCCCACTAATTCCAGAAAAATTGTAGACCTCTATTGCAAGATGGTGTGTCCCTTGGTCTTCCTTGTCTAGCACGACGGTTGGGTTTGTGACATGGTTTAACTGCCTCATGTGGATCTTATCTAAACCTTGTATCGGGCATTAACATGTTGACCTTTTGGTGCAACGACAAGGCCAACAATTGGTATCAGAGCAGAGGTCATAGGGTCAAACCCCTCACTTGTGCTGGGGGGGATTGTTGCAAGGTGGTGTGTCCCTTGGTCTTCCTTGTCTAGCATGACGCTTGGCTTTGTGACATGGTTTAACTGGCTCATGTGGATCTTATTTGAACCTTGTATCGGGCATTAACAGGTTGACCTTTTGGTGCAACGGCAAGGCCAACAACCTCAAGCCAACCCAAAAGTGGCTCTTGCAAAGAGGGGAATCTGTAGAAATGGTGCACATACAAGGTATGAAATTGGCCTTATTGCTTGCCCCTTGGAAGGATGTAGTGAATTTCTCATCCAGTATATTACCTATGAGGGAAGTTATATTTATATTTTTCTGATCATTTTTTATTGATGTTGCATCTGTGAAGGGGCATGCTGGTTAATATTCCATATTATCTGCATTGTTCCTTGTAAATAATGTGTAAAGTGGTTCAATGTGGG
This sequence comes from Sequoia sempervirens, assembly GCA_007258455.2. Taxonomy (NCBI): domain Eukaryota; kingdom Viridiplantae; phylum Streptophyta; class Pinopsida; order Cupressales; family Cupressaceae; genus Sequoia; species Sequoia sempervirens. The sequence goes on along the minus strand of VDFB02281492.1, from coordinate 369,755,538 downwards.
AAAGAGAATGCTTTAGCCTACAATGGGTTAATTAGATTGCTAGTCATTCATCAATTGAAACTACTTTCTCCCCCTAGTGATTGGGATTCATTTGTTCACTCTCAAGAGGGCTCTAGTACAGATGATTCTAGTGACAAGGATACTAAAACTGAGGGAAGCCCTAAAATACCTAGCGATACCCCTGGTTCTTCTGGAAATGCACAATTTGTAGATGAAACCCTTGTGAATACAAATGCACATGTGCAAACTCCTAACATAAGTAAGAGGAAATCTTGTAGTGAACCCTTTGTGACCAATACCTTAGTTTCCCATCAAATTCTTGATAAGGGGAGCCAGGAAAAACATAAGAAAGTGACTGGTTCTATGGATAAATTGACAAATTTGGCTAATGTTGCTAGTAACATATGTGAAGGAAAAGATGAAGATTCTAACCTAGAAATTTTGGCTAAGGATTTAAAGAAACAAGGGAAATTTGGTAGGGAACAAAGACAACTCAATCGAAGGAAGAAAAAAAATAACATCAAAGGAAGACCAACTCTGACATAGAAAAAAATCTCTCTAGTCCAAAAAACTATGAGGAAACTGAAATATTTGATGATATGCCTAATCCTGACCAAGAAAATGGTATTGCCTCTTATGAGTTCCCTCCTAAAAATGAAACCTCTGAACAAGCAACTATTATTGGGGAAAAGGGAATTCCTGTAGAGGAAGATATCCATCTCACTCCCAAATTGGGTGAAGAAGAAGATATTGAAAAGCAACAAGTAGAGGATAATGATGACACACAAGGTCACATAGAGGAAACAGATCAATTGGGAAATGTGAGTCAAGAAGGAATTGAGGAATAGGGGAATGAAGTTGAAAATCAATTGTTTGAAGAGCCATCTGAAACTCCTATTATTACCCAAGTTGAAGAGGCAATATTGGATGCATTAATTAAAAACATGAAGAGAGGAAAATGTGATAATAAATCACCTAATCAGGAAAGCCAGGAAGCAGAGGAAGAATTTGAAGAACATGAATCCTTGTTGAAATAGAGGGAGGAAATTTGGACTTTGAGAGATTTAGTTGTCAAACTAAAGGATGAAAACCAAACTTTGCAAACTCAGTTACAAGAGGCGCATTCTATCATTGAGTTGTGGGAAAAAAAATTTAATAAACTGAGGGAAAAACTTGATCAAGTGACTACATTCCTAGAACTTCATATTCTTGTCTAGGAACATGAGCAGTAGGTGGGTGCATTAACTTTGGTTCAAGGAAATTACTAGTACTATGCAGAGAGTGGTTTTAAAATCTGGTTTGTAATACCTATTTTTCCTAAGGACATGCAAGATCTTTAGGTAGGGGGAAATGATGAGAGAGGAAGTCTCCTATTTTTACCATTCCTAAATTACCTTTTTCCATCCATTTCATTACTCTTTTCATCCTTCCTATCATTAATTTCCTTAGGAAAATAAAGATAATTAATAAATTGTGAAGGAATTGAAAACTTCTAAATATGTTGAAAATCGTAGAGATATTGATTTTTTTTGTCGGTTAAATGTGGTAGGAGATAACTAAGGTGGAGTTATAGTTGTCCAAGCGCATGGATAAGGAGAAGGAAGTTGATTACCAGTTTATATTGAAATTTATAAAAATACTCTTTATTGTTTATAGTCTATTTTACAGCTAGCGGCCTATGTTTTGTAATTATCAAACTTTGGTTTTGGTTTGTTGGCCATAGGCCAAAATAAACCATTCTTATATCAGTTTTTAGATCAGCTTAGTTATCAGACCCAGTATATATATGTGTATGCTTTACAAACAAAAGATGATAGATAATATATGAAGTTTTTTCTCTTCAAGACTATTCAAGTGTATTGTGTGTTTGCATGAGTAGCGTGGTGTAAAAAGGAAGATCTTATTTCATTGCTAGGTGATCAAGGAGGTAGGGCCCACTTCGTGGGTTACCTAGTGATTTTTTTTGTTGCTTTACTTTGGTAATGTGTGGTTGCATTTTTTTGTATTGTGATTTAATGTTGTTTGAATTAACTATTGTTACATTGTGATTGAATCGGATTAAGTTCTATTAGTTTTGAGTAAAATAGATAAACTGGTTATTGATATTTTACAGTGTTAATATGTTTATTTTAGAATTGAATCAGGAATTACATTTTGGACTTTTCTAAACTATTATTTTGTAGACTGTAATAGTTCTTGTCATAGTCTTTGTTACAGTTCTTATCACATTTTCTGTTACAGTTCCTGTCACAGTTTTTGTTACGGTTCCTATCACAGTTTATGTTACAATTCCTATCACAGTTTTTGTTGTAGTTCCTATCACAATTTTTTTACAGTTCCTGTCACACTTCCTAGCATAGTTCATATCACTTCCTTTCATAAAACAAAAGTAGGAGAATTAAAAAAGATTTTCATTTTAGATAATTCTTATGTTATTAGATGCATATCATTTTTACTTAGCTTTTTACTTTCATCCCTTATGAATACATCCCCAACGGCTTTCGTAAGTTCTACATTCTCAGATTGACACAAGGAACAAACTGAGATATCCCACCAAGAATTCAGCCACAACCTTAAAGTTTCCAATCAACATTTTGTCCAAAAAAAAAGAAGGAATGGAATCCAGTACTCCAAATACATTTAGATGATGGCAAAGGAAATCCCATCCCAATTTAGTGTTGGACACACATTTGGGATGTGAATTGTAAGGAAGAAAATTTTATTGTTTTTGAGAATCATTTTGTAGAAAAGGTGTTCTCACTTTTAGGAATTGCAAAGGTCATACTGCAGAAAGAAATTTTGGATTCCTTAAGGCCAATGGAGAGGAGGCCAGAATTGGGGGTACAACACAATTGGGGAGATTATTACCTCCATACCGATTCAATAGTTTTGAGGGTATATGAATGCCCTGTTGGACCACACATCCTACCTAGGTTTGTGCCATTTAGAATAGCATGTTTGGAGATCATATGGAAGTTGAGTGAAACTCATAAGTTTCATCTTGGTGGGAAAAGGAAAGGTTGCTTCTCCCCTTACATTACAATTTTTGCTAACTTCAGTTTAAACATAGAAGTATTTGATAAGATATACTGTATATTAAAGAAATATAGGATGGCTCAAGAAATTTGCAGAGCCTTTGATCTAGAATGGTTTATATACCAAATCAGAATAAAAATTAAAAGGTCAGCATATCAACATCAGGTGTATTTCAATGAAGATGTCATCAAAAATTGTAAAGATGACAAGGAGATAAATGATATAAAGGTAAAATGGACTACATTCAGGAAAGTTGGGGAAGCTAAAGGAAAGAAAGTTGCCAATTATTAGGGTGCATATGTAGAAATAAAGAATCCTATTGTCAGGATATAAATGGTTTTGAAGAATATTGACAAGATCATTGGAAAGGCCTTAGTCCTAGAAGAAAGCCCAAATTATCAACCCCCTGTCGAACCATTTTCGTATTCTTTCAAGAGAAGGCCAAAGGGGCTTGTAATAAAGAGCCATCTCAACACTCTTCCCCTCATGCACTAGCACCACCTTTAAACCTCCTCATGTGAAATTGCATCCATCTCCTCCCCAAGCACCTCCATCTCCCCCTAATGCTATTATTTTAGAGCCCTCTCCCCCTCAGTAACAACCACAAAAGAAGAGAAGGATTGATCACCACAATTGGTTGATTATCCCATTGGTCCTGATGAAGATGATGAAACTAAAGTGACCAATGAGGAGGTGAATAAACAGATGCCTTCCCCACAAAGAGAGCAATAAATAATATTTCCACAAATCAAACTAGGAATTACTGTTGTGGGAGGAAGAGATAATGCCAATCACATTAGATAATTGGCTTGTCAACAATTTATTGATGACAACAAATTTGTAAACACCCAAGAGTTCAAGAATTTGGTAATTAGATCAAGAAGAGAAGAATACCATAGAAGGTTTGAGCAAGAAAAAGTAGATGTGCCTAGGGAAAAATATGAAGAGGTCACATTGAAGGTCCTAACATAGATGAACTTTGATATTAGGAATACCACTCCAAAGCAGGGGAGGAAAATAGTAAGGGATAATGGGTTATTACTACTCCCTGAATGGGATATTGCTTCGGCTATAGCTTTTGACATAATAAGGAGATAGGATTAAGAATTTTTTTTAGTCGGAGGCCTAGGCACATGCTATACATGATTGTGGTTCAACCCCAAGTACAAAACCCTTGCTATTTGGGCCCTTCCCCCCAATACCAATCAACCTTTGGTTGTAGAAGCAACCCAAGACATAAGGGGAGGCCTTGTAATAAAGAGGGTGTGTGACACCTTTGATATTGAATCTACCACATTGGAAATTGATATTGTTGTTTAGTAAGGCCACTACATAATCTTTGATAAATTATTGTAGAATAATTTGGCATTAACTATATAATATAATAAGCTAAAGGTGAAGGAAGCACAATTAGCATCCTTCATTGGCACACTAGGAGCTAGCTCTTCTTTTGTACCACCATCAGAAGATGTAATAAAAGCTAATGAAGATCTAAAGAAAAAGATGAAAGAAATGGACATGCTTGTGAGTAATGCTCAAAGCATTAAAGAAAAGGAAAGATTTCACATCGTGTCCAATGTTTTTGGATATTTAATGCTTAAAATTTTTAAGAGTGGAAACTACTCATAGGGACTACACCAATTTGGAGAATGAATTTGAGGAGGTTTCCAAAGATGAGAAAACACCAAGAGCATTATGACCAGGTTTTTCCCTAGATTAAATGCACTTCAAGGAATGTAAAAGGGAGCAACCCATGACCCTAACCCAACAGAATATATCTCATCTATCTACAACTTGGAAAAGCTAGCATGTGAAATGCAAGCATACATGGAATAGCTGATAGAGAAAATAAAAATGAGGTTGAAGCATTTTGAAAATATAGAAATCAAAATAATTCCTCACATTAGAGATGAAAATGGGGAGATAAAAGAAGTTTCTCAATGGAAGTCTCAATTTAAGGCACTGTCTCCAACTTGCTCATTCTTCATTTTTGATGGTGATTGAGTGGATATAGAACTCCTCAAAACATGTATGGATAAGTTGATTGACACAAACCAACTTTTGGAAGCTTTTGAAAAGGATACTTATCAAACCTTCACTAAGTATGATCAATATATGCACAAAATTGATCTACTTTTAGCAGTCAAGTGGTTGGAAGAAACAGTATATGAGGCTTGGGAAAAGAAGTATAATTAGTTGGAAGGATTATAAGCCTTGTCCATATGAATCAAAGTGGTAGGATTTCTTAATTATTTGAGTGACATTATATTTGAGAATTATTTTATTTTGTATATATCCAAGAGGGTTGGAATTATTTTGTCTCTTATGGTCTACTCAACATCAGCTCCAATAGCTCCAAGTAGTATAGGCTTTCAGTTTGAGGATGGAGGCCTTCATCAAAAATCATTTGTTCTTTCATCATTGTAGCATTAGTGAGCATCTTCCTCTTTAGTTTGAACAACTTTGGTCTTCTAGTGGAACATTCTTTTTGTCTTCTACATGATGTTTTGTCTTTTTGTCTCTTTCTAGGACAAGATTATCAAATGAAAATGTGACATCTGTCCTATGTCCTGAAGCTTGTTCACTCATTTTATAAAAGGGAATTCAGGGCCATTTTGCAAAGGATCTTGGAAATTTTGTATATCAGTCTATATATGTCCAGCCTAGGTCTTGTTAGAAAAGGATGCCAATGTGATTGGTAATTTTGTATAACAATACTAGCATTTAGAGTCCAATACAATGAAAAATTTTGCAAGCAATTTTCTCCTACATGTATCTATCTTCAAAATTTATAAATAAAATTATCAAGGATATTTCTATTCATATTTATAGTCTTTCTTGTGAATGAATGTTTCTTTCATGGTTTTTACTCAAGTAGTAAATTAATCTACCTTGTGAGAAGTATTGAATGTTTTAGGTGCATACAGGGATTGATAAGTAGAATTGGTTGCATAATTATGAGGGATGGTAGTGCAGTGCATTCTCATTAAGCTTTAATGTTAGAATCAATACTGTTATATAGGTTTTACAATTGTGTTTCCCTTGATTCTATGACCTAGGTTTAAGGCACCAGTTTGAGCAAAGAACCTGGTTATAATCTTCATGATCAACAATTTTAAAGAAAAATTTACTTTCAAGCAATATTTATTTGCATAATATTATTTACATGTTCTTAGATCTAAAATGCTTGAACACCAAGAATTTAGACCATTCAATGTGTTTATTTGTAATTCTTGATTAGTAAGAGAGAGCATATCTATTTAAAGTAATGTTTGAAGTCAATTGTATGAAACCCTAATTGATATTGCATAGGACCACCCTCCATGGTTTTGTAGAGCCTGAAGTGCAAAGGAAATAATTGATAAAATATTGCTCCTATTAGTTGGCCAACCCCATAGGACAATTAAGTATAAGAATTAGCTATCATTTAGGTTGTCTTAAGAATCATCTAGGACTTAAAAAAACCAATAGTATGTTTTGATAAGTCCAAAGGATGTTGGATTAGTGTTTATATGTTGGTTTTTTCCATTTACGATATATTTCTTATGTTTTTGGTAGTTTTTGGAGGTTTGATTGGCTTTCTTTATACCATAAATTCTCTCTGAAACCCATATACCTTTCGAGAAGCTAATTCATGTTCTCCTTACATCCATACATCTAGAACTTATTTATTATCAGTACTATTATTATCACCATCGAGTTCAATTTGTTTCAAGCTATTGGGGTCTTCTTCTATGGTAGGTAGTCTTAAGATAGAATAGAGATTTATAGGATCTTCCCCCTCTCTGTCTTTTTCAATTTCTTCCACATACATTTTTTCTTCTCTTTCTCCTATTGAAATATGGACTATCTTATTGTCATCTTCCAAAGATATCTCTTCTTTTCTTAAGTCTACTATCACATTAGAATTGAAAAACCATCTCAATCCTAGTAGTTCTCTAAAGGTGTTAAATGGTTCCTTCATCTCAACTACCTCAAAATCAACAATTTTTTTTAGTCCTTTGATGTTTATTTCCATATTTTTCCATGTTCCTAAAGTTTCTATGCTAGTTCCATTTGCCAAATTGATGTCCATTGGTGTTCTAATTAGATTGGGCCTACCCAACCTCTCCCAATTGGTTGCTAGAATAATTTTTAGATCCGCACCTAGATCTATCATCACATGTTTGACTTTAGTGTTATTAAGGTGTACAATGATTAACATAGGGCAATTCTTCTAGTTTCGATCTTCTGTAAGTTGATGGAATTGTTATTTTTTTTGTTTGTTCCAATATTTTCCTAGTTGTTTTAATTTTACTAGGAGGTCCTTTTGTTGGGCCAAAGAGGCTAAATTCTTTAACATCATAACTTCTTCCTCTAAAAAACATGTTATCTCTTATTTTCTTCTTTTCTTGTCATCTGCCAAATATATCTCTTCTTTTCTTAAGTCTACTATCACATTAAAATGGACAAACCATCTCAATCCTAGTAGTGCTCTAAAGGTGTTAAATGGTTCCTTCATCTCAACTACCTCAAAATCAATAATTTTTTCAGTCCTTTGATGTTTATTTCCATATTTTTCCATGTCCCTAAAGTTTCCATGCCAAATCCATCTGCTAAATTGATGTTCATTGGTGTTCTAATTAAAATAATTTTGTATTGTCATCTACCAAAGATATATCTTCTTTTCTTAAGTCTACTAGCACATTAGAATCGATAAACCATCTCAATCCTAGTAGTGCTCTAAAGGTGTTAAATGGTTCCTTTATCTCAAATGCCTCAAAATCAACAATTTTTTTTAGTCATTTGATGTTTATTTCCATATTTTTCCATGTCCCTAAAGTTTCCATGCCAGATCCATCTTCCAAATTGATGTTCATTGGTGTTTTGATTAGATTGGGTCTACCCAACCTCTCCCAAGTGGTTGCTAGAATAATTTTTAGGTTTGTTCCTATATCTATCATCACATGTTTTACTTTGGTGTTATTAAGGTGTACAATGATTAACAAAGGGGAATTCTTCTAGTTTTTATCTTCTGTGAGTTGATGGAATTCTTATTATTTTTGTTTGTTCCAATATTTTCCTAGTTGTTTTAATTTTACTAGGAGGTCCTTTTTTTGGGAAAAAGAGGCTAAATTCTTCAACATCATAACTTCTTCCTCTGAAAAAACATGCTATGTTATTTTTTTCTTGTTGTATAATTGGTTGTTTTGCTCTGTCTACTATCTTATCATGTTGTTGTTTCCTTGGTTGGAAGTAATCATATTCCTCTTCTTATGGATCTAATTCTTCACTAACTTCTTCAATTTATCTTTGTTTATTTTTTCCGATGTACTTTCCTTATCTAGTCAACATTGTAACCTTATTTTTATTTGGTCTAGATTTCTTCTTTTTCTTAATTTAAAATTGTTGTTCCTCACTTAAATAGTCTTCATTTGATGTATCAGATGACTAGTGATTCATTCTTTGACAACTCTTAACTTCTTGCATAGGTATTCTTTTGATTATGCTGGCTCCTTTATGGTCTTGCAAGTCATCACTTTTGGAGTGTATTGTGTTCTAATAATATTGTTGTGCTTTATCACATCTAAATATATCATGAGAATCATCTCCACAAAAGGGACATTTTCTTTTCTTTTCTGCCCAACATTTAGTAGCATAATGGCCTATCTTTTTGTAGTTATAGCATGTAGCATCACTTCTCTAGTGGTTATTTCTACTGTGTCCTCTTCCTCCTCTATAGTTATATTGTCTATTATCTCCCAAGTAATCTTGTGGTGGATTATTATGTAATGCATAAGAACTCCTATTATCTCTCCAGGGTGGTTGTCTATAACCTGCATCATATAAAGGGCCTTCCACAAGTCCATTAACATATGACATTTTTCTATCAATTTCTATGTCATAATTGTAGTTTATAGGGCATCTCAGATTAGGATGACTTGTTGAGTTTAGGATTTGAGTTTGGTTTGTAGGGAAATCCTCAGTGAGATGACTATGCTATTTGCGACAAGCTCCATAATATAATGTATTTGTTTTAGTTAGTGATGTTTTTATTTCTACATGTAGTGTTGTTGTAGTTCTTTCTCCTTGGGATTTAGGATAATCATTCCAGAGATGGCCTTTCCTTGAACAATATGTGCTCTAAATTTCTTTACTCTTCTTTGCTTCTCCTCGTGCCAAATTTTCATTTTATATAGTTAGTTGTTCTATTGCTAATTGCAATTTCTCAAGGTTCTCTTTGATATCATCTTTTTGAGGTCTATGCTATGTTTGGGATTCTATGTGGTATGCCATTGTGATCAAATTTGTATACGTATTGAATATTCTTCTATCAAAGTTTTCTCTTATATCTTTTTGTAGTCTAGAGATGAACCATTCAATATTGTGTTGCTTTGTTAGGGGTTCCTCCAATTTGTGGTAGACTTCCTTAAATATTTTGTCATATGCCTTCACTGGTTCTTCTTCTCTGTGTACTAGGTCCCTCATTTTTCTAATACTCTCTGTAGAGATATCCAGAGTGTCAAAGTTTTCCAAGAAGTCTTGTTTTACTTCATTCCATTTTTTCCCATGTTTTGGGTAGGTCTTTTTGTACTAGTCTAATACTTCTTTCCTTCGTGATGATACAAAGTCTAATAGTTTTGGTTTGTCCTTATCAATGTCTTGTCTTTTCCATAGAGAATATAATAGGAATATATGTTTCATAGCTTCTGTTGTATCTCCTCCAAACACTGGGATTTTGATCAATGATTCCATGTTGTTCTTACTTCCTATTGTAAGTTTTTGGATTTGCAGACTATGCATTTCTTCCTTTTTTTTATTTGCTTTCCTAATAGTATAGGGTTTCTTCTATCTACCCTTATCTCTTACCAACTTTATATCAAAGTACTTCCCAATTATCTCTTCCCACTTTGCTTCTTTTCCTTCTTTTTATTTATTTTTTGGTATCTCTTCTTTCAAAATTATTCTACTCTTATATGGCTTAGGGGATGGGTCCTGGTTGGGGGGTTGTGAATATTCAAGATACCATTTCACTTTCTTATTTTTTAGTGATATTTTATTCATTAGTGACATTTTATTTGTTAGTGAACATAATTCCTTACCAAAAAAAAATTTTCTTTAATTTTCCTTATTTTTTCTTCCTTTAGTTTCCTTATACTTTTATTGACTAAATCTTTTAAATATTTTGCTTGAACAAATAGAGCCTTCTCCGGAATATTTAAAAATTCCATAAATCTATTATCTAGGTTAATGGTTAGGTTTCATAGATCCGATATGATTGTAGGACTTTTGGAGGGTTGTGGTGGGAGTGGAGTCTGTGTTATTGTAGGATTCCAACAACAACCTTCTAGATTCTCCATAAATCATCAATGTTCCTTCTTAAACTGTTTATGAATTGTCATGCTTTTTCTCAACATAATTTTGATTTATCTAGGGTCTTCCATTCTTCTTCGTTCTTCTCTTTTTATTTTCCCTTGGAAGCACCCACTTTGGCACACTCAATAGCACCCTCATTGGCGTGCTCACTTCTTATTTTCTCTATGTTACGCCCAAATTTTGATCATTAAAATTTTAAGAATTTTCCCATATAAGATGCTAGTTAAGCCCGTGGTGGTTGTGAAGATATGCATTCTTGTTTCCTGTGGATCATTTATTAAGGTAGGGTTCATATTTCCATCAACATTGCTTTAATAGTTGGATCCTAGACATTGTAAAACAGGTCATCACCAATCTTTTGTATTTGATCAACCAAGGAGAGACTTTTACAAAGGTTGAAGCTATAGAAGTTTCATTTGTTGTCACCAAAATTTTCTAGTCTAAAGATACTGGTTTGAGAAGGATGGTTTTTTTTATCATCAAGGAGCTTTCTCTTTTTGTTGATGAGGTGACTAGTCAAGAATTGACTCCCTCTATTACTATTTTGCAACTATTTTTAAGCTCATCAAAACTATTTCTTCAATTTGTAGTTGTTCTTAAAAATAAAGTGGCAATAACACATCCATTGGTAGTTACAAACTATAACATTGATATGAAGAGGTCAATTCCTACAATTATCTTAGCCCGTTGAACTGAAACAACTAATTTGTGATAGCCCTATACTTGATTTTAAAGCATTAGAAGGATGTGTTTTCAAGACCTGACCATTTGAGGTTTTCTTCCAAATGAGGTTGTTGATCTAGTAGGGAAGGTGGCAGATGGTATTTTTGCAAGACTTGTTGACCACTCAAATCTAATGCAATCTACATGTATACCTAATGAAGATAGTAAAATATTGGATAAAAAATAGAAGTACAATTCAACTATGTCTATTAGTAATGTGTTAGAAGAACCTTCTATATAGTTGTTATAGAAGAAGATGAGAAACTTGTGTCAATCCAAGGGTATTGTAAATAAAATTTTCTTGAAAAGGAAGTTTAATTACTTGAAGATGAAAGAGGGAGATTTTATATAAATCATCATCTCATCACCTTCAATCTAATTCCAAGTTGGTTTTAATAGGATTCAAAATAGAAGAAGATAAATGTATTTTATTGTCATGTTCCTTTCCTAATTTATAGAAAAATGTAATTATGACAATCAATGGTAACAATTTTCACCCAAATTAGAAACACTCATTAGGGTTTGTTAAGTGAAGAAATATGAAGAAATCATATAGATGATTCCCCTGGTGGTGCCCAGGTTGTAAGCGATAGGTCAAAGGATGGAGGGAGTAAGAATAAGGGTGGTGGAGAGAGGAAGTCTAAGAAGAAGTATGGGTCTAAGTTTCCCAGTAAACCTAAAGTGTTGGAATTATGATAAGATAGGTCATATAAAGGAATGCAAGTTCAAGAAGAAGGATGATTCCTTTGATAGATTATCTATCAATGATGAGTATGCTAGTGATTCTTTTATATCCACTATGGTGATTATTATTGGTTGATTGAATTAGGCACATCATACCATACAACTCATCATAGGAAGTATTAATTTGAGTATAAGGATTGTTCAATGGAGGACAAAAATCTTTACAGATAAAACTCTCTTCAAATACTTGGTCAAAGAAAGGTGAAATTGTCTAATATGAGAGTGATTCAACTCTTATATTTTTCTATATCAAGTTTAGTTATAAATTTAATATCTCTAATAATATGATTGACTTCAGTGTGCACATCAAATTTTATGGAAAGGTTGTAGGTTGGAAAAAGGTAATTTGGTACTAAATAAAGGTGTGAGAGCTAGAATAATCAACATTGCATATCTTATTCAATGTAATTCTAACCTAAATCAAACTTGTGATATCACAATTTGGATCACATAGAAGAAGAAAAAAATGAAAAATCTAGTAAGTAAGAATATGGTGGAAGGTCTTTTAGATTTTTCTATTGGGTTTGAGTTTTATCAACATTGTGTGTTTAAGAAGAAAAATATGGTTAAGTTTACTTTAATAATTATTATAGCAAGGGAAATATAGGAAGTGATTCATAATGATGGATTTAATCCTATGAATGTACACTCAATTGACAACTACCAATACTATGTATCTTTTCATTGATGATTCTTCTAGATATACTTGGGTTTTTTTTCTTTAGAAAATTTCTATTGTGTCATAATTTTAAGGAATTTATATCACTTGTATAGAATCAAATCAAAAGAAGATCAAAGAATTAAGTTAAAATACCGATGAATATTTTTTCTCTATGGATTTTGGGGAATTTTGTAAGAATATTGACATTATTAAGTAAAGCACAACACCCTATACACCACAAAAAAAATGGAGTGGATGAAAGTTTAAATAGAACCTTTTTAGATCAAGGAAAAATCATGTTAAGAAATGCTAGTCTAAGATAGGAGTTCATGGCTAAGGTAGTTGATATTGCTTGTTATTTAAAAAATAGGTATCCCACTTCTACATATAAGGAGAAGATGCCATGTGAGAAGTAGGTGGGTAAGAATCCTATCGAAACACATCTAAGAGTGATGAAAAAACTCAAACACAATCAAAATCCAGAAATAACAAAAATCTCAAGCATTATGGATTGTGGAAATCTCATAGCATTACATCTAAGAGTGTTAGATATGGGATATTTGTACAAAATCTATATCAGTGTATGGATATGTACCCTATGGATTTCATGTGTCATACAATATATAACTAGGTGTAGTCAATAAGTGAATCGAGTATATTCTAAGTATATTTTTCAAATATTCTCATGTGTAGGTCAGTTGTCATCCTAGTATAGTTTCAATAGGAATTCTTTAAATAAATATTATTGTATTTGTTTACACCTATTATTTGTCAAGCATATCATGGCCAACACCCAAGAGAGAGGCGTGTTCCATCACCACCAATAGTTCTCCACCTTCAGCATATTTTTCCTTTAGTTGGTGGTCATATGGCATCTACTGACTAGGCCAAAAGGGGCTACTTTTTGCCTCCTAGTGCCCTAATAGCGCATATTATTTAAATTGCCATAACTTTTGATCTAGGACTCAATTTTTTGCAAACTATATATTGTTGGAAATCATGTTTCATGTACTTTCTAGTGGTGTAGATTTCATTATCATATTTTTATTTTGGTGCATTTTGTTGTTATTTGAAGTTAGATCTCCAATTTTGACCTCTGATCTCATTAATATTTGCCTATTTATCCATTGTTTCGAATTCATACGACATTGGAAATGTATTGCGGAAGTATTTTGTTATATTCATGCACTTTTCCCAGATTTAGCCCCATGTACATTTTATTCATTTTTTGAAAATATCATATTTTGGTCGATAACTTGGACATCTTGACACTCAAGAAAGCTTTATTTCTTTGGGTGGGATTTATTTTCAATATTTAACATATCCGGGAGTTTCTAATTGATATTGAAGCTTATTGTCTTTGTAAATTTGGATATTTATATTAGTCATTATAGGTTTTTCATTTCATCCTACTCTAATACCATGTAGGAGCTAACAATGAGCTCACATACCCTAGGATCACTTGTAAAATGAAAATATAGCCTTCCATAAGATAGTAATGAATTTCTTAATATGGATGCAATAATTATACAACTTGATCAATAATATATCAATGATACAAGATGATACACAACGTACATGAGGCCTTTCTTATATACGCAAGGTTGAGAGATAGGATAAGACAAGATCATGACAAGTTCCTTAATCTGATGACATGATACAAAAAAAGTAAATGATAAGAGATAAGATAAGATCACATGAAAAAAAGACTTCTAGAAATATTCCTAAAGCCCTAATCAAACTTAGCATGGGAACATGTATGAATTGGACCTACTAGGTGAGCTAGTTGGATAATAAACCATGTTCACACCAACAAGAAGTGCTCGCAAATTACATGAGTGATATGATTAGGCCAAGAAATAAGGAAAATGACTCTTAGACATGTTTATAGGTATGGAGGCCAAAATGAGTGCAAAAACCTAAGGTGAAAATCAAATGCAAGTAATCTTTTACCTAATATACCTATATCATGAAACGTATTTGTGGGAGCATATGATTATCATCATAGTAGAGACACTAATACATTTTTGAGTCCTCAAGCATATAGCAATGATGTGATTATTTGAGATGCCCATAGATATCTCAAAAGATACCACACATACCCAATAGTAAAATGCATGACTTCTTAAGAGATTACACACACATATATTAGAGTATTAGTAATGAACCGTAGATAGAGTTAGACATAACTTGGAAACCATATAAACTTATAGAGGGATGGCTACAAGATTATATATAACTACAATGGATCAAGTAAAGTGAATGGTATCGCATGGTTGATATGATACATTTTAAAGCATTGTGTTACAAGTGAGTGTTATCATAATGTAAGCCTTGATAGGGAGTACTCCGCACATTAAAGTATGGTGGTGTGTTGTGCACTTTGCACTATGAGTGGGAGAGGTAATTAAACTAAGTTTTTATGTACAACCTCCAACAAATGATCGCCAGGAGGATGATTCAGTTGATTAGAGCATGTGAGATGATTCCAAAGTGAAACTTGTATGAGAGTGGAAGGTCACAATATGAACAACCATCTTTATATCTTCTTAGGATAGGGGATGTAGTGGAATGAAGAAACATAAGAGAGGGAGAGGGAGTAGAAGAGGATATAGGAGGATACATAGGAGATGAGCCATGCAATGAGATGTGAGGGTATTCCCCCATAGGTGAGGTGGAGACTATGATGATCATGGCCCTCTCACACATAGAGGGTGAGGATTGGAATTCCAATGACCTAAGCATACTATTAATTAATGATTCTACATTTATATTTTTTAAATTATATAATATATAGCATGTATAACATAAATTAATAATCATATTATATAAATGTGTGTGTGTGGGTGGGTGGGTGGGTGGGGAGCATCTTAGGATGGATAACACTCATCATATAAATCATATTTTATTTTCATGTGATGTTCCCCATGTGTTTTTGGAAAGGATGGTTTATACACAAGCACAAATTAGCAAATTTACATTACTTTTTCTCTAGTGAGCCAAGCTTGTGTAACATACCTAGAAGCAACAATAGAGAACATTGATCTACAATGAGAGATTGAGAAGGTATGATCATAGTAATAATAGAGAGAAGATAAGTATTAGGATCAATGATAGATTCCCCCAAATAAGTGGAGTAATATAGAGGTCATATTATTGTAATGTCTTGTGGCATCATAGGAGGAGAATTCCCAATTGAAAGGGAAAGTAGTGCAATTGGAGGAGAGAGAGATATTTAATAGATCATAAAGTAGGACATGTTCTCCCTCTAAGATGTGATTTGTATCATATGTGAGGTGTGAAATGCTGGGAGAGGTTTTTTCTAGGCCACCTCCATAGATTATATTGTTGTACTCTCCAAATTTTGATGTATATAGGTGTTTTCATTTTTGTGAATATATTTTTTGTATGAATTGTATTTTGTTAATACATGATGATGTGTTACAAATGTTGCATCCACATATGTATCTAAAAATATAAATCAATGAATAATATTAGTACAACACATGTAATGTAATGATAACCAATGAAACATCAAATATGAATAGTTAATAAAATCTCAAAAATAATTAAGAATCACTTAATGCTCATGGAGAGCCCTATTAATGATAAACAAATGAATAAGAATCACAACTATGTGTAGATGAATAATTAATAAAGATGTAAGATTAAAGAATGAAGTTTATATGGGAAAAAGAAATAGATCTTCCATAGTTATAATAGAAATATTGTGTACATTATTTTTTAAACTCTTTCATATCTTTGAAAATGTGTTGGGGAAATTGTCCAAATCCTTATTTATAAATAATTCTGACAAATAATGTTCAAAATTTTCTTTCAATTCCATTGATTTGATAAATTCCATCTTCTTTAGGACAAACATTTTTCTATAAATCATCCAATTTTACATCTTAAATCAAGGTCTATTGGAAATATTGTCATTGATGTCAAAAGTGAAAAGACAAGGTCATTTATGTCAAGTGTATGGGCAATATTGTTGGTTTGATTATCATTAATATCAAAGCCATTGTAGAAGGAAATAGTTGCCATCGTTATCATTGATGTCAAATGAGATCAATATCAAAGGATAATTAATATCATTTATATTTAATGAGAGAAATTATAGTTTACAAGGGCAATGATTATGTTTTAATCAGATTTAACAAGGCATAGATTAATATGATTGATCACCAAAGCAATACCAAAGACAACAATAGTATATTGTGTGAAGAGAAGAAGCAAAAATAATGATGAGTCATGTAAAAGAACATTCATTAAAGAAAAATGTGAAATCTAGTGATGATATAAGTTGTAGCAATTAGAATAAGAGTAGCAAATTAGAAGGTTAAATGGTTCAAGACTTAAAGAAAGGTAAGACATTAATATATAAGATGCAGCAAATGATTATTAAGAACAACATATGATAATGAGTAGTGATTGAACGTTAATGAACAACGATCTAGCTTATATTTATTTAGTGCTAGTGATGAATAAAGGAGTAATTACCTTCAACGAAAATAAAATAGGAATAAGATTATTTTAGAAAGGTTACAAGAAAATAAGACAAAAATAAAAGGTAATGATTTTATGTATACTTAAAGGAGCAGTGATTATATTTAAAAAGCTATGATTATGCAAAGGCAGCGATTAGTATAAAGGCAGCATGGGCAACGATTCATAAAGGTAAGGTAGCTATTCAACAAAGGCAGCAATTAAGACTTATTAAAGGCATCAATTATGCAAGTAGTGCTAATGTTATTAAGGTTAAGGGTTTGTTAACAAAAGGTGATGACTTTATAAAGAGGTGTGTCTATTCAAAGAAGATGCCTCTCTTCATGAAGGTAAGTGGTTTAGAAAAAGGATGGAATAAAGAAGTTAAAAGTAAGTGGCAATAAGAATGTAATGAATATTTTTCTGAGTTAAAGAGCAGATCTAGAAGGAATAAAGGGACAGAAATGAAGAGTATTTCATATCTATTTTAAGAGGAGATGATATCCATGTAGGAAGGATACATGCAAATATATATGACGAATATATGTGAAGATTAAGAGTAAATATGTTAGTGTGATGGATCAAATTTATGAGAGAAGGATATTGTGTGGGTTGTGATCAAATTTGAGGGAGAAGAATATTGTTTGGATTGTAATCAAATTTGTGAAGGAAGAGAGTATATTATTAGTGATCCTAATTGTGGAAGAAAAAAATACATCATTTACATCAGATTTGTAGAGAAGAGTAATATCATTCATTGATGAATTAGAAAATTGGTGCCTCTGGTGGGTTGGTGCTCACAAATTGAATGAGGGTTTGGTTCCTCTAGTGGGTTGTGCTCACAAAGTGAATGAGATTAATAAAAGTAATATTTTTTTTTCATGGTTTTCTCCTACAAGGTTTCCACATAAATATCATGTGTTATTATGTTCTTATGTGCATTATTATTGATGTAGATTAAATGATGTTATTGTTGTAGTGCAATTGATATGCTTGTGGTATTAAGTTTGAAAAGGTAAAAATTGATGTTATATTGATTCACCCCCCCTCTCAGTATAACTGTGTGCTCATCAAGGTCCATATGTTTTGTCATAAAATTAAATTGAGGAAGAATAAGTATCATCATGAGAAGAACCATTGTCCTCCCATCCACTATAACAAATAGGAGCTTCTATTTATAATTATTCATCATTAAAATATTATTTTTTCAGTGATTGCTCATACCCATTTGGATCAACAGCCAATGGAGGAATAGCAAAATCATACATTTATTTTGTATTCTCACTTGAAATATGGTTTAAATATATAAATTTCTCTAATTATCTCTAGGTTTTATGTTCTTTTGGTTCATCTTCAATTGCATCTCTTTGATTTTCCAATTAATTTTGAGTAACGAAATAGTTAGGAGCATCAATCATTTGGAAAAATAAAAAGAATAATAATCAACATTAAAAAAATATAATTTATTTTTAAATGTAACTTAATGGGCTAAAGAAGAATTAATGGAAAGGTGCTCAATACATGAATCCAAGAATTCCCTAAATAAAGATTACATACTAAGTGCTTGGGTATTACATGGAATGATGTATTAAGTTTTATAGGGCCTAAATAAATTGGTAATGTGATAGTACCCAATGCTTGTCTACCCATAGTAGCAGAGACTTTAATTACCACATCATTTCTACATTAATATTTTGAAAACATTCATCACTAGATGTGGTCAAGCTAGAACTATTATCCACTAAAGCATGTTTAATGCATGCTTTACATAGCAAAAATTGTGTAAAGGTAGATTCTCTTAAATAACATTAGAAGTTGGAATCTAATTAGAATTAAAATCATTGGTATCATCATTGATATAAATCAATTCTAACATGGTTGCCACTTCAAAAATATTTTTAGTTGGTTTAAAAATGATACTAAATCCTTTTTCAATATATCTATGCTTGTGTATATTAAAATTGGTCAATAATATCATACTCCTCATATTCTTTAGTATTCAATTTAGGTGTAGGAGGAAGGTTTAGATTTGACGGTGGTAGAACTTGTGGATTAAATAGTTCTATTTGACATATAGACAAGTGTTTAACTGTCTATGACCTACAAATATGATAATTGATAGAGGCTTTGTGAAGAAAAAAATTCTTATTATTTAAAGAATCAAATATTTCATACACAACAAGGGGTATAAAATATGAATTTATATGAGGTGCACAACCATTATTGAGGGATGATGATCACAAAGAAAAAGGTTTAAAACAAGTAGCAAGATAATAATTAGGTTAAAGTGGCAATTTCTTAGCAAGATTAAACATTGCTGAAGTAAGTGGATCACAAACACATTGTGTAACAATAATTTCCATATTCACTTCATAAGGATAATAACTAAATAAGTAACATTGTGTAGCATAGGTGTATTGGCTTGGGTATCTAAAGAAGGGACACTAGATGTTGGAATAGTAGAAGTGTAAGAAGAACCCACTCTAGGGACATGGGTAAAATAATATATGAATGTACAATACAAAGCACAGAATGATGTAAAATAAGTATGATGTACCACAAATTATTGTAATGTTTTATCTTCTAATGTAATTTCAAATGCATCTTATAAATAATCATCATAAAAATGCTACTAATATGAAGATAAAAATGATCTAACATGTAATGCTGCATATTCGATTCCACTAAATAAAGATTCATTAATAACATTTTTCATTTAAAACAATCATTGCTAGCATGAGTCATAAAAATAGATATACAATCACAAGGATAATCATCATCAAATGAAACAAAATCATGGGAAGTAGAAATAAAATTTTCATCAAGATTGTGGTAAAAGTGCAACATTAGGATAAGTGAACATAACAATATACCATAGTCATGTATATAGCTATGAATTGTACTAGAAGAAGCATAGTCATCATAAATCACATCACTAGTCATATGGTAAAGAAAATAAGGCATATTAACATCATATGAAAGTGAAGGTAAAGAATGTGTACCCATTGAACATGCATCACTACGTTCCTCATACAATGGTGTATCAAGAAGTGTACATTTAGGAGATTCATAGATGTGAAAGGAAGAAAATAATGGGATATAGAAAATAAACTATCACCAAGTACAACAACATCAAATTAAAGAACATCCCTACATGTATCACTTAGAGATAAATCATCATAATTTTTCATAATAAGAGTGTTATCATTATAAATCATGCAAAAAAATAAAGTGAGGTCCTCTAAAATAGAAGGAAAAGTGATAACAAGGTCCATGTGAAGGATGAAAATTTGGAAATGTGATGAACCAATAGCTCTATGGTGTATGGAACACCGTCCATGTCAAATGATATGTTATCCTCAAAGATCAATGGATAATATGTCACAAATTATGAGAACACGTTAAGATCCTTGATGTATGAATAAACATATGCCAAGGATGGGGATTTATTATAATTTATAATGAAATCTCTAATAATGAAGCACAAATGGAAATAGGGTAGGGAGATCTAGAAGGTTAAAAAAAAATTAGGCCCTAACACCTGGGTAGCAATTATGTACAATCAAATATGAAAAATGGTATAACAAATCAAAATAATTAGATATTAAACATAGAAGATTATAATTATCTAACCCTAAACACTAGTTATGCAAGGTACATATTTAGAAAATGAATAAGAAAAGTGAACCCTAATGATTATCCCTCTTAATTTAGTTAATCTAAGGATAAAAAAATTATTGGGAAAGTAAACTCAAATCTTAGACTAACATAATGAGCTAATTCATATTCACAACATGAAATGAAAAGCATAATTGATAGAGAGAAGGATGGGAGTGTTTAGCCCTATCTCTTTGAATTTTGGTTGATGTTCTATGGCTAATAGTTACTACATATCAAAATAGAGACCACGAAAATTTATAGACAACTATGGGTGACTAGATCTGATGTTCTAGACTTTCAAACAAAATCACACTAGTGATGTTATCATTCATATGATTCATAGTCATATCCAAAATCTTGGTTGTATCTTGTGCACTTAAGACCTAAATTTTCTTATTTGATTGCACAAGATATTTGAGATAGGGAATGTGTTGACAAGTAACACCTTCAGGAATATTTTGTTCTAAGATTGAAGTACTTCACTTCCTCATGCCTTATTTGGACCCTTGTTGATTATTGTTCATAATATTAGAGACATGTATGATGTAAAGTACATATATAAAGGTTAATATGGTATCTATTATTTGAATGATTATGCATACCTATGATCTACCATGCCTTGATCCCTTTCACCTTTTAGCAAATGATGTGCAATTCAAATGCTTGAGGATGATGAAACTAGGGTTTAGGGACATGTCTTTAAATATGATGGTATAAAACCCAATTTAAACAAATTTGGTATGATAGACAACAATCAAATTCTAGAAATGTTGTCCTAAAATGTAGTAAATTGAATTTTAAAGGGATGGTATTGCACTAGCAATCTTGTCTAGGGGCTAGGATTGCAATTAGAATAACATCCAAGGTGTGTGAATGAGTGAGATGAGGATATATGGATGAGTGAAGACTAAGTAATCAAATGAAAAGATAGTTTCAATTTTGCCACTTATTTGCACCAAACCAACCTAATTTGAATAGTAAATTGACATATCTATCAATGAGACCAAGGTGAGTTAAAAACTAAAGTATGAAAGTATAAAATATGTACTAAATTACTCTAAAAAAATATTTCTTGGCTTATTAAGGTTAAGGATGAACACTAGCAATAACTTAATCCATCAATTTCATGAGAGGTTTGTAAAACCATAGTAAAAGTTAGTTGCATCAAATTATGTGCACAAGGCATGACCATAGTTGAGAGCATTTGTATAACCATCTAGTTTCACTAGCCATCATGAATATATTTGCATGGAATATACCATGCACTTTATAGATTGTTTGTAAGGAAAAGATATAATCAATCATAGCAATCGATAATTTTTGCATTTACAATATCTAAACATTCATGCATGCATGCACATTTACACTTTATAATATGCACATTGTCAAATTTAAGCCCCATTCTTAATATCAAATGCTATATAGAAATTAGAAGGCTAATATCTTCACTATCTTTGGTCTTCTAATTTATTTACTTATTTTATATTAAACAAGGTATTCACTTGTTTAGGTGTAGATGTGATTACATTTTTGTGTGCAACTATATATTCATCAAGTTTAAGTGTGGTCAAACTTCAAATGGCTTACCATTGTTTAATTGCAATGGCTAATTTTAACTTTATGTTCTTTCTAATTGCCCATTTTGTCTTTCAATTGAAAGAAATTTTAACTAAAATTTTAAAAAGATTGTGCTTATTCTTATGGTTCTTAATTTCGAGATGAAATTGAATGATGAGTTGATTGTAGTATCTAGTAACATTACAATGTTTGAATATAGTATTTGCAAATCTAATTACAATAAATTTATTTCTAGCTAATTCATCTAAAAGTTTATGATGGATAGAAATAAATAAAATAATACAACTCATTAAATTAATTTAATATTTTAAATATGTATCTTTTAATTGTTGAGATGTGTTAGCTTTAGAAGTCCTCAAACTTGTGGGATAAGAAATTGTACACTGTGTAAAGTAAAAATATATATTTTATTAATTTTCAAAACAAGAAATATTTTCTACCTTAAACAATATGTTTAGAAAAATATACACAAAAGTTTGTACAACTATTATGTATGGTTGTACAATTTAGTCTTGACTTTTTGTATTTTGAGGTTTAGGAAAAATTGAATCAATATTTAGAAGCATTGTATGTACATAATTTCAAAATTAAATATTGTATGGTTATCCCATTCTTTTGATTGGCATGCATTGTAATTTGACATAGTGTGTACTATATATCTGATCACAACATAGTGTTAGAAGCATTATGTCTTATTTGTATATATTCTAGATAGGAATATATATATATATATATATATATATATATATGTATATATATATATATATATATACAAATAAGACATAATGCTTCTAACACTATGTTGTGATCAGATATATATATATATATTCCTATCTAGAATATATACAAATAAGACATAATGCTTCTAACACTATGTTGTGATCAGATATATATATATATATATATATATGATTTTTATTTTACTATAGCTTTTGGGGTTCCCTTTGGTGTCATTAGGATTTTTCCTTGTTTGATTATAAATTGTGGGAAAGCCCTAATCTTTGCATCTCATTCTTATTTTGGAATTAATCAAAGTACTTAAAACTACTATTAATTATCCCCATTTACAATTGAACATCTAAGTGTACCATATGCCCTCAAAAACCATATATCCTATTTGCATTTAGATTTTTGTTTAGTAAAAAAACATTTTATGATTGTTACCAAATGTTTTTAAGGTTTAGTTGTTTTTTAGTTGTTACTACTAAAGTGCTTGAGCAATTCAATGTTGAGAAAAAACTTGAATACTTATCTCAGCCTATGATAAAGGTAGGGGAACCTTCACTATGATTGGCTTAGTTTACTTGGATGCATTCATATTTTTTTCCCAAAAAAATAATACTAGGGTCTAGGTGATGTTAGATCAAATTAGAAGTGCTCCTAATATTTTAGGCAAGAAACAAATTTCTAAGTTGGGCCTTCATGTGGATAACTCTAAGAATTTTCCCATTCTTGAGTCCCATATCAAAGTCAACCTCTCAATGTTTTTTGCATTGTGTGAAGTACATCACTTTGCTACCTTTTCAAGTTGTGTGCAAATTAAGATAGACATGACTTACAATTATCATATATGGTCTAGATGACTCCAACAATCGTAATAGTAGTTGATGGACTAACATCTAGTGAAAAATGTTCAACAGTCTGAGCCCTTTGAAAACCCACTTTTATTTAAAAACATCTTAAAAAAAATGGATTTAACCATATCTAACATTGACCACTCTACCTTGGCTCCAATTTTGGTGGACATCAACATTTCCAAGGCTCTTCACTTTTATTCAAAAACATCTAAAAAAAATGGATTCAACCATGTCTAACATTGACCACTCTACCTTTGCTCCAACTTTGGTGGACATCAACATTTCCAAGGCTCTTAATGGGGATGTTGTCTTGATTGTTGAGGATAGGTAGTGGATTTAATTGCTTGATTGTGAGAGCCTAACTTTCCATTGCAAACAATATTTTACTACTAACTAGCTTGCTTCTAATTATATTAATGATCGTCATAGAATTGTTGGCTTGGTTATATGGATTGTGAATATTTTTGTTGTTTCTGACTCTCTAGTTGACGAGTCTTCTTGTCCCCCCACTGCGATTGGTGGATCACAATGTGATCTTAGAGACTCCTATGATGCTTCCACTAAGGTTGGTGTGGCTCAAGTGATTGTCATTCCCTATTAGGACTTCTTCTAGTTTGATCTCCATCTAATCCCATGGCCTTGTCAATGAATTGTCGGGGGATTCTTGCTCCTATTCTAACTACAAATTCTATGTAGCATACATCTTCTACTAGACATTCTTCCTCATCATCTGAGGTGACTCTAGTTGTGGTGTGAATTGAGGAATCCCCCTTTAGTGTCGTGGAAAATTGTACAAATAAGAGAGGTATATCTAAATCTATTTCAAAATCCCATCCCTAGATTAAGGGGGTACATATTGCAAGTACAGAGTCAAGCATAGTGCAAATTGGTGTTGATTGTTGATGTGTTGTTGAATGGCTTTTTTGATAGCCACTGCTTGGGCCTTTTAAAAAGTTCCAAACCCTTTCAAAACTTGATCTATACGGTTTTTTTGGATGGGTTTGATGATTTTGAGGGATAGTTATTGTGGGGCAGCTTGTCTGCAATTACGTTCTTCTCTAGCTTTTGTGTCAGCTATAATTTTGCCTTTGTAAAAGGTTTTCAGGTCCTATAAAACCCTGTTTCTACCCTTAATCAAAAGCATATAGAAAAAAGTATCTCACCTCTCTTCTATCCATTTGTCATAGAAATAGCCATTTAACAATGTGCAAGTCTACTACTAAATGAAAATTTGACGACTTAAATTATTAATGACATGCATTTCATGCTTTAAAGAAATTTGCATAATGTTGATTTTAAACGTCTATACGTTAGAAATTTAGCTTTATTTCCTTAAGCCTTCATTATTTATTATAGGTTGTCGTTACTTATCTTACACTTGAGGAAACTAACTACATTAGATACTTCTGTATGTATACCCAACGCTATTAACCTGAATGCACCACAAACGTACAAATTCTTTCAGCAGGTCAATCTGACATAATTATAATAATGAAATTTGCATGATATTGTCTCTACCTCCAACTTGAATAACTTGCCATGTTCCTCGAGATTTCTGAACTACATAAAAGATTACACTCCTTTAAAATCAACCCAACTTCAGAAATCATACAAATTCGTTTGTTTTCAAACAAGGATAAACTCGAGCTTAAATTTGTAAACTACAACCCATGGAACACAGTAAGTATTGGGTCCCACCCCCTAATAAGGATAGTTTTTTTCAAACAATTCTCCTAGGGCGATTATAAGACTTGATTCCATGTCCTCGAGGGCCAAATCGTGAGCCAAAATCTAATGATAGTATGCTTAGGAACATGCATTCCTTCCTTGTGAAGGGATATTTAAGTTGCAAATATTTGGGGAATAATTCATTTTACACCGGTTCACATTTTGAGACAACAAAAAAGACCTTTATATTGCAAATATTTGGGGAATAATTCATTTTACACCGGTTCACATTTTGAGACAACAAAAAAGACCTTTATAACAGTTCTCAAATTCTTCAAGTCGCATCATTACGTTATGTTTGATTTTGACAATCATTCCATCTGAGAATTTACCCACATCAAAATAAATCAACATTAATGAAATATCAAGAATAATACAAGATCATCACCATTGATTGATTTCTCAAACACATACCATTTGTTGGCAATAATACAAAATTTAATTGTGTCAACACCCATTCGATCTAGATTTGATTGGCAATTGAATTAACCAAGCACTAGATCGTTGAAAGTTAAATGCGTTACAAGCATGATATTTTGGAATTGTAACCAAATGAAATACTAATGAAAGGAGATAGCAAAAATATACCCAATGATAACATATCTAAATATAGAATCTACCTACTTTATTTATTTACAAGATATACAATTATGTCTTAAGAGAAGTAAATTCTTGTTCATAATAATTACAAATTTGTAGTATCTCTCTTATAAGAGATATGAAGCTACCACAATCTACTTTCTACTGCACAATATCTATTAGGAGAAAATGGCCATGGACCTCCTTCGATATCATGCTATGTTTTCCTTGCTCACTATTATATATAATTATGATTGTAACGCATAGGGAAGCATAGATTAGATACAAAGTCTGTAAAAGAAAAATGGATGTCTTGAAACAACAAAAAACCATGTGAAAAATGTCCCTGTACCACAAAGAAATGTTGAGGATATATAATGAAGTATAACTGATTCAAACACTATTCTAGTTTCAGAAATATTTGGAATTTTTAAACCTTTTTTGTAGTTTTATCCATTAACTATAGCTAGAAGATGTTAGAATTGCAACTAGTACAGAATTTTACAGAAAATATATTTATAATACTAATGACCAGAGTTTGTATCAACAAAAATACAAATAACCTGTGCTCATATCAACAAGGATGTAGTAAGCCATGTTTATATCAACAAGAATGGTAATACCCAGAGAACCTACCGTGCTCCTACAGATTACTAAACACCCATGCACATCCAAATGCTGAAGCATTTTCATGTGTAGAGTACAACAGATTTAAATCCAGTTCATCTTCCAGCAGGTTCTATCTATAGTGTATTGTAGACAAGCCTTGAAATTGAGCCTTCATAGATTTGGGGTTTGTCCATGAGGGATTTGGGGACAAATCATCCTTGTCGTCTTCCAGCTTCTATTATCAAAAAATGCCATAATCAATGACTTGGAACAGTAAAAGATTGTATTTCACAAAATTAATGAGTATGAACATAAAGAGGCTATTCTTCAGTAATATCTTGAAATAAAATCAAATTTCTAAACTGTAGATCAGAAGTAATAACATCAAAGCCCATCAAAAATGATTTTGTTTGCAAATTCTCATGCCTCTTGTTGTTTGTGCCAAATCATCATTGCTTTCTGGGTTTCAGCATCCACTGGCTGGTAGAGAAACAAATTAAGATGTAAGCATTTTCTGCTACAATGTATTGAATGTTGACCAAATTACTTATATTCATGCAAATTGCCAAATATCAGTCACAAGTAGAATCAAATTGACAATTCTATAAGCATTTGAAATGTTCAAATTTTGATTTGGAATCCCAAAAAGTAAAAACTAAGTGGCATGGAGTTCCCAGCGAATTTGTATCTTACTTGTTCACGGGTAGGAGGACCACAACCTCTTGCTTGTAGCTTGGCAATGATCTGTAATAAAACCAGGAATTTCCTTAGCATTGATTGCCTATACAAAATGGAATCAAGGATGCTCTTTCAGAGAGTTGCCAATATCAAGCAGATCATATACCTTTGTTTTCTCATTCTTTCCAACACGATCACACAACTTTTTGTCACGCATCAACTCCTTACCTGCCCACCACAGTTGAGCTGTCTCTAGATCAAATAGCTCCTCACCTAGCAAAATATACAAATTATTCAGTCTTCTTCTAAGGTGAAACTGTAATGATCCAATATAGCTGTGAGATCATTCCTGTTACCAAACTTTTAAAGGGGTCCAACATAGAGTAGAATATTACTGCTTTCAAATTAGAAATAATAATTTTCAAATTGTTTACAACCATATTCAGTCTGGTGGAAAAACTTAGAAATATTGTAAATACTGACAACTACTTGATCCAGTTCTAAAAGCCATTTAAATTAAGTGGATAACAAGGATGCTTCAACACTTCTACTCAAGTTCGAGAGGCCCTGATAGATAATTAAGAATATAAGGAAATTTTTTAAGTTTATTACAACATTCAAACAATTATGTACAGAGTCCAGTGCATATAAAATTATTTCAAAGATGTGAATTAGCATTCTAATGGTCTGTTGGGAATGGATTTTCAACTGCAGTCATTGGGGGAAATGCTCTCACAGAAAGGAGGCGAGAAGGATCCCTTGCACTCATAGACAAGCCTCCCAGACAGACACCAAGCCTCCTTGGCATTTGGACCACAACCACCAAATACCAGATATGGCAAAATATAGATTGTGCCCACTAATTTTGCTGGTACATGAGAAGCTCCAACAGATAGGGAACCTTCAATCAACAGTTTCTTTTGAATAACTACACAAGAACCTTGGGAGAAGGCCACCATCCTCTTCTATTCTACACCTAAGACTAAACTAACCAAACACATGCTATCACTATGGACAATGCAGAGCAAAAACTACTCTTAACATCAAGCCTACACTAGCTAATTGATAGGGGAAAGGGGATAGGAGGAGGATAAGGGTTCAAAAAGGAGACGAGGATAGAGAAACAAATAAAAAGGGTAGATGAAGGAGCAATAAAGAAGGGCGGACTGTTAACTTTCTCTATAGTGCACAACCAACTCTCCTCTGCAAACGAACATATACCAGTGGCAGACGAACCTCAATTTATGTTACATGGACCCATCTGCAACAAAACAACACTAACTAACATCTATGGCCAATGGTCATTCAATGCTTACAAATAATCCACTTCGGTCCAAGGGGCATACGCAAAAAAGCATACGTTCACAATATTAAACCAAGGAACACTCTCTAAAACAACTAGCAAAAAACACTCACATCTTCCTCAAGCTATCAGTCCATGTTACAAAGCCAAACTATATTTACACAAGGGTAAAACGCTTATTTATACAACAAGGACAATCCTTGTGCAATTGCAACTAAAGAAGCCCAAGAATATTTTACAACAAAGATAAGAAAAAGGAGGAGAAACAAATTTTTGAGGATCCCCAACATCTACCAGATAATCTTCAATTAATATCATATTGTTGGAGGGAGATGGCATGCATGAGCAATTAGAAACTTAGACTACAAACAACCAGAACCATGATGGCTTCCTTTGCATGCATATGCCAAATGTTAACTTTAAGAGTAGGGGAGCTTGGGTGATTTGGCAAAGAATGAATCTCAGCCAACCACAACAAATATTAGCTGGCGGCTTACAATCACTGGTCCTTGAGGATTGCAAAGCACATGCTAGACATGAAACAAAATGTGCCGCATCAAATCAGCATCGATTGACACTTGGTGATAGAAGAAAGAATAACAAGGAGGACTAACAGTTTTCACATGATGTCATGTCCCCTTTACAGACCGAAGATAATCAAGTGCACCTAAGCCTATTATTTTATTTTCTGTAGGCTTATGGGTAAGGTGAGATGTGAAAATCATTTTAAATAATAACTTTAATTTGTCCTAATTAGAGTAACGAGACTCGTCTGGACTTGCCAAAACTCAGTGAGTCCGAGGTGAGTCAAGCTCACCGAGTCTGGGGGCCTTGGACTCGAACTCGGACTCGGCCGATTTTTTTGCAAACTCACCGAGTCTGAGCGAGTCCCAACACCTAAACTCTGCCCATGCAACTGAGTGTTAAAAAGTCCAAAAAAAAACATAAAATAATTGTTTTAAGTTGTTTTTTTTGTTATATTTGCTCCTCTACCCTAAAAGCAATATCATTTCATTTTGAAGGCAAGGTAGAAGGAAAAAAGAGAGTTATGAGCAAAATTTAGAATGCATTGTAGGGCAACCAGCAAGGAGGTAGAGCAAAAATCCATTGTTGAATAGCATTTAGGCAGCTACATAGATATGTTTGGTGCATCAAGAGTGAAGAGCACAAAAATATACTGAGAGTGGGGGGTGGAAGGGGAATCAGTATATTAACAAATTTTTACCCTCTCAACTTTTGTCAACTTTAAACTCCAACACAATATCATCTATGCAATAATATAACAATATGAACAAGTTGACACCAAGATTTTACATGGAAACCCTTACAGGAGAAAACCACGGTACAAATAATGTACTTTATATACTTATGTGAATTACAATGATAGTAGGCACCAACTCCCTCAATTTGTAGGCACCAACCTACTGGAGGCACCAAACCCCACTTGCCAAGCACCAACTTAGCAAAAGATAATAACTTCACGAACAATGTTCCACCTTCAATGTTGCTTCTTCAACGGATGATGGACAATTCTGCTCAAATATATTTCTTTCAAATCTGATCCGAATCACATTATGTTTTTCAAATCTGATCCAACATATGCACAACTTCTTTTCTCAAATCTGATCACAATTATGCTTACTCTCTTTCTTCAAATCTGATTACTCTCTTTCTTCAAATCTGATCCAAACTATGTACCACTCCTTCACACAAAACTGGTCATAATCATAGCATCAACTTCTCATAACTTTCTGCCTTGAGATTTGCCCAAATTTGTCCTCTATCTCTGCATAGACTCCTTACAAATCTACCATAATCTTCTGTATAGACCTGTCATAGATTCCTCTTCTATATCTGCATGAACTTCTCTTCAATATTTGTATGTGTATATCTGATATAACTTTATACTCTCATAATTCTGATTGCAATAATGCACCAATATTTCTCACAAATCTGTATATGATAGTCTTCTCAATTCTTCATGTGTTTTCCTTCACATTCAAATCTGCCTCTTATATTCTCTTCATATAAATTTGCTTCTTTTCTATCAAATCTGTATACATATACTCTCCTAGATCTGCATAATTTCCTCTATATCTTTGCTGGTGTATTTTATGATATTTCTTTTACTTCACACTCACCTCATATTCCTACCCTTACTCTTCTCAATCCGCTCTTCAAATGATATTCATTTTCACACTCCTGTTTTTTCACATTTCATAAACTTTATTAATATCTGTATATCTCTATGAAGAGATACATCCTCTTGAAGAGTAATAATCTTCCAAGTAGTCATGTCTTTTCCTTAATTTCCATCGCACCTTTTGGAGATGCTAATTGTTGCTTTTAGATTCTTTTAATTGCTGCCTTTTATATTCTTTTAATTGCTGCATTTTTGTTATATATTAATCATTGCTTTTTAATTAAAAATTGCTGCTTTATTATATATAAATCTGCTCCCCTTTTTCTTAATGGCTGCTCTTAAACCTTTATCGCTACCCATTAATATTGAATCGCTGCACATTCATTTCCCATTTTAATTATGCATTGATGCCTTTAAAGGCTTAGTGCAGCTGCTCTATAAGCTTTCACACATATCAATTGCCGAGTTTATTAATGAGATCGCAGCCTTTGAATATTTAAATATAATCGCTCCACACCATTAATCAAGTCGCTCCATGTCTAATATAGTCGCACTTGTCACATCTATTAGGCAATTTTATCATAAATAAATATATATGCCTTTGTCTTAGTCGGCCCATTATTTAATCTCAACATTAAATCAAATATCCATTCCCTGCAATCATTATTTCTCATATCACCACTTGGAAAATATCTGTCATAGAGGAAACATCCTCTTAGTGAGCATAAGTTAAGGTATTCGGTTTCCTCATATCGTAACTATGGCAATTGCAATCTTCATTTGCTGTGTTAAAGTTCATAGGTTCTCTTAGATTCCATGCAATCGTATCCTTCCTTATCTACATGATTGTCTTGTGCAAAGATAATGCCATGTGAAGGTCACACAAAGTAATGCTACAGTCACTTAGCATTTATTACAAGAATATCATCCATATGACTTGATGATTGATTAGCTATTAGTGGTCTTTGGCCTTCATCTTGAACCAACGATTTTCCTTTGACATGGATCTCTTTTGACATCAATGACAATGATGGCAACAATTTTTCTAATATACTTTGATCTATGAACTCCTTGATATCAATGATAATCAATCCCAACAAACTCTTTCAATGATATTTCCTTGCATTAATGATATTGCAACGTTGACATTAATGACAACCTACACATCAATGATAATATGCTTAGACAACAAAACCCTTCTTGACATGGCTTTGAACTTAATGACAACTTTGTCTTCATACCTTTGACATTAATGACAATATGAACCTTCTACCTTCTCAACTTGACATCAATGACAATAATTCCAACAAAGAGGTGTCTACCAACAATTGGAAGAAGTTCCCTATTGATTTGTTGTACCCAAAATAAATTTTTGGCATTCTGCTTAAATTGAGCTAAATCATGTAAAAATGCCATCAAAAGTCTGTTTTAGGTCAACCCAAACATAAGGTTTTTATGGGTTTCTGTCAAGGAACATATGTGTGAAATTCTGAAAAATTGAAAGTTAGGGTTTCAAACCCCTATTTTTAGGGAAACCCCTGAAAATAGGACCTTCCCGGAAATGATTGAAAATGATTTTGATAGGATTAATCGACTTCACGATCACACTAGTCAAGTCAGAATCACCAAAAAACAGGTTTTACTCTAGTGGGTGTATTTTCATTTTTCAGGAACAAAATTAGGAGCTCCGCAACCATTAATGGCAGATTGGCCAATACTAGGTGCTGAAAGCTAAGCTTCAAAAGCTTCAACGAAGAAGCCATGGCAGAAAAGGATACAAAAGATGTTTGATGGAGGAGATTTTCGAAACTGAAAATGCCAAAATTTGGCTAACTCTAGGAAAACCACGCCTTGCTACCAAGGAGGAAATGCAGTCAAAAGTGAAAAAGGCACCCCTGCTGAAGAAAGGCGCCCTTGAATAAGATGATGCAGATGTCAGTTCCTGATAAAACTTGTCTTCCTAAGATCTCCCCAGCTTCAACCCAACTTGGCAATGAACCTGTCAGTCAGCCTGCGAGACAAATCAAACAATGACAACGACTGATTGTCAGAGCATACAAAATAGAAGATGAATTAGTGAGCTTCAAGGAAAAAGCGCCCTTGTTGGCCAGGGGCGCCCTTCTTTTTGAGACACCTGATGAAGTTATCAATAGTTGCTTTATACAAAGCATTTGTTTAGCTCTCTTCCAACTTTGCGATCAATCCAACAGCACGTTCACAAGACCTGTCAAATAGTCAGAGGTTCAGAACAAGCACAAAACGTTGAAGATGGAGACTGAATGAATAACATGAAGAATTGAACAAGTACCAAGGAAAAAGCACCCCTACTGAAGAAAGGCACCCAGTCTTTTGGGCATGCAGATGCAGTCTATTTGCTCGGTGACCTCTAGGATGACCTCCATTTTGATCGATCTCAACAACGAAATTGTTAACGAAGACATCCGACATATCAAACATCTGATGTCAAAGATCAAACTGAGGCAGTTTACAACATGAAAAATGACAAATCAAAGTCAAAAGCGCCCCTGCTGAGAAAGGGTGCCCATGCTTTTGAAGGACTGAAACTGACTTTCAGGAGTTGTAGAACCAATCATCCTTTCCAGGATTGAGTTGGTTATCCAACGCATCGTCAAGCAAGATCATTAGACTCGTCGGTCAACAATGATATCAGATCAAAGCATAGAGGGTCAAAATAATAAGAAACGAAGAAAAGTCAAGAAATTGGCTAAGTCTGAGGCTAAAAGTGCCCCTGCTAAAGAAAGGCACCCTTGAATTTGGAGCCTCAAACTCAGGTTTCTAACTCAACAGCTCCCAGACATACCTCTTCAGGATGGTTCCATCTCAACAATAGATCCGTCAGCAGCTGCTATGGATCGACTAAACAACCAGGAGCAAGGATCAAAATGATGAAAAAAGTGTTCAACACTTAAGGACACCTAAAAGGTCAAAGATGAATTTGTTAACTTGAGTTAAGATATTTTGGAGGCAAAAGTGGCCAAATCATCCTACAATTAGTGGAAACCAACTTTTAGAACTCCAGATCAGGTTAAATCAGACTTAAATCATGAGTTGGCACCCAAACATGAAGGATTCAAACTTGAATCATTATAAACCAACTCTAGGCGTCCCATTTCATTATTCTTTTGCAGGTTAAAGATCAAAACAACAATTTGCTCACAAGGATGTATTTTCAAAATCTGACAAGGGTTTTGGACCGTTCTTCAATATTTTTTGAAGATCAGTGGCATAAAGGAATTTCTTCTCAGAGGTTGCATCTAGAGACAAATTTTTACAAGAAGGCAGCTAACAACTTCCAATCTTCCTCTTGTCTACTTCTTCTCTTCTTTCTTAAATTTCTTGCATGTCACAGAAAACAACAGGCTACCATAGATCTGACCAACTAGGTATGATCAGCATAATTTTTTAGTAAAACCCATCTCTTCAAATTTTCCAAAAACAGCAAACTTGCTGCCCCTATTTTTAGGGATTTTTTCGGAAAAGTCTCAGAATAAAAAATCTAAGGAACTAGGTTTGTTCAGCATTGAAGCACCGAACAAAACCCATGTGCCGGTTTTTTTCCAGAAAAATACTTCTTGGCAGGCGCTATTTTTAGGGGTTTTCGGAAATTGTCAGAACAAGGTCGTGTGCATAGCTGATCTTTAAGTTTTTCAGGATGCAGTACTCCCAGGTACAATACAAGACCAAAACGGCCTTGTACCATGATTTCCTGAAAACAATTGACATAGACTTACATCAAAAGAACCCAGTGGTCGATTCAGAAGATTTGGAGGGCATGAATCAAATCACGCTACAAAACATAGAAGAATCCGGATTGCTTCAGGGTGCGTCAATCCCCATCACATTATAGAATGTGGAGCTTGTAATTGCTTGCATTAAGCATTACAATCCTACCACAAGAGAAATTTGATCAGTGGATGGGAGGGTGATCTGCAGCCTATAACCAAAGCACATTGAAAAATGTTTTGCTATTCCACCATGCCTGACCAATGTGGTCATATTAGTGAGAGAATGCGAAAAGGAATTCGAAGCATCAAAGGACAAGTGTTTGCAAAAAAATGGCAGAACAATGGTTGAAGGTGAAAAAGGCCAACTTACCCAAAATGGTTGGGCGAGGAGAATTTCGAGATGAGTATGCAGTGTTGATCACTCTACTCAACAGGGTCACTGGACAAGAAGAGGGCAATCAGTTTCAGTCGTGGATGTACTACATCATTGCCAAGATTATCAACAAAAGAGAACATTATGACTCACCCTGATCAGTGACACTCCACCAACAGATTACCGGGTTTCTAGAGGCTCATAGGTTCCACATGTGTTCCTACCTTGTATACCTGATTGCCTTCCAAGGCGAGTTTAGGACACTAAACACTGTGGGAACCTTAGGTGTGCCAAAGGTCCATGAATACTTTTCGCGTCTTGAGTTTACAGAAGCAGAATGACGCTTCAAGCGGATAAGTGACTTCTTCATTATGCACACCGTACGAGACCTTGACCATGAGATGAACGTGCGTATATCACCAGCAGCCAAGGAGGCAATGGTGGACTGGGCGGATTGGTTTATCCAATTCCCCACCTTCACCTACATACACGTGTATGGATACAATGGTCACCCCACCATGATGCGACGCTACCCTTCAGATAGGGTAGTTTTCATGGAGTTCCTATGACATTTGTCTGAAGTTCACACTCACCTACGCCTTAAGAAGAAGCCAGCTGCAAGCTTTCCCATCCAGATGGGACTCTATAGATGTAAAACAGCGGTTGATGCCAAATTGGTGTGCCAAGAAACGGTGAGACTCAATCTCAAATACCTCATTGAGAGGTCGTATGATCCAAGAGGCCTTTATGTAGCGCATCTTGAGCAATGCTCATCACACGAATCTTCAATGGAAGATTACTGTGTTAACTGTGATGATGAGTTTGATGTACGAAAAAGGAACTATAGCTGGCTTAGGCTCTCACAAATTGCTGACTTTATGTCAGAAGACATTGAGGGCCTATCTGATGATGAAGGGGAAGTCATTCTCCCCTTGAACTTCGTGGATCAAGTAGACTCACAACCACTCGGAAGAGTGGATTGGTATGTGAAAGAAAAAACATCTATAGAGGAACGAACAAGTAGAGTTGTTAGGAACAGTCAACTCTACCTAGACAGCAAGAGGACAAGGTAGTACTTCCCCGAACAGAGCCGCCACCAATTCAATCTTCACTACCTTCCACTTCAAGGAAGAAGCCCAAACAGAAGCAATGGAGCAATCTTCCCAAAGGGATGCGGATGGCAGGGCACATGAGGGGAAGAACATGGGGTTTACATGTGGAGACAGCCACACACACACCTAAGATAGTCACGAGAACTACTGCAGTCGAGCCAGTGATTGAGCCAATCACTGCAGATACAGAGCCCATGATGGAAGTAGCAGCAGTGGATACGGTGCCTGTGATAGAGACAGAGCCACCTACTTCACCACCATCACAACAATCACAAGTCCCCATCTACTTGGACTCTCCACCGAGAGACATCACTACAGCACAGTCTCATTCATCGAGCATTCAGGGGCCTAACATTCCTCCTTCCAGTGAGGCTAGTCAGGATTCTATCTGGCTTGAGGGTCTCCTAGGAAGGAAGAGGGAAAGGCCGTCCTACCAGCTTGACTTCACAGAGTTTGATCATGTCCCTCAAGACATGCCAGCGAAGAAATTGAAGAAGCAAGTACATGTAGGAAGGAATGCAAATAATGAGTTTATCATAGAGACTGTTGCCCCACCTAAGGACAAAAACATACATGAGGTAGAGGTTGAGGACTTCACATTGTCAAAGGTCAAACTCGAAAAGACCACCTGTCAGGTGGAGGCAGACCTTCTCGGAATTGCCTCGGTGAGCATTCAAGAGAGAATGGCTAAGGATGAAAGAGACAAAGCAACCTTAAAGGCTAAAAATCAGCAATTGAGGATGTACATATCTAGCCTAATGCACAGTACCCCAAACGTCTTAGCTTTGCCACAAGAGATGCTAGACCTCCCCGCGGAGCAAAACCATCACCAACTAATTTCATATGGAAAACACTTGAGATATCAAGTGGAGGAATTTGTTGTCAAAGGACGGTGTATACTGGCAGAACTATACAAGTTGAGGGATAGAGCACATGGACTCCGCGCAGAGATTCAACAGTCGGAGCTAAAGACAATAGAGAAGAGGCTAGGCGATGAAATCACAATTGCAGACTTGCAATTGGCATATCAGTCAGTTACCACTAGAGAGAACAAGCAACATCTTTTTGCTTGGAAAGAACAGCTGACATACAAGGTGAAAGCCTATGATGCCAATATCGTAGAATTGATTGACTACTAACAGATTGTTGCAGGTATTATCAACTTCGCAAGAACGTTGATAATATCCCTCCCTCACATAGAATATCAGCACGAGGGAGGTGAGTACATTGAGCTAGGTATAGTACAGAATCAATTCTAGGATGTCATTTGTAGCACATTCCTCAATGATCCCGACGGTTGCAAGTTGGCCAAAGTTGCAGCCATGTCTACCAAGTTAGATGACACAGCTACCAAGTGACTATCAGCAGCAGCTTGTGACAGGTGAAGAAATGCTAAACGCCACGTCATCATCTTGCAAAGCATTAATTGCCTAGAGGTTGAGGAGGTCAACGACTGGATAGAGGCACTGTTGACCAGTGGTGATGAGGTGTAAAACACCCCAAGAAGGACGTCCTACCCTCCAGAATGACATTAATTGTGATTGGAGTTAACATGATGCCCCTTTCCAAGTTAACTCCAGGTCCCATAGATCATGCATGTCAGATCCCACTAATTGAGGATGTCTAATTTGACTTCCATAATTTGTGGATCTCAGATCTCCACTAAATGTGGATGTCTATTTTGGAGGCACACTTTGTAATAAAGTTCACCTTTAGTTTAGTTTCAGTCAACTGAAGTAGTTTTCCAGTTGACTCTTTGTTTAGTTTCAATTAACTGAAGTAGATTTCCAGTTAACTGATTGCTCACCTACTTTTAGACATAGGAATAAATCTTGCTAATTGATTGGCAAGAACTCAATGTTAACTCAAGGAGACTTTAGGGCTGCCCACTCCTTTGAGTTCTATAAATAAGAGCCTTGGGCTCATTATTTTGGAACTTTGCTTCACGACAACAAAATGCTAAGCAATTTTTCCTTCATATTGTTCGCTTAGTATATGTTCTTGGATCGTATTTGTTATAGTTAAGCACCAAGTACAGCTTGTGCTCTTTCTATTCAAATAGGTGTGTCCAATCTTTGTTCATGTGTTCTTGATTTGATCGCCTCATGTGTCATTGTTTCTTGACACAAGTTGTTGTCCCAACGTGTATCTTTGGTGGAATATTGAGATAATAAATCAAGAGAGTTAGCATGCCTTTGATCCGAAAGTCTCAAAGTTTTATCATTGTGTGTTGTATTCAATAATTTGTTTTCAATCTACACCTTGGAAAGGCCTTGGTGCCTCCTTGGGAATTTAGAAAGTTAGATTATCATCCCTTTGTTGTTTCTTGTGGTTTACTTTTTCAGCCTACACCTTGGAAAGGTCTTGGTACCTCCTTGGGAATCCTGAGATATAAACTACCATGTGGATCACTTGTGTGGATTTTATTTCAATACAGATCTAGGAGTTCAGAGCCTTTGGATGCATCCTGGGAGACTAACTTGGATCGAACCATCCATTCCCGCTCCTATGCCCTCATGCTTTGTTAATCTTGAGGAGATAGGATAGATTAAAAGCTAGTTTAGTCATAGTTAAGATCTGCAAAAACCAGAGAAAAGCTTAGCTACGGCGCATTGTGTTTATGCACCCTTGTGTCCTACCGCTAAGTAAAAAAGATAGGAGCAGTAGTTTACTTTATTCTTTTTATGCAAAAATCAGCAACAAGAGGGATCTTCCCCTCCCAATTTGAAGAAGCAAGCACTATAAACTTGCAATAGCTGACCGTTTCCGATAAGCACTCCAAAGGTGCTAATTGAAACGCCAACATGATTTCAAGTTTGATTTAAGAGGTAAGCTTGAATTTTGAAGGTTTTTTTGTGTTCTTTTACCAACAATGAATACATAGTCAAACTAGCCATAGTCTACAAAATTTCATCCATTGGGGGGAACAAGATAGTGGTCCTTGCATGGAGCTCAATTGGGATTGTGGAAATCCAAACAACAAAAAATTCCATGTGGAGTGCTCAACAAGAAAGACAATCTTAGCTTCAATCATCTTGGCAAGTTTCTTCCACACATTGGTTTGATACAAGGGTTAATCAATCATTGTTTCTATTGCATGAGATGTCCAAGAGGATTAATAATAGTGTGTTGTATGACATTCTTGTCATACAATTCTGAGATCGTCAGACCAAGCCTCCACGCCTTTAAACTCTTCTCGTGAGAATCACAAAGATAATTTTGCAAGTATAATATTCTTACCTAGAAAGAGTTTGCATTCTTTGTGAAGCTTGGGTTTGATGACCATAGACCTTGCTCCTTTCATCTTATTTGGTCATCAATATTGAAAATATTCTCCAAGACAACCAATCCTCTTGGGAGTTTGTTGGAACTTAGTTGCATGATTTGATCAATATAGTTTTTGTTAGTCTTTCCTCCAAGCAACCAAGAATTCAGTTTCAATCTAGATAAAACATGTCTTCATTACTACCAAAAACTTGCCATTGAGTGTCATTATCTATAATGTAGGGATAGACAATCATCTTAACATATGATTCTCATTTGGAGTCTAGGGTATTGTTTCAAAAGGTCAAAAGGAGAGTCAAATTGGCACCTACTACAGCCATCCTGACAAGCTCTCGTTTAGGAGTCATGGAATACCTTGGATGTTGAGTGCCTTGAAACTTTTGATTAAATCCCATACTCAATGTTGTAATGTCCCTGCTTAATTCTACTCAAATTTTCACCTTCAGCACGTGGGCATTTCGTCAAACACTTTGCTAAACGGCTATTTGTGGTCTTTTGTTTGATGTTCCTTCTTGAATGATGTTATAAGTCATGAAAGAACTATTCTAGATATGTTCATGATAATGCTATACAATGAGATTTTAATCAATTACATAGCAAGGACATTATGTCAAACAATTTGGCAAGAAATCTACAACTACCTTGAATTGCAATGAGAAACTGCTTACAAGAGATAAAACAACTAATTGCTCTTCCCAAAATGTCAATTCAGATTACAATATTGTTTCACTAAATCTATCATATGTTATGCATTACAGACTTCAGTGACAGCAATATCTATTGACTGTATTATTGGCAGCAATATTCAAATACCCAAAACAATACAACGCAAAGAACCTGGAAATAGGAAGATGCCAGTATTGTTGAATCAAATGCTATCTTCAAAATTCATCTACTCCTGTTGTCATAAGGCTGTGCTAGAACTGCTGGGATGGCTACGAACTCCCCTCAAGCATAATCGACATTGTATGATGCTGAATGATGACATCTCTATGCAAGCCAGGTGTTGTCTCCTTTAAAGTCAAATGATATTTGTTGTGCCAAGTGACTGAGATGAATTGCAACTCTTCAAGGTGGATAGGCGTCTCTACAAATAGGCCCGATATCTCTTGTCTAGGCTTACCGCACAAGACAAATCCTCTATTCGCGACTGTGACCGCCTTTTCCCTGCCTCTGCTTTGAAGACGGAATTTTCCTTTCTTTGACGCACGTCCAAATAAGCAGACCTAATGAAATATGATTCTTCAACAAATAAAGACAAATTGATTATTATAATCGAATTCTGTGCAATATATTACATCTTTTATATTCAAATATATGTGATGAGCTGGAGTATTTTCTTTCTAGTATGCAACTAGCTCCTAATATATTTCCTCATAAAAATTTTGCCCCTTCTTTGAATTCGGCCCTTTTCCTTGTAGGTAAGACAAATCGCGACTCAACTCCCTTTACTTTGACTTCAAGCAAGACCTAATTCACCTTTATCTTATTCAAATATAAAATCTAAATGTACCAAATAGACATCGTATCTTTCAAATAAATGCAAAGATCAATAAACACTTTCTCTAAAGTCACCCGTTAATCTCCCTTAAATCGATTTACTCAAAGAAACTCCAATTTGGCCTGCGGGCTATTAAATTTTAAGTAAACTGAACATGCCTTCAATAATGTCTTCAATCGAAACATAGCAATACATCAGTTGTTGTGCCAAATGTCGATGATGAGGTAATAAATCAGCTACCTCAACTATTCAGCTAGGGCAGTAATACAACAGCTACTGCACCTGTAAATTCTCCTCATTGAAGCACAAGTAAAAACCTTGGATAGATTTCTCAACTCCAGTTAGGGTTGATCTTTCACAACCAAACCTGGCACTCTAAAGTCTTCAAACCCTCGAGCGAATGCTAAGAATTTAGCTTCACCTTCTTACCACTAAAGTAATGAGAAAATGATAACCAAATCAAGTGTGTCCAAATGCTTCACCAATAGCTTCTTAAATAGATTTCATTCACTTTCCGCTTCTAGAAGAAATATTATTTTATTCCTCAAGTGACTTTTATTATTTTATTTTTAAGTCACTTAAGTCACTTTATATTAAATTAATTAAATAATAAGTCATCCCTTTTGATATTATATTTTATTGGAATAACTTAATAAATAATTAATTTAATATACCTCCAATTTGGGGACATGACAAATGCTTACATGCCCTCGTTATGGAATGTTTATTGGCACAAATGGAACAAAATTGCCTTACAGAAGTTCAATGTCTCCAAGGATAGAAAATTGTTTGATTCCTCATTTCTCAGCTATTTGCAATCTTTGAAAAGTGCTCCATATTCAACTAAATTGTTGGTGCAATGGAATTGAGGCCTCAAAGAGTGGGAAGACTTGCTTCCAAAGAGGGAAACAAATACTACAGTCACACCTACTCCAACTCTATACTTAGCAATCGCCAAATGCATCTAGAAGGCATTGTCTCATTGCTTTTCCTCCTTTGAGAGTGTAGGGAAGTAAACTAGCTTCTTCTTCATTGGCACAATAGTTTCGAAGACCTAAGTTATCAAGCAAACCAAAAATTTCAAAATACCAGTCAAAAAGTTCAGTCCGCAACCCAGCTAGTCTCATATTCATCCAAGCTATGTGATGAGCCCAACTGGCTCCAACCAAACCCCCGAAAGCTTCCAGATTATTTAAATAAGAAAATAAGTCCACTTGCTAAGCAAAAGTTTCGCTAAGACCTGCTATCAAGGATCAAAATTTCAAAAATATTTTAGTCAAAGTTCAAATTCCCCCAACCTAGCTAGTCTCATATTCATCCAAGCTATGTGATGAGCCTTAATCAGTTCCAACCAAACCTCCGAAGCCCAGATTATTTAAATAAGAAAATAAGTCCACTTGCTAGCCAGGAATGCTGAAAACTGACAAATATGAACGCCGAGCTCCAGATTTGACTTCTCCCACTCAGAAACATGATACAAAGAGTAGAGAGGAGTAGGCGCCAAAGAAGCAATGAAGAAATAGCCAAAATAGAAGGTTTCTTTTAGCCCTCAGAGGAAGAAACACACGCTTCAAAAGGGGGTACGCCAAGCAAAGGAAATGGTACGGCTGACCCAAGGAAACTGTACGGCCTTATGGAAACTGTTGACTGCATGAAGATGGCATCCCAAGTGGAGAAACCCTCTTCCTTATTGCAAACAAATAGATCTCAACAAGAAACTCTGAATAAAACTCAATAGAACCTCTGAATGAAGCCCTCACAGATGCACTAATTCAACTGGTCTCTCACAGTCTCAAAAATGCTCAACACTGAAGAAGATCTTGCTCTCCAATGGAAGAAATGCTCAAACCCTTATCGCAGAGAATAGCACAGGAAAAAACCAAATGGCAAAGTCAAATAATCATGAATGAGTTTGATTTGCCAAAAATGCCTTATATCATCAAAAGGCACGAGTTTCAAGAAAGTACAGCTTGGCTTCCAAATAAAATACATTAAAATGTATTTTAATAACTTTTCAATAGTTAGCAATTAAATAATTGCTTTTTCCCAAGTTGAGCACACTTTATACTTAAGTGATTTAATTTTAAATCACTTTATGATATATTTAAGTGATATAATATTTATAAAGTCAAATTTGACTTTATAATAAAGCGTTAAGTTAATTAATTAACTTAAATCACTTAAATATCCATAACTCCCTCCAAACTCCATATATTTTTGTGCTGTCAGAAGTTGGCGAACACTAAACACCAAATGCTCATTCTGAATCCCACACTGAAGCTAAAGGGGGTGAGAATGACAACTCACCAAAAATAGCCACTGACCCTCTAAC